>OW964560.2:31962058-33162058 GCA_943138885.2 Tholera decimalis
GGGTGTGTGTTGCGCGAGGTGCAAGCACCTCGCGAGCTTGTGAAAAAAAAAAAAAAAAAGAGGGGGGGGGTGATGGGGGGGGGTTGCACAAGTATTTCGACTAAAGCATTGCCCCTCTAAATGAATCTGAAAAAAAAATGTTCCAAGTCTCTTAGATTCCGAGATCCGCCTAAAGGGGGGGAGAAGGGGGGCGGGGGGGGACTTTGAGAAACGGTATTTACTTTACCGAGCCTCCTCTATACGAATCCGTAAAAAGAAAAAAATACGGGTCTCGTAGTTTCCGAGATACGATGGGGGGGGGGGGGAGAAGGGGGGGAAAAGGGGAGGTTTGGCACTTTTCCCGTAGGTTTGAGAGTTACTTGTTTACGAATCTGTCAAAATATACCCACCTCCCCATCCACCATCTGGGAGAACAATTATGTCAATGAGTGAGTCAGTCAGTCAGTGGTAATTTAGCTTTATATAGTATAACTAGTATTTGCGTGTTGCGCGAGGTGCAAGCACCTCGCGTGCTTGTGAAAAAAACTAAAGCATTGCCCCTCTAAATCAAGTATTTGCGTGTTGCGCGAGGTGCAAGCACCTCGCGTGCTTGTGAAAAAAAAAATGGGGGGGGGAGGTGATGGGGGGAGATGGGGGGGTTTAGTATTTGCGTGTTGCGCGAGGTGCAAGCACCTCGCGTGCTTGTGAAAAAAAAAAGTATTTGCGTGTTGCGCGAGGTGCAAGCACCTCGCGTGCTTGTGAAAAAAACTAAAGCATTGCCCCTCTAAATCAAGTATTTGCGTGTTGCGCGAGGTGCAAGCACCTCGCGTGCTTGTGAAAAAAAAAAAAAAAAAAAAAGGGGGGGGGGGGTGATGGGGGGGTTTAGTATTTGCGTGTTGCGCGAGGTGCAAGCACCTCGCGTGCTTGTGAAAAAAGAAATTGGTATTTGCGTGTTGCGCGAGGTGCAAGCACCTCGCGAGCTTGTGAAAAAGAAAAAAGAAAACAGGGGGGGGTGATGGGGGGGAGGGGTTGCACAAGTATTTCGACTAAAGCATTGCCCCTCTAAATGAATCTGAAAAAAAAAATGTTCCAAGTCTCTTAGATTCCGAGATCCGCCTAAAGGGGGGGAGAAGGGGGGCGGGTGGGGGGACTTTGAAAATGGTTTTTACTTTACCGAGCCTCCTCTATACGAATCCGTAAAAAACAAAAAATACGGGTCTCGTAGTTTCCGAGATACGATAGGGAGGGGGGAGAAGGGGGGGGAAAAGGGGAGGTTTGGCACTTTTCCCGTAGGTTTGAGAGTTACTTGTTTACGAATCTGTCAAAAAATACCCACCTCCCCATCCACCATCTGGGAGAACAATTATGTCAATGAGTGAGTCAGTCAGTCAGTGAGTGGTAATTTAGCTTTATATAGTATAATAACTAGTATTTGTGTGTTGCGCGAGGTGCAAGCACCTCGCGTGCTTGTGAAAAAAAAAAAAGAAAAAAAAGGGGGGGGTGAGATGGGGGCGGTTTAGTATTTGCGTGTTGCGCGAGGTGCAAGACCTCGCGTGCTTGTGAAAAAAAAAAAAGGGGGGGGGGGGTGATGGGGGGGGGGTTGCAGAAGTATTTTGACTAAAGCATTGCCCCTCTAAATGAATCTGAAAAAAAAATGTTCCAAGTCTCTTAATTTCCGAGATCTGCCTAAAGGGGGTGAGAAGGGGGGCGGGGGGGGGGCGACTGAAAAATGGTTTTTACTTTACCGAGCCTCGTCTATACGAATCCGTAAAAAAAAATACGGGTCTCGTAGTTTCCGAGATACGATAGGGGGGGGGGGAGAAGGGGGGTGAAAAGGGGAGGTTTGGCACTTTTCCCGTAGGTTTGAGGGTTACTTGTTTACGAATCTGTCAAAATATTCCAACCTCCCCATCCACCATCTGGGATGGCTATGCTTCATATGACCTTTTCAGATTCATTTAGAGGGGCAATGCTTTAGTCGAAATACTTGTGCAACCCCCCCCCCCATCACCCCCCCCCCTCTTTTTTTTTTTATTTATTTTTCACAAGCTCGCGAGGTGCTTGCCGCGAGCTTGTGCTTCTTCATTCACCACCACATACGAAACGATTCATTTCGAACCCAAAGCCGTTTTGGGACTGGGCATATCAAAGAATTCCCAAAACCCTAGAGATGACTTTGAGTCAGCTGTTAAGCGGTATTGGGAAGGATGGAATTTATTTTTCACTGATGCTTCAAAACTATCTGATACCGAATCCACAGGGGTTGCTGTTTATTTTCAAAATTCAAAAATTGCTTTATTATTTAAATGTCCACCAGAAGCATCAGTATTTACAGGGGAGTGTATTGGTATTTTAGAAGCCATACACTATATAAAATCCCATCAAATAACAAGATCAGTAATTTTTTCAGATTCACGTAGTAGTATCCAGGCCCTAAAACAAAATCAACTTTACAGCAAAATTAATAGTCAAATCATTATAGATATTAAGAACTTGTTATTTGATTGCTCCCAAAGCGGCTTGGACATCGAGATAGCCTGGATCCCCGGCCACTCGGGTATTGTTGGCAATGAGTGCGCTGATTCGTTAGCAAAGTATGCCACATCGAATCCGGCTGATCGAAAGCACTACGTAGCACAGAACTATGATTTGCAGAATGGTGCCAGACCCAAGTTATTTAACTTGTGGGCTGAAACATGGAAGTCGACCTCAAAAACCAAAGGTAAGTACTATGCCTCTATACAACCTGAAATTCAGAAGAAACCCTGGTTTTTTAAATTCTCTAAATTGTCCAAGAAGACTGTTTCGTCACTCTGCAGACTTAGACTCGGACATTGTTGTAGCCCAGTATTCTTGCATAAAATACATGTCCGTGACAGCTCCCTGTGCGAGTGCGGGCTTGCTGAGGGTACCCTAGATCACATTTTCTTCTCCTGCTCCCTAAACAATAGATCCTTTGATTTATACCAAAAACTTCCCAAATGCAGTATTCCTCTCCCAACCAGCATCCATACCCTTCTTACCCACTTTTCTCCTAAATTAATTAATCTCCTATCTAAATTTATAACAGATAATGAGATTAAAATGTAAGTAGTGCGTAATATGTGTATAGTTATTGTGTAGATAATAGTCTGTGTTTTATAATATATATATAGTATACTATATCTTAGCTTGTATATAGTAGATTATATGTTTAACTCATGTGTTCGTCCTTGCAGCTGAACTAACAGCTACCACAAAGTACAAAGTTCGACGGCCTACCTTCGCTGCCGTCATAACATGACACTGGCAGAATAGTCGACACCGGCTCAGTTGCCAAAGAAGAGAAGAAAAAAATAAAAAAAATAAAAATATTGTGAGTTGAAGATATAGTCGTAGTCGAAGTTAGTTGTATATGGTCGATCATAAATGATTTAGATTTTTAGAGCAGTTTACCAAGTTTTATCAAACATGTATTAGATCAATTTAGAATTTTGTAAAGGGTTTTGGAATGAAATAAAACGCAGTGAAACTATAGAATGAAGTAACTTATTTGAATAAAGGATCCCACACTTACAACATCTTGGTAAGAACAATTTGATATATTCATCAACAGGTTATGGCCCAGCACGCTTCCAAGATGGTATTTAACAGGTTATGGGCTGCCCCGGGCAAATTTAACCAGATGTTGTAAGAAGATCGTCGAAAGATAAGTCTAAAAATTCTTTGGAGTACAAGAGAAATTATAATTGAGAATGTTGAAAATAAAATTTGTTGAAAATGATTTGAAGATTAAAAATTGTCGAGAAAGACAGAATATGTCGCTTGGAAACAAAAGAAAATAATATTTTCAGAGGGGAAGTTAGAGATGATATAGTGGTTGAAATTTGAAAGCGATGCAAAGGAGTTGTTGGTGATGATTTTCGCAGTGAAGAAAATGCTGAAGTTAAAATTACGTGATTATTATTTTAAAATGGTCCATTGATGTTATTATCTTTATTTAACTACGAATTATCGGTATTCGAGCAGTGATGAAGATGCTGAGGTTTCTGAAGGCAGGATTGAAGACGTTGAAGTTGAAGTTAGTGGTGAAGATGTTGAAGTTCGAGGAGTTGGTGTTGAAGATAGCGTTGAATAATTTTATATAGAGTCGAAGTAGATAAGTCAGGAGTTTTATAATAATTTTATATAGAGTCGAAGTAGATAAGTTAGGAGTTTTATAAGTGAAGTGTGTTTAGTGATGGCTTAGTGATGGTTAGAGTTAAAAATTCAGAGGGGATGTTGGTGTAGAATTTTATAGGGTTTGTGTTATTGGGGCTCCTTTGCATAGCTGGCAACATGAAGTAGTGGTTTAATTGAGTTGGGTTTTTAAAATGAGTTGATAGGAGTTATATAGGAGATGTTATTCTAATTGCAATAAACATAAAATTCAGAGGGGATGTTGTAATATTGGTTTTATAGAATTTTATGTCTATGGTTTACTGGCAGGTTTTTAAGTCTATGGCATTTAAAACCAAAATGTTGTTAGGAAGGTTTTTTAAAATGTGACAAGATAGATGAAAAGAAAAGTCAAATAAAAAATATTGTGAGTTGAAGATATAGTCGTAGTCGAAGTTAGTTGTATATGGTCGATCATAAATGATTTAGATTTTTAGAGCAGTTTACCAAGTTTTATCAAACATGTATTAGATCAATTTAGAATTTTGTAAAGGGTTTTGGAATGAAATAAAACGCAGTGAAACTATAGAATGAAGTAACTTATTTGAATAAAGGATCCCACACTTACAACATCTTGGTAAGAGAACGAATTCGATATTTTTAACAACCAGGTCATGACAGTAATTTATATAAGGATAGACATCACCATCGACAGCAGCGGATTTTGCAAGTTCGTCTGCCTTTTCATTACCATAAATACCCACATGACTGGGAATCCAAGCAATGGTCACGTCATACCCTTTTCTAGAGCATTGAAATAAAAGCTCTCTTATATTAAATATTATTGGTGATTGTTTGTGACATTTAAAGGGAAACCGAGATAATGCCTGTATTGAATTTATGGAATCACAAAAAATTGTTAGCGTCAGAATGGCTGGTCGCCTATGGCAAGCGGCTCTGAAAGTATATTCAAGAATTGCTACATAATTGCTTATATTTGCTACATTTCTTCAATAATTGCTACATATGATACATTCAGAGAAATATGAATATTTTTTTGACCAGCCATTCTGACGTCAGGATGGCTGGTCAACTTCGTGTTCGGCATGAAGGGCGCAGAATTTGTAAAAGTTTGTTGTGTCAATAATTGCTTACTAATTGCTACATTGACGAATTTAAGTTTGAGCTTCGTACTTGTACTAAGTAAAAAGATATAGCTTTTATTAAAATTTGCATGAACAAGTGCCTAATAATTTGGAAAAGCAACAGATTGTTTCACTACAGCGTCTTGCTTGTCAAATCTTGCAGGCGTTTACTTCAACTTTTAAATGATGTTTGGTGTGTACAGTGTGATTTTTAAGTCGACGGAATTCTGACAGCTGTAATTTTTTGACAATATTTCACAATAATGGGTCACCCACCCTAGAATTGATAACGCAGAATCGAATTTAGTTAATTGAAAATACAAATAATATGCCAAAAACGAAAATACAAAACTAAAGACTTTTTTTTATTTTTCACTTTGCAGGGTTTTTTGGAGTCGGTTTAATTTTTTGGTAAAAACTGGTTTTTAGTTGGTCTATTTTTAATTTACCTAGTTACAAGAGCCTAAATGTCAACTACTTACAAAATTTTAACCTTTTACAAAATATTGCTTTTCCCAATGCTGGGCCGTTAATTGTTGAGGAGTTTTGCTAGTACTTCACCATCAGCTCTACATCACCATATGCATTGTGACGAGCATAAAGTGCTTAACATCCATATTCAAGTAATCGAATCGCAATCCACTCAACTCTTATTATTGAGTAGTTTCGGCGGCCTGCTGTGGTCTTCATCATCAGTTACACTTCCTCAAATGATACTTTTTGAGAGCAACTGCACAAGTTACTGTAATAAATACCCAAAACGTCATAGGTGTGCCTATAATATATAAAGAGTTCCCTCAATTTCTCCAGGATCCCATCATCAGATCCTAACTTTTATGAACATGGGACCAATTTCAAAATATACCATTTCAATCAAAAAAAGAATTTTCCAAATCGGTTCAGCCGTCTTCGAGTAATCGGTGATCATACATAAAAAAAAAGATATACGCGTCGAATTGATAACCTCCTCTTTTTGTCGTCGGTTGAAAAATACAACCTAATTATTCATCAAGCATTGATTAATAATGTCTTATCTTTGTATTTATGCTTTTATAGGAATAAACCGTAGTCTATCATAAAATCTTATTTTAATTTTATTTCTGTGTACATAGTGACAGGCCTATTGGTCTAGTGGTCAGTGGCCCTGACTGCTATGCACAAGGTCGTGGGTTCAATTCCTACCCAGGATAAATGCTTGTGTGATGAGCATGATCATTTGTTCTTTGTCTGGGTGTAATTTATCTATAATATGTATGTATTTAGAAACATATATGTATGTTTATCAGTAGTCTAGTACTCATCGCACAAGCTCTGCTTAGTTTGGGACTAGATGGCGTTGTGTGAATAAAAGTTGTGGAATATTATTATAATTTCCTTTATTAAATTTTATATACATATTATTTACATTTTAAAATATTCCTATAAAAACAAAAAACATTTAAAAATATAAAACAGTTTATTATTATTTTCTCTTTATTTCCAATATATACATATAAGTTACATTTTTAAATATTCTAAAAAAAAAACATTTAAAAATATAAAAAATAGTAGCCCACCGGTATCGGGAACAGGGTCCAAGCTACCGGCGGTCAGGGCTCCATAGAGAGGAACCTCCTGACGATACGCGCCGTGTCCAGGAGTACCGCTTTCTGAAGCAAGCCCTTGATCCAACGGTCTAACGAGAGTCTCCTGAGGTGTTGGTCGAGGCTCTTGGCTATTAAGCCATTGGCTGAGGTGACTATCGGTACAATGATTGCCGAGTTCACATCCCACATGTCGACAATCTCGTGTGCCAAGTCAAGATACTTGATTTGCTTATCTTTCGACTTAACTATCGACAATCATGGCACGCCTCTCGATTCGGTCCACCACCACTATATCAGGCTTATTGGCTACAATAGTCCTGCAGTAAAGATGGACCGATCCCAGTATAAAGTGACATGGCCGTTATCGAGAACTGAGACGGGCACATACCTATAGTACGGTTCTTCCAATTCCACAAGAGAATATTTCAGAGCAAGTTGCTGATGAATTATCTTGGCTGCAAGGTTGTACCTGTGCAAGTACTCTCCATTAGCAAGATGAGAACAACCAGAGATAATGTGGCGGATTGATTCACCCGGACGGTGACATGCCCGACATATGTCAACCGTGCCATCCTTCCACAATAAATTTCCGGTAGTTGTTCGTCATGATAACTTCGTCCATAATTGCACAAACAAAACCTTCGGTTTCCCGAAAGAGGTCAATAATTATTGATTATTATACAATAATCAATAATTATTTTTTAGCATATAAAATACAATGGGGGATCACCTTCTTTTTGCTCTTTGTAATCTTTGTAGATTGATCGTCGTAACAATTCCACTGTTTTCGCCTGCAGTGAGCTTTATAATGACCAATTTGTATTCCAGGTGATGAAGGAATAAATTCTATTATTGACAATAAACGAAATTCAGTGTTATGCAATAACAAATGGATAGGTGGATCATCTACTGAAATAAATTCATTTGAACTAAATTCAAATGCAATAAGGTCCCGCAATTCTAAAGTAAATGATTTAATGCCATGACAGTTATGCCGACGGCATTGTGTAATTTCTTGACCATTAATAAGTGTATTTGCGGCTTCTTGTAACTCGTTAACAGTTTTATTAACGTCTATATGTAGAACAGGTATTTTCCGCTGAACATTATTGATCGGGCATTTTAATTCTGTGCAATGTTCTCTTTCGTCCGCACTATATATGCAATCAATTAATATGCGTTCAAACACATTATTGACGTTACATTCGCAACTAATCTCCACAGTATTAGCATGTTCAACTTTGTTAAAATAAACTTCAGCCATTTCGGATCTAACTTTGTACACTTCTGCTGTATCTTTCTCAGTCATTAGCCTAACAAGTTTACAAAAACAATGTTTGCTGTCCTGAATTGTTCTACTTATACGGTAACCGTCGACGTATGCTACAGCCAAAGCTTGACATAGAGAATCAATAGCACATGTGTTTCTCAAAATAATTTTTTTGTCACCAGTCTGTAATCTGCTTCCGTTAGACAAAAGTACAATAGATTTTAGCATTTTTTTTCTTTTTTTAACGTCTTTTCCTTTTCCTCTCCAGTTTTCGATAAAGGTCGGATCCTCAGCAAAAATCGAATCGTCAGTAAACTCTTTATTTATCTGTAGTTTTATTTTCTGAACTAAAGTTTCGGAGCACTTTTTCATTGTGGCTTTAGATATATTAACCTCGACCTTTTCTTGGTGAGCCAATTTAGTAGAGGCAACTTTTATTTCTCCTTTCAGGTATTCCAAATGTTTTGATATGAATTCGTCTGTCCGTAGTCTATGAGATTTTGTGCTCATTTGTAATAAAAGCCTTTTAATGTTTTTGAAATATGCCTCTACATTTGAGGAAGAAGGTGTGGTGATACTGGAATTATAAATATTTTTCATTATGTTAGACCATAACGGAAACTGTGTCAGTGAACGTGATAAAGTTCCAATAATAGCGGGAAAATAGTATAAGTTATCATGGTCGCCGATACCCTCAGTATCCAATGTCACCAGTAATTTTTCTGCGTCAATTTTGTTATTAAACCATTTATAGAAATGTGTTTCTGTATTCTTTTCGTCTAAATTAATAGGATGTTCAGATTTTAATACATCTTCAAATATCGAATTTTGGTCAACTTCGGGGGTATCAAATAATTTATCATTATCCACAATTTCTATTTCTTTTTCTGAAATCTGAAATTGATCCAGTGACTTTAATCGATTTCTAGCTGTAGCACATCTAGAAGGAGTATTTTTTTTATCTAATCCATCATGTTCATTCAAGCAAACTGTAATTATATCTGCCAAAATATCTTTAGCTTTTTCATAACTTTCGCATTTTTTTAACTGTAATAGACATTTAATATAAAAAAATTTTACTCTGCTGTCGACGTGTTTAAAACATGACTGATTAAATAATATTTTTACAAAATGACTGGTGTCTATTCTTATGTAACAATCGTCACTACTTTTCTCTTGTTCCAGTTTTCTGTATGATTCTTCAATATAATCTTTTGTCGAGTTATGTTTCGTAAATGCTTTCACGCAAGCGCCAATTAGTGCCGATGAATCGTCTACATGGACCTCATCTGGTTTTGAATTGCATTCTTGCCAAGCTTCTAACCATTTGTATATTGTCTTCATACATTGATTTTCCGACAACATCTGTGTAAGCGGCACGCTACTTTCATTTTCGAATGTCTTCATGACACATACATAAATGAAAATGTGTTTAATTAATATGTTTTTATGTGTTGGGCCAAAAGGTTTAAAAATACTACCGGTAGCATCTAGACTAAGAATTAACTTGCCAGTTTTCTTAAATAGTTTATAATAATTATCTTGACAAGGATCCCAATAGTATACATAAAAAGGATAAACAGAAATATGCTTGATAGCTTCTTTATAAGGTGATATTAGTGTCATTTGCCATAAAGAAAGAATTTGATTTTGGTTATAATACGAACTAATGTTTTCTTCGTGTTTTATTTGACGTAGGCAACCAACTGTTGGCAGATGATCAGGCTCAGGATCACCGAAATTCATAATTTTATTAGCCATTGTGTTGCGGTATGTAATAGCGGCGACATGTTTGAGATCATCAGATATTTCTACTCGTTTCGTAGGTGATAGTTTTGTTTTTCTAGCAAACGTATGAACAAAATTTTCATCGTAATTTGCTATAATGCATTTGCAATTGGCAATTTTATCAGAAGGCCAGCTAATTATAACCTTCACTTCAGCCCCACATTGTTTACAAAATCCAATGCACGTTATGTTAGTATCCTTATAAATAGAATATTGTTTGAATATCCAGTTGTGTGCAATGGGATGAACTCCCCAAATTTTTTCACGCATTAGAAGAGCCCACTGATGCTTAGGCAAAAGATTTTTCATTCTGAATACAGTCTCGGCACCCTTATTTAATTTAATTCGTTTAGTTATTCAATCAATCAATCAATCAATTTATATATTTCAGGCAACTTGGCCCATACAAATAAAATACATCCTATTACAATAAATAACTACAAATAAACTAATACATATATATATCACTTAACCAAAACTTATACATATTATATTACACGAGTTATCGGCGTCGTGTGTTGCGCAGTGTCCGGTAACCGGCCTCGGAAACGCCGGAACATTACTCCTCTCGGCCAAAATTCCTCCTTCAAGAAAGTCGAAAGATGTTCGGCCGGCGCTCTCACCACAAAATAATTAAAATTAGTTCCGTGATGAGACTCTAGCTGTTCGACTTTCAGGGAGAAATTGGATTTCGCCAAAATGTAATTCACAATATCCTCTGCCCTTGTGGAATAATGCAGACGGGACACGTAAATCAATTTTGTAGGTACGGCTGGACGCAGCAGTTGGTTTGGTTCGGCCAGCGCAGTGCCACACTGATTTTTACAAGCTGGCTTCCTCTTCCTCTTCACCACCTTGATGAAGCCATCCTGGTCGCACTTGTCCTTCTTAAGACTCCGCTCTCTCGGTCCCCCCTGGGTTGGTTTGCAGCGGCGTTTTTCGATTACCCTTAATGGCTGCTCAGCGGGCTTTCGTGAGGTAGCTGGTTTATCAGCGGCAGCAATCGCAGCGTAAGAACATTCAGGGGTCGATGCACTTATGCCAGTCGGAACCGCGACCGGAGTCGAGGGAGCGATGGTAGGGTACAATGCATCGCCAGCGTTACAGGCAATCGCAGAAGTATTTAAACTTGCCGATACAAAGCTACTGACGGGGGAAGCATTTTGCGCTCCCCGACGTGTATTCACATTATCAGCGTCAGGTGACCAACTTGCCGAAGCAGTGCTGCGTAACAACAAAACTTCAGCGCGCAAATCACCTATAGTGTTCTCCGACGCCTCTAACCTGGATTCAACAGCGGCCAGGCTTGTCTTCAGGGTTGTGATGTCCTTCAGTAGCCTGGTGACATCAACGTGGTCAAATGTGACTGGAGGCAGCTTGTGTAGCTCCTTCGCCACAAAAGCAGGCACGTCATCCGGGTCGGTCACTTTCAATAATGTCACAATGTCTTGGATACTTTTTTCGGTGCCATCCCTCCTGCGAGACGGCATTTGATCGAGCTTCCCGAGTGACTGAAACAGCAGCAGCTTACCGCTACTTATCTCCGCTTCCGTGAAGTTTGACTTGCAGATCTGCAAAATACTGACTTCATCCATGGTATCAATGGCATGCTGTATAAACGCCAACAGCTCGTTAACTATAAGCTGCGGTGAGCCCATGGTGACAATAATGTGCGTAACGCTAATAATTACTTGTGCAGTAAAAACTAGCGGCGGATAAATTATAAATTAATATAAATTAAATTATAACATGACACTTCATGACACTTGACGTTTGTTTGACAAAAAAAAAAATAATAATTATTATTGGTTGCATTCGTTCCCATTGATACGTGTCAATCATAAAATCGTAACATACTGTTTTTTTTTATCATTGTTTTCATTTTTTAATGCATTATTATTCGAAAGTATTTGTTTTGGTTCTTGGTTACAAACGTCAAGGTCTTCAGAATTACCAAAGAAAAAGTCGAAATTTTTCTTTACAGAAAGGAACAATGCTTGTGTACTAATTTTATTCGATAAAAGTGTACTTATTTCACTGAACAGTGGATCAGTCGATGATGGTAAATCGGACTTACTGGAAAAATACTTTTTGTATTGCAGAAACGCATTTTTTTGCTCATCTAGGGCCACAGTAAACTTTCTTCCTCTTTTCATTATCACCAAACGTAAATCACAAAACCACAGATGTCTATTGCGATATTTTGCTTTTATTTACTTATTATATAAGTTAGAATAATTTTCAACGTTTAACTGATCCAGCTGATAGTAACTAATAAATATTGTGTTGGGAAGGTACGTTTTTAGGGTTCCGTAGCCGAATGGCAAAAAACGGAACCCTTATAGTTTCGTCATGTCTATCTGTCAGTCTGTCCGTCAGTAGTAGTGATTTGCCGGTTCTGGCGCACCAATCCCGTGGCTCACCGGTTCTGGCGCACCACCGCTTCTGGCGCAATCGCGGTCCAGGGCGTTTCAAACCTAAAAAAAAAAAAAAAAAAAAAAAAAAGGTTTTGGGGTCCGCTGATCACGTTTCTGCAATCCGTTTTCGCGTAAGATGCATGGTTCCGGAGATACAGAAATCAATTAACAACAATCTGTTTCATTTCCGGTGACCCGAAACCCTCATTATCGACTTTCATTGTTCGCCTTTTCTTATCTATTGTCCGTGCGTCCGGCCGCTCACCCTCATTAGGATTGCATTGACGTATGCATGTATTACTCATTGTTACTGCTACTGCTATTGTATACTTTTATTGTTCATAAACCATTGCTTACTTTGCTATTCGGGGTCATCAAAACGGAATCAATAAAACACATGCGTCATTCACAAATTTTATTTTTATCTACAAAATATGAGTGGAACATCTCATCCACTAAAATATCGTTGTACAGTGTGTTCCCTGTAAATATGTTTGTAAAACTATGCATTGAACATCCCTGAAACTTATATAGCAAATACATTAAGCAATATTCACCACAAACTGAAGTCCAATCATTCTGAATCCTATCAATACTCCAGCCCCATCTTTTACAATTCCTTTTCAAAAACTCGAGATGATATCGCGCAGGTGTTCGCCCATACGAATCAAAATATTGACCGATGCCATTCGTATCGATATGTACAGCTACCCAGTGTGAACCTGGCTTATCATCCGCATCCAAATTGCATATTATATACGTTGGTGCATGGGCATACATAGGGAGTCTATTAGCAGCATAAACATTATTTTCTAGACTGGGATGAATCTTTTTCAGATGTTTTTGTACTTCTAGTGTATCCATGATATAGCATATTATTACACTACCAATCTATTCAATGGTTGTCATAGGAATGTTCAATTATAGTGATTTGTAAATATTAAATCGCATTATTTTGTAGCACTCACAAAACAGGTTGATGCCAGCAATGTGAGATAAGTTTGTTGACTCATAGAGTTACTATCAGTTTCCGGAGGAACGTGAGATAATTTTGGTGATTCATAGAGTTACAATCAGTTTCGTTGTATTTAGGAATTTGTTTTAGATAAGAATGGTGCTATATAAGATCGTACATTGCAGTCATGCAGTCAGTCTATGGTCGTTTGACCGCAGTGGATTGTATACGTCTACCAATACTACGTTTGTGTTACTTCAACGCATCAATGGCCATGGAGGTAAGTGTTTATTCTATTGACAAACTTACTTGTATTCTTGTTGTTGTTTCCTAACGTGTGTGATTAAGTGTAAACAAATTGATATTAACATGATAACTGTCTTGTTGCAGAAATCATTCAACTTCGATGAAAATACCTATAAACAGTATTACTACTCACCGCTCTCCCCTCAACATGAAGAAGAGAACGATGACATCGTTAAATAACACATGCGATGGTGGAAAAAGGAAATCACAACCGATTGATCATTTTTTTGAAGTGGCACCAAAAATAAAAAAGAAGAAACTGTTATCGTCAACCGTGGCACGAGCCGCTAGAGATGGTGTATCATACATTTCTAGTAATTCTGACGACGGAGACCAAGCGACGCATCTCATAAAAATTGAAATGTACGATATGAAGAAGCTATGTAAGATTCCAACTACTGATCATTGGAAACACGCTACCACGAGGATTAAATATTATGTAAAGAATAATAAGGATAGCATCTACGACAGCACAAACGGGCTCGTATACAACATTACAAAGACAATAGCAGAAAGTGAAAAAGTTAAAAAATACTTTTTTAACAATGACACCCATTAGTTGATTAGTGAATGTGATTCTGTTTACTTAAATTACTTCTGTGTACTCATTAGATTCTACCTGACTTTTTAATCCTTTGCTAGACTCTATATAATGAACATTATTTGAAATCTTGAACATTATTTGAAATTGGGTATCAGTTGGTCTACCAACACTTAACTGTTACTTACTGTGCTACCTAATTTCTTCTTTGCTATAAATATGGAAAACTTCAGTGAAGTGTGTACCAGTGCTTTCTTTTCCGCACCCATGGAAGAGAATATGGAACTATTCATCAACGAATTCGATCAGGAGCTGCCTAAAGTTTGTGATGAAATGGAGAAGTGTGAACTGTTTGATTCATTGTATGATGATGAGTTGTATAATCACTGTGCGATGGTTGAAACAGCGTTGATGTAAGTATTAGAAGTACAAACTCAATAAGAAAGATTATTGTTGTATTGTTTTATTTTAAGATTTGTCTAATAATTTTCTTGCTGTTTTGTTACAGTCAACCACAAGTTGGAAGAGGTATCAAACGAGGTATCACTACAGACGAAAATAAGGTTCCCAAGAAAGCAAAATTTGATGAAGGAGCTTCTACATCATCGACTGAAACGAATAACGTGGACAACAATAAGGTGGAATGTGACACATGTCATGTTTTTATTAATAAAAGGTATCTAAATAACCATTTAAAAAGCAATGTTCACAAAAATAATCTTTTAAAATCACATAATTCACTAGCAAATGTTACAGTTGTTGAAACCGCTTTTGGCAACCGAATTTTAACATATAGAATTAATAGTAAAACAATTCAATCGGGGCAATATTTTGAAACACCGGAATCGTTTTTAAATTCATTAAAAATTTATATCTTATTTTTAATCAATGAATGTATTCAACAACATACAATTTTTAAAATAAACTTTATATTGCATGCTGATTTCATACAACAAACTAAAGATATTAAAAATACATTTGATTTTCAAACGTTTAATTACATAATTTGTCAGGGTGATGACTTAAATATTTTTTTTTCATCATTAATAGACACTGTTGTTGGTAAAATTTGGCAATTTGAAAAAAAAGATAGTGGTTGGAGTCTTAATCAAATTAAATACATAGATATGAATGTTAACAAATTCAACCCCTTACGTGGTAGTTCATATATCGATCTTCCTCAGGATATTAAATTAAAAAAAGCTGTAATCAATGTTAAAAATAATGATAATATGTGTTTCAAATGGGCATTACTCTCCGGTTTATATCCTGTATGTAAAAGTGTAGATCGTGTAACATCATACGCAATTCATGAAAATAAACTAAAATTTACTGGTATTTCTTTTCCGGTTAAAATTGTAGATATATCAAAAGTAGAGAAATTAAACAATATTAGTATAAATGTTTTTGGTTTAGAGTATAATAAAGAAAAAAAGTGTAATTCAGTTGTAGGTCCTTTATATTTAACAAAATGTCGTACACCTAATCATATCAACTTACTATATTTATCGAATGGTACTAACAATCATTACTGTTATATTAAAAAGTTATCGCGGTTAGTTAGCTCACAAATCTCGAGTAATCATCACGCAGTTTATATATGCGATTCATGTTTACTTCATTTCCCATCAGAGGAAAGACTTAATAACCATCAACAATATGATTGCGCTCACATTTGTACGGAATTACCAAACGGTAAGGATTCCAAAAAGGATTGGTTCGGTAAAGCAACATCAAATAATAAAATAAAATTTGATAAATTCGTGAAAAAGTTGGAAATGCCCTTTGTGGTTTATGCAGACTTTGAAGCATTTTTGAACCCGATAGAATCATGTAGTAACGATCCATCCAAGCCTAGTACAATTAATATTCAAAAACATGAAGTGTATAGTTTCGGATATTACATTAAATGTTCATATGATGACAGATTATCAAAATATGAGACGTATAGTGGGCCAAACTGTGCACAAGTGTTTATGAATCGCCTTTGTGAAGATGTGAAAACAATAGTTAAAAAAAATTGTTTCCAAAAATGTCCCGTTCCATTATCAGATGAAGATAAAATTAAAATTTCAAATTCAAACATTTGTCATATTTGTGAAACTCAGTTAAATGAAGATCCTTTTTACGATTTTGATTGGTACACTGGCAGTTTTAGGGGTGTTGCACATCAAGTGTGTAGTTCTAAGTACAGAACCCCTCGTTATGTTCCAATATTTTTACATAACCTCGGTCACTACGATGCTCATTTTATTGTCCATGCATTAAACCTCGATGATGGCAAAGTTGAAGTTATTCCACAAAATAAAGAACGATACATATCATTTTCAAAACAGTTAACAATAAATAATCAACCTGTAAGTTTAAGATTCGTAGATTCATTGAAATTTTTATCATGTAGTTTAGATCAGCTAGCTAAAAATCTTAATGACGATCAGTTTAAAGAACTAAAAAGAAACTATCCTAATAATGAAGATTTTTTACGTTTAAGACGGAAAGGTATTTATCCTTATGAATTTATGCGTAATAGTGATTGCTTGAAACATCCGTCACTTCCTGATCAACACCAGTTTTATAGTTCACTCACAGATTCAAATATTTCAAATGATGATTATAATCATGCAAAAGATATTTGGCAACATTTTAAGTGTAGTAGTATGTCTGATTATTCCGATTTGTATTTAAAAACTGATGTTTTACTTTTGACCGATGTATTCGAAAACTTCAGAAAGCTATGTATTAAAACTTATGGATTAGATCCTGCCCATTACTATACTGCTCCAGGTTTAAGTTGGGATGCAATGTTAAAATTTACGAAAATAGAATTAGAATTGTTAACGGACTATGACAAAATTGCTTTTTTTAAAGCTGGTATTAGAGGGGGTGTATCTCAGTGTAGCAATCGTTTTGCTAGAGCAAATAATAAATTCATGGAGGATTATGATGGTGAAAAACCTAATTCATATCTAACATATTTTGATGCGAATAATTTATATGGTTGGGCAATGTCCCAATCCCTTCCTGTTGGTGGTTTCGAATGGATAAATTGTAATACAGATTATAATGTGTTGGATACGTCTGATTTTGGTTATGTTTTAGAAGTTGATTTGGAATATCCTGATGAACTTCATAATTTGCATTCTGACTTTCCATTATGTCCTGAAAACATATGTGTGGGTAATACTAAAGAAACTAAATTAGTTCCTAATTTAAATAATAAAAATAAATACATCATTCACTACAGGAATTTAAAACAATGCATTGAAATGGGAATTAAATTAATTAAAGTACATAGAATTTTAAAATTTAAACAGAGTTCTTGGCTAAAGAAATACATAGACTTAAATACTAGTTTGAGAACGTTAGCTAAATCAAACTTTGAAAAAGACTTTTTTAAATTAATGAACAATTCTGTCTTCGGTAAGACAATGGAAAATATTGAAAAAAGAGTAAACGTTAAACTACTTACTCACTGGGATAATCGTGGTAAAGTTTTAGGTGCTCAGGAATTGATTGCAAAACCAGAATTCCATAGTTTATCAATATTTTCAGAACATTTAGTCGCAATACAATTACGAAAAACAAAATTAATTTATGATAAGCCAATTTATTTAGGATTTTGTATTTTAGATATATCTAAGACCCTTATGTACGAATTTCATTATAACTACATGGTTAAAAAGTTTAATAACAAAATTAAGTTATTGTACACCGATACCGATAGTTTGATATATCAAATTTTTACAGATAATTTGTATGAGAATATAAAACCTGACCTACTTCACTATTTTGATACATCAGACTATCCAGAAAATAATATTTACGATTATCCAAAAATAAATAAAAAGAAGTTAGGTTTTTTTAAAGACGAGAATAATGGTAAAGTGTTGAAGGAATTTGTAGGGTTGCGATCAAAAATGTATGCCTTGGAAGTAGAAGATAAATTTATAGCAAAGGCAAAAGGGGTTAACAAAAGTGTTACCAAAAAAATGAATATGGAAAATTACAAATCGTGTTTGTTTAATAAAAATGTACAATATTGTAGTATGCTTCGGTTTAAGTCAATCAAACACACTATTTTTACACAAAAAATAAATAAAGCATCTTTATCATATAATGATAGCAAACGATGTATTATGGACAACAATATTGATACATTGGCTTGGGGACATTATAAATTACGTTAAGTGTTGATACTTTTTACTTTTACTTCTGTACATATACAAAATTTATATTGATTGTAAAATTATGATATTACTATAATGTTATATAATAGTTTATTACATATTTAAAATTTATTGTTTGATTGTAAATAATGTAAGATAATTGTGGTTTTTATTTGTAGGTTTAAATTTGAGATTGTAAAATTCTGATGTACTAATTGTGTTAGTTTTAATTATTCGATTGTAAATAATGATATCTAAGTAATAATAAAACGGTGAACATACATTTGAGAAGATTGTAAAGTTCTGACAAGTAATAATTGTGTTAGAAATAGTATACAGATCAGTCTGTTTTTCATCAGTTACATGTTTTTTGTAATTTTAGCAATATATATATATTTAATTTTTACAACATAATTTTCATTTTTTATTTCATCCCTTTGAACTCTAGACGTGTGAAATGTTTCACTTTATCCATCCGTTTACTGCTATTGTGGCTGGACCAAGTGGATGTGGGAAGTCAAATTTTGTAACAAATTTCATAAAATCAGTTAAAGAAATATGTAATTGTGATTTTAATCAGATCACATGGTGCTTTGATGAAATGCAACCTTTATATAATTTACCAAATGTTAACTATCATCAAGGAATTCCAAATCTTAATATGTTTGATGGTGAAAACCCACATCTTGTTATTATTGATGATCTAATGAGAGAGTCTGATGGAAGAATTGTGGATATATTTACAAAAGGTAGTCATCACAGGAATCTAAGTGTATTTTATTTAACACAAAATTTATTTCATCAGGGTAAAGGTCAAAGAGACATTTCTTTAAACTCAAGTTATATAATATATTTTAAAAACCCTCGAGATAAAACTCAAATAAGATATTTAGCACGACAAGTGTCACCAGACAACCCAAAATTCATTGAAGATGCCTATAGGGATGCAACTTTAGAAGCGCATGGATATTTAATGGTTGATTTAAAACAGA
This sequence comes from Tholera decimalis, assembly GCA_943138885.2. NCBI lineage: Eukaryota > Metazoa > Arthropoda > Insecta > Lepidoptera > Noctuidae > Tholera > Tholera decimalis. The sequence goes on from OW964560.2 coordinate 31,981,341, forward strand.
ATACCAATGATTTTTGTCGTATCAAGACAAATGTCTTCCCATTTAATGGGCACTGTACAGTCTACGTCCCCACAAAAGAGTTTAAATACACCAAGAATCAAACAATTCAAATCATTTCTAAATGATGCATCGTCGACTCACAACGCATAAACATTTGCTAAACGCTTTGCATACGCTTAAACCAAAATATCAAAGAGCGTTACTTAAAACATGTGATGAAGAAGAAATAAACTGTATTTGTGAATGTATTCATAACGTTTTACAAGGAAAGGTACCTCTTAAAGATCAAGATAAACAAAAATTGAATAAACACAAAAATATACTTCGTAAACTGGTGCATAAGTGTAAACATAAACTAAGAAAAAATATAATCATACAAAAAGGAGGGGCTTTCTTACCAATAATATTAGGTGCAATATTGAGTGGATTAGTAAGTGGACTAGCCAGTTAACATGGAAAATGCAAAGAAAATGATACTTATTGAACCTGGATTGATTGAAAAATTAAAACAAGAAAATAAGGTTAATAGTAATTTGTCTCGATTAGATATTGAAATGCAAAATATTATGAATAGTAAGACAGAAGACCGCAAGAAGTGGATGTTATATTTACAAACACTACAAAGATACCTTCACTTTACCGAAGAGGATCGTCAACCACTCAGATTACCAATTTATTCTGATACATCTAATGAAGATTCAAATGAATCTAAAATTGGTTTTAAAAATAAAGATAGAGATCTAAAAAGTTCAGTTGATGCTGAATCTTTGTTGGATGAGAAAGGATCCATTAAAAGTAAAGAAAATGACACAAATCCACTTTACACACCAACTCAAATACTCAGTTTAATACCAAAAACTTATAATAAAAAAGGTGAGTCATTATTAAACTTAATTGGAACAAGTAAAAGTAAAATACATTGGGATAATGAAGGCACAGTCATAATTGATAATGAAAAAATTCCTGGAAGTAATATTGTTGATTTAATAAATGATTCACTAAGACCCTTAAAAAGAAGTGATCCGATAGGGTGGGATAGATTTGCTAAAGCATTAAAAGATATTAAAGTACCACTTACTTATATTGGAAATCCAAAGAGATGTGAGTTTATTAACCAACTTCAAGCAAAAGATCTGTACAAAACCTCTGAGATTGAAGTTCAAGAGTTTTCTACACCGAGCAGTGGAGATAAAAGATCTATAACTAAAATACGTAAAAAGCTCGATTGGGAAAAATGGACCCCGTACTAGAAGAAATTAACAGGATTTATTATGATCCATCTAACCCCGCTGGTTTTGGTAGTATTGATAAATTATCAAAAGCCATGAAGGGTAAAATGGATAAAAAGCAAGTAAAGGAATGGTTACAATCACAAGAAACATATACATTACATAAACCCAGTCGGAAAAAATTTCCACGTAATAGGTACATTCTATCAAATATTAATGAACTGTGGCAAGCTGATTTAAGTGATATGCGAACTTATTCTCAATATAATGATGGTTTCAACTATATACTTTGTGTTATTGATGTATTTAGTAAATATGCTTTTGCAAGACCAATGAAAAAGAAAAACTCAGAAACTACTAAAGAATGTTTTGAAAGTATATTTACTGAAAGTAATTCCACACCTACTCACATACAATCTGATAAAGGTACAGAATTTGTTTCAAAAGATGTACAAAAATACTTTAAATCCAAAAAGATAAATTACTATACCACTAACAATCCTGATATTAAGGCTAGTATTGTTGAACGATTTCAAAGAACTCTAAAAATGAAAATGTGGCGTTATTTCACTCATAACAATACTTATAGATACATAGATGTTTTACAGGATTTAATATACTCTTATAATCACAGCATTCACTCTAGTATTAAGATGTGCCCATGTGATGTAAGTTCCGCCAATATTATGACAGTTTGGACTAATCTTTATAATAGAGGATCAAACAAACTTTCTTTAGAAAATCCAAAACCAAATTTCAATGTGGGTGATTATGTTCGAATAACTAAATATAAACATGTTTTCCAAAAAGGATATGAATCAAATTGGAGTGATGAAATATTTATTATATCTTCAATAATTGATAGATCTCCATGGGTTGTTTATACAATAACAGATTTACAAGATGAAGCAATAGTTGGTACTTTTTATGAAAGAGAATTACAGAAGGTCACTTACAACCCCACCTCACAATATAAAATAGATAAAATAATTGGTACTCGTTATTCGGGTAACAGAAAAGAAGTATTAGTGAAGTGGAAAGGTTATCCAGATAAATTTAACAGTTGGATTTTAGCTTCTAGTTTAAAAGAAATATGAATAAAGAAAGTTTTTATTTAACTTTGCTCAGCAATAGTTCAATGGAATACTTTCCTGATAACAAGACCACAAATTTTTCAACAAAATTACCAAAAGCTATGAAATTAGAAGGTGAATGGTCGGTTGGAGTTGTCGAGTTTCAATACCCATGCACCATGTTTACTGTTCAAGATCATGAAAATGTTGTGTACATTACAAAAACCATGTTAATGCCTAATGAAGATAAACCATCAACAGTGTACTACAAAAAACATATTCCGGCTACCAACTATGATAACGTTGAACATATTTTAAGAGCGTTAAATGGTATCAGAGAGAACTTGAAATTTCGTTATGATGAAATAACAAAATTTGTGTCTATTTCTGTTTTGGATAAAAATATAACATCCGTAACATTATCACCCAAATTAAGTTTACAACTAGGTTATGAACCAAATACAAATCTTCTAGAAAGAAATTTTGGGAAGTGTCCTGCTAATTTACACTTAGGGTTACCATCTCAACTATTTCTATATTGTGACATTATCGATCCTCAGATTGTGGGTGATGTTATGACTCCGCTATTAAGAGTCATTTCATTAGATCCTTCAAAATACATTTATGGTGCGAATAAAATGCACGTTTTCTCTCCACCTCACTACTTACCTGTTATGCGAAGAGAGTTCGATACGCTGGAAATAGATATAAGATCGAGCACAGGACAAAAAATACCATTCCAGTTTGGAACCGTGTGTATTAAACTACATTTCCACAAATTATAATAATGTATTCTCCGCATGATCATCATAAATGTCCATATGAAAATTATTATTCACATCAAGCTGGATCAGGAGTTGGTGTAATTTATAAGGGTTCACCATACCAACGCGGTCATGGTATTGGGAGCTTCTTAGGAGGGTTATTTAGATCAGTTTTACCTTTACTTTCAAGTGGTGTTCGAGTGGTTGGTAAGGAGGCATTAAACGCTGGAGTAGGACTTTTATCGGATATGGTTCAAGCGCGTCCTATGGAAGCCTCAATAAAAGATCGTCTTAAACAAGTTAGTACGAACTTAAAACGAAAGGCTGATAACAAAATTGATCGATTTAACATGACAGGATCTGGATATATAACTAAAAGAAAACGATTGGCATCGTTCATTCCACCACTAACTGCTAAAGTGAAAGCTACGAAAAAACTTGGTCTAAAACCAAAAAACATCGAAGATATATTTTCAAATTAAATATGTCTTTCCTTCATAATCATTCTTGTGAGTGCGTTAAGTCAGAATTAGATTTATTTGCATTACCGTCTACACAAACAAGCATTGAAAATGGATTGTGGATTCACTATAAACCAATTTCATCTCTTGCTGATGATGGACCTATCGAGTTTCAAGTTCCTGGAACAGGCGATGACTACATAGATTTGTCTCATACATTACTCCAGATAAAGGCAAAAGTATTAAATCAAGATTCATCAAACTTGATATCAGCTACAGCAGTAGCACCTGTAAATAATTGGTTGCATTCACTTTTTAGTCAACTTGATGTTTATTTAAACCAAAAACTTGTATCACCACCTAATAATACCTATGCCTATCGAGCATACATGGAAACTCTTTTAAACTATGCTCCTGCTGCTAAACAATCTCATCTTACTTGTAGCCTTTGGTATGAGGATACAGCAGGAAAAATGGATTCCACAGATGGTAAAAACATAGGATTTGTTAAAAGACAGGAATTAGTTAATGAAAGTAGGGAAATAGAAATGATTGGTCATCTTCATGGTGACATTTTCAATCAAGATAAATTTTTAATGAATGGCGTTGAAATGAGTGTAAAATTAGTTCGATCAAGAGAGAGTTTTAATTTAATTGCTGGGTCAAATGATGTAAAGTTTAAAGTTTGCATTACAGACGCAACTCTTATTGTTCGAAGAGCACGAATTAACCCAAGTGTATTACTCGCACATCAGAAAGTTTTAGCTTCTACCACTGCTAAATATCCTATTACTCGTGCTGAAGTTAAAGTTTTAACAATTCCATCAGGTGTTCAAGGAAAAACTCTTGATAATATATTCTTAGGACAGGTACCCAAAAGATGTATTATTGGATTTGTAAACAATTCTGCATTTAATGGTTCGCTTACTAAAAATCCATTTAACTTTGAAAACTATGGTATTAACTCTTTCAGCTTATATATTGATGGTCAACAAATACCTTCAAAAGCTTTGCAACCATCTTTTAATAATAATATATTTACATCAGCATATCATACTCTATTCTCGGGGACTGGTATTCACTTTCTAAATGAAGGAAATGCAATCTCTCGTGAACAGTATGCTAAAGGTTACTGTCTTTTAGCATTTGATTTAACTCCTGATTTATCAGCTAACTCATCAGCTCATTGGAATCTCATAAAGCATGGTAGTGTAAGATTAGAAGTACGATTTGAAACCTCACTAATACAAACAATTAATTGTATTGTTTATGCTGAGTTTGATAATATTATTGAAATAGATAAAAATAGAAATGTTACTGTAGACTATAGTAGTTAAGGTTATGTGTATGTAACTAAAGAAAACATTATAAAATTAAATAAAACAAATTATATGCAATATACTATTTTTTTATTTCTTTATAAACACCCTATTCAATCTTATACAGAGCACTGATCGAGTTTAAACTTTACATAAGCACACTGACTAAACCACTGAACATGCTGCTGCCAAGGATCATCATCATCTTCCCAATCTTTTAAACCGCCACCACAATGGAAACACTTGGTCCTGTCTTCATGACCAGTATAAAAGAAACCGGCTTCTGCAAGATCTTCAGGCTTCTGTTTCATAACGAGTGGCCAGTCTCCGAAACTGAACAACCGTCTAGATTTTGAACTGAAAAATGGATATTCAGCTCTTGGGTACTGCATATTCTTCACTTTTTCTTCTCCAATCTGTTTTGTAGTTTTGCTTTTCAATGAAGTGATCTGTTCACGTATGCCACACTCATCTCTTCCTTCTAATCTTGTTTTTCTCTCAGCACCACAAGACGACACCTCCTTGGATCTAATGAATACACAGAAGTAATTTAAGTAAACAGATTCACATTCACTAATCGACTAATGTCATTGTTAAAAAAGTATTTTTTAACTTTTTCACTTTCTGCTATTGTCTTTGTAATATTGTATACGAGGCCGTTTGTGCTGTCATAGATGCTATCCTTATTATTCTTTACATAATATTTAATCCTCGTGGTAGTGTGTTTCCAATGATCAGTAGTTGGAATCTTACATAGCTTCTTCATATCGTACATTTCAATTTTTATGAGATGCATCGCTTGGTCTCCATAGTCAAAATTAGTAGAAATGTATGATACACCATCTCTAGTGGCTTGTGCCAAGGTTGATGATAACAGTTTCTTCTTTTTTATTTTTTGGTGCCACTTCAAAAAAAATGATCAATCGGTTGTGATTTCCTTTTTCCACCATCGCATGTGTTATTAATGACGATTCAGGTAGAATCTAATGAGTACACAGAAGTAATTTAAGTAAACAGAATCACATTCACTAATCAACTAATGGGTGTCATTGTTAAAAAAGTATTTTTTAACTTTTTCACTTTCTGCTATTGTCTTTGTAATGTTGTATACGAGCCCGTTTGTGCTGTCGTAGATGCTATCCTTATTATTCTTTACATAATATTTAATCCTCGTGGTAGCGTGTTTCCAATGATCAGTAGTTGGAATCTTACATAGCTTCTTCATATCGTACATTTCAATTTTTATGAGATGCGTCGCTTGGTCTCCGTCGTCAGAATTACTAGAAATGTATGATACACCATCTCTAGCGGCTCGTGCCACGGTTGACGATAACAGTTTCTTCTTTTTTATTTTTGGTGCCACTTCAAAAAAATGATCAATCGGTTGTGATTTCCTTTTTCCACCATCGCATGTGTTATTAATAACGATGTCATCGTTCTCTTCTTCATGTTGAGGGGAGAGCGGTGAGTAGTAATACTGTTTATAGGTATTTTCATCGAAGTTGAATGATTTCTGCAACAAGACAGTTATCATGTTAATATCAATTTGTTTACACTTAATCACACACGTTAGGAAACAACAACAAGAATACAAGTAAGTTTGTCAATAGAATAAACACTTACCTCCATGGCCATTGATGCGTTGAAGTAACACAAACGTAGTATTGGTAGACGTATACAATCCACTGCGGTCAAACGACCATAGACTGACTGCATGACTGCAATGTACGATCTTATATAGCACCATTCTTATCTAAAACAAATTCCTAAATACAACGAAACTGATTGTAACTCTATGAATCACCAAAATTATCTCACGTTCCTCCGGAAACTGATAGTAACTCTATGAGTCAACAAACTTATCTCACATTGCTGGCATCAACCTGTTTTGTGAGTGCTACAAAATAATGCGATTTAATATTTACAAATCACTATAATTGAACATTCCTATGACAACCATTGAATAGATTGGTAGTGTAATAATATGCTATATCATGGATACACTAGAAGTACAAAAACATCTGAAAAAGATTCATCCCAGTCTAGAAAATAATGTTTATGCTGCTAATAGACTCCCTATGTATGCCCATGCACCAACGTATATAATATGCAATTTGGATGCGGATGATAAGCCAGGTTCACACTGGGTAGCTGTACATATCGATACGAATGGCATCGGTCAATATTTTGATTCGTATGGGCGAACACCTGCGCGATATCATCTCGAGTTTTTGAAAAGGAATTGTAAAAGATGGGGCTGGAGTATTGATAGGATTCAGAATGATTGGACTTCAGTTTGTGGTGAATATTGCTTAATGTATTTGCTATATAAGTTTCAGGGATGTTCAATGCATAGTTTTACAAACATATTTACAGGGAACACACTGTACAACGATATTTTAGTGGATGAGATGTTCCACTCATATTTTGTAGATAAAAATAAAATTTGTGAATGACGCATGTGTTTTATTGATCCCGAATAGCAAAGTAAGCAATGGTTTATGAACAATAAAATGATACAGTAGCAGTAACAATGAGTAATACATGCATACATACATACGTCAATGCAATCGTAATGAGGGTGCGTGGCCGGGCGCACGGACAATAGATAAGAAAAGGCGAACAATGAAAGTCGATAACGAGGGTACGGTGTCACCGGAAATGAAACAGATTGTTGCTAATTGATTTCTGTATCTCCGGAACCATGCATCCTACGCGAAAACGGATTGCAGAAACGTGATCAGCGGACCCCAAAACCTTTTTTTTTTTTTTTTTTTTTTTTTTTTTTTTTTTAGTTTTGAAACGCCCTGGACCGCGATTGCGCCAGAACCGGTGAGCCACGGGATTGGTGCGCCAGAACCGGCAAATCACTACTACTTCCGTCCGACCGTATGTCACAGCCATTTTATTCCGAAACTGTTAAGAATATAGGTACATGTGAAACTTGGTAAGTAGATGTATTCTGTGAATCACTTTCCGATTTAAAGAAAAAAAGATTTAAAATTAAGGTTAATCCCCATACATGGAACTGAAACTGATTTTTTTTTCACGATGCCTTTGCGTGTGTCGTATCTGTAGACAGGTCTTTAAAAATTACATCAAGATTTCTAAAATCACTTTTTCATAAAACCAATCGTTCATGAAATGAAATGAAATATTTATTTTGGGGCTTATTACAAGACTTACAAACTAGGCGACTACACGCTAAGGGCACCCCTGTGGGGTACGGACCTTGGCTTAGGGCGTCGCAGGGGGAGGGCAGATAGGGACAGGTTGGATAATATCATTATTATTATTAATAAGGGAATTTAAAGCTACTGGCTCAGTGTCGCGGGCTGGCTCTGGCAAGGGTCGGGGCGGACAGTTACGGGGACGTCGCGGCGGGCCTCGGCGGCGAGGACGGAAAGACGGTCGGTTTTTGTTTTTGTAAACTGTGCTGGTTTCCCTACGGCTCTCTTGGAGAAGGGTGATTGCGTCATCGGGAGTGACTAGGGTATGCCTTGGTCGGCGAATCTTAGAGATGCGCGAAAGTTCGTATCGGGTGGCCGATGCAATAAGGGGATTCCTATGTTTGATTGAAGTATCAAAGAAACGCTTGGAGACGCGTTTCATGAACTGCTGGATGGTGGGCATTTTGAGGCCTACGTGAAGAAGCTCATTTCGAACATAAAAGGGGGCTCCCGTGACTCTACGGAGGAATCGGTTTTGGAGGGTCTGCATCTTGTGGAGGAAGTGGGGCTTTGCGTGTGCGAAAACAACGCAGGCGTAGGTCATGATGGGACGGAGCACCATGGTGAAAATACGCTGCTTGTACCTGAGTGATAACTTGCTGCGGGAGCTAAGAATGAAGTGGAGCCTACCTAGAGCGAAAGCGGCTTGCGAACGTGCCTACTTTATGTGCTCAGCGAAGGAGAGGTGTCTATCGAGGACCACGCCTAATTATTTGGCTTGCTTTTCCCAATGGATCGGCTTGCCGTACATGGTAATCAGACGGGTGCATCGTTTCTCCTTGGTGAGGGCTTGTATAGGCGGCTTGACACGTTAGTGTGCGTCTTCACCATTCGATGCTTGTATGTGTTTGTAACTCGTTAACGTCACGATACTTCACACGATGTATGTTTGATGTTGCTAGTAGTCTTCAGGTACTGTACATACAATCTGGTAGAGGCGTAAAGCGTCGTGATATAATTTATTAATACTTAGTTCTTGAATATGGCTAGGCATTTTATTATAAAAACGTAAACATTGTCATCTAAACGAACCACCTATTTCTTTTAACCTTGTTTTAGGAATGACATATGTGTCTTTGTTCCTACACTATTTACCTACACTATGAATATCACTGTATTTTTAAACAGGTTAATATTTTTTTGTGATACAAGAGATTCTCATAAATATGAGAGAGAGTGTAAGCGCGAGAAAACATAAAGAAAACTCGCGCTTACACTCTCTCCCACACACGCACGCACCCTCACACACACACACACACACATACCCACACTCTTTCACTCTCGCACACACCTAAACAAAAGCATACTGCACCATACTGCACTTAGTTATTTTTTAGTTTTTAGTTTTTCAATTTTTCTTTAATTTTTAATCATTACATTTTTACTTATATTTTCTAATTAGTTTCTAATTTTAACAATCGTAAATACATATTGCTCAATTAATAACCATAATCTGTACACTAAGTAATAGACAGAATCCTCTATTTTTGATAAGTGTAAATAGCCTCTCTGCCGGTCTGATCGCTGTCTCCCAACATACAGGCTCCAGCCTAGTTTGGGAAACAGTATCTCAGTACCTTTTGTAAATACACCATAATATAATATATATATAAAAATTTGTCTGAAGCGCAGGAATGCCAAATTGTGTTTGTCTTTACTCTGTGTCAAATAAACTTTTTGTTTTTAATTATATACTGAGATGGCACAGTCATAATATTAATCCCTTTAAATTTGTCTCTTAAGGAGTGCTTAGGACATTATTTATAAATGGCACGAATGGCCCTTTTTTTGTAATACAAATATTGTGTGAATGTCGGCGGTATTTCCCCAAAGTAAAATGCCGTATGACGTTACACTGTAAAAGTAACTAAAGTAGACTAAACATGCTGTTTCGATATCAGTTAATCCAAGTATTTTTCTAACGGCATATGCTGCAGAACTTAGCTTTTTTGACAATTTATCTATATAATTAAAAGATATACGCTTCCAAAGTGGTAAAAGCGTCCTCTAACTTCTATAATGGTGTGCTAAATCTACAAAAAATATATGCTGTAGATCTTAATGTGAACTTTCAACGAAAATTGGTTTGAACGAGATCGGGATAGCAGTATTGAGATGTAGCATATTTTCTAGAACCGCAAATATAACTTTGTAATTCATACAAACTCTACGGAAAACAACTTTATTTGGCGAAGTTACTACGGAAACCTTCATGGGCGAGTCTGACTCGCACTTAGCTAATTTTTTTATACTAATTGTAGTAGGTAGAAGATCCTTGACTAATTGTCTAATTTTTAATTTGACGGAATTATGACATTTTTTTGTGTTGCACATAATAAAATGGTCCTAACTACTAAAAACGTTACGTATTGCGGAGGTTTCAGTTAAGATTTAAAAAAAAAAAACAAATATTCACCGATAATTTTAATATGGTAATCACATTTTTTATTATCAAATTATAGCGAGTTAACTATTTTTCTTTCACAGGAATCCCTGTTCACAACTGCATGGAGAAAATCTGACAACCAAAGTTGCTTATTCTCAAAAAAAATATTTTAGTGAAACAATGCTAAAGGCAACCTAAAACCAGAAAAAAATAAATATCAACAATGTGTTGTAGACGACATGGTTGCCGCGTTGCCGCACGAGATGCTCCAACTGCCCCCAAGCTGCTGCGAGCTTAACCCCATAGAGTTTATAATATGTGCTGAAGCTAAGGGGCATGTAGCTAAAATAAGAAAACTTGATGGTGGAAGTGCAATAATTTTATTTTTTATTTTACAATCTCAAGTGTTGTGTCTGTTTCATTTTAATTAGTGTACATTTCTACTATAATTTATATTTAATACGTATATTATAAGAAAAGGCTGCTGATTTCTCTCCTTAGGTGGAGACCTAGTGATTTGTGTTACAGGCAACTTTTTGCCCAATTCAAACACCAGCTCCTCACAAATTAAGGGGTCCCTTAATTTGTGAGGAGCTGGTGTTTTTTAATTGTAATTAGTTTTATTTTTGTTATTTTTGTGAGGAGAAATAAAGAGATTAGTCATTAATATAAGAAGGCATAACTAATATCACTACAGAAAAATGGCAAGAATGCATAAACCACATTACTAAAGAAGAGGATAAAATACTCTATCTTAATGATCCGATGGACAACGTGTGCGATTCTTTTATATTTCTCGAATCGATAATGATGACGACGATGATGATATTAGTGATAATGATACCTATATAAAAATGTATTTTAATTTAAAAATATATTCCTTTACTCTTTTTACAATTTAAAATTAATATTTTAGTTAATGTGCATTGAACGGGCAACTCGCTGTCCGACCATGGACCATGCCCGGGTCGACGGCGCGTTGTGTTGCACGCGCGCCTCAAAGAGCGTCAGCAAGATGACGAGGCCCCCTCTGTAGAGGCCCGAAGCCTGCCGGGGTCGTGGGACTTATCCCATTACCGTGACCCCGGTACGTAAAGGGCTATTGAAGGAATACCGTGGATTTTAGTCAGTACAAGTCTGACAGTCCCTCTAGCCCTGCCCGGGGTGGGAGGACTCATCTGATGATTTTACCACGTTAAAAAAAAATGTGCATTGAATGCATATAAAAAGTATATTTTCATATAGTTTTATTTTTTGTTATTTTATATCCAAAAATGCTAGTCATTTATATAAATTTTAGCATATCTGAAATGTCAAAAAATTCCGTCGACTTAAAAATCACACTGTACACACCAAACATCACTTAAAAGTTGAAGTAAACGCCTGCAAGATTTGACAAGCAAGACGCTGTAGTGAAACAATCTGTTGCTTTTCCAAATTATTAGGCACTTGTTCATGCAAATTTTAATAAAAGCTATATCTTTTTACTTAGTACAAGTACGAAGCTCAAACTTAAATTCGTCAATGTAGCAATTAGTAAGCAATTATTGACACAACAAACTTTTACAAATTCTGCGCCCTTCATGCCGAACACGAAGTTGACCAGCCATCCTGACGTCAGAATGGCTGGTCAAAAAAATATTCATATTTCTCTGAATGTATCATATGTAGCAATTATTGAAGAAATGTAGCAAATATAAGCAATTATGTAGCAATTCTTGAATATACTTTCAGAGCCGCTTGCCATAGGCGACCAGCCATTCTGACGCTAACAAAAAATTACAGTCTTTTTAAGTTTTGCGAGAATAATGTAATCTATCGCCTTAAAAAGGCCATAGCATTCTCCCGTATAGACGGTGGCTTCGGGAGGTAATTTAATTTTTTGTACTACTTTATATTGCTGATGGTATACCCCTACACCTACACAATCATAAGTAGAGTACTTGGAAGCGTCTGTATATATGTGATGCCAATCTGCCCATTTATTATCAAGAATAAAATTAAATTCCGAGTTTTGATTCTTTTTATTTTTCTGTATACCTAAATTGAATTCTACTTTTAAATTGACATGAAGAGAACTATAACTATATTCATATAGAGGAAGCCGGGAACTTTGGTGAGTAAATGCTTTGATGTTTTTAATAATACGGTGGCTTTTTACTAGGCATGGAATATCTTTATGAGTCCAAAATTTAGAGGTATTAGTTTCTAAGTCAAGCTGGTCTACTTTAGAAAGTAACAAATTGTGTGTTTTTTTCAGTTGAAGAGAGCGGAAAAAGAATCTATCGCTAAGATACTGTCTTCTTAACGATAGGGGTGGGTCACTGCATTCCACCTGTAAGCAGTTGATTGGACTAGATTTTCTTGCACCTATGACTAATCTTAAGGCCTTTGATTGTATATTATCTAGTTTTTTAAAAGCAGCGACACTGCCAGGGTGAAAAAGAAAAGTTCCATAATCCAGAACACTTCTAATAAGGGCATTATAAAGAAGTCTCATGGTGACAGGGTGTGCACCCCACCACACTCCAGAAAGACATCTTAAGATATTAAGATTGCGTTCACATTTTGATATGATATGTTGACAGTGAGGAATACCTGAAAGCTTTGAGTCTAATATTAATCCTAAAAATTTTGCTTGATTTCTCAATGGAAGTGATGTATCATGATATGTAACATTTACTACAGGGGGTGTCCTTTTTCTCGTAAAGAGAACAACGTTACTTTTAGATGGAGATAACTGAAGCCCATTATAGTCAAGCCATTTCTTTAAATCTGTTAGTGCTTCGGATAAAGATTTACTTATCTCCTCAATAGAGGGTCCAGCAGCATATAAAAGTAAATCATCGGCATACTGGAGAATATTACATTTTTTACTAAGTGTATAATCTAAATCATTGCAATAAACATTATACAAAATCGGACTCAGAACAGAGCCTTGAGGCAAACCTTTCCAGACTGTTCTCTTAATGGTGCTGTTGTGGTTATGTGCAGCATCATAGTGATAATGTAAAAATCTCTCTACCAACATGTTATAAATAAAATTGACGAGTAGAATTGGAACTTTCAATTGCTTTAATTTATTTATCAATATATTAATGTTCACGTTATCATAAGCAGCGCTTATGTCTAAAAAACCAGCAATAAGCGAGTCATTTCTAGAAAAAGCTAATCTGATATCTGTGGTAAGGGTTGATAAACTGTCAAACGTACTTTTACCTTTCCTAAACCCAAATTGCTTATTTGACAACAAATTGTTATGTTCAAGAAACCATTCGAGCCGGTTTTTCACCAAATGTTCCGCTATTTTTGCTAAAACTGAAGTTAAAGCTATAGGTCGATACGACGATGGATCTGAAGCCTGTTTATTTGGTTTCTGTATAAAGATTAACGACTGTGTTCTCCAAGATTGAGGAACTGTGCCTGTAATCATTACAGCATTAATCAAAGAGAGATAATAAAGCAAACCAGCATTGTCTAGATTAGAGATAAAAGAATATGGAATGCCATCTTCACCTGGCGCCGAATCTTTAACAACTGAGAGAACACCCCTTAATTCGTTGATAGTAAAGGGAGAGTTAAGATCTATTTCATTAATTGTAGTCTTACTGTTAGCTGGTGATATAATTGGAAGTGAAGAGAAGATATGGTATTCAGGAACAGAAGGAGGAGCTAAGCGGTCCATAATTTGTTCTGCAAGTATAGGAGGAATATTACCTTTTTGAGGAGTATTGAATGCAGATCTGAATCTTCTGATATTTTGCCAAACAATGGAAGAATTAACATTGGGAGATAACGAGGCACAAAATTTACGCCATCCATCAAATTTCTTTTTTTTGAGAAGATTTTTGGTGGCATTGGATACTAATATAAATTTAGTAAAATTCTCCTCAGACATTAATTTGTTGTACTGTTTTTCTGCATTTTTCCGCTCTTTTATTGCTCTAGTACATTCATCATCCCACCATGGAGGAGATGGGAGCTTATTAGAGCCACAACACTTTAAAGGAAAAGTCTCACTTGCAGCTTCTACTAGAATTTTAGCTAGAATATCTGAACTCAATGCAGTATTTGTATTAGATATGTCTGGCAAGTTTCCTACTTTCTCTTCTACATTTCTTTTGTAAGCATCCCAATCAGCATTAATTAATTTATATTTCATGCGTGGTTGCTTTGATTCCTTAACAGGTTTTGGAAATGGAAAGACTATTAGCAGAGGATAATGGTCACTGCCACAAGTTGAATCAGTGGTAAACCAGGATAAGTCTATAGCAAGATCAGATGTACATATAGATAAATCAGGGGCACTTAAAACTTCTCTAGGACCATTGAGACATGTATGTGAACCATTGTTCAATATACATAAGTTGTGAGAGTCAAGTAACTCCAATAAATGTTCACCATAAAAATTTGAAGAAGAGCATCCCCAAGCAGTATGGTGAGAATTGAAATCTCCCATACATAAGAATGGTTTTGGTAGAAAATTAAACAACAAGTTTAGATCATCAAAAATAGCATCATTGGGTCGGGAGAAATAAATAGATATATAACAAATATTATTTACAACTACAGCAATTGCTGAAATATTACTATTAAGTGGAGGGAGAGAGAGAGGACTAATAGAATAAGAATCATTAATCAATAAGGCCACTCCACCATATCCATCAGGCCTGTCAGACCTCAAACAATTAAAACCAGGAATTCTTAAGTTATATTCCTGTTTTAACCAAGTCTCTTGAAGAGAAACAATGAAAGGGTTGTATTTGTTAATTAAATTAGTTAATTCATATTTCTTATTTTGAAGGCTGCGACAATTCCACTGAATCACTGTGGCTCTGTGATCCATTTTGATTTGAATTAGTTAATTGACATAAAGCATTTATGACTGCTGCAACGTTGGACGGTGATACCATGTTTGATTGCGATAACAACTGTGTTAATGCAATTATAATGTCAGATATACTTATGTTATTGTTATTATTATTTTCATTATTTATGATAGGCTTAGATGTAGCCAAAGAAGGTTCTTTTGTAATTTCCGCATGAGCTTTGCGGTCATAACCTATAGAAGTACTAGGGATCATCCAAGGTTTCTTGAATACAGTTACGGTTTTTTTATAAGAATGGGATAAATTATTAGATGAGGTAGGACTAGCAGGTTCATGACTTGATGTTCTAATGTTGAGAGAGTGAGGTGGGGTTTTAAGTAGAGTATCTGCATATGACATTTTAGTAATAGGGGGATGTAGTTTAACAGCTTCCATATATGATATACAATTTTTACTCATGGATTCTTTAATTGCTTTTTGTCTATTGTATTCAAGACATTTCTTGTTAATGGCTTGATGCTGACCCTTACAAAGACAGCACCAATTGTTCTCTTCATCAACATCACAGCTTTCACCTGAGTGATCTTGACCACATTTATAACACCTAGGTGTAGAACGACATTGATTCTTAACATGCCCAAACCTACAGCAATTATAGCATTGCACAGTAGGATAAATGTATAGATCCACAGGTAGAGCAGTATAACACATATATACACGAGTTGGCAGTACCTGACCATCAAAAGTAATTACAATAGTTCCAGTATTAACATATTCTCTTGTACTATTATTATTAATTTTGCGTTTAATACGTCTAACTTTTAATATTGGCCCACAACCTAAAGGTAAATTGATATTTGACATTATCTCTTCATCTGTCCAGTCCAATGGTACTCCTCTTACCACCCCCATTCGTGTGACACTGAATGTGGGTATGAAAGCCTTGTATCGTTCATCCTCTAGATATTTATTGCTTAAAAAGGCATTAGCTTCTAGGTAACTTATAAAAGATAATGTTATACGATTACGACCGATACGCTTAAGACTGCCATTGACAATACCTTGAATACACCTTCTCTTAAGAAAACGACCAAAATTTACTGGGTGAAGAGTAGTGTCACTGTTGGCCATCTGGGTTTCCCTTTGAACATGTACTATAAAAGGTGCAACATCAGTTGCCTGATAGTTTAATCGACCAACAGATGTACGATTGACCTCAGAATTACTGTCATGAGTTGGAGTCATTGGAGTGTTTGTTGTGTTAATAGGTTTATTTGTTGTAAAAATTTCATCATCTTTATTTAATAAACATTGACAATCGGAAATATTTTGTCTTTTGGAACCATTACGTCGCTTCTTTTTGTTACAGTCGGTACAAACAGCGCGGGAAATACGTTTACGCTTTAATTTGCTATTTGCTTCTGTAAGCGAACAGTCCGTATCCATGGAAGATTCTAAGACATTAATCAGCACTTCTATTGGTGTTTGAACTGAATTATTATTTCTCTGACCATTTTGCGACACTACAAGCGAAGTTCCACCCCCTGGGTCTTCAGGCGGGTCGCCCATTTTTAAAAATATATATTTAAGACTTACCAGTAAGTATATACAGCAAACTACACACTAACAATAATAAATAAACAAATAAGAGTAGAAATATACACAACTATAATAGAAAAAACCAATCCTTTTATAAGATTTAAAAAATTTCGAATTTAAAGGTAAAAAACCGCGTCCACTTCATACACAGTTTCCCGCCCTTTTTTCCCGGCCGCAGTTATATAGGTATTTTGTGAAGTCCCCTAAGTTATGTTGCCATTTTTGGCAATGATAAAACTAATGTTGTCCTTTTTTACATATGATTACTCTCACAAGTTAAAAAGAGATGCCGATATATCAGTAGCTATGCCGTCGAAATGCATCATATTCGTATAACTACTGTTCGTATAGAATGTTTATGCCATGTCCTCTTTTTTTCCTTAGTCAGAGAAACGACCGAACTCCCCAAGCCGCAGCTGATGACGTCACCAACGCCGGCCCGCACGCAGAGGACGCTGCGGCTAGCGCGGCGCGGATGACGTCATTCGCATCCACAGTAGCGGTGGGCGAAACCGTTACTTTTTTGTCACTGTCACTGTCGTTCCTGTTCCATAAAAGTCACAGTGACAAATCAACGTGACTTTGTCACTGCGGTCACTCACGTTACGAAATATGATTCCGTAGATATTTGATCCCAACAACGTTCACTGTGATTTTTGTAACAGGAACGACAGTCACAGTTTTACAGGCTTAGGAATGTCGGAAATTCTTTTGAATAATTATAATATGTATTTATTTAACATTTATATTTACCTACTTTCCTTTTTCAAAATGTTTTTTCGAAACGTAGCCAGATATATTTTTAAAAGCATATTTTACACAAGTTTTTACTATTGGTTCAAATAACAAATAATATAATTATCACAAGTTCACATTTCAGAATTATATAAAAAGGGCTATAAGATTTTTTTTGCATAGTGATGTGCTCAAGTCTACAAAAATCTTATTTTTATTAAATAAACATAAGAATTTAATTTTATTATTTTGAGCAAATCAGTATTCAAGGCGCGAGGGAACGAGCCAGAAATACGGAATCATTCGCTATCTGACTCCTGGGTTATCCGTAAATGCCCGATTGCGCGTATTACATCGTTCGTTAGATTTCGTTCCATGTCGTGATTCGTTCCATGTCGTGACTCGTTCCATGTCGTGACTCGGTCACTGTCGTGACTCATGTCACTGTAGTGTCTCGTGTCACTGTAGTGATTGTAGTGTCTATGTTATTTCACCACTGTTATTTTGGAACGTTGTTCCTTCATGATCAGTCACAGTAATCATTTCAGGATTTCTTTCTTAATTTTAGGAGACATTTCTTTCTTAATATTGGGGGACTTTAATTGCCATCACCAATCATGGGGTTGTTCCGTCTCTAATTGTCATGGTGAGGAATTACTAGATATAATAGACTCACATAACTTATGCATCTTGAACTCAGGAGCTGTTACTCGTCGTTCAGATCCCAACCAAAATCAAAGTGCAATTGACCTCTCTATATGTTCTCCAAATTTAGCCTCTTCATTAATTTGGCATACTCTAACCTCCACTCATGGTAGTGACCATTTTCCAATAGTTATTTCTTACCCTCTTTCCAAATCAAAGGCATCTTCAAGGAGATCTAACCTAAAACATAAAATGCCTAGTAGAAATAATAATGACTGGGACAAAATTTAGAAACATTGTTGACAGTAAGCTTTGCTCCTTGCCTGTAATTTCTAATGGCAATGAAAACAGATGTGCTGAAGCTTTAGCACTTTTGTTAATTGAAACTGCAGATGAAGTTTTTCCTGTAAAATATAACAAAAGTAGTACAATTCCCTCGCCTCCATGGTGGGACTCTGAGTGTAGGTGTACTGAATTAGTTAACAAACGTAAAGAGGCGGAACACATTTATAACCTTGATATGTCTGATATTAATTTTGAAACTGTTACTAACATAAATAAAGAAACTTATAAACTCTTTAAGAAGAAAAAAATTGAATCCTGGCGTAACTTCTGCTCATCAATTTCACGGTACAATCGTTGGGTGGGTGTTCGGTGAAATTTTCACCGAACACCCACCCAACGATTGTCTGGCGTAATTCCTCCCCTATACCTGATTCTTTAGCCAGCGAATTTTTAGATAATTTAGCGCCGCCTTGGGTTCCTGAGGCTATTAACCCTAACCTGTCCTTACCAATACCAATACTGTCAATAACCAACGGATCCCATAACCAAGACACACATACGACTCTAGATGGCCCATTCACTCTTACTGAATTAAAGGGTGTTATTCATAAAACTAAGGATTCTGCACCAGGCAGTGATGGCATCCCATATTCTTTTTTTGCTAATTTAAATGAAGACGCCCTCAGTTATTATCAGTGATCGGTGTAGGTAGATTGAAATGGGGTCATTGATCCGAAACGTATATATTAATATGGACATTCCTCCGGAATTGGTGGATCATTAAAAAAAAACCGGAACTTATGTAGGAATTTTATTCTGCCAGAGTGGAAGGAGTCATTTGATGATTTGCCATCCTCAAAAAAAAGGTAGGAATTGTAATAAAATGCTAAAACTAAAAAAAATAAAAATAAAATCTTCGATCGGAATTAGATTGTTTTTATTATTCAACAGATAAATAATGAATTAATTTAGTTTTTATACCTTCCTTTAAATTTTGAATTGAGTAGGAATAATATCACTACCAACATTAACAATGTTTAATTGAATCCGGAAATACCGGAATTACTTTCCGGGAAAATAGCTTATCCATGTTATTCTTTCTGTGTGCATTTATGATACAAGTACCAAAAATCAATCTACCTACTCCGATCACTGGTTATTATTTACATCTTATCAATTCTATTATGACCACAGGTAACATACCTGTTGAATGGAAACGTCAAATAGTGTTGCCATTCCTTAAACCAAATAGAATCCCATCTGACGCTTCTTCATACCGTCCCATAGTTTTGTCTTCAGTTCTGATGAAATTAGCGGAACACTTAATTAAAAATCGCCTAGAATGGTTTGTTGAAAGTAAAGGTCTTTTGGCTGAAAGGTAGAAGTACCAATGACTGTTTAAGCATTTTAACATCGGATATTCGGATTTCATTTTCTAATAACCAATCCACGGTCGCGGTTTTCCTTGACATTAATTCAGCTTATGATAATGTTGTATTATCAGTTTTACAAAATAAATTAAGAGCCTCACGAGTTCCATTGAATTTGTCTAATTTTATTATTAATATCCTGACTGAACGCTCTATTAGTATGTTAATTGGAGATCAAGAGATATCTCACCTTGTGTGGAAAGGCCTTCCACAGGGTTCTGTGCTGAGTCCCCTTCTATACAATATTTACACTTATGATTTAGACTCGTCCTTATCTGACCATGTTAGGGTTCTTCAATATGCCGACGATTTGTTGTTATATTCTTCAAGCCAATCCGTCGAACAAGCTATTAATTCCGCCTTATCTAATTTGGAGTCATGGTTACATCTAAACGGCTTGGATATATCCACGTCTAAAAGCGCGGCCGTTTTATTCACCCGAAAGAGAAATATTCCCACAATAAATATATTTTATAAGGAAATCCCTATACCGATTAAAGATAATTTCAGATATCTAGGTGTAATACTTGATTGTAAACTAAGTAGTGTTCCTCATTGTGATTATATAGTTAACAAATGTGAAAATCACCTAAACATGCTTAGATGCCTCTCTGGTGTATGGTGGGGCGCACATCCTTTTTCTCTAAAATTAATTTACAACGCTATAATCAGAAGCACATTAGATTATGGATTATTTATTCTCGAACCGGGTAGTGTTATGGCTTTTAAAAAGTTGGACCGCATCCAGTCTAAAGCACTACGAATTATTGAAGTCGAGTCCGATAAATGCTTTACAGGTCGAATGTGGGGAAGCTCCTTTATACCTTAGAAGACAGTTCCTTTCTGATAATTATTTGTTCCGAATTATTCAGTTCTCAACTCATCCTCTCATTTCTAAACTTGACACTTTAGTGACGCTGTTTGATTCTTCAGATTACTGGTCCCATAAAAGAGCTCCTTGTTTAGTTATAAGCTATAAAAAATACCTTTCTCTATCTTCTCCAATTCACCGCTCCAACAAACTTCCCATATTTAGCTGTAGTTATGATAGTTTACATTTCAATCCCATTGTAAAATTTCACTGTTCCAGTAAATCTGACCCAGTTTGTCATATAACTTTCAATAATTTTGTGTCTGAACACTCGGAATATCATCACATTTTTACGGATGCTTCCAAGCGTTCTCCGACGGGCTGTGTAGGCATTGGCACGTACCACTCGCAATACAATATAGTTCAAAAAATAAAACTTCCTCCGGAGACTTCCGTTTTTACAGGAGAATGTTTTGGCATTTTAAAAGCTGTTGAATATAGTCGTGTTTTTAAGCTCAACAAAGTCATAATTTTTTCAGATTGTCTAAGTGCTCTTCTAGCCATCAACAAATCTCCAACGACACATAAATTCCAGTCTCCTATAATTTATCTAATAAGGGAATTTTCGTACAGAACCTTAACTGAGGGTAATACATTGGAATTCGCGTGGATTCCAGCTCATGCTGGAATCGAGGGGAATGAAGTGGCGAATTCTCTCGCCGGTGAAGCGGTGCAGTGTGGGGACATAGCTCCATACATAAATTGCAATTCAGACATTGTAAATCTACCTAAAACTTTTCTTTTGGACACCTGGAAGGTGGCCTGGGAAATCAGCAGTAGACAAAAGGGCCGTTATTTTTCTTTGATCCACCCCGGCGTTTCGGAAAAACCGTGGTTTGGCAGGGCTAAGTTTGACAAGATGGAGACGTCCGTTCTCATACGGATGAGGCTCGGTCACGTTAGCTCTCCAGCTCATCTTGCCAAACTTAAAATTATTCAAGATCGCAATTGTAGACATGTGTCGTTATGAGTTTTTCTAATAACGTAACGAAGCCGTTGTCCGTTGTCAAATAACGTTGTGAAAACTATCTATTTTGACAACTATCTATTTCGACAACGTCTCGTGTAGAAGGCGCCTTATAACGTGATATCTGTTGCAGTTACAATTGATACTAAACATACAGTCAACTTTCTTTCGTACTTATCCAGGCTTAGGCTTAGGTTTTTTTGCAATAAGAAAGTAAGTACTTGATATTGTCAAAAGAGTTAGATTTATTTACAATTATTAACACTATAGATGAAAATTACTTATTGTTCAATTCAACACACATACAAAATTTAACGACTTTAGAAAAAAAATTGGCCAAGTGTGAGTCAGACTCGCCCATGAAGGGTTCCGTAGTAACCATAATAATATAATATGTCTATTTATTTGACGAATAAAAAAAAATCTTAAAGACTTCTTAAAACTAGCTTATTTACATTTTTACAACTACGCTAAATAACTTTGTTTTTCATAGTGTTTGTATGAATTACAAAGTTATATTTGCGGTTTTAGAAAATATGCTGTACCTATCTCAAAAACTGCTGACCCGATTTCGTTCAAACTAATTTTGGTTGAAAGTTTACATTAAGATCTACAGACGTATATTTTTTTTAGATTTTTCACTCCATTATTATAGAAGTTAGAGGGGGGACAAACACATTTTACTACTTTGGAAGCTTATAAATCTTTTTAACGATTGACTTTATGAAAAAGTGGTTTTAGAAACCCTTATATCATTTTTAAAGACCTGTCTATAGATACCACACACGCATAGGTTTCATGAAAAAAAATATTTTCAGTTCTAGTTCCATGTATGGGGACTCCCCTTTATTTTAATTTTTTTTTTCTTAAAATCGGGTAGCTTTTCACAGAATACATCTACCTACTAAGTTTCACATGTATAGTTTTAATAGTTTCGGAATATAATGGCTGTGACATACGGACGGACGGACAGACAGACGGACAGACATATCGATACCCTAATTTGCAAACCTAATAACTCCACTTTTTCATGAAAAATAACTTTTGATATCGGCAGAAACTAGATTTTTTGCTCTATTTTTTAAAATACTAATAACTCCTTGATTCCCAACTATATTGGTGTAAAACGCCATTTGAAAATCAAACAACTCCGCGTGAATCGAAACGCATCGATTTTGACAAAATAATCGAATATCTCCCGCGCAGTTGGCCATTTTCTATGGCGTCACAGAAGCGTACGCATGCTCCCGAATATTTATTTTCAAAACAAATGGTTAAAGTGTGTTTTATCACCGTTTGAAGCTTAAAAACAGTAGAAGATATATTAAGGTAAGTGTATTTATGATTTAAACAGCCTTGTAACATTATTTTGACATGTTTTTTTGGAAAATTTGCACGGGGATTGGAGTTATTATTTTGGTGTGATGCTTGGAGTTGATAATGTTTGTCGCAAAGTTTTTGTGATACTGTAATAATTTAATTTTTACTATGTACATTGTACAATCATGTGAAGAAGTGTTAATTTTATTAATGTGAAGTGCGAGTGTGTGTGTGTGTGTGTGTATACGAGACTTCAATATTACTAGTACCTACTTAACCTTTCGTGCGCGTCGCTTAATTGTACATGATGATGACAGAAAATTAAATTTGTAGATTTTTGGTGCAGTGTTTTTCTTACCATGTGTTTCCACCAACCAAACATGAACAACAACATGTAGCTCTCTTTGATCGTTGAATAGAAACTGCTACAGTTTGTGTAATATAGGATGATACTTTTGACAGTTGACACCTATGTAGAGGGTATAAAGTTGCTATTGCAATGTCCAACCAAATATAAGGAAACAAACGCAACCTTAGTATGTTGCAATAAGGAAGTGACATCTGTCAAAAGTATCATTCTACATTAGACAAAGTGTAGACATATTTTGAGCATATTTCGTTGCTGGAAACAAATGGTGATTTTGTTATTTATTGTGACACTTTGGAATGATGTTTATTATCCTGATGCCTTTTTTTTGTTTTATTTGCTTTGTTTCTTTTCTCTTTGGTGCAGGAATATGTCTAAAGCACGAGCTAAAAGAATGTTGCTTTCTGTGCAAACAATATTGCTAATAACGACATTACTATGAAGATACTTCCATTGCTACTAATTCCGATGTTGCCCTTGATGCCTTTGATACTCACATTCCTTAAAATAACCTAACACTATTAGAATCAATACTGATCCATACACAGCCTACTGCACCGGAGAATGAACCTGAGACGGAAACCATTGTTAGAATGTCAACTCTCCAAAGGGGATCCAAAGGTATACGCTTATTTTCTTTCAATTTGCATGCTTTGTTTCAAATTATCATGACTTAAGACCTTTCTACATGTTTGTTATGTGATTATTTACAGGGAGGCTTTCTAAAATCAAGTGTTTTTTTTTACAGGTTACTGATCTGAGAGCTCTGCAGTACAGACCTAATGGAGATGTAATGTACAAGCTGCGGTTTGGCGAGGAGTGGAGGATCCTCAATCAAAGAAAAACCCAAGTTGTCCCTGTGAGGGTGGAGGACCTAAAAAACTTATATGACGAAAGAAGAAAAATCACGAAAAAAAAATTCTGATCTACACCAACTTAAGTCATCTATGCCCCGTGATTATCACGCCTATTATGATGCGTTGCCACACGAAAATTAATTATTTTCATTATAAAACACAATTTGTTTGTACGATTGTACTCTGCTTAAAGTTTAAGATAAAAACAAACAACTCCACTTTTAGTTTCAATTATTGCTTAAACCAAGTCTAACAACTCCTTTTTTCACTATAAAACCAAATGGTTATAAAAAAAATTAGGTTTTTAAGTGTTTTTAGTTAAATAAAAAGCATAATTTCCAACGGGATTTTTGGTTTTTCTTTATTGCGTAAAATAAATTTATTATGACGTTTTAAGTCTCTCCTGTAAAATTTGCTCCAGAGGAGTTAATAGGTTTGCAAATTAGGGTATCGATATCTAAACTATAAGGGTTCCTTTTTTTGCCATCCGGCTACGGAACCCTAAAAACAATCGTGGAGAAATGGGAAATGGAACACTTGCGGGTATCAAGGTCAACACCTAACTCAATTTTCAAATAATATTTTTTAAGTGGCGAAAGTTACTCATTCAATTATCGACGTTCGTGTTTATAAGATTCGTCACATTATGCAATAAATCATAACCATCCATCTTTGCTTTTGTGCGAACGAGACGCGCTACCTTTCCTATATTTTTCTCGCTCTAACCGTTGCGATACCGCTACGTAGCCAACTTCAACTACGATATCTATTGCGTGATTTCTAGAGCGTTGTGAGATAGCTACGGTTATTATGCGCTACAAAACAACCGATGGTTGTTACAGCTGCAGTTATTGTCATAACGTACGTTGTGAAAATAGATAGTTATGCTTGGTTAGAAAACGAGTGATGGTTGTAAACTCAAATAGATAGTTGTACAACTATTGATGTTACAAAACGGCCATCGCTACGCAATTGCTCGTGTGGCACAGATGTGGGCGACTTGAACCACATTCTTTTCTCCTGTCCTCTTTATGACCGTTCTTCCTTTCTCCATGATCTATTGTCTCTCCGTACCGTATCCCTTTTCCTACTTCAGTTCTTTCTTTATTTTGTACAAATAGTTTTCCTGTATATAAATGTATAGCTTCATTCATCACCATTAATAATATTAAATTGTAATATTTAGTTACTTAGCTTCATAGCCCTACTGATCCTATACTTTCTCAAATTCCGTTTTTTATTTTTATTTTTAAATATTGATATTTTCCAGTTTCCCTACCTTTGTCTCTCCTACACTATAAATAAATAAAATAACAAACATGACATTGGCTAAATGCACAAACCGTGCGAAGCCAGAAAAAAAAAACGCGACATTGTCACGACTCTTGGCATATGTCAAGAGCTATAAAATATAAAAATAGTACTCTGTGATGTCAAGTGTCAGAAAACCGAAGATTGCAAAAAAAAGAAAAATTTTATAAACTACAAAACGTAAGGTAGAAGTTAAATATTATAAAATAGCTGTGAAGGTAAACCAGTGATTAAATACTAGTGAAAAACTCTTACCCGAACGACGCATTGCGAGGGATAAAATCCAGGGCCGTCTTGTCTATTCTGCGCCGGGGTGCGGGATTCAGCCTGCGCCCTCGTTTTTTTTTACACTGCAGCGTGGCACGCGACCGAGCGACGACACACTGCAGTATGAAAGGGGTCCTAGTCAACCAAGAAAACACAATACACGTAATTTTGATAATTAATTATTTATTACTCTAAAAAACAAAAATAAACTTAAAACTTCAATTACCTACTAAATATCTATTTATTACATTTACATACACATACATCTAACAAACTAAATTTTTCTTGCTTTTGAGTTGGCAAAGATTTTAATTAAATCATTTATTTTTATCTAAATTTTTGGTTCTATACTTATAATGGCTAAGTTTGTCAGTCTGTCTTGGGTCATGGTTGAACAAAGATAATTTTTTATTAATTTTAATTTTGAAAAGGTCTGTCACCTTCTGCTATTGTAACAGGTAATGTTAAATATATATGCAGAGCTGTTAAGATATTGGGAAATGAAATTAAATTATTAGAATATATATAGTATAAAATATCAGTTGTTGATGCATTGGGAAAAAATATTGGGAACAATTCTAATTCATTATATAAATCCACCCCGTCAATATCAAATCTATTTTTAAATGTTAGTTTTTCTTGGAGCCGATAACACTGGGATTTTTTTTTTGGTGCTTCTCTAATTTATTCCAGCATTCAATGTTTTGGAAGAGTGAAAAAACTAAATTGTGTTCCGTCAGTAAATCGAATCTCTAATTTAATTTCGAGATAGCAGTGTCCCATAGAAAAAAATAAAAACATATTTAAATTTGTTGGTTGGGTCTAAAATGGCCTCGTCATCAGAATGTCTTTTTCGGGGATGTGGTTGAGCAGTTTCCTTAAATTCTGTTCCGCATTCTAATTCTTCAGCAATTAATTTTGCATCAGATAACAACTGTTCAAACGCGCTATCGGTGCAGTATTTCTCCAAATCTTTTTTAACCAGATTAATCATTTTGGTAGCTTCTGAAATAATTATGTCCGATTTTTGCAAATTTTTGCTTACAATAAATTAAAATTAAATTATTATTAATGAAATTAAAATTAAAATATTTAAATTAAAATATTGTACCATATAACTACTGAACATATAAATCTATAAGACTTTAATTTGGCTATTAATGAACTTGCTATGTTTTTTGTGTCGCTGTCATACTTGTTATTTGTAAAAATATGGTATAATGCATCGTAAATTTTATCCATGTTAAAACGGAGTGCTCTAAGAGCATCAAATCTACTTTCCCAGCGCATATTTGAAAGAGGTTTTAATGTCAAAGTAGGTATCTGTTTCATAATTACATCCCAGCGTGATGTGGATGCTGAAAAACATGCGTAGATTTCTTGGACAATACAGAAAAAGTTTGTAATTTCCAATGAGCTTTTAGCGGCGTCATCTTAACATAGTATAAAGCAAAGTCGCTTCCGTCTATCTGTCCCTATGTATGCTTAAATCTTTAAAACTATGCAACGGATTTTGATGCAGTTTTTTTCAATAGAAAGAGTGATTCAATAGGAAGGTTTTTAAGTATATAACATGCATAATATAGTAGAGGAACACTGATGATTTTTGAGGTTACTAATGTGATGTCGCAAATAAACACATTTTTTGCGCTTGCATTGCAAAGACTGGCTGAGCCCTACGAGATAGATCAAAATAATGTACACCTTAAAAAGGTCAACAAAAAAGTCCGCGATGGTAATTATGTCTATCTCTTATAGGTAACCCACAAGAACCATTTTAATCCTTTACTTTTTACGAGAAATACGAGCATATTTTACGAAGCGATTTTAAGCAATACAGCATTAATCCTTATCCAATTAAGTAACATAAATACATTGTGCATTTATTATAGATATAATAATAATAATAATAATATTTCCACAACTTTTCACACAACGCCATCTAGTCCCAAACTAAGCAGAGCTTGTGGTATGGGTACTAGACAACTGATAAACATACATATATATTTCTAAATACATACATATTATAGATTAAGTACACCCAGACAAAGAACAAATGATCGTGCTCATCACACAAACATTTGTCCTAGGTGAGAATCGAACCCACGACCTTGCGCATAGCAGTCAGGGCCACTGACCACTATACCAACGGGCCTGTCAAATTTCAAGATCAATATTGCCCTTTACAGAATATAATTTAAATGAATAGTTTCGAAGATTGACCTACAGATTTAAAATGCAAGGACATATCGGTTGCGGCGTGGTGCCGGCGAAGGGCTTGCCTATAAATAGCGCGTCGCAGGCCGCGTTAGGTACTTTTTACGAGAAATACGAGCACATTTTACGAAGCGATTTTAAGCAATACAGCATTAATCCTTATCCAATTAAGTAACATAAATACATTGTGCATTTATTATAGATCAATATTGCCCTTTACAGCATATAATTTAAATGAATAGTTTCGAAGATATGACCTACAGATTTAAAATGCAAGGACATATCGGTTGCGGAGTGGTGCCGGCGAAGGGCTTGCCTATAAATAGCGCGTCGCAGGCCGCGTTAGGCCTACCTAACGCGGCCTGCGACGTTAGGTTTTGGTCTAGGATCACTCCTAAGTGATCCTATACCAAAACCTAAATTTCAGAGAGCACATATAGTCGGTTTACTTGCGAGCCGCTTTCGTTCTCGGTAGGTTACACAGCATGCCGAATGCACACAGCAAACTCTCCCTAAAATGCAAACTACGCATTTTTACTACGTGCATACGCCCTATTCTGACATACGCCTGTCCGGTGTTTGCTCAATCCAGTTCGGCTCAGATCCATAGGATGCAAGTCATTCAAAACCGATTTTTCCGAAAGGCCACGGGCGCGCCCTGGTACTTGAGGAACGAGGATCTCCACTTGGACCTCAAAATACCGTCCATAAAGCAAGTGTTGAAACACCATTCAGTGCGTTACTTCGCCTCTGCTAAAAAACACACAAACCCCCTGATTGTATCGGCCGCCCGATACACAGCCTCAAAATTTTCCTGGGTGGGTTTCGTTGTCTTCACGTGAGAGCAGGGTTTTTTCAGAGATGCTGCTAAAAGTTGGCAATGGAAAGTTGACACAAATTGATGGAAGGATTAAACTAGAAAACCTTTGTTTTTTGATAGACAACCTCCAAGAGTTGATCAAGAATGTCTATACCGACATTGATAACACCGACGCAAATACATATAGGTACTACTCGGTTGATACTGTTCTGGATTTGGAAGAACTTTTGAAAAAAATCCTACAGAATTTCTTAATTCTTTGAATCGTCTGGACAGGGAGTCCAGACGGAGTCCTCATGGAATAGTGTTGAAAGTAGGTTGTCCTGTTATTTTATTAAGAAACCTCAATCCACCTAAGCTTTGCAATGGCACGCGTTTGCTGGTAAAATCGCTAAAACTTTCATAATAGAGTGCACAATACTCACCGGATATGGTACCGGAGAAGATGTATTGATTCCCCGAATTCCTCTGATACAGTCGGCCAAGAAAGTGGTGTACCACCCTAAGGTTGAATATCGCTTGCAGATTCATAGGTGATAAAGATTAGTTTCGCTTGCAGATCGATCTGACAACTTCTATTGCTGTCTTTATCTGATTATTGATAACGACTATTACTGTTTGTAACGTGACAGCTGTTCTTAGTTTGAACTTGATGGAACCAATGACGTCGTAAAATCAACGGCGGGGGGCTGTAGATTTTGATGACAAAATTGTATCTACAAATTCAGAATTGTAATCAACAAGTTACATAAAATTGTAAAGGCACAAGGCGAGTCCACAAACCTACAATTTCTGTAAACTTGTAATTACAATATCAATAAAAAACAAGCTAAAAATAGATTTATCCTTTTATTAAATTTCTACAATCAATTTTAAAATACTTATAACAAACAAAAACATAGCATATATAGTAATATTTAGAAGATATTGAAAATTTTTAAAAATTAGAAACGGGTGTAACCGCCGTTGGCCTCTATAACCTCTAAAAGACGAGACCTCATTGAACCAACAAGCCGTGAGCAAATATCGGTTCCCCGCATTTCCTCCCAGATATAATTACAGTGACTAATAAGAGCTTGTTTGGTTCTTTCATTTTGATGCGACCATCGTTGGACCATAAGGCCCCAAAGATTTTCTATCGGGTTGAGGTCCGGCGATCTTGAGGGCCACTGAATTACCCTTACGTCAGTGTGTGAACGAAACCAGGCTCTTACGATCCTCGCATTATGAATTGAACAATTATCTTGAACAAAATCAAATTGTGGCACTTCGTTCTCCGGGTAAACATTACGGACTGTCGGTAGCATTGCATTCTGAAGCACGTCGATATAATTTACAGCCGTCGCTCGAGGAGGTAGAGAACACAATTCTCCTACACCATCCGTACTCATCCAGCCCCAAATATTTACGGAAATTCGACCTGATTCTCTATTTGGGATTACATGATCATCTTTATACCGTGTTGAATTATATCGCCAAAGGTGAAGACGTCCATGTTGACTGGATTTAAACGTTTTTTCATCACAAAACACTGTATTAGACCAATCAAACTCTAAGTGCTCTCTGGCGAAGTTCAGACGAGCAAGTCTGTGAGCATCCGTCAAATATATTTTCTTGGCGTAATGCCTGTGGTGCAACCCCATGTAATGTAGATGATTCCTTATTGTTTGGGCACTCACATCGAACATCTCCGCAAAATGTTTTGTGGGCTTAAAACCATTGATTTCATATTCCCGTCTCATGAATTCTCTATCGTTATTGGAGAGTGCAGGCCGGCGACCACTTCTTCTGTGATCCAACAAACTTCCCTCCTCTCCTTCACGACGAATCCAAAAGCGGACAGAACGCCTCGATATATTCAAATTCCGGGATATCGCACTGATACTGCTTCCCTCATTAAATTGGGCAATTATTTGTGCTCTTTCGGCAATGGTCAAGTTGGCAGGCATTGAGATGATTTTATATGCAGTTGATTGAAAAATAACACGGAAAATATATCGATTTTTTGCATATATTTGACAAAATGTCAATTGTCAGTTTTCTTTTTCAAATGGAATTCGGTTGTCTAAATAGTTTTTATTACTTTTGTTTGGAAACATTTCAATTGCTTTGTAGAAACTAATGTCCTTTTCATTTATACTAAAGGTTAAAATGTCATGTGACATATGACGTATGAATACTAAATACATAGGTTTACGTCATGATAATGTTGTCTCTTTCAGTAGGTAATATCTTTTTATAACGAACCTTGTTGTAATTTTCGATGACCGGGAAACTAAATCAAAACTGGTACACCACTTTCTTGGCCGACCGTACCATCGGATTTACCGTTCCAATTTAAACGTCTTTACCGTTCCAATTTAAACGTCTACAATTTCCGTTAAAGATATCTTTTGCAATGACCATTAACAAGTCCCAGGGTCAAATATTCAACGTTGCAGGTTTAGATTTGAGCGTTGAATGATTTTCCCATGGTCAATTATATTTCGCACTTTCAAGAGTAAATACTAAAGAGAACATGTATGTATTTTCGCATGACAAAAAGGCTGTCAATATTGTATATTATTTCATTCTATAGTATTTATTTTATTATTAACATTGCACCTGTGCGAAGCCGGGGCGGGTCGCTAGTTTACTACTAAATTAAGGAAGTGAGCAGCACACGGTACGTAAAAAGCACGAGGATTCATGTGTAATATTTTTTTTGGAGGCCTATATTTTTCCCCCTCATATTGGCCCCATTATCATATCCTTGGCCTCGCAAATCATCTAATTCAATATCGCATGATTTTAAGAAATCTAACAAATATGTCGCCATCCCTTGTCCGGTAGTATCAGTTACAGGTAAAAAACCTAAAAATGTTCTCGTACCTCAGCGCGTTTTGTCGATGGATTTAAATAAATAAACCTCACAATAACAGTAAGTTGTTCTTGGTGTGAAATATCAGGTGTGCAATCTATAATTACAGAGTAGTATTTACATTGCTTCAGAAGACTAATTAAATTATAGTCGTTTTAATTTTTTCAGCAATTATACTAATCAGTTCATTTTGAATGTTATGACCAAGATAATGTGGCATGCGATGCTGAGCTCTTTGAATTCGAGCAATGTGTTCTGATTATAGTTGCAAAACTTCTGAAAAATTCGGAATAATTCCGGAATACTTCTGGAAAAGTTTCTTTAAATCAGAATTATTCAAAATGAATTTAAATGAGGCCCTCTGTGCGCCGGCCGCTGCCGCCGCGGTGGGGGTGCGGTAAGAGGGGAGATGCTCCCCGGAGAAGTTTTCCCCCCCGCGAGAAAGATTCGTACCCCGCAATCGAATGTTTCCGAATATTTCGCCCGAATAATTCAATGGGAATTAACGTGTTTGTTTGTTGTATGGTGGTTATTATTCAGTGCGAGAGTATGTACGATACGAGAGTAAAATATAAATGTTTATTTTATTATAAATGGGATTGATTAAGTATATGTTAATATTTTTATAGGAAGATATGTTAGCCTGCGATTAACAGGATTTTTATTCTTTTGTTTCTAGGTAGTACAGTCGGCCAAGAAAGTGGTGTACCACCCTAAGGTTGAATATCGCTTGCAGATTCATAGGTGATAAAGATTAGTTTCGCTTGCAGATCGATCTGACAACTTCTATTGCTGTCTTTATCTGATTATTGATAACGACTATTACTGTTTGTAACGTGACAGCTGTTCTTAGTTTGAACTTGATGGAACCAATGACGTCGTAAAATCAACGGCGGGGGGCTGTAGATTTTGATGACAAAATTGTATCTACAAATTCAGAATTGTAATCAACAAGTTACATAAAATTGTAAAGGCACAAGGCGAGTCCACAAACCTACAATTTCTGTAAACTTGTAATTACAATATCAATAAAAAACAAGCTAAAAATAGATTTATCCTTTTATTAAATTTCGACAATCAATTTTAAAATACTTATAACAAACAAAAACATAGCATATATAGTAATATTTAGAAGATATTGAGAATTTTTAAAAATTAGAAACGGGTGTAACCGCCGTTGGCCTCTATAACCTCTAAAAGACGAGACCTCATTGAACCAACAAGCCGTGAGCAAATATCGGTTCCCCGCATTTCCTCCCAGATATAATTACAGTGACTAATAAGAGCTTGTTTGGTTCTTTCATTTTGATGCGACCATCGTTGGACCATAAGGCCCCAAAGATTTTCTATCGGGTTGAGGTCCGGCGATCTTGAGGGCCACTGAATTACCCTTACGTCAGTGTGTGAACGAAACCAGGCTCTTACGATCCTCGCATTATGAATTGAACAATTATCTTGAACAAAATCAAATTGTGGCACTTCGTTCTCCGGGTAAACATTACGGACTGTCGGTAGCATTGCATTCTGAAGCACGTCGATATAATTTACAGCCGTCGCTCGAGGAGGTAGAGAACACAATTCTCCTACACCATCCGTACTCATCCAGCCCCAAATATTTACGGAAATTCGACCTGATTCTCTATTTGGGATTACATGATCATCTTTATACCGTGTTGAATTATATCGCCAAAGGTGAAGACGTCCATGCTGACTGGATTTAAACGTTTTTTCATCACAAAACACTGTATTAGACCAATCATACTCTAAGTGCTCTCTGGCGAAGTTCAGACGAGCAAGTCTGTGAGCATCCGTCAAATATATTTTCTTGGCGTAATGCCTGTGGTGCAACCCCATGTAATGTAGATGATTCCTTATTGTTTGGGCACTCACATCGAACATCTCCGCAAAATGTTTTGTGGGCTTAAAACCATTGATTTCATATTCCCGTCTCATGAATTCTCTATCGTTATTGGAGAGTGCAGGCCGGCGACCACTTCTTCTGTGATCCAACAAACTTCCCTCCTCTCCTTCACGACGAATCCAAAAGCGGACAGAACGCCTCGATATATTCAAATTCCGGGATATCGCACTGATACTGCTTCCCTCATTAAATTGGGCAATTATTTGTGCTCTTTCGGCAATGGTCAAGTTGGCAGGCATTGAGATGATTTTATATGCAGTTGATTGAAAAATAACACGGAAAATATATCGATTTTTTGCATATATTTGACAAAATGTCAATTGTCAGTTTTCTTTTTAAAATTGAATTCGGTTGTCTAAATAGTTTTTATTACTTTTGTTTGGAAACATTTCAATTGCTTTGTAGAAACTAATGTCCTTTTCATTTATACTAAAGGTTAAAATGTCATGTACTTATATGTGACATATGACGTATGAATACTAAATACATAGGTTTACGTCATGATAATGTTGTCTCTTTCAGTAATATCTTTTTATAACGAACCTTGTTGTAATTTTCGATGACCGGGAAACTAAATCAAAACTGGTATACCACTTTCTTGGCCGACCGTACCTACTTATTTCGAAATTGAATGCTATTTTTATAAATGTCAGTTGTGGAATAAAAAACCAGGCCTAGCATATTGTTACGAGCTGGGGTTCGGAATAGAAGTAATTAACGCCAATTAAACTAAAATTAACACTTAAGCACAAAATAAAAATTTAACACGATTAATCGCACCACAACACTTGTCATTTAACACTTAGATCACACTTAAATCGCACTGAAATTCACTGGTAAAGCTTCAATTATATCTCGTATTCGCCTTGTAATAAGACTGACTCTCTGCGCCCCTTTGCGCTCTATTTATACCCCAGTATATGAGTTCGAGAACATTCTTATAAAATCGACTCACTGTTTATACTGCCTAGAAAATACTCGAAATACATAGTACCGCTATTCGACGCCAGATGGCGTTAGTGTCTCGACTAGATATGCTCATTCCTGCTACTCGCCGCTAGATGGCGTTAATGTCTCGAACATTCTATATTTATGTCGAAGTTTCTCGACGTACTTCACTAAGCGACTGGCGTAACACTGCCCCCTCCTAAGACATGCTCGACCCGAGCATCGTTAGACCCGTAGTAACGCGCCAGTCGATCAACATGAACAATCTTTGGCGCAGCTCGTGGACCTTTCTGGATCCGATAAGTGACGTCATTAATCTTAGTCACAACGCGATATGGTCCATCCCATTTTGCCTGTAATTTCGGTGACTTTCCTTTGCTGCGCACCGGATTATGCAACCAGACGAATGAGCCTTCATCAAATCCTTGATTGTTCATCTTTCGGTCGTAATGAGTCTTCACCTTCTGATACATTTGTTGACTGGATTGTCTGTCATGCTCGTATATGTCGTTCAATCTGTTTCGCAATTCACTCGCGTAGTCTGTTACACTACACGGTGCATCCGGCGGTATTCCAGTGATTAGATCTGCAGGCAACCTAAGCTCTCGTCCGAAGTTCACGAAAGCAGGTGTAACAGCTGTACTCTCATGAACTGCACTTCGGTATGACAGAAGGAACGGCTGAATGTGTTTATCCCAATCCTTTTGCCTGCTTTCCACAACTTTAGCCAGATATCTCTCCAATGTCTGGTTGAAACGTTCCACCATTCCATCAGATTGTGGGTGATACGAAGTGGTCCTGGTTTTATGAGTACCCATTACTCGACATGTCTCCTGAATTACCTGTGACTCAAAATTCCTTCCTTGATCGCTGTGAATTTCCAAGGGTACTCCGTAGCGACAAAATACTTCGTTAACCAATTTATCTGCCACTGTGGTAGCTTCCTGATTAGGAATGGCAAAAACTTCTGGCCACTTTGTGAAATAATCCATTACGACCATAAAGTACCTGTTCCCACTCTCGTTTTCAGGAAATGGTCCCGCAACATCCAGCGCTATCCGTTCCCATGGGGCTCCCACATTATAGATCTTTAAAGCTCCTCTACTGCGTGTTTGAGGTCCCTTAACTGCTGCACAACTAGTGCATTTGCGGCACCAGTCTTCTACGTCGTCTCGGCAGTGGTACCAGTAAAACCTCTCTCGTATCTTTAACAGAGTCCGTTTTACTCCCATATGACCTCCTGAACATCCGTCGTGGTAAAGCTGTAGAACTTCAGGTACCTTCGCCTTTGGCACGACCATTTGTAGGTGACAATGGTCTCCTCGAGCATTTTCCCATTTGCGGCACAATACTCCCTCGTGGATCACCAAACTGTCCCACTGTGCCCAATAACTTTTTGTTGTGGTACTCATTCCAGCGACGTCATGCCAACTAGGCTTTGGAGTAGCGGCTTTCTTCCATTCAAGAATGGGTTTGACGTCTAAGTCATCCTGCTGCGCACGCTGTAGCGCTTCTTTCCACTCATTGCTCAGGTCTGTTCTCAGCATCTTGACGGGTACTATTTCTTTTTCTTCTTGCTTAACACAGTGCTTACATTTTTCAGGGCAAGGTCTTCTTGATAGCGCGTCCGCGTTGCCGTGACATCTTCCATTACGGTGCTCAGTTTCATAGTGGAACTCTTGCAGTTGTACAATCCACATTGCAACTTGCCCTTCAGGGTTCTTGAATTGCAAAAGCCACTTTAATGCAGCATGGTCGGTCCGCAAATAAAATTTTCGACCAAGCAGATATTTACTGAAATGCTGCAATGTTTTTACTACTGCTAGTAGCTCCCTTCTTGTGACACAATAATTTCTTTCTGGTTTTGATAAAGCTTTACTGAAGTAGGCTATTACAACCTCTTTATCTCCTTTTAGCTGTCATAACACGCCACCAATTCCGGTATTACTTGCATCTGTGTCTACGATAAACTCATTCTCAGTGTCAGAGAATCCAAGAATAGGTGTATCGCACAGGTGCTTCTTCAATTCGCGGAAAGCAGCGTCGCAATCTTCTTCCCAGCAGAATGTTCGCTTCTCTTCAGTGAACTTGTGTAATGGCTTAGCAATATCAGCGAAATTTTTCACAAACCGGCATATATATAATATGAGCACAACCCTAAAAACGCTCTGACCTGTGTCTTGTCTTTTGGTACTGGCCAATCCTTAACAGCGACTATTTTGTTCGGATCAGTTTGCACACCTTCTTGCGAAACTACATGGCCCAGGAAAGTCACTTTACGTTTGAAAAATGAGCACTTTTTAGGACTTAGCAGATTGGCTGCACGGATTTTTGCTAGCACACGTTCGAGGTTCTTAAGGTGATCTTGAAATATAATAATAATAATATAATAAAAGTCATTTATTTCTCCTCACATAATAAGACAAACATAACATATTAAGTCACATAAGATACATGGGGGTACATAAATCATTCTTATACTTAAATATGTGAGGAGCTGGTGTCTGAATTAGGCATGATGCCTGTACTACAGATCACCAGGTCCCCACCCCACAGTATAACAAGTTCATTAATGTGAATGGTTGTTTCTTTCTTAGTAACAAACAACTAAATAAAATAAAACAGAAAAAATAAGTTAAGTTAAAAAGACTAATACTAAAAGACTAAAACAGGCAAAACAGAAAAAAAATAAAAATGATAATAGCCGTTTTTTGTAGGCCTGGTTTATGAGCCATGACTTATATGGCTTAGTGGGTGTGGTGTGTGTAAAATGAGCGCCTGACAATAATAATGTCATCTAAATATACCAGACAGGCATCTCCAATAAGCCCAGTGAGTACCAGCTCCATTAGCCTTTCAAAAGTTGCTGGCGCATTGCACAAACCAAATGGCATTACTTTGAATTGCCACAGACCTTTTCCCGTAGAAAATGCTGTCTTTTCCTTATCCTTAGGATCTAGTTCCACTTGCCAGTAGCCACTTTTCAAATCTAGGGTTGTAAACCACTTCAGTCCTGTCAGCGTGTCTAAAGTGTCGTCAATTCTTGGTAGTGGATAACTTTCCTTCTTTGTTGCATCGTTTAACCTCCGATAATCGACACAAAAACGTAAGTTGCCGTCCTTCTTGACTAGCACTACGGGAGAACACCATGGACTGGATGAAGGTTCTATCACCCCATCCTTTAATCATGGCCTCTACCTCTTTCTCTCGTGCAACTGGCAATCTTCTTGGCCGCTGATGGATTGGTAATTCGTTACCAGTATTTATCGTGTGCTGAACCAGTCCGGTCCTTCCAATATCAGCATCACTGGAAGAGAAAATATCGGCGTACCGAAGCAACACTTTCTTAGCCAATATAACTTCCTCTTCAGACAGATCCTTGTGACAGCCTTCTAGAAGAGACGACACATTAAATGTGCTACTACGTTTATTGCTACTGGATATTTCTTGGCACCGGCGATCTCCAGGCAACTTCCTCCCAGGTGCCTATCAATGTTCCCTTTTTAATTATGTGTTCTTCATTACTTGGGTTCATAATCCTCACCACTGAAGTAGTTGTGGGCCTCACCAGAGTGCGTGCCATTATCCATGGATGATCATTATCCGTTCTTTCAATAAACAAGCACCGACGCTTTTTTCCCAAATTTTGTGATAAACTTACTGGCACAATGGTTTCCGATCTAGGACGAAGGGTAATTTTCTTCAGGCAGTAGACTTTTCCTGATGATCTACGTTCCATACAGATTTCTTCTGTGCCACATTTTAATATTCCTTGGTTAATGTCGATCTCACAATGATGGTCTCTCATGAAATCCAAACCTAGGATGCAATCATCCACTATGTCGGCCACGATGAATCTATGCCAAAAAGTCCTTTCTCCCAGTTTCATCTCCACCTTCTTCTCGCCTTGGACGGGTATGTGCTGGCCGGTTGCTGTCATGAGTTGGATTTTCCCGTGGTTCCGGAAGAAGTCCCCAATAGAGCGATTTGCAAGTTGAGTGCTGACTACTGTACTACTAGAAGCACCAGTATCTATCGTCAGCTTGCAAGGTGTTCTATTGATTTCGCTTTTGATGATTAGGCTGTTTCCATCATGGGCTTGTGTGATCGAAATTCTTGGGGCTTTTTCAAAACCAGCCAGCACACGCCCCACGGTCCTGGCATTTACTCGTTTCCCTGCTGCTGGAAGGTTGGGTTAGCCACCTGACCCTCCTGAGATCTCTCTTCCCTTTCACTATTTCGCTACGGGCAACTGGATCTCAGATGGCCCTTTTCTCCGCACTCGTAGCACCTAGGGCTAAACCTTGGTCCAATGCCATGGGTAGGTGATGACACCACTTCCCTGATGCGGTGTGCTCGATGGTCCTGTCGTACGGCTTCCACTTCCAGAGCATGGGCCAAGGCGTCCTTCAGAGACTCATGGTGCCCGAGTCTCACAGCAGCCCTCACTTCCAAGTCACGAATCCCATCGACAAACGCCTGGACCAAATTACCGTCGATGAGTGCAGGCGATGATTGGTAAGTTTTTCGGACCAGCTTTTCTATTTCGAGGGCCCACTGCTGTAGATTTTCAGTACTTCGTTGTATCCGGTCTTTCAACTGAGCACGGAATACGTGTTCCAGATGCGCGTCACCATAGCGAGACTCTAACGCCTCTAGCAACTGTTCGTAGGTGACCTCCTTCCCGAGGGCCTCTAGAATGGTTAGGGCCTGGTCACGAAGGCCCAGTGTAAGCGCCGTCATAGCCTGCGCTTTGCTCCATCCGTTCGCCTTGACAACGGCTTCAAACTGGATCTTATAGGCCGACCATGAAGAGCTTCCATCAAACGGAGGTACCTTGAAGCCTCGCACCGAAGGAGCAGCGGCCACAGGAACTGTAGTCAAATCTCCAGACTTCAGTACACCCAGAGCTTTTTTCATGTCAGCGATCTCGATTTCAGCTCTGGAGTTACGATTCTCAGCTCCGGAGATACGGTTCTCAGCTCCCGTAATCCGTTCCTCTTGCTGGTGCACTCGTTCTTTTAGTGCACTAAGGTCCTTGCAGAAATTCGCATTCATTTCCCTCATGAGGTGCCTATACTGCCTAGAAAATACTCGAAATACATAGTACCGCTATTCGACGCTAGATGGCGTTAGTGTCTCGACTAGATATGCTCATTCCTGCTACACGCCGCTAGATGGTGTTAATGTCTCGAACATTCTAAATTTATGTCGAAGTTTCTCGACGTACTTCACTAAGTGACTGGCGTAACAATATTTTATTTCGGGCACGCCGCTATTGCGGCGGTAAGACCCCTCTTTGAGGAGTGGCTAGATCGGCGTCACGGCGTCCTGACCTACCGCATGACACAGGTCCTCACCGGACACGGAAGTTTCGGGAGGTACCTGTGTCTGATGGGGAAGGAAGAAACGCCTGGGTGTCACCACTGCGAGGATCGCCCTGAGGACACAGTAGAGCATACGGTGCAAGACTGCCCCGCTTGGGCAGAGCATCGACGTGTCCTCACGGTGGCGATAGGCGGAGACCTCTCGCGCCCGGCATTGGTCGAGGCCATGCTGCGGGGCGAGAGGGAGTGGGAAGCGGTCGCCTCCTTCTGCGAAGCAGTCATGCTACCGAAGGAGGAGGCGGGCCGTGTGAGGGAGAGGATGGCGTCCTCCCTCCAGCCCAGCCGCAGTGGTAGACGCCCATGGCGTCGGACGTCGGCCGACGATATCCGGCCACCGTAGGCGCGGGCATGCGGACAGCGAGTAAAGGGCAACTCGCTGTCCGACCATGGCCCATGCCCGGGTCGACGGCGCGTTGTGTTTCACGCGCGCCTCAAAGAGCGTCAGCAATATGACGAGGCCCCCCCTGTAGAGGGCCGATGCCTGCCGGGGTCGTGGGACTTATCCCATTACCGTGACCCCGGAACGTAAAGGGTTATTGAAGGAACACCGTGGATTTTAGTCAGTAAAAGTCTGACAGTCCCTCCGGTCCTGTCCGGTTTGGGAGGACTTATTTGATAATTTTACCACGATAAAAAAAAAAAACAAACATATTTTATTTGTTTTTGAAAAAGGGTTACCTATGTTTTTGGTTAGTTTGTATGTAGCTCTGTACGCATCGCGAGTATTCGCGAGTCGCATAGGTAGGTATTAATCATTACCTACCTACTTAACGCGTATAATAGCCCAGTCAATAAAAACAAATAAAGGTAACGCTTGCAAGCAAACACGTTTTGATGCGGTTTTCAGAAAAATATTTGTTATACTTAGATAGGAGCAGGTTTTTGTATATTAACCGACTTCAAAGGTCGATTTTCCTGGTTTTTTTTTGACAGTTGAAATATTCCCAATGTTTCGGAATATTTCGGAATACTTCCGAAGTATTCGACGGGAATGATTCGGAATTTTTCCCGCCAGCATCTATAGTTCTGATAGTGTACTATCAAAATTAGATATACTCTCCACCAACTTTAAAAAATTACCATTATTTGGGTCATACAACTTCTCGGTTGTGCCCCTAAATGCTATATTTTGACCTGCCAAAATTTCATAATTTCGATTATTCTTTCCAAAACTGCCGTCCACCTCTTTCTTTCGCGGTCTATTTCAGTTTGATTTACCGAGTCTACTGTTTGCCCTTTCAATAAGTAATTTTTTAGATCCAATATTTTTTAAAGAACATATGTGCCCTGAACTTTTTTCATGTCGTTCTATATTTCTCTACAAATGCCCCCAGTTTTTGTAACCAGTGGGGGCATTAAATGCAGTGACATTATTATTAAAAAGCTTACAGTGAAAAGAAAATACAGAATCAGTAGATGTGGAATATACAAGCCAAACTCGATGAATAATTTCGTTGTTTTGTATTTTTTTACTGTAATATGTATCTGAAAACGACCTCATGTTACTATCTGAAGGACAGTTGGTTTTTTTTATCTGAATTGGTCCACGTTCTGTTAAAAATAATCTTAAATTATCGGGTATTACTTGCAGCCAGAGAGCAGGATCATTCGCGACCTTTTCACAAAATCGTACATCTGGTTCTGTTGCTGGTTGGTTAACAATTAGAATTGGTTCACTTGGAGTAAGCGAGCCAGGCGAGGTACTGGTACTAGTATGAGCTGGAACTTGTGAAATACTCGTAGAAGTTTTCTCTTCCAAGTTGACTGTCTCTTCCTGTCGGGTGGATGTTGACGAAGATATACCTAAAAAACATAAGATAGTCAACAATTTGTGTAACCAAGTGTGATAACAGGGCCACGCAATAATATTTTAGGACATTAAAAACAGCGCCTTAAAGTTAAGGCGGGCAATCGGGCATAGTCTAATCCGTTACTCCGGGCGAGCGCGCTCAGTGTGGGTGGAATTGCCGAGGCGCTTACGCACGCTCTATGCGCAAACACACGGCGGCTTTGACGGCACGGTTGGTGCAGTGGCTGAGCGATTGGACTGCTGCGCTGCGTGTCGCGGGTTCGATTCCCGCACGGAGCAAATATTTGTATGATCTACAAATGGTTGTTCCGGGTCTGGGCGTGTGTGTATGTGAGTTTATATGTTTGTAAACGCACCCACGACACAGGAGAAATTCCTAGTGTCCCACACTAGAAATTCCTAGTGTCCCACACTAGGAATTCCTAGTGTCCCACACTAGGAATTTCTCCTATGATTGGAACGCGTTTTGGACATAACACACAATACAAAAATTTAACACAAGGTCTGAGAAGATATGTATTTAAATAAATATTGCACCGGCCGGGATTCGAGCCCGAGACCTTTGGCACAAGAGTGAGTGTTAGTTACTAACCATTGCGCCTTCCGGTGCGCAATCCGCAAAAAACAATTAGATATTGTCATAATCATAAAAACCTACTTTATTTAAGACTCATTAGGTATACAGTTACAGGTAACTTATACAAAAAACCGGTCAAGTGCGTGTCGGGCCACGCGTAGTGTAGGGTTCCGTAGTTTTTATAACAGCCAAGTGCGTGTCGTATTCGCTGACTGATCGTTTCGTACCATGCTCTAACTAATAGCCAAACATGACTACCTAACTAATTTGACTTCCTGTACAAATCTTCACCTGATCCGACAATTTTGCACGGAAAGTTTCAATTTTTTTTTAGAGATTTGTATAAAACTTGTCACAGGCGATGTTTTGAATTTAAATACGGACACAGAGCTACACTACTCAATCGTCACAAGAAGCTAGCACGATACAACTGGCGCTTAGCGCCATCTATCGACATTTCTATAAAGTTGTTCGAAATTTTCGAGTCAAATACAATCGGTCGACTATTACTCGTAAACTTGTAAAGCCCACTTATGTGTGATAGTTTTCCTTTAAATTTCGTTATATGTAGGTACTACTGCCGTGACATTTCAATTTCTAACTATAACCGTTTAGTTGATAGAGGGGGGGACACTTGACTCTAACGAAAATTGGTACTTTAAAGCTTGATAAGTCACGAACGGTTCACTTAATCAAAAAACGGTCTTACTAAACCCCTAATATTTTTGAAAGACCTATCCAACGATACCCCACACTATGGGAAGAACGAAAAAAAAAACCCTAAATAAATGTTTTTTTTTTTCAAAAATTTATTTTACCACTTTTTCGGCGTCATTAACATGTAAACTCATGCCAAAGTTCAACTTTCTAGTACCAATAGTTTTTGAGCTAAACCGCGGACAGACGGACAGATAGACGGACATGGCGAAACTATAAGGGTTCCTTGTTGACTACGGAACCCTAAAAAATAAGAAGTGTAATAATAATAAGTAGGTAGGAACTTAGGGATCGAACCGAGGCAGGACACACCAGCGACTTCTGTCACTGATTTAATGCCACTTCAGATGTTTAATATTTATGGTACCAACTGACTGAACTTACCAGGTCGAAAGAAAGAGTCAATCGGAGAAGTTAGCTTTTTAATTTTTCCTTTTTTCTCCAGTTTCCTTTTTCTATTTTGAGCACCCGATGGTTTCTTTTATCCCCTAATTCGGCCATCTACAATAACATCAAATTATAATTTAGTATTAATTTTTCTTTCTTTATTCTAAATAAAGTAAGTAGTTTTTTATCAATCACTAACATTAAGAATTTGTATTTTTGCAATTATAAACAAATGAACAAAACAGTCATGACTCTCTCTCATAAACAAATGATGTGATGATGATGATGAGTGTTAATTCGCCGGTTGTCGCAAATCAAATGAGCTAACGAATTCAATTACTTAAAAGTAGAAATCAGATCAATCACTGACCGACACTTACATTGGCGCCGCGCGCCGCGCTGTAAATTCAAATGAACTTACACCTAATTGTAGTGATTTGGAGATCATTCCTCT
Source organism: Tholera decimalis (assembly GCA_943138885.2). Lineage (NCBI taxonomy): Eukaryota > Metazoa > Arthropoda > Insecta > Lepidoptera > Noctuidae > Tholera > Tholera decimalis. Next base: position 32,025,384 of record OW964560.2, read on the forward strand.
TTAAGCGCGTGCGCCCGAACGGCTATGTCAAAGGAAGGACGCAACAGATCAAATGAATAAACTTACACTTTATTGACTTAGAGATCATTTTGCTTCAAGTGCGCGCGACGGGGCGGCAACGTGTCAAACGTACATACATACACTCTCTTTGGATTAGAGATTTTGCCGCGCGCGTGTTGTATTAAATAAAATTGTTATTTGTGTAGTGTAGTAATGCGGTATGACAAGCGCCGAAAGCGTAATAAAAGTAAAAAAAATATTATTATTGATGACTATTTTTTTTTTGCTTGCGCATGCTTATTTGTTGTAAGTAACAAGTAGGTATATAAAACTGTGCAATGGCGTTAAGTTCAGTGAAATATCCAAAAATTCAGCGCTCGACAGGCGCCCACGGGTGCACCGCACTCCTTGCACCTCCTGGTAAAGACGGCCCTGGATAAATCACTTCTTCACCACAGGCTTCCTATACCTCTTTAATGAGGAGATGTAATAAGCAAATATATCTAATCTAGTTTCCCTTTTTAACTAAAGGCGGATGCCGTAATGGCTGACTCAACGAACGCAGACGCTTTAAGCAAGCAGAAAAACTCCAATAATGGCAAGAAGAAGTCCAATATGCAACAACCACGAAACAAAACTTCCAAATATGTCCCCAAACCTAAAAAGATATCAACTACAGAAACAACACTAGTGAACGACCCTTTATGGATAGAAGAATTTAATATCGATGGCGAGATGGGTTTAGTCAGTGCATATGTCACCAAGAATTTTGAAGCTGATGCTGCCGGCTACCTACATTTGATTGAATCAGAATATAATGCTATATCTGACGTCGAAAAGTATTACGCTAAGTCGATCTCGCAATCCGCGCACACGTACTACCACATCATACTGTATTGGTACAAAATCGCGTTGATCGCGCGACGGAACGGGACAGCATCGCTGGCGCAAGACTGGCTTATCCAGTTCGTGCAGGGCTACGGCTCCGCTCAGATAGCCTCGGGCGCAGGCAAGTACCTGGAGGGACTCGGGGATTTCACTGATGCAATGGGAGTCAAGCACCGCTTACACGCAGTAGAACCCAATGACCACGGGCACTTTGGTCGCATCACCCACGCGAACCACGGTCTCTACGAGACCTTGCCAGCACCCGCTATCGCGCTGCAGAGAGTTGCAGCCGATATTGCAATATCCCAACGCGGAGCAGACCGCGACGTGGAGTGGATGTTAGCTGGACTAGCTCCAGCAGCTCCACGCGCTGAACCACCCGCCCCACAGGCGCACGCAGCAGCAGCAGCCCAACGCGCAGCTGCACATGAGGAAGCCGAGGTTGGCGGAGACGATGAAGACGAGGAGGGAGGCGCTAAGAAAGGAAAAAAAGTCGAACCGGCCCCCCCACCCCAGCCACAGCCTACAGTTAACCTGTTAGGCTGGTGCCGCGCAACGGTGCTCAGTGCAAACCAACTGAGCGACTTGCGTTACGTCATTGACGAGAAGGAACCACGCGAAGGCTTGGTAAACCAACGCTATAGCGTGAGGCGCGAGCTCTTTGAGTTCGTTGAGTGTAAGCTCAGAGAGTGCAAACGCTATGAGCTCTCGATCATCCCGGCGACCACTGGAGGCTCTATAGTCCAGCAAGTTATTTGGAAGCCGTTGGAAATCTCCACCTCAAGACATCAGCAGGCTATTACTACCGTCGGAACGGCCATGTCGAGCACAATGCTGCCACTATGGGCGGTAATTGCAGCAAAAGTCATGTGCTATCGCACACTCCGACGTGAGATCGAAGATGAGGATGGTGCACCTGTTAACTCTTGGGCATGCTATTCGTTTAACCGATATAGGACCACGCCCGAGAATTGGGTTAATAATAGGAACGCACTTGTGCAACGAGGCTTTGACAACCTCATCAATTATACACCCTTTCAGACCCCGATCGCAGCACGGACCGACACACTCCTAAAGTACCTGAACAAGTTCAAGACGTCCTATGAGTAATGTAAACACCCCAAAACAAAACCGTTAGAGCAAGGGGTTTTATTAAAAAAAAAAATATATATTTTTTTTAGGAATATTAATAGATAGCCAGTTAACTTGGAAAGCTCAAGCAGAAGAAGTATGTAAAAAACTGAGCACTTCTGCATTTGTCTTGCTTAATTTAACCCTTGAACCATACCCATCCCCAGAGAAACGTTAACCCTACCCAGGGGTTTCAGGGACCCCAATATTTATTTGTTTATGATTAATAAAAAACAACAATTTAAGCAATTTTTTTAATTTATTAGTATTAGTATTTTAGTAAAATAAAGTTACAATTTTTATGACAAACATTTTTCACATATGGCTTGGCTATGTTCGCCACACAGAGGATTTCGACATATATTACATGCGATCTTCGTTTTTCGGTCCTTTCCTCTGGAGCAAACAGCACACCTATTTTTAGCAGTGACAGCAGGAACCTGAGCTTCTACGTGCCGCGACTTTTTTAGTATACCTCCCAAGAGAACTTGGAAATTGGTGGGTAAAGTTCGCCAAGTAAAACGTTTCTCCATTTGTGGCGTAACGAGTGCCAAAGCAAGATTTTTCAAAAAATTCCGACGTTTTTGGTTACTATTTGTGGTCATTTTGAAGAGGACATATGAATTAACACCAACGATATTCAAAAGGCCATAAAAAATTGCCATAGGCCATCTTATTTTCCTGGACACACTGTATTTATGACACAGTTGGTCCATTAAATCGACTCCACATTTAGTTTTGTTGTAGTACCTACTCCACCACCTCCGGTATTTTGATTTTAGCATATGGATCTGCTGTTGTGTGCATTGTCGATAACAGAGTAACCACCTTTTTCTGTTTAGATTTTGGCGGACAGTATGATAAAAGAGTAAGTTCTCCCGAAAATGCAAACTTGGCAGTATTTCGATCACGGTTTTTTAGCTCGAGTAAAGAAGGTGGAATCTCTCTTTTGTTCTTTCGCAGTGTTCCTACAATAGTGACTTGTTTGTCAAACAATTATTTTGCCACTGGTATAGAAGTGAACCAATTATCACAAGTCAGGTTACGATTGGAGCCATGGATTGGCTCAGTCAATGTCATTGTGTAAAACTGTGCAGATGGAATGTTTCTAGGAGCAGAGTCTTTGCCTAAATAAACAACAGCTCGAATCATGTAAGCAGTTTTGGAGTCACAAAACATTATAATTTTTATTTCATATTTATCTGGTTTACTTGGAATGTACATTTTAAAAACACATCTGCCTCTGAATTTCATCTAATGTACAGCAATCAGACAAGCTATAAACATCATTCGAAACGTTGACATTGTAATCAAAAAGATCTCTTATTGGTGCCAGTCTATCATTCTCTCAGCGTTCTTCTCTCGTGGAACGATCGTCAAATCGCAAGCAGTTTGTAAGAAACTCAAATCTAGCTCCAGTCATTGTAGCACGAAAATAACCAACGCCTGAGTTTTTATCGAAAAGTTCTTTAGTAGTCACATGATTCATATTGAGAACTCCAGTCAAATAATATAGCCCAAATAAAGCTTCAATTTCTACCACATCTGTATCCTTAGTAAAAGAAGGACGAACAATATTAGAAGTTTCCTCCTCTTCTTCTTCTGTGTTCTGTACAAGCCTATCTCGTTTGTATTTTTCTCTCTGTCTTACAATTTCAACATTAGTATTTCTGACTATTTTTTCTATTTTTTCATGTGTGAAAAAGAGACTTTCTGTTTTTATGTGACGGGCTACACCTTGGGGCCCCTGGGGATGACGCACAATGTTTCTTTGCCGAGTCCTAGATCTTGCAGGTTTTACACCAGTCCATCTGTATCGGTCTTTGCCTTGTAAACGATTCGGAACGTTTAAAACACGAAGAAATTGCCCTGACGCGAAATTAGATAGAGAAAGCTCGTCTTCTTAGGAGGACTCATCTGTGTCCAAGTTAGCTTCTGACACCGAAGGAGACCGTGACCGTACTGTTACTAAGCCGACCCCGTTTGTCTTTTAAAAAGAAAACAATTATGCTACTGGAACCACTTTAATTCACCATAATATAAAACACAGATATACAAGTTCTTGGATACTTATATTTTAACAATGTCCCTCTTAATTACTCCCTTAATTTGGGCAACTAGTTTACGCGACCGCGTGCAGAATCTAACTTACTCAACTATCCATATTATTTCAGTGCATTGATTATTAGGCTCTATTGCCTTGCAATAAGGGTTATAATAGTACGCGAAAATCCTCGATGATTCCATCCTCTTCGTTTTCACTCCCTAAGTCTGCGATCGCGACGTTAGGTGTCTCATCATCTTCAGAATCTCGTTCATGTAACCAACGAGTTTATCATCCATTGTCGCCATAATATGCTAGAACAACAAAATAAGAAAGTTTATTGACAAACGCACCTAAATCATTGAGATACGTGTGTGGGGCGTGTCGGGAAACTTTTAGAATAAAGTCCGTTTCATATAATAAAATGGTTTAATAACGGTTCACAAAAGTTCTTAAAAATTATCAAATTTAAAAGTAAAATAATAAAAGTAGGTAAAACTATACGCGATGAGTGCGAGTGTCTGTTCCCACCGATGTTAGGTTGGAAAAAGCCCAGGGACTCGTCGTTACCGTGGGAAGCGCTACTCATGGAATTTGATGCTTCGCGCTTGTTTGTGAGTGTGCTGAGCTAGCATAGCTTCTTTCATCTTCCGTTAATTCGGTGTTAGTCTGTGCGGTAATGTTAATTCTCCCAGCTCGACGGCGACGAATGACATAGATGATGCTTAGTGCACATGTACCAAATAATGTAAGTATGTAGAATGGAATTGTTGTACGGTAGATTCCGATAGTGTTCAGTGTTTCGACTTTAATTTCATCTTGTGAAGTGATTTGGTTCTGTATTTTCCGAAGGCTGGTTAAATCCGTAGTCTTGAGGGTGAAGCTCCGTGTCTTTACTGGTGTTTCGTAGTGTGGAAGAGCCATGAGTTCTAATGGTTTTCCGACTAATTTATTGTCCCGGTTTATTATACTAAGTTCGGGTGTTTTGATCTTGCAGCCTTGAGGGATGCTGACCAAAAACTGCCTTGTAACATTACAAATCGCTCTTTTCTGCAGGATAGTTGAGTCTTCATACTATTGGGGAAAGTAATTATGTAATGATAGCTATCCAACTCAATCAGGGTCTCCTTAGTCAGAGAGATAGGCGTGGGTTTGCACGTTCCATCTATCTCCTGGGATTGTATAAGTTTTTGAATACAGTCTGACCTTGATGAGATCCGGTGGACAATCTTCTGCTCGCATATGTGCCAGGAACTGAACTTCGGGCATTCAGCCTCCGTATACACATATTCCTGAGAATTTGACGCTATATAAGGTGTAGTTGGTACTATAATTAGGCTGTCTTTATTTGGAACGGGACATTATTCATATAACTGATAGTCTGTGCTAAACGTAATGGGAAACTTTAGGACTATTACAACTCTCGACTCTGTAAAGTATGAAGCTAGGCTAAGAATTTCGTAATAATCTCTGATGTCTATGTCAATTATTTGATCAGATCTATAAGTATATTTCTATAGTATATTTATTATTTTAGTATAGTGTATTTATTAAATCTTTAATAGAAAATACGGAATGGTGAACTGATTTATTTTTACTAAAAGCCAATATATTCTCTATTCTGTCAATTTCGCTCAAAAGTTCTTGAACATTTTCGCTTAATATTGCAAAAACTTCTACAAGGTGAGCGTAGTGAATAATTCGCTCATTATCATTAGTCATATTCATGACAAAAGTAAGAGCCCTTTCCAGTTTAACCTGATTTAATTACATATTTTGGATAAATAGATTCTGCTGTATCTCTTTATATAAAGTAATATGCTTGTTCAATGATAGCAACAAAATTTGATCATTTTTATTTAAAGTGCGTAATGCATTTAGAATTTCAGGGCGTCTTCATTGTCCAAATTACCGGAAATACTTTTAATAAATGTGCCTAAAGGATTGATCAGACCTCTTTTAGTTCTAGATGGCCTAAGGGTATCTAATTGCACTATAACTTTATCTAACTTCGCATATAGGTGCCTTTTTTTATCGTGGTAAAATTATCAAATAAGTCCTCCCACCCCGGGCAGGGTGGGAGGGACTGTCAGACTTTTACTGACTAAAATCCACGGTGTTCCTTCAATAACCCTTTACGTACCGGGGTCACGGTAGTGGGATGAGTCCCACGACCCTGGCAGGCTTCGGCCCTCTACGGGGGGGCCTCGTCATATTGCTGACGCTCTTTGAGGCGCGCGTGGAACACAACGCGCCGTCGACCCGGGCATGGTCCATGGTCGGACAGCGAGTTGCCCTTTACTCGCTGTCCGCATGCTCGCGCCTACGGTGGCCGGAGATCGTCGGCCGACGTCCGACGCCGTGGGCTTGTACCACTGCGGCTGGGCTGGAGGGAGGACGCCATCCTCTCCCTCACGCGGCCCGCCTCCTCCTTCGGAAACATGACTGCTTAGCAGAAGGAGGCGACCGCTTCCCACTCCCTCTCGCCCCGCAGCATGGCCTCTACCAATGCCGGGCGCGAGAGATCGCCGCCGTGAGGACACGTCGGTGCTCTGCCCAGGCGGGGCAGTCTTGCACCGTGTGCTCTACGGTGTCCTCAGGGCGACCCTCGCAGTGGTGACACCCAGGCGTTTCCTCCTTTCCCATCAGACACAGGTACCTCTCGAAACTTCCGTGTCCGGTGAGGACCTGCGTCATGCGGTAGGTCAGGACGCCGTGACGCCGATCTAGCCACTCCTCAAAGAGGGGTCTTACCGCCGCAATTGCGGAGTGCCCGGCCGTCGGTTGCGACAGTCGTTCCCTCCATACTGCCCTGAGATCGCGCCGGAGCTCTTCCCGCCGCGCCTCAACTTCTCGAGGCAGCGGGGATACGCCCCGGCGCTGCGCCTCCACGCGCCATTCATAGACGCGCTGGAGGGCGCATATAGGTGCCTAGTTTGATACTTAAAGAGGGAGCTATCTGTATGGGATAGTTTATAAGTAGTATCTGTAAGTTGGGATTTTATAACGTTCACATGTAACTCGATTTCTTGAAGGTTAATGTCTGGTAAAAATATATGAAAATGAGATAATTTTGGTAGCACCTAGATTAAAGGGTAGTATTTCTTGAGTACCAACTACGAAAATGAGCAGCAGTAATAGGTACCTGAAACAATGATATGAAAACTATCATTTTTTCGGTGGTCTTTTCAACCGTGATTTTGCTACCGGGCCACGACTTTTTGCGGTGTAAATATGTATAGGTAAATTCTTAACGACTTTGTCCTGAGTAAAACGAGGGGTTAATTTTTGCCTACTTGCCATTGGGTTACGTACGTGAACTGTTTGATTTGGTTCACAGTCTAAAACTGGTTCCCTATCGATATTACGTCGAGTCATTATATCTTCGCGACTGGATAATGCAGTATCATGAATAATTTTATAAACTGTTTCCATTTGACCACGATGTTCTTTCTTGAATATAAGTTTGAAGATATCGGTCCGTCATATTTAAACTGATAGGATTTCGAGGGTCAAAGTGACCAGAAATAACATCAAATGGCCTACACTTTGTTAAACTATGGATGGAATTATTATAAGCAATTAATGCGTACGGTATAAGATTTCGACTGAGTTGTGTGTTTGCGCTGAATTTTTAGTAACCGTAGATGTTTCAAAAGCGTATTGTGGAAACGTTCAATGATACCATTCTCATTAGATGCATATGCACTAGTCATATGATGTTTTATATTATGTTAACGGGGAAATTCTGATATGACTTGATTGCTGAATTCGGTGCCTTGATCCGTTGTTAAATTTAAAGGGAAACCGTGATGAGTACTGAAGTGTAAAAGTGCTTTTAATATATTGGGTGAGGAACAATCGGGTAAAAGGTAAGCTTGAGCGTACTTGGAAAATGAGTCTATAATAGTTAAATATTTGTCATGGTCAACAGTTAGAACATCCGCGTGTGCTAATTCAAACGGTTGAGTTGGTGGAGCTATGTGTACTTGTGCTTGATGTATGATATTTTGTGGAGCCGAATAATCAGATAGGGTGGACGATGCATGTTGTGTTGAATGCTGTGTTTCTTCGAATGGAGGTAAGTTTGCTGTAAAAATAGGTGACGAATGTTGCGTTGCGAGATTTGGTTCTTTGTTCACGGGTGAATGTGCAGTAAGAGTAGATGATGAATATATTGGACTGTTGCCTGCAGCGGTGAGAGTAGAGTATGAAAGTGTTGGACTATTTTCCTCGGCTGATAACGTAGAGGACGTATCGGAGTGATTAACGAACAAAGACTGAGTTTCATTATGATTGATCTGAATACGTGAGAGAGCATCTGCATTAGTATTGATTTTCCCTTTTTTATGAACAATAGTGTAATCATATTCTGCTAGCTTGAGCCTCCATCTTGTAAGACGTGAACCAGGCTCTTTTAGATTAATAAGCCAAATTAAAGGTTTGTGGTCGGTTACTATTTAAAATTCTCTGCCAAAAAGGTAAGGCCGGAAGTATTTTGTAGCCCAAACTATTGCCAATAATTCCTTTTCGATGGTAGAGTAATTAATTTCACTATTGTTAAGAGTTCTAGACGCATAGGCAATAGGTTTGTCCGAGCTGATAGGACCTTGAGAAAGGACTGCTCCTAAGGCCACGTTGGACGTGTCTGTAGTTAAGATAAACTCTACTGAAATCCGGGTATATTAAAATGGGGTCATTTGTAAGGAGAGTTTTGCAATGCTCAAAACAGCTTAAATATTCTGGGGTTAAATTTATTTTGGCACCTTTTTTAAGACACGATGTAAAAGATTTAGTAATACGTGCAAAATCCGGTATAAAACGTCTGTAGTAACCAAGCAGACCCAAGAATGCCTTAATTTGCCTGGGAGTTTTCGGGACTGGATAATTTAGGATGGCTGAAATTTTATCCGGGTTTGATTTGACACCATCGGTGGTGATAATATGACCGAGATAAGGCGTTTCATGTTTGAATTCAGATTCAGATTTTTTTTTAAATTCAGATTTATCCATCTGAATTTTTAAATTTGAATTTCTGAGACGGTCGAAAATGGCGCGCAAATTAACTATGTGTTCTTGCAAGGACGTTGAGAATACCAAAATACCGTCAATATACATAAGTAGTACAATTTGGTAGTCCGCGAAGGACATTGTCCATAACTCGTTGAAATGTTGCCGGAGAATTTTTTAAGCCCATTGGCATTCTAATGTACTCAAAATGGCCTTGCTCTACACTAAATGCTGTTTTCGGTATATCGGATGAATTTAGCTGAATTTGTAAAAATCCTGATTTTAAATCTAATGTAGAAAGGTACAAACACCTGCCTAACTTGTCTAATATGTCGTTAATGTTGGGAATCGGATACTTATCGTTTATTGTTTTCGAATTTAGTTGCCGACAGTCAATGACTAATCGCCACTTAACTTTACCAGATGCGTCACTTTTCTTAGGCACAATCCATATCGGAGCATTCCAAGGCGATGAAAATGGACGAATAATACCATGCTGTAACATAGATTCTATTTGATTTTGTACTTCTTCTCTATGTACGTAAGGGTATCTATAGGTTTTACTATAAACTGGCTTATCATCTACGGTTCTGATATGATGTTTGATTTCTTTAGTGAAGGTAAGTGGTTCCCCATCTAGGTAGAAAACATCGGCATATTCTTTGCAAAGATTAATTAAATTGACTGTCTCTTCTGCATTTAAATGTTCTATGCGCAACTGCGATAAGACTTGACGCGTTCGCTCAGCGTTATAGGTACTATCACGGCCTTTTCCGCCTGATCAGCTAAAAATATTTTCGCTTAAACCATGCGGAGGCGCCGAGCCACGCCTATTAGAAAAGCTTCAACGTAGTTAGTTGCAATCTGCACTGCGCAGGTTAGTGACGTATCCTGTGTACACCTTTTTGCGAATTTTACGGACGTATTTTGGCGCGCTTACCGGACATCTCGAATATTGACCATTGCTTTGTTTACCTGACTTTTGATTGCATAAAGGTTAACCTGTGCGATAATATTGGACTCCTGTGAACCTGTGCTAGAACATTTTTTGCATAATGTCTTCCAGAAATCTCATACGAGAACTAAATGAAATTATCGTTTTGCATGGACAAGGATTTAACATCATTCAAATCGCTGAGCAGCTGCATATAAGCGTAAGTTATAAATTATTGTAATTATTGTTATGATCAATTTTGTTATTTTCAATTACCTTAATTTACCTATAAATAAAACTTCATGCAAATAATTATCATCTTGTGTAAATAATTAGATACTTTTTAGCTTGTTATATACAAGAGTAAAAGGTTTTGATAAATATAATTTAACTAGAAACAAGCAGAAAAAATATTCTGTTATTGGTTTTAAAGTTTCAAATCTTTGCCATTGCGTATCGTATTTATTTATTTATAACAAAATCCACAGCTCTTAAAACAATGTTTTATAATAACTTATATCTAATCTTACAGCCCATTAAAAAATTATAAAAGTATTTTATTCATTAATATCACAATTTTGTTTAACACTTTTGGTGCCAAGCACGATCTAGCTAAACGTCGTTATACGTAGCTATAGATGATTTGTGCTCATGCCCAGGGGCTAAGATGACCGATTTGGCAGAACCATACTATGATATGAATCACGTTATTAATATTCTTAGAATAGTCATAAACGCAGTTAATATTAACCCAGAGCGGGAGAAGTAATTCGATGATTTTCCCACCCAGAAAAAAAAGACACGACTAGCGAGACCTAATAAAAAAAACGAATTATAAGTCTTATTAGGGTCCCGTAGCCAAATGGCAAAAAACGGAACCCTTATAGTTTCGTCATGTCTATCTGTCTGTCTGTCCATCCGTCCGTATGTCATAGCCATTTTATTCCGAAACTATTAGGACTATACATGTGAAACTTGGTAAGTAGACGTATTCTGTAAACCGCTTTCCGATTTTAAGAAAAAAATTAAAAAATATTTAAAATAAAGGGGGGCTCCCCATACATGGAGCTGAAATTGAAAATTTTCTTTTTCATGAAACTTATGCGTGTGTGGCATCTATAGACAGGTCTTTAAAAACGACATTGAGGTTTTTAAAACCACGATTTCATAAAGTTAATTGTTTAAAAGATATACGCTTCCAAAGTGGTAAAATGTCTCTAACTTCTATAATAATGGAGTGAAAAATTTAAAAAAATATATTAGTTGTAGATCTTGTAGAATGTAAACTTTCAAACAAAATTAGATTGAACGAGATCGGGTTAGCAATTTTTGAGATACAGCATATTTTCTAAAACCGCAAATATAACTTTGTTATTCATACAAACACTATGAAAAACAAAGTTATTTGGCGTAGTTACTACGGAACCCTTCATGGGCGAGTCTGACTCGCACTTGGCCAATTTTATTTTAATTTTTCAATCCTAATAGAAAAGTCATCTCTTTCGTTACAAAAAGATCATTCATCGTATCTTGAATTTATTTATTTATTTAACCTCTCAAGGACCGCCATTATTACGTCAACCATCCATCAAGCACCGCGGGCAGGCTTTTATCGTAAGAAAGCGGGGCTCAACTAATACTGGTGTACTGGCACAAGGCAAGCATTTAAGCATACGCCAATAAACAAGTTATAATATTATTACAAACAATAGTGTAGCCTTAATTGGCTGCCACGGCATGCACAATAAGCGTGAAAGTGAAAGAGATAAATCAAAACAATAAAAATTACTAACATTGCAATTGAATTTCGAGTGAGCTTCAAATTAGTTTGAATGCAAAACGATATAGTAATAATTTCTTAGACAAACCCGAAATCCTATTTTTAGTTACCTTTGTATAACAAAGCAATTAGAAATAACAGAAGCCATACCTTTGCCGACGAAGTTAAAAGAGTGACAACAAAGAGCATTATTATGTTTGTAGTTTTAATTCTATGCCTTAAAATGCAAAGGGTGCCCGCCCTTAACTATCTTCTTTGTTTCAAATTGCACGCCGAAGTAAAAACATGCTTTGTTCTATCTCTAATATGACAAAAAAATCGGGCCCAAGCCGCAGTTTTAATATCTGAACATAAATAACACCATTGAGGATTAAATAGATATTTTGTTCTGATTAAAAATATCAGGTTAACATTTTTGTAAATTAGTATCTGTGACTTATAAGGTTGTTTATTGTTTGTAGAGCAACACTGTGCGGCTATGATCAGATGACATGAAGAAGAGGGTGTCTTAGGATAGACCGCGGGCACCACGTCCATATCTGATATCAGAAGAAAACATCCAACGTATGGTGAACAGGTGTTCACCAAGATCAACAAAAGAACACGTTCACGCCGACGAGAGTGTTCTATACTCTATTCAACTTACGAAAAAATAAAATGTAAACAAATCGTAAAAAGAATTCTTTGGATGTCATTTTTGCAATGATAAACTTTATAATAATATTATCATAGCAAAATTTAATTATTTATTACAAATACCCACCTATATTCTTAACAGTTATGAATAACATAAAAAGCTTTTAATTTCACAATTGAAATTGATAACAATATTAACATATAAAATTTACATAAATACAAAATAAAACGTTTAATAAAAAATAATGTAAGCGAGCATGATAAAGAAACTAAAAAGACAATGTTTCCAAACTCGAAACGATTTTATATACTGATAATTTAAAGAGTACTATATTAAAGACTATTTTACATAGGAGCGAGTATTTCTTAATTCGGTTGGATTATACCCTCCATGTTTTTTTAACTCTTGCTGAATTTATTGACGCTAGCGTGCATTCTCCGTGTTATAAATCGATATTTCGTTGTTTTCGTTAAGTTATTGTTATTATTAAGTTTGTCTTGTTTGTTACTTGTTTTGTTGTTATATTTTTTTAAATGAGTGAACCTGGGCCGAGCAATATCTGCACTTTTTCTTCGCCGAAGAAAAAGCGGTCCAAGAGGACAGTGATGCGCTCAGTGGACAAGGAGACTCTTATTAATGTCTACAAGCATGTAGAAGAGACGTGGCCTAAGGATTCTTATCCCTACAAGTACGACATAGCTAATAAAACTGCAGAGATCATGGGGATATCTCGAAGCTCTGTTTTCAAAATTCTTCGTGAGAGGAAAGAAAAAGGCCGTGTGGAATCCCCTACGCCACGATCGAAAAGGCGATCAATCATTGACAATTTGGACGATTTGCAATTGGGAGCTATACGTCGCAAAATCCACACTTTTTTTTTAACAAAGAATTACCCACCATTGACAAAGTTCTGGAAGCTGTGAATACGGATGACACATTGCCCGACTTCAAGAGGACCACTTTCTATAAAGTTTTCCAAAAACTACAAATGAAATATGTGAAACGCAGCAGAAACAGTGCATTATTGGAGAGGGATGATATTGTCCGCTGGAGAATTAAATATTTGCATGAGATTGTTCGAATGAGGGCTGAAGGGAGAAAGATATATTATACGGACGAAACTTGGCTTAATGAAGGTTAGCTATAATTTTAGTAATCAACAATATTTACAATTTTTATTATTCACTTTCTAACCATCCAATTCTTGGAGATCCAACAAGCATAGTGTAATTTTTTGATATATATCTATTCTGACCTTGTTACAGGACACACTATGAGCAAAGTATGGCAAGACCAAACAATAATGTCTGTAAAAGAAGCTCACCGTGAAGGCCTATCAATGGGATTAAAAAATCCAAGCGGTAAAGGCAAACGCTTGATAATATTGCATATTGGTAAGTTCTCCATTAATAATACTCGCATAATTATGTACATAACATCTGATTCCCATATTTATAGTAACTACAGATTGTCACATACTTTGATCCGAACACACTACTTTTGCTTCTTTTACATACATGCATTATGATAATTTATAATGATTCTATTGTAAATGAACAGACCTCTACTTCAACACATTTAATACAATCACCATTCTATGTTTTGTACAAATTATGATTATGTGTAAGAATTCCTGTTTCTGTGTTTTGCTGTTTTTGCCAGTTCAACTACTGAAAAATAAAAACTTTCTGAATTGGATTTGTACTTTATTATATTTTGTTTACAGGATCAGATACAGGCTTTTTGGAAGGAGGTGACTTAATATTTGAAGCTAAGAAGACCGAAGGAGATTATCATTCAGAAATGGATTCATACAATTATGAAAAATGGTTTACCAAAATACTCCCTATTTTAGAACCAAACTCTGTTGTTGTCATAGACAATGCACCTTACCATTCCCGTAGGAAGGAAAAAGTACCTACCATGGCTAACAAAAAAGATGAATAACAAAAATGGCTACTTGAGAAAAATATACCCTTTGACCATTCAGAAGTTAAAGCACAATTAATAGAAAAAATTAAAAAAGAAAAAGACAAATACCAAAGTTACATTATTGATGATATGGCTCAAGAAAACGGTATCACAGTGGTTAGGCTTCCACCTTACCACTGTGAACTAAATCCAATTGAGCTGATATGGGCCCAGGTCAAAGGCTATGTTGCTAGACATAATAAGTCATTTAAATTAAATGAAGTAAAAATATTGTTAGCTGATGCAATCAAAAGCATAACAGCTGAAAATTGGAAAAAGTGCATTGACCATGTCATAAAAGAGGAACAGAAAATGTTGAAAATTGATGGGATAATTGATGATGTGGTTGATCATTTCATAATTCATGTGGGTGATAGTGAAAGCTCTGATACAGATTTAGATTCTGAATAAATATATTTTAAATGAAATGCTTGTTTTTTTCCATATTTTCTTCGTTGTCCATGTAATATTTTGAAAATAATAACAGTGCCAACATAGATAAAACACAAGTATTTTCGAGTAATTAACTCAATACCACAGCATACCTTTTTAATGTACAGTCGGTTAATGAAAACAAAGTTTGAGAACCATTGGTTTGTTTGTTTACATTTTATTTTTTCGTAATCTGGATAGGGTATAGTGACTTTGTTTCTAATTTTCTTGACTTTTTTGCCACCGACTTCCGAAAGAAAAGTTATTTTACACATTTTGTGTTTGTTTTAGAAGTCAGTTTAATTTTTTTTTTATGTTTTTATTGTAGTATTAAGAATGAGTGGCCATTGAGTGATTATTGTGATAACCTTGTATTTATTAAGAGGGTGTCGAGCCTATGAGACGCGCGGAAAATAGGTATTTACTGCAGCGGGCTAGTCGTGTGCGTTGTCACACACACAATGACAAGTTCGCTCGAGGCCCGCTTGCCGTTGCACGACGAAGTTTGCTAACTTTGCATTTTTTAATTTTTTGTCGTTATGTTGAATAAACTTGAAAAACGAATATTAATTATTTAGATGGTTTTATTTATCACACTAATATTATAAAGGCGAAAGTTTGTGAATGAAAGTGTCTGTTTGCATGCAATGATATTTTATAGTACAGATATGTTATGGGCGCGCGCGTCGTGAAGACTCGAACACGAGCTAATTGGAACGTCTTGCAACTAGTCTGCATCGAACGCAACCACAAGCGTGCCGCACCGTAATACCCCTGTTCTTAGATTTTATTTATCAAAATTGCCATCGTGTGAGTTTCGGAAGTGTACGAATTATACTTCCAAAGTAAACAAAATACAAAGGATCTCATATCACATGTGATAATGCAAATATATTAAGATTATATTTTATATTTCACTTATTTTCCAAACTTGCCAATAAATTATGCTTAGGAGCCATATGTAGGTGAAGACAGAGAGAGCAAACTTGTTTTGTCGCGAGAGCGATAAGGATGCTTGCGTGCGGACATAGATTAGTTAAAAGTTTACAAGTGTAGAAGCGATATTGATTGACTTGTTTTAATTTGTTTTGTGTTACAATTTTTTTGACTAAAGTTCATTTGACTGATTATTGAGGATTATAACTGTTTTTTATTGAATTAGGTTTCCGAGGGATCAGTTTCGACTTCAAGATTGGATCGTAATTGTTCGTGAACAAAAAAGCGAATCAGACTGGATAATATCAAAAAACAGCAGGACAATGTAGCAATCACTTCCAAAGTACTAACAAATATGTTACGAAATGTGGTCGAACAATGCTTAAAAAAATGCAGTTCCAATTATAGAGGTAGGTATCTAAAACATTGTATAAAACAATGCTGCCTGCATAATGTTTTATAAAATGTCAGCTACCTGTTGCTTGCATTTTCGCCAAAGTTGAATTTGTTTGGTCAGTATAGGTACTTACAAAGAAACCGCTACATGACATTTCATTATGAAACCTATATTTGTGTCATGAAATTGATTATTTATTGATTACTAGCTTTCCACCTGCTTCATCCA
Source organism: Tholera decimalis (assembly GCA_943138885.2). Lineage (NCBI taxonomy): Eukaryota > Metazoa > Arthropoda > Insecta > Lepidoptera > Noctuidae > Tholera > Tholera decimalis. The sequence goes on from OW964560.2 coordinate 32,041,772, forward strand.
AGATGAAGTTCCGATTTGACGAAGTTTTCGAAACATGCAATTATTGTTATGACTGATCATAAATTATTTCATTAACATAATGACTATTAATTTCTATTTTAGTTTTGAATATAATGGGCTAAGCTGAATACAAACATTAGTGGTAATACTTGATCCGTGATTAACCAAGTTAGATGTTTAATTTCTTACCTACGTACTTACTCTTCAATCGAGTGTCCACTCTGCGGCTATAAAAATGTTATCCTATGGCACAAGGACTCATTTGAAGCGCAATTGTTAGAATTATAGCCATCTCTTTCACTTGCGTGTTGTTTAGTATCTTTCATTCTACTTATAAGTAAAACTTGTCAATGTGTGCCATAGATATCCGTGATGTGTGCAGTTCTTACTACGCGGAACAAATTTCAACGCAAATTACTATGAACGTAACATATCTGTACTTTATAATATCATTGTTTGCATGTTTGTTACTTCTTCACGCTCAAACGGCTGGATGGATCTAAATGAAGCAAGTAGGTACGTAAATAAATCACAAAAATAAATTTAATAAATTATACCTATTACATAAAAATTAACGTTTGGTTTTACTGTAGTAATACATTATCCGTTCCCTCACTATTCATCCTATTGCAATAAAACTTTGATTTTATATATTAAACTCCTCAGTTTTTTTTTTAAGAATACTAGCAATGTGGGTACATTTCACATTACTAGCAATCTTGTTAACCCCTCCAACTAAGCTAAATATGCTTGTGTCTGGAGTGGGTTCACGTCAATAGTGTACCGTAAAATGCTGTAACTTTGCCCGGATTTTGACGTTTTTTGTTCGTATCTCTGAACCTGTTTATTATTGCGGCTTTTACAGACTTTCAGATGGAAAACAGACCTTATGCCTTGCCAGGTAGAACCCAAATCTATTTAAATCACGTCGTTTTTCAGAATTACAAACACTCAAAGTCGTAGGCAAAGTTGTAGGTAAAAGACACAACTTTGCCTAGAAGGATATCTCAATAAATATATTGTTGATCCTTTTAGTAATTTTTTCCGTGTACAAGAGACACGTGCTTGTCCCCGGCAGTTATATTATTGCCATGACGGTATTGAATATTTTTTTACTGCTGATAGGCAATGTTGTAGCAGGTACCACAAACTTTTCATACAAAAATGTCGTTGAAACAAGGGTTGTCCAAAAAAATACGGATTATTTTCTTAAACTTTTATTCACTTTTTTCAAAAATAAAACCAAATTCCACTTATGAGTAAAAATCACTAATATAATGCTTTTTTAGCAATACTGACTCGTAATTACTAATAAAAAAAATAAAAAAAGTGGCTTTTCCAGAGAATATTTGAGTTTATACAGTAGTCAGTGTCTTCACCCGACTTCGGAACTTTAACAATTTATGCAATAAAATATTGTAAAACGAAGGGAATTTAGTGCATGCAAGCGCTTACGTGTCGATTTGACCGGGTTCGAAGCTGTGTAAATTTCATGCTAATACAACATTTACATAGTAAAAATATATAATTATTAAAATCCGACTAGTGACATCCCTAGACCCAGGCAAAGTTGTGTCACTCTAGTTTTCAAAACAGTGCACAACATTTCCTGCTAAGTTATTTTAATGAAATCGTGTCCTTTTAACAAAAATATCGAGTAATACGGAAAGTAGATAGTATTTTCTTACCCTGGAATGTTATAGCTGCACGAAAACACCTTTTCTTTAGCTAAAACTTCAAAAGTTACAAGACACTAAAAATTTTCACTCAGTCGCACCGGTATTTGTCGTACAACTAACGGAATAATAATGAAGTTACCATTACAAAACATGAAAAATATTTTGCCCTAATAATGTAAAATCACTACCAAATGGTAGAAAATAAGAAAAAACGAAACATACGCGAAATATCGTTAATTAAACGAAATAGGCAAATTTGGGCTTAGTTGGCAAAGTTGCAGCGTTTTACGGTAATGGGTGGGGTTCGAACCTGCGACCTCTCGATCACAAGTCCGACACCTTATCCATTAGGCTATTGACGCTTCGAAACTGGGTAAGTAGCAAGTTAGGGTAGATGGGTATGCAGTACTTATTTGAATAATAAAACCAGTATGAAATAAAAAAAAATATAATTATTAAATGTCATAATAAAACCAGACTGAATTAAGTTTTGTTTATTAAAATTTCATTTAGTGCTCGTTTAAATTCTGACGTACTGTCATATTTTTAATAACATTCGGTACTTTGTTATATACTAGCTTTTGCCCGCGACTTCGTTCGCGTGGGAGGTTTTTCCCGCGTAAATCCCGATCCCGTGGGAATTCCGGGATAAAATGTAGCCTATGTGTTATTCCAGAATGTCTACTATCTACTTACCAAATTTTATTGAGATCCGTTCAGTAGTTTTTGCGTGAAAGAGTAACAAACATCCATCCATCCTCACAAACTTTCGCATTTATAATATTAGTAGGATTAGTAGGATAGGAAGTAGGATACGTGGGGCCATACCAAAAAAACATTTTTTCATTAATGCTGTCTAGCGAACTTACTTCGCAGAAAATATAAGCGTAATTTATTTCATAACAATATATGTATCAAGTGTAACTTAATTTAAAAGAAAAAAAATAAAAGAAATCTACAAATCTAATGTTATATTGCTTATTATAACATTTTACAAAAATTGGCCAAGTGCGAGTCAGACTCGCCCATGAAGGGTTCCGTAGTAACTATAATAATATAATATAATATGTATATTTACTTGAAAAAAAACTAAAACTTACAACTTTCTTAAAACTAGCTTATTTACATTTTTTGCAACTACGCCAAATAACTTTGTTTTTCATAGTATTTGTATGAATTACAAAGTTATATTTGCGGTTTTAGAAAATATGCTGTATCTCAAAAACTGCTGACTCAATCTCTTTAAAACCAATTTTGATTGAAAGTTTACATTAAGATCTATAGATATATATATATATATACAACGTGTAATTTAAAGGGTATATACATACCAAGTGCATAGTTTATTTGGATGATAACAAACGATATGGCAAGGGTTTTGTAATCCTAAGTCTACATGTGTAGAACTTATTACAAATTCCAGTACACTGATACCAGAGACCGAATTTTTCAAATTAAGAAGAACGAAAAGACTTATCGTGTTATTGGCAAGTGACGTGGAAAGTTATTGACCCTCGTAGTGCTGTGACACGTTTGTTATGATTGGTATTCAAAAAATATGTGAAACCAATAATTTGGTATCAATTCTTTAAGTCAGTTATTTTGTGCTGAAACTGTGCATAGAGACTCCATACCAAATGTAGTCTTCAGCCCTTTTGGTTAGATATGGGGTTTCCGTTACACGTTGTATATATATATTTATATTTTTTAATCCATTATTATAGAAATTAGAGGGGGGCACACATTTTTCCACTTTGGAAGCGTATATCTTTTAAACGATTAATTTTATGAAAAAGTGATTTTAGAAACCTCAATCTCATTTTAAAGACCTGTATATAGATACCACACATGCATAGGTTTCATGAAAAAAACTAAAAATATTTTCAGTTTTAATTCCATGTATGGGGGGGCTCCCCATACATGGAACTGAAACTGAAAATATTTTTTAATTTAATTTAAATATATTTTAATTTTTTCTTAAAATCGGAAAGCGGTTCACAGAATACATCAATCTACCAAGTTTTATATGTATAGTCCTAATAGTTTCGGAATAAAATGGCTGTAACATACGGACGGACGGATGGACAGACAGATAGACTAGTAGTTGTAGTAGTTATACATATTATATTATTATAGTTACTACGGAACCCTTCATGGGCAAGTCTGACTCGCACTTGGCCAATTTTTCTTTGGCTAATTCCCGTAGTAGACAGACCTTGTTATGGCACTTGGCGTATAATTTGTCGGACATAGAGGGAATGTCAAAGGAAGCTGAAACTTGTTCTAAACCAGAAAACCCGGCTCCTATCGCCATAAAACTGCTTACAGAATTATCGTTGAGATTGAGGTCTGTAGGGTTATCTATCTGGTTCTTTACAATTTATTAATTCTATTTTTTCGACACATTTGGCAACTAAAATAGAATTTCGATAGAAATCCTTTCTTAGTTGCAACTAGAGAATATAATCCCGAGCATGTTTTTCAATCCCGGGATTACGTGATTCTTGATGCTGAATCCTGGGACCCTGGGGCTATCCCCGGATTAGACTATGTGGTTTCTAATTGGTCTCAAATGTAAAAAATTGGCCAAGTGCGAGTCAGACTCGCGCATGAAGGGTTCCGTGTGTAACTATAATAATATAATATAATATGTATATTTATTTGACGAAAAAAACCTTACAAATTTCTTAAAACTAGCTTATTTACATTTTTTACAACTACGCTAGTTAACTTTGTTTTTCATAGTGTTTGTATGAATTACAAAGTTATATTTGCGGTTTTAGAAAATATGCCGTATCTCAAAAACTGTTAACTCGATATCATTCAAACCAATTTTGGTTGAAAGTTTACATTAAGATCTACAGATACATATTTTTTTAGATTTTTCACTCCACTATTATTCAAAGTCTTGAGAATGGCTGAGCATCGGTTAAATTTGGCAATATTCCTATCCTTCGCAACTGAAAAATAGCTCCACATTGACATCGTATCACTGTGTTTTTTATGTTTAACAAAGTCTCCCGCCATTTAAAATACTTAATTTCAGATAATTGACTTTTAAATTTAAATGACGTAGGTCGTGGGTTTAAATTTAGAAAATATCTTGTAATGACCAAAGTTTTCAATATAATTAAGCATATCTTAAAACTGGAAACATATCTTAAAACTATACAATAATATAGGTTATCCATCAGAATTCAGACAGGCTTTAATGTCCTCTCATACCTAATTAACCTGTATTATAGATACATTTTAAGAATGATATTTTAAAAGAGTAACTGTGGAGTTTCTTGCCGGATCTTCTCCATAGAAAACGACCAATTTCGAACCGTGCCCTGCGCCAAACTGCTGACGTTTTATAAGTGCCCATGTAGGCCTATGTGAAATAAAACATTTTGAGTTTGAATTAATATTTTTCTTAAAATTCAAACGCGAGCCAAAAATAAAAAAAAATCACAAGAAACAGTAGTAGGTATCTACTACTATTTTTAAAGAGATAACATAGTGCAATCATGCCAGTACCGTGCAACCAGCGCACCACGCACCATGAGACCATAAGTCTAGTTTAAGCATATACTAACGGGAACCCGTGTGAAATTAGTACTTCCCACAATATGATTATAAATTAAAGCCTGTCTGAATTCTGATGGATAACCTATATTATTATATAGTTGTAAGATATGTTTCCAGTTCTAAGATATGCTTAATTATATTTAAAACTTTGGTCTATACTGCCGTATACACCAATTAATACAGCACAATGGAATTACAAATAAAAAATATCCGATAAGTTGGTCATCATGTATGTCATTGATATACACTATAAAAAGGAAAGGGCCAAGAATTGAACCTTGCGGAGCACTCATCTTGGCTAGGGATCCTGCAGATGTCGCTCCATTAACAATAACTTTTTGTTGCCTGTTTGATAAATATGAAAGAACAAGGTCAGCAGAACACGAATCCACGAACTCCGTAATGGTGTAATTTACAGATCAGTGATTTGAACGCAATCAAAAGCTTTGGAGAGGTCACAAAATATGCCAATTGCATCCTGAGATTTCTCCCAAGATTCCAGAATGTGACGGATGAGCGCTACTCCTGCATTTGTTGTTGACCTACCTTTCGTGAAACCAAACTGCCGACTATGCAGAATTCCATTTGAGTTAAAATATGATAGCATCTCGTCCAGCATGATTTTTTCGTATATTTTGCTTAATGCTGGAAGCACATATATCGGTCTATAGTTAGAGGGATCATTCTTACAACCCGACTTAAAAATTAGTAATACTTTACTATGTTTCATTAAATCGGGAAAATTACCGCTGTCTATACATTAATTAAATGTGCCTGTTAGGATAGCAGCAATTGAGTCAATAATATTACCAAGAACCCTAACAGATGCACTCCATAAGTCATCAGTGTTTGTTATGTTAAGACTTTGGAATGCTTTTTAATTACATCAATAGAAATGGGCTTAAATGAAAATGTTGGTATATCCTTATTGAAGTTTTCCTTTAAAAAAGATTCTGCTAATAATGGCGAAGAATGTAGAGATTTAGTAACCTCTACTGGAATATTGGTAAAGTAATTTTCCAACTTCTCAGCCACTTTTGACTTATCTGAGATGACCTGATCATCGATGTTCAAAGTCAAATCATTCTAACCCTGTTGGTTTGTATTTCCAGTTTCTTTGTTTATCACACAGTTTTTATTTTATTGTTAGAAATGCTAATTTTATTACTTTCTGATTTAGATTTAGCTTAGGGCGCATACTTTTTTAAATATCTTTGAGTAGTTTCTTACATAATTATGGAAGGCTTCATCGGAAGTCAATGATTTTTCATGGTATAAGTTGTATAAATTGTCTCAGCTTATTCTTATTCCAGCAGTGGCCCATTCATTAAATTTAGATTTATTACTCATTTGAAATTTTTTAACTGGACATGCCTTACTAAATTCGTGGCATAGTGAAGAAAATAATATCCTGTAATTTTCATTGGGGTCATGGGAGTCAAAATTGGCCATTGAAAGATTACTTAACATGTTATCATTAAAAACATTAATTTCTTTTTAGTTAGTGGCCTAAACTTAATAGTCTTATTTAATTGCCGCTTTTTAACCAACTCAAAGGATACTAGTTGACCTGTATGGTCAGACCTAACTCCACTAATTTGAGACGAGTATTTTATGGCACAATTAGTATAAATATTATCTATGCATTGAGCTGATGTTGCTGTTATTCTTGTTGCTTCCTTGTATGTGCATTTTAAGTTAAATGAACCAAACAATGAAGTAAGCTTGCAGTGTTCAGGTGAATTTACTAACAAATCAATATTTAGGTGACCACAAACCACAACTAATTTATTATCTCTTATAAGCTTAGGTACTTAAAATTTCTCCCATTATCATTAAGAATGATGACAAGTTTGATGCTGGTGGTTTATAAACACTTAAGAAAGTTTGGCCTTCAACTTCTGTACATGCTACCTCACACAAGCAATCAACAGAGCAAGCGGTGATATATTTTTGTTCCTTATATCGAAGAGAATTACTACGTAATATTAAAGTACCACCTCCTACTGAGGACATGTTGTATGCACTAGTAATAAAAAAATATTAATTTTAAACAACATTCTATCTGGTTTTAGCCAGGTTTCACAAAAACATAAGATATCTATATCATATTTATCTATTAACATTTCCTCATCTAAAATTTTGCCGGAGAAACGATTTATATTCTGATGATATATTTAAATTGTGTTATTATAACTCTCCTTTGTCACATCTAAGGGTTTAAACAATTAATTTCAGTATTATTAGATACCCTAGATAATACTGAATAGTCACTTAACCTAGGATCAGTTAAATTGTCAATAACCCAGTGTAAATTGTAAGCTAACAAAGTAGCCAATGAACTTTCGTCGTAAATTCTAAAATGAATGTCAGGATTGCAATCGGTATTCCCAAAAACCTATTACACGATGTTTGATGCAATATTTTGCAATCGACCACGTTTGCTGAGCAAGCGATATAATGCGGTCGCACTAAGTTCGCCGCGAGCTTAGTGTATTTCGAACAGCAACCGGGTGCACTCATTTTCATCATTTAGCGATAATTTTAGCCCTTACGTTACTTTGTTAATTATACTTAGCAATAAACCCTTGAAGGTTATCAGTGTATTTAACTTAGTAGACACACACGATATCCATATTGAATGTTGGAGAAAAAGTTGCATCCACCAAGGATGCAACTTTTTCTCCAACATTCAATATGGATATCGTATGTGTTTTAAATTGGATTTCAAAATGAAAGCCAGATTTGCAATCACCACCCCCAAAAACCCATTACACGATACCCATATCGAATGTGTGAGAAAAAGTTGCATCCGCCATCTTGGATTTTAAAATGAATGCCAGATTTGCAATCACCACCCCAAAAACCCTTTACACGGTACCCATATCAAATGTTTGAGAAAAAGTTGCATCCGCCATCTTGGATATTAAAATGAATGCCAGATTTGCAATCACCACCCCCAAAAACCCATTACACGATACCCATATCGAATGTTTGAGAAAAAGTTGCATCCGCCATCTTGGATTTTAAAATGAATGCCAGATTTGCAATCACCACCCCCAAAATCCCATTACACGATACTTATATCGAATGTTTGAGAAAAAGTTGCATCCGCCATCTTGGATTTTAAAATGAATGCCAGATTTGCAATCACCACCCCCAAAAACCCATTAAACGATACCCATATCAAATGTTTGAGAAAAAGTTGCATCCGCCATCTTGGATTTTAAAATGAATGTCAGATTTGCAATCACCACCCCCAAAAACCCATTACACGGTACCCATATCGAATTTGTGAGAAAAAGTTGCATCCGCCATCTTGGATTTTAAAATGAATTCCAGATTTGCAATCACCACCCCCAAAAACCCATTACACGATACCCATATCGAATGTTTGAGAAAAAGTTGCATCCGCCATCTTGGATTTTAAAATGAATGCCAGATTTGCAATCACCACCCCCAAAAACCCATTACACGATACCTATATCGAATGTTTGAGAAAAAGTTGCATCCGCCATCTTGGATTTTAAAATGAATGCCAGATTTGCAATCACCACCCCCAAAAACCCATTAAACGATACCCATATCAAATGTTTGAGAAAAAGTTGCATCCGCCATCTTGGATTTTAAAATGAATGTCAGATTTGCAATCACCACCCCCAAAAACCCATTACACGGTACCCATATCGAATTTGTGAGAAAAAGTTGCATCCGCCATCTTGGATTTTAAAATGAATGTCAGATTTGCAATCACCACCCCCAAAAACCCATTACACGGTACCCATATCGAATTTGTGAGAAAAAGTTGCATACGCCATCTTGAATTTAAAAATAAATTCCAGATTTGCAATCACCACCCCCAAAAACCCATTACACGATACCCATATCGAATGTTTGAGAAAAAGTTGCATCCGCCATCTTGGATTTTAAAATGAACGCCAGATTTGCAATCACCACCCCCAAAAACCCATTACACCATACCTATATCGAATGTTTGAGAAAAAGTTGCATCCGCCATCTTGGATTTTAAAATGAATGCCAGATTTGCAATCACCACCCCCAAAAACCCATTACATGATACCCATATCGAATGTTTGAGAAAAAGTTGCATCCGCCATCTTGGATTTTAAAATGAATGTCAGATTTGCAATCACCACCCCCAAAAACCCATTACACGGTACCCATATCGAATTTGTGAGAAAAAGTTGCATCCGCCATCTTGGATTTTAAAATGAATGTCAGATTTGCAATCACCACCCCCAAAAACCCATTACACGGTACCCATATCGAATTTGTGAGAAAAAGTTGCATACGCCATCTTGAATTTAAAAATAAATTCCAGATTTGCAATCACCACCCCCAAAAACCCATTACACGATACCCATATCGAATGTTTGAAAAAAGTCTTCATCATCACTTTCACTTCCTCAAATGGTGCTTTTCGGGAGCAACTGCACAAGGTACTATTAGAAATACCCAAAACGCTATAGGTGTGCCTACAATATTTAAAGAGTTCCCTCGCTTTCTCCAGGATCCCATCATCAGATCCTGATTTCATAACAATGGAACCAACTAGAAAGTATACCCTTTCAAACGAAAAAAAAATTCCAAATCGGTCCAGCCGTCTTCGAGTTTGAGGTTACATACATAAAAAAAAGTTTAAGACGAACTGAGAACCTTCTCCTTTTTTTTGAAGTCGGTTAAAAAGCAATAATAACATCACAAAATATAAATACGTACTTTTTATGAGAATGGCTTTTATTTCGAAAATTTGTGCCAACTTTCTTCTAATAATATTTTTTTTTACATTTTCCCATAATAAAACAAATATTGAAAAACAAATGTTAAAGAAATGTATATTGAACAATAAAAAGTAATTGTTGGGTATGCATAATAAATCGTACTCAAAAAAACAAAAAATATGACTTATGTTATTCAACGGATTGCTGCAATACATACGTACACAATAGATCGCGAATTATCGTTACCGGCGAAACGCTCCATAATGAGACGTGACCCCTCTCTGAGCTCCCGTGGACGACTGAATTTTCGACCGGTGTACGTTGCGTATGGTTCAAAATAGCGCGCAAATTAGAAGAAAAAATTAAAATTAAAACAACCAAGCGACATTTTTGAAATGTTAAAGCTGTAAATGATAGTATGATAATTAGAGAATAATATGAATTGAAGTTTATGAAAAAATTCAATAGTTTACTATCAAAATTCAGCGACGCACGAGCATGTTTTGTAAGGATTTTTGTCCAACTTTATGTATTTTTGTTTAATAAACTATAAAATATTTTTAAATTTTGCCAACTATGTTTGCTAACACATTTATTCAAGTGTTCATTACATATTTTTGTATGGTAATTAAAGTACTATTATAGGTTATATTCCTTTAGTTGTGAAGACCGTTTTGAGTTATTTTACTCGGCGCAGGCTTAAGGTATAGTAAAAAGTAAAAAATAATTGTTATTTACCGACTGTTTATTTCATTTTAGAGAAGATATTGTTTACTGTGTTTTTTATTATTATTTTTTGTGTTTATTTTGATTTATTGAATCATTTTAAATAGAAAGTCTAATTTTAATAATAGCGAAAATGAAATAATTATATATGCACGGATATTATTGTTTTGTTGTTCGAGGCGAACTAGAATACTTTCTCGATTACTCACGCACTATCTGTTTCATTTTCTTAGGTAGGTTTTAAGGAAAAAATAACAACAAATAGTTTTAAAAAATATTTGCAAGTAATTATAGTTTAGGGTTGACTGAAATTCTGTTTTAATCTGGAGCTTCTTTTTACGGGAATTACTGATTTACCTACCTTGTTTTTAATATTTAAAAGGCATTAGAAAAAATATGATTTACCGACTGTTTTAATTCTAGCAAAGTTTTTGTTTATGTTGTCTTTTTTATTATATATTTTTTTAATGCTTACTTACAGATAATTTTGATGTTTTCACATATATTGCAAAATATTTAAGCATAAGTTCTGATAGGTATTTGTGGCTTGGCTGCTTTCATCTGTAGATATTTTTGATTACTTAAAAAATATTTCTTTTTTTTAATAAGAATCAGCCAAAAGCCAATTATTTTGCATATTTGTTAATTATCACATCTTTTATTTATTTTTCAAATTTTATTGTTTCATATTTGAATCTACCACCAACAGTAGATCGTAATTTTGTAACGAATTACACCAATCGAAGAACTGTTGTTTATAAAAAAAGTGTTGCTTGTAGTAATAGGTCACAGGAATTTCCTTAAACGGTAAACTATTTGAAGTTCGTTCTATTACTTGTTATGATTTTTAGTGTTATACCTATTTACTGATCCAATTTCTATATTGGACCTAATAAATATTTTATGAATATCTGTTTGTTTTATTTACTTTGGGTAGTAAGATTGATAAACCTTTAAATATTATTACTTGTCGTACCAAGCGCTTCTCTTCCACATTTATTGTGCTCACAGCCAAGTTGTGGAATTCTCTGCCGGCTTCTGTGTTCCCTGCCACTTATGACCTTTCAGCCTTTAAAGCAAGAGTAAATAGGCATCTTCTGGGTTCGCTCGTCACATCGTAGACCTCATCTATCGCTTACCATCAGGCGAGATCGAGGTCAAGAGCGGGGTCAGCCGTAATAAAAAAAAAAGATGTCTATACGATAATAGAATTTAACAAATCTTAATAATATTTAAAATTAATTCTAAAATTAGAATAAATATTATAGTTAGAATAGTTTAAGTAAATCTGTGCGACCGAGCTCCGCTTAGGACAAATATTAACATGCAATGAATTTTTCACAGACGAGATCTAGCTAGATCAACTTTCCACCTCCTAAAGCCTCATTATATATTTAAAATTTTATCGAAATCGTTAAAGCCGATTTAGAGAACGCATTTAGAGACTCTCGCTAGCTTAGGTACCTATTGCCTGTTAGTGGTATAGGATTTTATAAGATTCCTATAATAAATTAAAATTTAATTACAGGGATCCAGGAATCTGTGAATTTACAATTACCTACACACGTATATCAATATAATAGTAACATAAGACAATTTCAACAAAAATTATTATTTTTTCATTTTAGTAACGTATGCCAACTTCAATAGCAGTTTGAAAATAACAATAACTCGTTTAGCGTGCGCCCGGCCGCTCGGTATTGTACTTCATTCATTATTTCTATACAAAGTCAAGGGGGCGGGGCTAGAGAGCGTTTCAATGTTGTAAGTGCAAGCAAAAATGAGCTTAGTGGTGGTCAGGCGGGAGTGTCCACGATAGTACGTGTGGTGGTGTCAATTACGTGGCTTATGGGAAACGTTTTTTCGTTAAAAATTTGTGCACATATTGGATTTTCTATAGGTATTACAATGTCGGTATCCCACGGGTTTGAAATTTGTATCATGGTATGATTATTTTCCGCGAATGATATGCATTCGGTAATGTAACAACCGAAAATTGTTTGCTCCTCGATATAGATGTCTCCCTGTGCAATGTCAGTAGGTACCCTAATTAATTGAGTAGTCTGGGCCGGTATAGTAATTTTGTGAGAATTTAAGCATTGAGGATTGTAATATGAAATGATAGGAATTTTTGTGAATGAGTAGCAAGGTCGATTTTTGCATTCCACTTTTTTAACTGTTCGCAACCTATTAAACCATCAAAGAAATTATGGAATTTGTAGAGAAATAATTTTATGGGAACATTGTCATTTAATTCCTCAAAGCAAGGGACAGTTAGCGAGTAGTAGTTTTGGGTGATCACATGCGTATTTGTAACTAGGAATGGTTGACAGTCAAATGGAATGTGGGGGTAAAATTTTTCATAGGCTTCTGGGCTTATGAAAGACTCATTTGCCCCGGTGTCAATCAAAAGTTTAATTGGGGGATTTTTAATTTGGATATAGGGCAAATGACGTTTACTTTGCACGTTCAATTCTATATGGGGGCAGTGTTCTCTATAGCTGGGTGAAAATTTTGCTCTGCAGTGCCTTCAACGGGGTTCTGATTTGGATCAGGTTCAAGGCCAATCATAAAATTACGAAGATAATCTGTATCGATAGCAGGATGAACATTTTGGACATTGGGATCGTATTCGTGAAAATTTAAGGTTGTATTATCGTGTAAGAGTTCATTGAAATGGGTTTCTCCAATTCGTGGGAGGTTTGGTGCAAGGTTACGTTTACTATTGTAGTTCATGGGCGGGAGAGTACGCGCGACTGGATGACTAATACCACTCATAGGTGTGGGGGTATTGTATTGGGGTGCTTGATTTATTTGAGGTACTTGGGGAGCTCGAGGTGGGATTCGGAATCCAGTAGACATATTGGTAGGGGGAGCCCTAAACATTTGTTGGGTCTTTGTGGGGTTTTGAGGTCTGGGATAGGTTTGCCTGTACTGTTCTAGTGGTACGGGTGGTGGGCATATACGTGGAGGATATTAGGGATCAAAGGATCGAATTTGAGGTCTGGGGTATGCTTGGAATGTAGGTTTATAATTTTGTGGCATGAATGAACGAACATTTTGCAGATGGTGAGATGAATTGGAAGCAGGTGAACGGAAATTTTGCTGTGCGTTAGTAGCCACTATGGCATGGTTTTATAATTCTGATGTGGTTTCCGTGTACAGCTCCAAGACAATTAGGAAAGTTAGCTTTTGTTTCAAATTCATTTGTAATGGCTTCCCATTCTCTCTCTGTATCAGGCAACTTCATGAAATCTGTGAATAATCTCTTCAAAATAATGACGCTGGTTTCTTTTATTATTTTACTAATAGTCGATATTCCTACCCTATAATTATGAGTAGTGGAGTTCCTTGAACGAACACCCAGAAGCAAAATATCTGAAAACAAATAAAATGGATGAAAACACTTAAACAACAAAATTTTATAATACTTATTATTATCTGTTTGCAGGAAAATCTGTATCGGATAAATGGAACAACATTCGAGACACATGGCGAAAATCGATGAAAAATAAGAAAGATGAAAAAAAATTTGGATCTGCTGCCAAAAAGTCTCGACGTTATGTACACGATGATAGATGATGTTTTTAAAGAAGGTTTATGAGCCGAGATCAACCGAAGAGTCAATTCAAAACTACGAAGAAGGAAATGTACAAAGTGGTCCTTGTAATGAAACTGACTTTCGTAAACCTTCGATTCCCATAAGCACGAAGAGCACAATAGACGTCGATGAAAAGATGTCTAAATTCCTGGACTTTAGGATGACACAAGAAAAAGAAAACCCAAATTTATTATTTTTCAAGGGTGTACTACCCACCGTTGATTCTTTCACAATGGATGAAACTTTAGAGTTTCAAGCAGGAGTTTTAGGTCTTATACAAAAAATCAAAGGAATGGTGTTGGTTTCCAAAGATATGATTATCAAACTGAATGGCAAGATCAATATCGTGGATACCATACACAACCTCTTCAGCAGCCGGCAGCGTTCGTACATTCACCATCACCAACCTTTCAGTCATCGTATCATTCTCAACCATCTCCTGCAGCGACAAGTGCATTACAATCTCTTCAGCAAACGGCAGCGTTCGTACGTTCACCATAACCAACCTCTCAGTCATCGTATCATTCTCAACCATCTTCTGAAGCATCGAGTGTATTAGATTATGATTTTGAAGGAATTTAGTCACTATGACTTAATCAAGACGACAAAAACAAAAGCTCTCATGTGACTGTTTCCAATAAAAATATTTCAATAATTGCATATCTGTATTTTATTAAACTCCTAAAACTATATTACAATCCAACTAGCCACCTTGGAAGAGCATTTCCTATATAAATATTTGAAAAAAAAAGGACGTACATAGCAGTAACATCCAACAGGAACTGGGGCATCAGCCCCAGAACAACCCACTGGCTATACACAACAGTTATAAGACCAATCATCACGTACGGCTCCCTTGTCTGGTGGCCCAGAACAGACTTAGGTACAGCACAAAAAGACCTCGAGAAGCTGCAACGACTCGCATGTGTGGCGATCACCAGCAGCATGAGAACTGCACCCACTGCCGCTCTACAGGCCATGCTGGGACAACCACCATTGCATCTCATAGTACGAGAAGAGGCTGCCCTGGCAGCCTTCAGACTCGCCATATCCGGAGCACTCTTGAGGGACTCCAGGATCAAGCACACACGCATCATGGAGGACTCTGTCAAACGACAACCTCTGATGACTGCACCCTATGATAAGATTACAAAGACACACCACTTCCAAAAAAATTACCAAATACAGCTCATGCCGGAGCCAGAGGACAACTCAGGACCCAAGGAGCTTAGAATCTACACTGACGGCTCAAAGACAGACATTGGAACTGGAGTTGGAGTCTTCTCCAACGATCTCAACATAAAGATATCCAGACCGCTAGGCAAGCTCAACACCGTATACCAGGCGGAATGTGTGGGTATTATCCAAGCGATCCATGCCTTGGAAGCCAGGAGAGTTACGGATAGCCACATCCGTATACTTTCCGACAGCGCCTCAGTACTACAATCCCTAGGGAAAAACTATATCACATCTAAACTCATACTAGAATGTCACAACGCGCTGCAACGCTCGGCACCGCAGACTGTGACACTACAATGGATAAAGGGGCACAGCGGATCACTCGGAAATGATGCGGCGGATGAACTGGCCAGGAGGGGGTCCAACACGACGGTTTTCGGACCAGAGCCCATCGTGCCGCTCCCCCCCACCCAGCTGCGCACATGGTTAAAAGAACACACACACGTTCAAGCCCAGAAATGTTGGTCCTCGGCACCAGGCTGCAGGCAGTCCAAGGAGGCGATGCCAAACCTAGACAAAAAACTAAGCAGGCGCCTCCTACACATGGACAGGAAAAGCCTGCGAATGGTGGCGGGGACCATCACCGGGCATTGCTCACTGAACAAACACTACCACACAATAGGTGTAACGGACAGTCCCCTGTGCAGGGCCTGCATGGGGACGGAGGAAACGGTGGCACACGTGCTCCTAGAGTGCACGGAAATCACTGACATACGAAAGCAAACCCTCGGGTCTTTGAATTCCCTTACAGACATCCTGAACAGATCGAGAGACCTGATCTGCTTCTGGAAGGAGGTTGGCTGGATGGAGTGATGGCCGACACGGCTCACGAACAATGGTCTCGTGCAGAGACTAAGTGCGGAAACCAAACCGAGAAGAAGAAGAAGAAGAAGAACTCCGTCATTTACGAACCGATTTGGAAAATTCACTGACCCACTAAAAAGCACGAAAATTATAACTTTTTTGCAAAAAACAAAACCGACTTCCATATCAAAACACTAAAGAGCCAAAAATAATTTTAATTTCGGAAGGCGGTGTGAAAAAAAAGAAATTACAAAACCAATAACACCGACTACCGAAATTAAAATTATTTTTGGCTTTTTAGTGTTTTGATATGGAAGTCGGTTTTATTTTTTGCAAAAAAGTTTTTTTCGTCTCAAATACCACCACAATATAAGAACATCATCGTCGCCGTCCATCGCGTACGAAATACAAATGTAAACTGGCGGCGAGTCGAACCTAGCGATGGGCGACTCGAGTTATCTAACTCGCGTAACCCGGGCCAGACGGTAAGCGAGTCAGCCCGAGTCGAAATATCTGCAAACCGAGTTGACCCGAGCGCGCGTAGCGGGCGGTGCGGTGGGTTGCCGGCCCGCGGCTACGCCTAGCCCGCGAGTCGCGAGGCCCGAACGACTTCGAGCGAGCCCGAATCAGCCCGACGAACGAACGTCGGAGCCGCGAGTGAAAGAGATAGTTTTCGTTGTTGGTTTCTTATCAGACGGTTAGTCAGATAGAACTGATTTAAGAGAGTTTTGAAAAAAAAAAGCCAACTCGCTTATTTGTTTTGTTTACTTTTTTGTTATTGTTACTTCCTTCGTTGTTTATTGTTTTGTTGCAGTTTTATTAGTTTAAGTGTTGTTTGTTTTGTTAACTTTAATAAGTTTAGAATGGCTCCTGGAAGTAAAAAAGTGTAGCGTGGGAGTTTTTTTCGAAAACAGATTATAATACCAAAGTAGTTTGCACTCAAAACATTTTAGAGTCGTTTTTATTTTAGTTACTTATTCGAACTTACACAGTTACAATGTAGATCTTTCGAAGTATTGTTGAACTTAAGACTGAAATTCAGAAACAAGTGCCATTATACATAGTAATTTTTATATAATTACCTACAAGTAAGTATTGTTGAATTTAAGACTGATATTTAGAAAAAAAAAGCCTTTAGATTTATAGGTACATACGGTCTATTAAGTCCATTTCAAAGTTGATTAGTTTGTATTACAGTTATTTTTATAGAGTTACCTAGAAGGTATTTTTTTTAACTTAAAACTGGTATTGATTCAGAAATAAGTGCCATTACTTAGATGTTGATTAGCTTTTTTTATAGGTATTAGTTAATAGATAGACGACCAAATACCAAACGGTGCGGTGTTTAATTTAAGGAATAAATTGCCATTATATTTATTTATTCTTATTATTTACGTGGTAAAAATGTTATCATTCTTTTGCACTACATAAGTAGTTCGTTTTGTGATGTGATGTTTGTAAACAGTTTTAATAATAATAAACGTCTGATTTTTGAACGGGTTCAATTTTGTTTGACTACCATTGACTCGACGCACGGTGGGCTGAAAAACGGCTTTCATAGACTTAGGCATTTTATTTTGCAAGTGCCAGTTTTTGTGCCGGATATCACTTCTATTTGTTATAACAATATACAAAAATGACACCAGAATTGATTCTGCACAAAAACGAAGGAATTATAATTTTTTTACGAAAATTTTGTATGGAGCTAGTATGAAAAATCGAAATATCTCTGAAACGGCAGCGATAACCGTAATATCCTTATAGGAGGTTTTAGTACTAATTATTTATGATTTTTTGACATACGTTACATAATGGTTGTAGATGCCTTTTTTTTTTTTAAAATCGTCAAAATATTTTTATTTATTTTTACATATTAAACGTTCCTTTTAGTGTTTAAGTTGAAGAATTCAGAGCTTTAACAACTCTTAACATAAAATAGCATCACCCCTATAGACCTGAAGGACTAGACAGAGGTGTGTAGTATCTTGTTGATCTTGTAAGATTTCCAACAATACCAAATAGTTGAATATCAGTGTCAAAGTGCCCATGCTGTCGCTTCTTTTAGAAAGATAGGGGAATGAAATTGTTAATTGATCATACCCTAAAAGTATGATTACAACATAACCGGACACATAATAATATCGACACAAAAGGAATTTTAAAACCTTGCATACGTTCAAAATACAAAATAACATATTGTGTAGTCATCTAATGAGTCTGATGACAAGTAATTAAGTAATTAGAATGATGGTTGTAGTCTTCTGATTCTAATGAGCCTATTAAGTGATTAAATGATTTGAAATATCTCGCAACAATACCAACTAAGAACTGCATTCACCTTTTTATAATTAGTGAGCTAATGTGATTTGCTAATGTTGATTAGTTCTACTATGAGTTCTACGAAATGTTTTTGACGATTATAAATTTTTATTATCATATCTTTTATAACTTTAATGAGGGTAGTTAACTAATTATTGACTTTATACAATAAAAGGGCTATAATTTTGTTCCATAATTTAGATTGTTCACAACCGTGTAACTGCTAACACTAAAACTATTTGCTTTGCGACTACAAAATCTTAGAATGGAAAGTTTAATCACCAACTTAGATTTGTTTGTTCTTCTAAAAAGTGAGTGTCCTTTATTTAATCATGAAGTATTGTTTAGTGCAATTGTGTCCCGCATAGGCGATTGCCTTTCTGCCGAAGATCAAGTAACTCTCAAAGAATTTTGCCGGAGATTCACGCGAGCTGCTTTAAACAGGTGGCAGAAATCTAAACGATTCTTTGATAAGTTTAGAAATACGTACGGAGAGTGGTTGCAAGCAAATATTGATTGGCCGAGTTGCGTGCAAACTTTAATAAATCAAGAACCAACTGTTGATGAGATACCAAGAGCACGCTCAGTCTCTCCAGAACCTTCGACATCATCGACTGTTGGAACAATGACAAAAAGGTCCCGAAAACCATTCAAAGATCTGGGAAGCAAACAGAAAAAGAGAAGATCTAGTGAGCACATAGGCGAGGATTCCTGTGAATTGGCATATGCAGCTGCAGCACGTTTAAAAGAAGAAGGTTATGAAGATATCGCATCTGTAATCAATTATATGATCAAAAATCCAGAAGCTGCCGTTAAAATCAAGGAAAGCATTAAGAAAACAGTAATATTTACACCAGAGAAAGCACTTGGATTGCTTCTTTCACTTAAGCTTTCAAAGTGGCAATATATTACGTTGCGAGAGACTGCCATTCGGGAAGGTGCTAAGGATATTTACCCATCCTACTATAAACTGCAACAAACTAAGCTTGCATGCTACCTTCCTAATCAATCAGTATCAGTTACGGATTCATCAGCTAGAATTACACTTCAAGCTTTACTTGACATCACGGTGAAGCGGATTCTTCAAAGTCTTTCTGATAATGTGGAAAATAAGCAGTTAAAGCTGATATCGAAGTGGGGATTTGATGGTGCTTCCAATCAAAGCCGATACAAGCAGAAAATGGACGGCGAGCATGATGATTCAAGCATTTTCATGACCTCCTTGGTGCCACTGAAACTGACAGATGGAGATAATACTATATGGACAAACCCGAAACCATGCTCAACTTTTTATTGTCGTCCGGTTCAGTTCACTTTTGTAAAAGAAAGCCATGCAGTTGTCATTAATAACAAAAGAAAAATGGATGAGGAAATTGAGGCCCTTAACCCCACAGAGTGCATTAATAGTAACAGGGTGACTCATAAACTAATGATGACAATGATCGACGCAAAAGTCTGCACGTACCTTTCTGAAGCTAGATCAAATGCATCATGCTACCTGTGCTTAGCAAAACCAACAGAAATGAACCACTTAGATGCTGTAACATCAAAAACTGTGTGTTCTGACATATATGAATTTGGCCTATCATCCCTACATGCCCGTATAAATTGCATGGAATGTCTGTTACACATTGCGTACAGACTTGACTTCAAACAGTGGGCAGCAAGAAGTAATGAGCATAAAGATATGTTACAAAACAGAAAAAAAACATTCAAAATAAATTTAAAGAGGAGCTCAATCTGTTAATTGATATAGTAAAACAAGGCTCGGGAACTACCAATGACGGGAATACCGCAAGGAAGTTTTTCGAGTTTCCCAATAAAACTGCAGCTATTACTGGGTTGGATCAAAACCTGATAAAAAGATTTGCTGTTATTTTGCAAGCAATAACATCTGGTGAGAAGATCGATGTCATCAAATTTAAAGATTTTGCTCGCAAAACAGCAGAAAAGTACGTGGAATTATACGACTGGTACTACATGTCATCAACCGTACATAAACTATTAATACACGGAGCTGACATAATCGAAAAAAATGATATTGTCCCGATTGGGACTCTCTCGGAAGAAGCCTCAGAGTCTCGAAACAAAGATTTTAGGAGGTTCCGGGAACATCATTCGCGGAAAAGAAGCAGGCAAGATTCTAATCAAGATATCCTAAATATGCTTGTTGTTTCTTCGGATCCTTTTCTAAGTGCACAAAGGCCGAAGTTAGATGCCAAAAGGAAGACAACCTTTTTTGCTGAAACTCTCGACCTAATACAGTTTCCGGAAACTGAGTTCGAGTTTGTAGGTATATCCGATCTGGATTCTGACTCGGAATTGGAGTCCGACAACGAAAGTTGTAAAGAAAATTTGTAAAATTTAATTATTTTTCTTTATGTTCTTTTGTTATTTATGTTAGTTTATTGTACCAATATGTTTAGTTAATAATTTCATAAATTGTAGTTTCAAATATGTATTTTGTATAATTGAATTTATTAGATATTATTTTTGTTACTTCTGTTTTATTTAAATTACCTATCAATAAAAAGTTTATATACAGTCTTTTTTTTTCACATATTCTTAATATTTGGGGAAAAAGCATGCTTCCTAACGATGTTCTCAACTTTGACACAGTTCATGGATCGTTTTG
Organism: Tholera decimalis; assembly: GCA_943138885.2. Taxonomy (NCBI): domain Eukaryota; kingdom Metazoa; phylum Arthropoda; class Insecta; order Lepidoptera; family Noctuidae; genus Tholera; species Tholera decimalis. The sequence goes on from OW964560.2 coordinate 32,063,090, forward strand.
AACAGTTTCATATGTTAAAATAAATAATGTTAGTACTATAATCCCCTATAAGGATATTATTATTATTATGTGTCCGGTTATGTTGTAATCATACTTTTAGGGTATGATCAATTAACAATTTCATTCCCCTATCTTTCAAAAAGAAGCGACAGCATGGGCACTTTGACACTGATATTCAACTATTTGGTATTGTTGGAAATCTTACAAGATCAACAAGACACTACACACCTCTGTCTAGTCCTTCAGGTCTATAGGGGTGATGCTATTTTATGATAAGAGTTGTTAAAGCTCTGAATTCTTCAACTTAAACACTAAAAGGAACGTTTAAATATGTAAAAATAAATAAAAATATTTTGACGATTTTTTAAAAAAAAAAGGCATCTACAACCATTATGTAACGTATGTCAAAAAATCATAAATAATTAGTACTATAACCTCCTATAAGGATATTACGGTTATCGCTGCCGTTTTAGAGATATTTCGATTTTTCATACTAGCTCCATACAAAATTTTCGTAAAAAAATTATAATTCCTTCGTTTCTGTGCAGAATCAATTCTGGTGTCATTTTTGTATATTGTTATAACTAATAGAAGTGATATCCGGCAAAAAAACTCGCACTTGCAAAATAAAATGCCTAAGTCTATGAAAGCCGATTTTCAGCCCACCGTGCGACGCCACGCTGCCCGCCTGATCCGGCGAACCGTGAACGTAGCAAACTAGCAACCTGCAGAACAATGCACCGAGTTGAGCATTTACTGACTCGGACGGACGACGCGGCGACGCGACGGACCTTAAGGCAGACTGAGTCGAGTCAACTCGAGTTGCAACTCGAGTTGGTAAGCGGGTCAACTCGAGTTACTCGAGTTACCAAAAAGTCAACTCGGCCCACCGCTTTGATCCGATCAGCCTGTTTTGCCGGAAGGTCGGTGGTTCGACTCGAACCACCGACCTTCCGGCAAAACAGGCTGATCGGATCAATCAATTATTGGCTGACTCCACGCACCGTTTAAATAGCTTTCTTTTATTTTGAAGAGATTTTTCAATTTGACGTGTACGATTTTGTGGGGGGGGGGGGTCATGTCCCCTGTAACCCCCCCTTCGGACCGCGCATGTACCTACTATGCGTCCGCGGAGCCGCTCCGTCGCAGTTTCGACATGTTGTCTTTTTTTTACTGTTTCCATTGCATAAAATCATCCAATTCAAATATTTAATGTAAAATACACTTAATTAAGCCATTTTTAAGAAAAAAACCACTAGAAACACGTTTTCACTATACTTTTTTAAGACAATCTGAAAAATATCTATTAAAGTATTTTATCTAGACTTAAAAGTCTGTTTATAAGCAAAGATAAGAGTACCAATAGATATATAAATAGAATGTTTTATCTTAAAATATATCATATTATCTATATAGTTATATCAAGTTAGGTACCTTTAGGCTTTATTAACTATTTGTAGAGCATTGTATCTTAAAACATTCAATATACCTATAAACGTACTTAAAATAAGTGTGCTTTAGAACAAATGCTCTAAAAATAATCGTGCTTGAGAAAAAAAACTCTATAAGAATACATGTTCTTTATTGAAACCATCTTTAGAAAGCCCCTATCTAAAGATTTACCATGAATAGACTCTCTATAGACAGATTTGTTTTAAACCTCCAAGACTGTGTTACTTGGGCGACTGTGTCCTCAGGGCGAACCTCGCAGTGGTGACACCCAGGCGTCTCTTCCTTTCCCATCAGACACAGGTACCTCCCGAAACTTCCGTGTCCGGTGAGGACCTGCGTCATGCGGTAGGTCAGGACGCCGTGACGCCGATCTAGCCACTCCTCAAAGAGGGGTCTTACCGCCGCAATTGCGGCGTGCCCGATTATTAGATATCTGCCCTAGATAATACTGAATACTTATACTTTGAAAAACGTAGAAAAATAATAGAACTGCCTTCGTATATAAGTCACTTTTAGACGCTCAAATTAAAGTCAGTTAAGCTTTTGCCATTGTTCTTTTCGTTGAACGTTTTCATTAAGACCGCATAAAAATATATATTTTTTAGATTTTTCACTCCATTATTATAAAAGTAAGAGGACACACTTTGGAAGCGTGTATCTTTTAAACGATTTACCTACTTTAAGAAAAAGTGGTTTAGAAACTTCAATGTCATTTTTAAAGACTTGTCTATAGATACCACACACGTATATAATAAATAAAATAATAAATAAAAAAAAAAATAAAAATAAAAAAAAAAAAAAATATAGGTATATAGGTAAAAATATAGATATATAGGTTTGATTAAAAATATATTTTTATTTATTTATTATATGTTTTATTGTACACCTTACAATATTACTACGGATACAAAAAATTTAAACTAGTGTATAATGGGCGGTCTTATCGCACAGGGCGATCTCTTACAGACAACCTTTTTAGTTTCAGTTCTATGTATGGATAGTCCCCTTAATTTTATATATTTTTTCTATTTTTAATAATAATCGAAAAGCGGTTAACAGAATAAATTTACCTACCAAGTTTCACATGATTGTGTACTCCTAAGTTTTACGAAACTCTTATACTTTTAATTTACTGCCCCTGAAATAGCCAGTTAGTCCTTCACCAATGAAATAAAAAGTATTGAAATAAAGCTATACTAATCGTGAAAGGGCCGAGTACTCAGTGCATCCGGTTACGAATATTTTAGAACGTTCGTTTTGCTCACTAGGTGCTGCATGGTCCTAGACCAGTAACTAAGTTGACCATTCAGATTTAATGAACCTATACAGTGACTTGAAATTTCGCATGACGTCACACTGTGGTATACTTTTTAGCACTCTGTGACGTCAGCAGCCCCCACTCCTGAACTTTGAAGCTTTTGATCTTTGTAATTTGTTATTGACTTGAAAAGGAAAAAATATGTGAACAATATTTTTTGAAAATCTACCAAACGGACCAAATAATCATTTTGTAACACAGGAAACTACCCTATATGAATATGTGAAACAAACATATAATTTTATCTCTATCATTGTAAAATAATATAAAAGAATTAAATTAATGTAAAAACTAAATGTGCTACTTTAATTTAATTATTTTAAAATTGTTTGTTTTTCCATTGCGAATGTCAGTATTTTTATTTGTTATTTTTTCATTATGAATCAGAGATTTATTTGATGTTATATTTTGTACTTATGATGCGATTTAAATGATTCCTTGGTTTTTAAGATTAATATATGCCTGATGGTACTGTTAGAGTCAAAAGAAACTTTGTATAAAGCTACGTAAAGATAAGATTCTCAGCAGAATAAGTCAAAAGGTTCTATACACGGCGAAATGGCTTTGTCTTGGTAATACAATCGTTTTATAAACAAATAAAATATTAGAAATAAAAAATGGCGCAGTGTAGTCAATGCATTATCACTGAGTGCTCATTTTGCTCTGAACATTTATTAATCACTTTTCCTTTGTTGGCAGCGCGCGGTGGTGCGTGTTTCGTGTAGTAGGTACCTACGTTACATCTACTGAACTGCTAATGATTCTCGCGCTTTCGAGATTATGAATATTTTTTTAACAATTTGAAAAAAATAACATTTTTTTAAGTTTAACTGTATGTTTCAATACTACTACTGATGGGTAACCGTGCTGCCCCGGGAAAACAACCATTTCAATTTCACGCTGTATATAGTAATAAACACGTATATAGTGCAAGTTTTATGACTTTCGGTCACGTTAACGTAAAGGAGCACATAGATTAAATAAGCTCTGTCTATTGATAATGGGAAATCTTTATTCATACGATTTGATAAACGATAATGCGAATTACATTAAAACTCGCACAAGGTTCTGTATACCCGACCTGTAACGATTTTTTTTCGTACATTAGCTACTGCTTCTAACGTAATATTATCAGAATAGTGGCAAATGTATAATTAGTAACAGTGAGTGGACTTTTAATACTAATTGGCTAAATACTAGTGACGAATGCATTGCGGGATGCTGGCTATACTGGCAGTGTCTTGAAAAACTTTGTTAGCGTCTTATATCAACAAGTCAAGTCGACTCCTGTGTAATTAGGCAGGTACATATGTGGTACCATTTATATATTACATATTATATTGTTAAGGGTAAGGGTAGACGACCCTAGCTATTATACTACTAGTAAGTATCCGTCCCTTTTGCCTCGATCACACTTTGAGATTGATTCCGTCAATTGGGAGAAAACAGAAGGATATTTAGGGTAAACCATACTATTGTTGGCACCCCCCCAGTGATTGGCACTTTGATATAAAAATCCAGATAATAAGAGAAAATTTGTGTTTATTTACGGTTGCAATACCTTATTGGGTAGAATATCTAATCTTCTATAGTGGCAATACTGTTGTCAGCCATTTTTATTTCAAAGCTGTTTGTGAGTTTTAACGGAAATCAAGATGTCGTGATCGTGTTGATTTTATTGCAAAAAGTGTAGTACTGGAGGATAGAAGTGCACGTGAAAAAGTGATTTTTGTGTAAGTTTCTACGTCAATTTATATTTGATATTGTTAAATTAGGGTATATCTTGCTATTTTTATTGTTTTCAGTGTTAAAAAATAAGCGTACCGGTCATTTCATTGGTGCCAATCACTATATTTTTTTTTTGTATAGTGGTACAGTGATTGGCTCGGATGCCAATGATTGTACTTTTCTTATTTTGGTGACATGTGTTATATTTCTTAGTTAAATTACATTTTCATCAAAATAGACCATATTGGGTTGCTAAATAAGGTTGATTTCGCTTCTATTCGAATTCTTGGCACTGCCAAACATTATATATTTTTTGTTGTGCCAATGACTATACCCACCTAAGGTTTCCTCTTCTTTTCATCACTTTCAAGTACCTAGACGGTTTTAAGATGCCGAATTGATTCGCCGAATCGGTTATTCAGAAACCTCAGGATACGAAATAGGTGGAGAGTATGTTGAACTTCAGCATCAGGTGGTTGAAAAATTACCTTTAGCATCCTGTATAACGCCAATAAATTTAATACCTATTCCATCCACCAGTCGTCAAAGTGTAGAGCTTATTGGCGGAAAATGGGTACTAGTGGATGATATGCCAATCGAAGTCCCAACAAAGGCACAAAATATAAAAGATTTTTTAAAGTTACCGAAGACTCCAATTAAAACACAAAGAGCTGGTACAGAACATCGCTCTTTTGTTTTGACTAGTAAAGATTGGGAAGCTGTAGAACTAGAAAAACAACAAAAAAAGATGAAAGAGATACAAGAAAAGGAGAACAAACGAATAGAAAGACTAGAGAAAGCCAAAGAGAAACAATTACTCAAGGAAAAAAAACAAGCTGAAACTATAAATAAAAAGAACAAAGCCAAAAATTTAAAGTTAATTAAGAAAAGTAAACCAAACTCTGATAGTAACAAACCAAAAGTTGTAATCCAATCAAACGTCTTGATTAAAGCTGCAAATAGAATCTCAAGTGATATTGAAGAAGAAAGAGGATATACAAGGGAATTATAAACCTGCAAATATTACTACCCTAAAGTAAATAAAAAACAGATCAATTTTAGATGCAGTTGAAGCTGAAAATGAAAGAAGCTTTAAAGAATTGGAACACGTACAAATGGTCAAAAAGAATTAAAGAAAGGACCTATTTTAGATGAACCTACAAGTTTCAGAGATTCAAGGGAAACCAGAAAAGATAAGATAAAAGTTAAAGAAAATAGATTGAGACCAATGAAAAATGAAGAACTACTAAAAGTATTAGAAGATGATTAGGTAGGCGAGTTTATTAATGGACCATGGATGGGATAAATTATATATGTACGTAGGTTCACCTTTTTTCGCGACAGCAAGGTGTGCCTACATTGGTAGATATTAGTGCCAATCTTTATACCAAATTCACTGTGCCAATAATTATACTTCAGTGCCAATGATTGTGCAATAACATAGAATTAAGTTTAATGTTACTTTTTAAGCAATAAAGATATTTTTTTTTAATACCAATGTGTTTCATTATAATTTACGTTTATCTACCTTATATCTGGTAAACATTAGATATATAAAAAATATTATTATAACATAGAAGTCACTACATTATGTTGAAGATCATCTTAGAATGCCAATCATTGTACTGTTTACCCTAGTTTCTTTATTTTTATTTATATTATTGTAACGATTCAGCGAGTATGGTTACGCCATAATACGAACAGACTATTTGCTTGTGTATAACACAAATTAATCAACATTGTTTTTATAGCTAACTCCGTTTTTATTATAAGATAATAAAGTATTTGTAAATAAATAAGATTTTTATTATTCCGATATTAACTAAGATGAAAATAACATACAGGAATTATGCTCGAGACATCTATAGCATTTCTTTGTTTCAAATGCTGCAAAATAAATTAACTGATGATGCCATCGTTTCGTTGTCTATCCGTCATTGTACTTGTCCGCGCTACGCATCAGAAAACTTGGCGAAAAGCCATCAAAATAATGATTGTAAAAATACTGCGGCAGAATTTATTATCGTAAAGCTCTGGTCAAACTGAAGGAAAAGTGCGAGATGTGTTACGGTAACGAAGCCCGTTCTCGCTTTTTGTATCTAAACAAGTTGCAAGCAAATGTTTCAATTGACGAGACTAGTTGCGTTACTTCCTCGTTATAAAACAACACCAATACAGGCGCGGTCGCAGCCTGCAATTTTGGAGGGGGTCACTAATAATAAAATAAGTCGAGTAAAGACTTTATTGCACAATACACAATTTTATTCCATAGCGGAAGGGAGTGTCAGGCTACTACTGACTAAAAACCAACCCTGTTCCTTCAGTTGCCCTTGTGGTCCGGGGCCGCGGTGTATCGTTATAAAATTCCCACAACCCCAGCAGCAATGGCTCAACACGACGTGCCTGTCCTTATCGGCTTATCTGAGGAAACCCGGTCATCCGTGTGGGTTTTCTTCGGATTTGTCCTATTTTGCAGATTGTCCGGGGGAATTTTCCCGGTAAGCGGACACTTATTGCTCTTACGGGTGCTAAAAGCACGATCTGTATTAATTTCTTATGGTATTTCATCTCATTTTTTTATAGTATTGATTTAATAAAAGAAAGAGACTATCGCACGCTTAATCCAATACTGTCACTATCCAAAATTTTGCCAAATCGACTTTATAATGCCATCTGTTGGGAAACGTAGAACTACGCGTAATCGCGATTACACTAGTCTAAAAGTAACAGAAATAACCGCTATACGGGCAGTAGTCCGCTTCGTCACTAAACAAAAATGTTCCCATTCTCATTCCATTTTTTGCCTCTCCTGAAATGTTGACTTTTTGGGATAGTGACAGTATTGGAATAAGCGTGTGATATTTAAAAAATATAGAGCTCTATAGATAATGTTATCAGTAATTAAAAACCAAAGTAACGCCATTGGTTTGGTTTTTAACTTCGAAAATATATTTTTCTAGGGTGTCAGGTAAAAACTATGATTTTAGTTTGGGGGGGTTCTTGAAGTCTGTCTGGAGCCGACAATTTAGGTGATATACCTATCCTAAACGGATGGTGGGCTTCCTCTGCTCGCCACCTAAGCAAGCCCGCGCCTACGGTGGCCGGCGATCGGCTTGCGATCCCCGACGCCCAGGGCGACTCCTGTGGTGGCTGGGAAGAGAGTTGCCTCTCCCTCACGCTTTCAGCCTCCTCCTTCGCTAGCATGGCTTCGCAGAAGGAAGCGACTGCATCCCATTCCTGCTCTCACCGTGCTATGGTCTGAACCAGAGACAGGCTAATTGGCCCGCTAATTGCCTCCACAAGGACACGGGGCGGTGCTCCGCCCAAGCGGGGCTTACTTTCACCGTATGCTCCACCGTGTCCTCCGGATAGTCTTCACAATGACAACACCCGGACGTGTAATCCCGCTGTATCCAAAATAGCAGGGGCGGATCGTGAATGTGTGGGGCCCTGGGCTGAAACTGCTCGGGGGGCCCTTAATTATCCAAATAATTGTCATTTTGTCAAGAAACTGTTTTCTATTTGATGAAAATACGGTCAAGACTGAAATGGTTTAAATTGACTTTATTTAATAAGAGTTCATATTTTTTTTTTATTACTGATGAGCCCGCTCTTGACCTCGATCACGCCTGATGGTAAACGACATATGAGGTGTACTATAGGGTGACAGAGCACAGAAGTTGCCTGTCCACTCTTCCTTTAAAGGTGCCAGACGGGACATATGTGGAAACGAACACAGAAACCGGCAGGGAGTTCCAAACTTTGGCCGTGCGCACAATAAATGTAGAGGAGAATCGCTTAGTATGACAAGATGGTATATTGACCAAGTGAGGATGGTACCTTATAGTACTTAGGTAGGTACGTCTGGTAGATCAGTAGTGAAAGGGAGATGGAAGAATCCGGCCTCTATTAAGTACTAGTATAGTAATTTATATAAGTACAAACAGTTATATCCTTTTACCCGACTGCAAAGGAAGGGTTATGTGTTTCGCGTGTATCTTGTATGTAATATTCTTTATTACCTCATATCTCAAGAACTGCTGATCGGATTTACACAATTGGGGTATCGTTAGATTTGTCTTAGCAGCCTAAGTATTCTTAGATAGGTGACATTTGAAAAATTAAACATGACGGCTGTGCGAAGCCATTATACATGGTGAAAAAAAATTAGTTTTTCTAATACTACAATATAGGTATCAAATTAAAGGGCTTACTTAACACAAGGATTTCAAAAATGTATATCATGTTTATATCATTAGTGTAATACTAGCAAACATAATGCAAAGAGAAAGTTTAAAAATATGGACTTATCTTTTTCACTTTCTGAATCCGGTGTGTTGTGAGTTTTCCCGGTCGTGTCACATTGGCACCCCAATGTGACACGACCGAGAAAACTAAAAAATTGTTAATTAATATTTTAACTAAAAAGTTGAAAAAAAAAGAGTTTATTTAAAAATCTAAAAGACCAGACTGCTCAACTGAAATGCAAGAAACAAGCACATTTTTATTTTATAAAGTGACAAGCAGGCGGACCCACAATTGCGGCGGTAAGACCCCTCTTTGAGGAGTGGCTAGATCGGCGTCACGGCGTCCTGACCTACCGCATGACGCAGGTCCTCACCGGACACGGAAGTTTCGGGAGGTACCTGTGTCTGATGGGGAAGGAAGAAACGCCTGGGTGTCACCACTGTGAGGATCGCCCTGAGGACACAGTAGAGCATACGGTGCAAGACTGCCCCGCTTGGGCAGAGCACCGACGTGTCCTCACGGCGGCAATAGGCGGAGACCTCTCGCGCCCGGCACTGGTCGAGGCCATGCTGCGGGGCGAGACGGAGTGGGAAGCGGTCGCCTCCTTCTGCGAAGCAGTCATGGTATCGAAGGAAGAGGCGGGCCGCGTGAGGGAGAGCATGGCGTCCTCCCTCCAGCTCAGCCGCAGTGGTAGACGCCCACGGCGTCGGACGTCGGCCGACGATATCCGGCCACCGTAGGCGCGGGCATGCGGACAGCGAGTAAAGGGCAACTCGCTGTCCGACCATGGACCATGCCCGGGTCGACGGCGCGTTGTGTTCCACGCGCGCCTCAAAGAGCGTCAGCAAGATGACGAGGCCCCCCCCCTGTAGAGGGCCGAAGTCTGCCGGGGTCGTGGGACTTATCCCATTACCGTGACCCCGGAACGTAAAGGGCTATTGAAGGAACACCGTGGATTTTAGTCAGTACAAGTCTGATAGTCCCTCCGGCCCTGCCCGGGGTGGGAGGACTTATTTGATGATTTTACCACGTAAAAAAAAAGCAGGAGGACCCATCCCATTTAAAAAATATAATATGTTCAATTGGGTCCCGCATCAAGGGCGGATCTAGCTTTGGTGCCAGGGGGGTCACATAATCATCGTCAAGTCACAAGAAGTTACAATATGGTGATAAGTGATAACAAACCAATAAGGCAACATTTTTTAATACCTATAATTACCTACATAATTATTATAAATGTTTGTAAGTGAATTCTACACAAATCATTCATTACATAGGTACCTACGTCAGCTGATCGGTGTCAAATAGTATCAATCAATTATTCATCCAATAACAACTCCGTAAAAGATTTGTTTTTCTGGTATTTTTATTATTATATTGATAGTTTTATGCCACAAAATAACAAATACTTGAACACAAATTAGTTAGTACAAAATCTAAGTAGGTATTGTAACTTGGAAAATTGTTTTTTGTTTGTAGTAAAAAAAACTTAAGTAGGTACCTACTGCTCCGGCTGCCTCAGTAATTAAGTAACTATGTACCTACTTAAGTAGAGTAGGTACTTTATTTAGCTGACGGTTCAAATGACTGCAGATTCTAAACCAGATACCTACCTACACTCTTCACTCCGTTTGAATGGATATACCCTACCCTTTCTGTAACACGTAATACAAGGGTAGGTACCTATACAAACACCCGTTGGTAGAAATAGAGATTAAAATCGTAAAACAATTTAATAACTACGTACTACTCATCATTATCATAGCTGCATAATCAGCCGTAGAACGTCCACTGCTGGACATAGGCCTTCCCACTCGGGGGGTAGTTGCCCATAATTGCCAAGCTGGGCAGGTTTGGCGGCAATCGGAGGACTACGTAGGTACTACTAAATAATTTATAAAAAAAAATATAAACCTATAAAAAGTAAAGTAGATACCTAAGTAAACTCATAAATTTTAATGTAGGTATTTATGAAACACCCTTATTTGCATTGTTTTTTTCATCAATTTACAAAAATAAAGTACCTACGAGAAACAGCTAGGTACTTTACTTTGGTAAATTACTGTAATTATTAATTGAGTACCTACCTAGTATTTACGTAACATATTTTTTTCTTACCTGTCTACTTTTTGCAGTGGTTGTTAAAAAGCTTGTGATATCTCCACTTTGACTTTGACTTAATGTTGGTTTTCTTACAGGAAGAAATATTTGCGATTCCTTCTCGTGAAAAGATAGTAGATGCTTCCTTAAGCCTGAAGTGTTTCTGTTTTTCATTTTTATTTCAACTTTTTTATGTTGGCACAATTTACACATACCAATTTGGTACGCATGAATTATTTCGAAAAACTCGTCAAATTTGCTTTTAGGTCTTTTAGATCTAATTCTGCAACTCTCACTACTCCGACTAGAGCTATTTGAATCTTCGTCACTCATGTCAAATTGTAAACAATCACTCCGAAAGCAATAAGGATTTAGAGTACCTAGCTAGGTAAATGGGCGAGAACAATAAATAAGATAGACTCGAAGCGAAGCTCAATTGGAAATGACTGAAATTGAATTAAAAACTCATATTTATAAGCACAAGCCGAAGACCGACAGGATAATGCGGCATTCTTTGATAGATAGAATACATCTTTGAAAGATTAAAAAACAGAAGTATCAGAATCAGATAGGTTTTGTGCCTACGCAAAAATAAAGTGTAGATAATTATGCAAATAATATTGTTTATTATGTTCCTCTTTTATTGGAACTAGGCAAGTTCCGTTCCGGTACGTTGCCTGCTGTTTTTATGGAGGTTACTCGCTACTAGCGATAGAAGTTAATAAACCGACACTGCAAATCTCATGAAATGAAAGCGACGCGGCGGCGACACAAAGTCTAGGAGCTGTTAGAAATCAGAAGTGGAAATGTTAAAAAAAAACAATACGTGACGCAACACAGATAATACAACTCTTTATTAAGGAACAAAATACGAGTCACTGAATCTAACCACAAATCGTCACTTATACAATTTAACACATAAATATTCACAACGATAAAAAGTAAGTACACAAAAAGCGCAGTTTAGGAAAATATAAGTCTTACGGCCCTTTGAAGATGTTTCCAGCGCGAGCGACAACCAGAAAGTGACTGAGTAATGGCGCGCGCGCAGCTTTTATAGGTTCTAAAAAGTCGTTATTCCTTCGTTCCTAACACGGCCTCTCCTGACGGCAAGTCGTCCTCGACTTGAACTTCTTGGGGTGCGCCTGCAGCGCGATGAAGCTGGATCCCTGCAGCGCGGTGAAGCTGGTGCGTCTTCCCTGCAGCGCGGTGAAGCTGGTGCGTCTTCCCTGCAGCGCGGTGAAGCTGGTGCGTCTTCCCTGCAGCGCGGTGAAGCTGGTGCGTCTTCACTGCTCCTGTATCAGTTCCAAGGCTCGGCATGGACAGCCCTGACGGACCGGGTACTTGCTTGTCACCTTCCAAACGATCTGGGGCTCACCTGTCGTCATCTGAAAGAGTTTACAGCGTTTACCCATGTAAGCAACATATATGTTCTGAAAAACCAAGGGAACGTGAGTTCCTATTCACAAGCAATAACATAGGATGATCAGCGTCCCAACCGTCCTATATCATTGCTTAGTACTTTACCATAGCGACTAACGCTTACTGTTAAGCAAGTTTTGGGCGACAAACGCCTGGGAAACTAACCCACTCGTTGGACGATATACGCCTGGGAAACAAACCCACTCGTCGGGCGATATACGCCTGGGAAACAAACCCACTCGTCGGGCGATATACGCCTGGGAAACAAACCCACTCGTCGGGCGATATACGCCTGGGAAACAAACCCACTCGTCGGGCGATATACGCCTGGGAAACAAACCCACTCGTCGGGCGATATACGCCTGGGAAACAAACCCACTCGTCGGGCGATATACGCCTGGGAAACAAACCCACTCGTTGGGCGACACACGCCATTGGTGGAGGACACGCCTCATTGATGGAGGACAGACCTCATTGTTGGGCGACAAACGCCAAAGCGCCGCTCAAGCGCGACAGCAGGTCTGCGCGCTCCACCAGCGCGACAGCTGGTCTGCGCGCTCCACCAGCGCGACAGCAGGTCTGCGCGCTACACCAGCGCGACAGCAGGGTTGCGTGCTGTACCAGCACGACTGCAGGGCTGCGCCAGCGCGACAGTGGGGCTGCGCGCTCCACTAGCGCGACAGCAGGGCTGCGCCAGCGCGACAGCGGGGCTGCGCGTTCCACTAGCGCGACAGCAGGGCTGCGAACCAAAGCGCTGCTCAAGCGCTACAGCACGCCAAGGCGCCACTCGTGCTCAGCCACTGGATTGCTCATCGCTCCAGGTCAGCGGTTCAACACCGCACCACCAGCACCGGCTGCTCAGCAGTATACCACGCCAGCACCACTTGTGCTCGCCAGGTGCAACGGTGCGCTACGCAAGGTCGGCAGCTCGACAGGACTGCACTACTCGACCGCCGCCTGGTAGTGCCTTTGTGAGTGCTTGATCACAAAGACGAAGTCAGAAATCTGAAACACATGAGCATAGAGCGACAGTAAACAGCACAACTTGTTTCTTAATAATAACTTGTTCACGTTTCAATGTTTACCAAAGTTTCGACTTAGCGAGCGCTCGGCTTACCTGACCTTCACTTTCGGTCTTATCCAAATATACAATTCGGATACATGAAAAGCACATTTCTTCGGATTTATAGAAAACCCAGAACTCGTGAAATTCTTAAGAACCTTACGTAAAAGTTCTAATCCACCATCCATCATAATGGACACATGAGACTGAGCATAAACATAGCGTAAAACTTCAAGTTGCAACGCATTGCCTACGTGGCAATCACCAGCAGCATGAGAACTGCGTCCCCTAATGCCTAAGGGCTATGCTGGGACAACCGCCACTACACCTAATAGTGCGGGGGAGGAGGCTTCTCTGCCAACCTTCAGACTCGGTATGTCTTGGGCACTATTGAAAAACTCCAGAACCAAACACATGTATCGGTTAGTAGGTATCCTTAGAGACGCAGAGAACTCCATCAATCAACCTCCCATGATTGCCTCACCCTGTGATAATGCTATGAAAACACATAATCTTTATGGAAAAACGATAATAACTCTAAACTCATACTATAGTCACAATTCGCTACAACGCACTGCGGCTAACAACCGCAATACGACAACACTGCGATGGATTAAGTATAGTGAAAGGGACACTCCCATTCAATCAGCTATGCACGTAGCTAAAAAAAACACACACACTCAAGTTCAAAGATGATGGACCTTGGCCTAGGCTGCTGGCAGTCCAAGGAGGATATGTCGCAATTAAACAAAACATAATCAGCGGGCGCCGCTCTCCAAATAAACACCACCACGTTTGGTATTTGAGCGATTGCTTATGACACCTTATGCTTATGCACACCCAGTAGCTGGGTAATACCATACTCGTTGGCAAAACCTGTGTTAGATTGTTCTGGCGTCAGTATCCTTAACCACTGTCAAAGTTGGAAAAACTACAGCGAGAACCAACAGCCTAATGTACTTTTAGAGTTACAGAGGAATCTCGACATGTCGAAGGAGTTACCCATCCACGGGATAACCTCGGCCAGGGTTGCCCAACTTTGAAAATCGAGTTATGCGACTAGTATTATCTAGCCACCAGCTAGTTCTTCAGTAACAAACATTTACATCACAAACGCTCGATATGAAATGTAAACAAAAGAATTACTTTCGGTTTCGCAAACCTTTCACTACGCGGAAACGTAGGTTTGCGCACACAGGTAAATTAGGACAATACATGAGAAGTAAACAAGCCACTATCAATGATAACATCAATCAGTACTCCTTGTATAGCCGCAACAACAAAATAATTATTGCGGGTAGATTGGTTTTCCGTGTCTTGATTTCTTCACAACGTGATCATGTAAATAAACTAGCTGACACAGAAACAAGCCTTGGTGTCGAATTGCTAGACGAGAGGACCTCCATATCACCTAAACCGTTTTGTTGCAATCTAATTATTTTGTTCAAACTGATCACGTCAAAACACTTTCTATGAAATGTCGTTTTCCCAAACAACAATCAAAGTGTTCCTTTCCTTCAGTATGAACGATTTTCAGAATCAGTGCCCTTCAATGAACTGGGCTTAACATATTCCGAAAGGTTTTCAATAAAATCATTTTCGCAAGTGATATCAATAATCACAAGAGTTTGTGGTAGATTCTCTAACTCGAATAGTCCTCATTCCATGAATTATAATCACTGATCATAATAACAACAAAATAACACCAATGAGATCAACTCGTCACTAACTTGTCGAACACTATGTAAACTAAGTAACAAACAACAGTTATAGTCCGACGGTCCCTACGTACAATCCCCTAACTGCAAATGACAAACTTTACAGGAGAGCATTTTAAAGTTTTAAACACATGTAGTTCATGTTCTACTTGACAGAAAGTCATGAAATTTGGAATACAGGTTTCATATTTGATCTATTTTATAAAAATAGTAATTACAACTTTTAAAAGGCCTTTCTCGCGTATTATTTGTCACTTACTTATACAGCGGAATCACCTCTGTGGTAAATAATATAAGTGGTACTTATTGAGTTTTACGCCGGAGGTATTAAATTAACCAAAGTCTCAATTGCCATTTAGAAAAATTTACCGGGGGATCATGGTACAAAAACTGTTATAAAAAGTAGATAAGTGTTTGACTCACTCAAAAAGACAGTTTATCTCAAGATATACAAATTATTTGCATACACAAAAACGTTATTTTATTTTTATATACCTATTTATTTATTAATCGATAGTATGATGCATCTTCAGTATTTATATCAAATTTAATCAGTCTTGTTTCCAGTAATAACCAGTAAAGTTTTTAGTACCTGATAACAATATTACAATTTTATATCTAGGTATTAATAATACAATTATAATCTTTTATAAAAAGATCTAATATTTTTTAAAGAAGTATTGTTACATTAACACATAATTAAAAACAGTATGGATACTTACGTAGGTAACAAAAAACTTTTTAAAGAAACTTATAGCTTCTGTTCTTACATAATTAAAATATAATTAAAAAAAAAAAACAATAACTAAGTAACAAAGTCGCATTTTCTTACCAAATTGTGGGTGATCAATAAAACTTTAGTAAAATGAAAACTCTTCTAAAAAAATGAAAACCAAAAGCATTATTTTGGTGTAAAAAGATCAGCCAAACTAACAAAACCATTTTAGGTCAATTGAATAATTGCAAAATCTATTTCCTATCTTTACCACACGAAAAAATTGCTTAGGTAAGCACTAAACTGCATAATTAACTGAGAAATACCTACTACTATTCTGTATCGGAACTTGACTCTGGAAGAACATCACAAGAGACAAGAGAATTATAAAATCCATCGTACTGTCTAGGAATTACGATAAGTTCACAAAGATACTTAGGATCCATCAATTTTGCGTTTTGAATTGATATAGGATATAGGTCCAGTTGGGTCCAGTATAAGCCTGGCTGAACATGTCATCAATTTGATTTTGACGCCTCCTATTTTAACTTCTTCTGACAAATAAGCGATGGTATGTTTCATTAAATGTATTTTTGTATTTAAGAACGTATGGCTCGGAAGAGGATACATGAACTTCTCTGATTCTAGACCACATAATTTTTATGTTTCTGTCATTTTTTGACCCATTTTATCCTGATAGTAACTTTTTAAAATCTAAAATGTCCTCTCATGCAACTTCCTTGACAATATAAGGACTTCCAGTCTCTTTGGCCCACCTGACCAATGCGAACCATCCTGTATATTACTTTACTCTTTGCGAACTATTGATCAGGCGTATATATTTCCTTATTCTTAGAACATGGATGCTGTCATTTTCATTTTGAATGTGGCCTTTTTCTAAAAATCTATGTGTGATATTTACCTTAAATTCTTTGGCAGCAATTAGATACATCATAAATCAATTCTGTTTCTATTTTGACCTCCGCAATTATCTGAGTATAAGTTAATGGTTTGTATGCCTTATAAGGATTGATTCTTAATAAAATCGTAGACACAAATTGCCACCTCATTCGCGCCTCGTTTGGCAGTCATGCCACATATAACATGTTCCAACTTTCTGACCCATCTCGAAAATAGTAAAATTATAAACATTTCATTTTCATTTATAGTATAATATGCTTGTTTCTGCATGAGGAGAAGATAGTACTTTTTGAAAGTCAAACGCTGCAGTTATGGTTGTGCTAGGTGAGTTGATAGCAGAAAGTTTATCTTCATTTTTAAAAACATCTTGTTACATACAGTAACTTCTTCGTGTCTCATAGCATCTAGAGGGTTTGTTAGATAGTACTTGACAGAAAATAATCTTTGCGATAGGCCCTCTGTTGTTATGCATCTCTTGCCGATTCTTTTACACCAACGAACCAAGAAATCCCTCTGCCGCTCACGATTGCCAAGAGACCAAAATTCTTTGAACGTTTCTCTTCGTTTTTGAATCTTCTAATCGTAATCAGTAATGGTAAAATGTATTGGGACGCTACTAAATCTAACCAACTTATATGTATACCTACATTATGGCTAATAAATGATTTCTTTCTTCTTTCTTCGCCTATTTTCTCCTTGCACTTATCATCGCAAGCTGGCAATGTCGACTTTTTAGATTATGATTTTCCATTTCGACTGATGTAACTTAAACCCTGGTTTTTAACTGATTTCTTCTGCTATCTATCCATGCCGATTCGTTAACCTTAGGTATTCTACCTACATCAGTTTTCTTCGAAACTTTTCTGCTCTTTTTCATTAATTGACTTTTTTTCTGTGTTACTAACATTGGCATCGTTCTCTGTCATCTCATCAATACTGGTTGGCACATACGTCTGGTCACTCATCGGTGAAGTGACACACATAGATGAAGTTGGGGTGTCTATATGAAATGAACTTACATTTTCTGATTCAACGTTCTGTATAATAGTTGAAATAGAAGCAGACCCTAAGGGAGTACTTGTATCCAAAGCTTGCTCAGAATCATGAAAGGCGTCAATTTCTTCTATAATTATATCTGTGTCTGGATCGTCAGAAAGAGGTCAGAGAGAACGGCGCCATTGGGATGAGCGACAATGGTTTTAGTGATTCCATTGGCTGACTGCGAGCTTAAAGGCAAATTAGGAAGGTTAAGTGAATCTGGATATGTAAAGATACTATCCTCATGTTTATCCTATGATTGTATGTGGGTAGGTAATAGGGTAGGCTATATTAGATGATTCTAGTTCTTCTAAAATGTTTGAATCGGAGAGGGCATTTTAAGCTAAATTTCTGTGAATTTGAGCAACTACTTGAATCGTACTTTCTTGTTGTTGTTCATCGTCTGAAGAATCACGTGGTAGAAGAACTGAACAAAAATAACATAAGTGTGAGATTGGAATAACATTTCCCGCGTAAAATGTTGTAAGTAGTAGTTATGTACAAAATCTGGTTTTATTTTCCGGTGTAGAATTTCTTATCTACCACTCACTACACTATACTTTTAAATGCTCCGATGTAAAACAACCAAACTACCAAAAACAGACATGTACGTTGGAATTATGCAAAATTTGTTTGATCAATACAAAAATGCACGCAGCAGAACATTAACGTAGCCGGCGCGAACGCATATGTCTCGCAAGTGACAGTTGCGGGGGAGATGCGCGGGGTTACAATGGATTGTCCCGCGTAAAACGACTGGATTACCACTATTGTTGTTCTACGTCGGAAGTTTTAGTCAATTTGGTAGTTATGGGAAATGTCGTGTGTGTATTTAAAGGTCAATTTGCCGACTTTTATTAGTTTTTATTAAACTGGACGATAGTTTAGGTTTGTCTGAATGTCACGGAACAAAAAAACACAAATCACATATCTACCACTTAGGTGATTATACGTAGGGACCGTCGAGTCTACACATGTAGGGTAGGCATCCGAGTTAATACTCATACCCTCAAATAAAACGTTACACATGTAGGGTAGGTATCCGAGTTAATACTCATGCCTTCAAATGAAATCTTGTCTACGTCGGGTATTTGCGGAAGAAGGGTTTCAAAAAACTAGTCGAATTATGATCCATCATCACCCTCATGTTAGCATAGACAATAATCGACTATAACCGACTAGGTTACCCTTGACGTAAAAATCATAATATTAGGTTAATATAACCCACAGTATTAGGACGCACAATAATCGACTATTTAACTATTCTAGTTAAATATGCATTGAAAAACGATTATGGCTAACGTCACAAATGATTATTATTTATGACAACCTATAGAGCTATTTTTGGTTATAAAACGGCAAGCAATTTAAATTGGTCATAACTAGACGTGCAAAAGCAACGAACAAAAGCGTATCCGTATGGTATGACGTCGCATCGTTTGTTGTTTTCGAACCAGAGTTGCGTATAAGTAAATCTTATTTTAGTTCGATGTAGTAGCCTACTACATCGAACTATACTACTAGTAGGTAAAGGTTAGAACTACAAGTAAACTGTAGACAGAATCTACTAGATTTGCAATGGATTTCCCACTTTGAGAATTTAAAGTGAGAAATGTTACATAACAATAAACTATTTCGATGAACGATGTTCAAGGATCTACTTTTCCTAGCAAACAAACATCGATCGTTGCAACGTCAGCTTTTAAATTCACCGAATGCGCAATTCCGAGTATGATTCTTTCACATACGTTAGCCAAGTCTTAGTATCACGTTTCAAGCCATTACCAATATGCATAAGACAGTCATACTCGTTCTAATTATTTAAAAGTTTTAGCACAGTCAACTTATGAAAAGTTAAATAATCAGTCCGCGAAAAATAATACGACAGACGACAATCCTATTGGTCACCATAGATGATGTATTTATTTCCCTAGGTACCCACATTATTCGTTTCCGCCGGTTGATCGGTGCAAACAGCACAAGGCGATATTTATCAAAGGAAACGACGTGGAACGAATGACTTGAGGAATCTAACTGGCGACCACGTGTCGACACACACATGATTGCGATGAAATATGCACAATACTTTCTAACGATTTAATACGAACTAACTAAACACTAATTTCACGACCGACACTATCCTAGCACGGCGGTGCTTTCGGATATCACTTCACATACCATAATCACGATTCGAATGTGTGACACATTCGATGATCCTTGCTAATTTTAAACAAAGGAAAAATAACAAAGTAAAATTTGTGGGTAGAGAAGTATTCGTATATTTCGTTCCTTGGAGGCTTTATACGTAATCTAGTGGGCAATTTAAGTTCTTTATCCCACTTCTGATGTTAGGAATCAGAAGTGGAAATGTTAAAAAAGCAATACGTGACGCAATACAGATAATACAACTCTTTATTAAGGAACAAAATACGAGTCACTGAATCTAACCACAAATCGTCACTTATACAATTTAACACATAAATATTCACAACGATAAAAAGTAGGTACACAAAAAGCGCAGTTTAGGAAAATATAAGTCTTACGGCCCTTTGAAGATGTTTCCAGCGCGAGCGACAACCAGAAAGTGACTGAGTATTTTTTTTTTTGTGTGTGGCATCTCGCAGGTCAACCTCTGAGGTTGTCGGCTGCTTAACCGGGCTTGCCTGTGGTTGCCTTAATTAATAAATTAATTAAAGCCTCCAGCCAGGGCTTATTAAAAAACTTACAAACTAGGCGACTACACGCTAAGGGCACCCCCTGTGGGGTACGGACCTCGGCTTAGGGCGTCGCAGGGGAGGGCAGCTAGGGACAGGCTGGATCATATCATTATTATTATTAATAAGGGAATTTAAAGCTACTGGCTCAGCGTCGCGGGCTGGCTCTGGCAAGGGTCGGGGTGGACTATTACGAGGACGTCGCGGTGGGCCTCGGCGGCGAGGATGGAAGGACGGTCGGTTTTTGTGTTTGTGTGCCACTGTACTTGTTTCCCTACGGCTCTCTTGGAGCAGGGTAATTGCGTCATCGGGAGTGACTAGGGTATGCCTTGGTCGGCGAATCTTAGAGATACGCGAGGGTTCGTATTGGGCGGCCGAAACGAAAAGGGGATTCCTATGTTGGATTGAAGTTTCAAAGAAACGCTTTGAGACGCGTTTCATGAACTGCTGGATGGTGGGCATCTTGAGGTCTACGTGAAGAAGCTCATTTCGAACATAAAAGGGGGCTCCCGTGACTCTACGGAGGAATCGGTTTTGGAGGGTCTGCATCTTGTGGAGGAGGTAGGGCTTTGCGTGTGCGAAAACAACGCAGGCGTAGGTCATGATGGGACGGATGACCGCGGTGAAAATACGCAGCTTGCACCTGAGTGATAACTTGCTGCTAGAGCTAAGAATGAAGTGGAGCCTACCTAGAGCGAAAGCGGCGCGCGAACGTGCCTGCTTTATGTGCTCAGCGAAGGAGAGGTGTCTATCGAGGACCACGCCTAAGTATTTGGCTTGCTTTTCCCAAGGGATCGGCTTGCCGTACATGGTAATCGGACGGGGGGAGGGTGGGTTTATCCGCGGTTTAGAAAAGAGGACTGCCTGGCTTTAGTCTGGGTTGACTTCGATTCTCCATTTCCGGAACCACTTGGCCAGAGTGTTTGCGGAAGTTTGGAGAGTGCGAGCGGTTTAAGACCGGTATAATAGATAGCCGTATCGTCGGCGAATAGGGCTAGCTGGGTATTTTTATGCTTGGGAATATCACTAGTGAATAGCGTGAAAACGAGGGGGGATAGTACGGAGCCTTGAGGAACTCCTGCGCGAATGGGATGGGGGGAGGAAAGCTCCCCCTCAATTCGATAACGAAAGGTGCGATTCGATAAAAAGTCCCGTAGGATGAGCACGAGACGGTCAGGCACGCCGATTTGGTATAGCTTATAGATTAAGCCATTGTGCCAGACTTTGTCGAACGCTTTCGCTATGTCAAAGAATAAGGCTCCCGTTATTGCGCCCCGTTGGAAGCCGGCGCTGACGTGTTCTACGATGCGGTGGACTTGTTGGATACATGAGTGTTCGGTTCTTCATCCGAACTGCTCATTGGGTATTAGACTCTTTGCTTCGGCAAAATCTTTGAGCCGCTTATATATAAGCCTTTCATAGATTTTACCGAGGACGTTGAGTAAGCTAATGGGACGGTAGCTAGACGGGTCAGACTTGGGCTTGCCTGGTTTGGGAATACCTATGACGGTGGCCTGTTTCCAGGTTGTAGTGTGAAGATGGCAGTCATTAGCACTATAAGCTGGCCGGGGAAAAGTTTGAAAACCCTATTGGTGATGCCGTCGGAGCCAGGGGCTTTTCGCGGTTGGAGACTTTTGATGATATCCTGGACCTCATCAGGAGTGTTGGGGGCCAGTGGATTATCGGGATCTTCGACGGGCGGAAGGGAAGTTCTACGTTCGACTTCGGCGTTCACCATATCGAGATGAGCTTGGTCTACCGGTTGAGAGCTGGGAGGACACTGGGACTCTAGGCTGTCGGCTAGGCATTCTGCTTTTTCAGAGTTATCGAAAGCGATACTCTTATCGGGACGAATGAGAGGAGGCATTGTGGCCTCTTCAGTGGATCGTAACTTCCTCTGAAGCTGCCAGAAGGCAAGATGGGTGGGCTCAAGTTCGCTCAGCATCTTGTCCCAGCTCGCATTACGCTGCTCGGCAATGCATTTCCTTGCAGCACGCTGTAAGTTGCACATGTGAGCTTTGTTTGCGGCGCAGGGAAAAGCGCTGTACGCACGGATGGCTGCGTTCTTCTCGGTTATCAGATTCCGTACATCGTCCAGGAGTTTCCAGCGGTGGTCTTCCACTACAGGAACTTCCCTTGAACAATCGTTCAGGACGGATTGTACGTGATCTGTAAGCGAGTCGATCGCCGCCGTCGTGTCAGCGACTGAGACTATGTGGTCAGGAATGGTGTCCAATTGAGGCGACGTGGTGGATTTCAGTTTTTCACTTACTTTCCTCCAGTCGGTGATCAATTGGGTCGGAGGAGGTTGGGTAGGATCATGGTTACCCGAGCGGGAACCTAGGTGTAGGATAACGGTACGTGACTGAGTAATGGCGCGCGCGCTGCTTTTATAGGTTCTAAAAAGTCGTTATTCCTTCGTTCCTAACACTAGGTATATTATTATTACTTACTACAATTTTTATAATATCTAACTATCCTTACGACTACAATCTTCCTTGCGAGGACAACATAATCTATTTGTGTCCGTTCTGAGCACCCGGAAACTTATTTTATTCTTTGGAACATGGGCAGTGGCGGCGACCTTTGACATGAAATGAAAGTGACGCGGCGGCGACACAAAGTCTAGGAGCAGACTAAATTTTTACCTATTTTGGTAGGGTTGTCAATGTTGGCATTAGCACAGAAAAATAAAATTAAGTAAACACGTTTATCAGCTTTTTAATAACTGGGTAGATCCACGATATAATATTTTTTCTACTAATTTCCTAAGTACGTACCTACTCAGTCTAAATATATTTTTCATAATTTTTGTTTTTCAATAATTTGTTGTGTGTAATTAATAATATTCCACATAATATTCCACAACTTTTTCACACAACGCCATCTAGTCCCAAACTAAGCAGAGCTTGTGATATGGATACTAGACAACTGATAAACATACATATATATTTCTAAATACATACATATTATAGATAAATTACACCCAGACAAAGAACAAATGACCGTGCTCATCACACAAACATTTTGTCCTAGGTGGGAATCGAACCCACGACCTTGCGCATAGCAGTCAGGACCACTGCCCACTATACCAACGGGCCTGTCAGAATCAAAATCAAATTGAATGGTAAACTCTAAATCTTACTTGAGAGCTTTTTTTAAAATAAACTTATGGAAAGCAGTGTTCGAATTCGAACCAGTGTGAGAATGTATTTATACAAGAAACTCAGAGCATTCAATTTATACCTACCTACTGCTGAGACATCTTCAAGGTCACTTAATTTTATCCTCCTGTACCAACCCTACCAAAATAGGTAACAATTTTGTGTGCCTCTGTCCGTTGTCGGCGAATGCGGCGCTCAAACAGTGTCAAATGCTGTGATACACTTGTTGCAAACCGCGGCGTCTTTGTCGGTAATTATCAAATAAGTAGGTATATAATACACCGACCGACCAACAGTTTATTCGCAGAACGTTACATTTTCCCAACCAACCTTGAACCTTAATTCTTTAGCGATAAAGTTGAAAATCTGTTAAGAAATTTGACAGATTGTAGGAGCTTGATGTGCTGGCGTCTGTACCATAACATTGGCTGCCGTAGAAACTGTTACTAGACCTACTCGACTCGCTGTTAGTTTTAAATTTTGCTGAATAGAAGTGTTCAGACCTGCAATAAGCCCAGTGCAACGATAACTGGGGTGTCCGTAACTGTCCACGATACGTGGAGCCTACCGTTGCTTTTCAAACAAAGTTCTTACAAAGGCCTACTTCTACTAGGCTTCGGCCTACAACCATATATACAAATAGATAAAAATAGTTACAAGTAACACTCACCTGAGCTGTAGACGTCAACCCGGATCTGTTTGATCACGTCCAAATGTGGTTTGTATGTAATATGAGGTGAGTAATTGAAACGTGTGATGTAAGTCAAGTGTGTTCTAGGACGTTCACAAGGCGTCAATCTCCAAATGGCGCGGTCCCAACAGCATCACAGCCTAACTCACACCGTGGTAGAAGTTAATTTTCACTACCTTTTTTCAACAAAGCGCGTGCCACGCGGATGGCCATCAACCGGCGAGGAGTCCCAAAATATCCCGGGTTTTTCATCAAACGGGGACTACAACTTCAAACAATTGATAATTCGCGACCCAATTATCGGTTTCAACAGGCGAATCCAACGATATTTTACCAATTACAATTAACTCAACAGGTCCGCCGCGGACATTTTTTCCAAGCAAGCAAAGTCTATCTGTCAAAGTCAAGTAATGTCAAGATCAAATTCTTTATGTCAAAAGGGTGCGTTCTGTTTCACGTCGGACCGAACATCTACCCGCCCGGACGGGCCTACCCGTCCGCTAATCAATTGGAAGTCTTGACAAGGTTGCAAATTCAACACAGCTTCAATGCGGCCAAATACCGTAGCTAGTTCATTAAAGGTGAGAACGGTGTCTCCCAACAATCTCCGCCAGCGTCCCTTTGCCGCTTTCACCGCGGCCCCAAACATACCCCCCCAATGGGGGGCAGGCTGGCGGGTCAAACAACCAAGTGACCCCTCGGCGGGCCAAACTATTACCAATGTCAACCTGGTTCTCATTAAGAAAGGCGTATACCTCCTTCAAATAGTTACTTGTACCCTTGTAATTCGTACCGTAATAAGACCTAATCAAAAAAGGTAACCCACGGCGAGACACAAATCTTTCCAAAGTCGTCTCAAAGGCCTCTGTCGAGAGGGAGGTTACCAGCTCCAAATGTACTGCCTTGGTTGACAGGCAGACAAACACACAAATAAGCCTTAACAATCTTACTATTACGAAGGGTGGACGTCTTCAACAAAGGGGGACCAACAAAATCCGTTACGACGCCAGCAAAGGGCCTCGTTTCATTGACGCGATCAGCCGACAAAATCCAAAATTCTCGCTGCAGAATGGCCAACAGCGCATTGCAACCGGCATGCGAGTTCTTAGTGTGACGATCAGTCACCAACAATTGTACCAAGTTCAGTTACAACAAGGGCAGGAGCACCAATTTTAGGGTAAGGACAACTCACAAGGGTGATTTCAAACCAGGTCCTTCCCTCAACAGTGGTGACAGCCGTTTCGCCAATTCCCAAATCTTGCCTGAAAGGTCGTTCACCTTCAGGCCAACCTGTCCCGCTAACCAAGACGACAAAGGGCAACCCCGGACTCCCGTGCCCAAAATGGCACGGACCACAATTGAGTCACCCAAGGGTCCCCAGACCTTGACCGAGGCCGTTGGCAACACAACCGTCTTGATCGGGGGGGTCCTTTAGCGGGGCAGGTGTCAATCTCTTAGTGATGCCTGGGCGGCGACCGATCGCCGCATCCAGGCTGCCTTCGTTCACGACGAGGCCAACAATCAAAACATTCGTCCGCGCGGTGTCCCGAGCCGCTCGCCATCACTGGAGGGGCATATCCCACCGGATGCCCGAATGGCGGAGGGCGCGACTCCAGCCGGGGACGTTCCGCCAACGAAGGGGAAAGGCAGCGGCGCCGACCCGGCCACTGCTGCCTAGCAGCCAATGCGCGTTCTCCCTGACGAAGGGAGACCAAATGGCGCTCGCGGGGCTCCCGTACAACTTGCGCGGGGGGTGGAGAGCGGCGTACAGAATTGCGGGTCTCAGCCCGGTGCTCGTCTCCGGGGTACCCCCCCTTGCGCGAACCCCCCTCAGAAGCTGGTCTGCTGGAGCGGTTCGCGAGGGCGCACAAAATCTCAAGGTGGGACCCTTCACAAATTCTACACGGGCGGGGGTCGGGGCAGTCCCGATGGAAGTGGGCCCCCAAGCACGAAAAGCACAAACGGCGTGCGTTGACAATACGGCGGCGGGCACTTACGTGCAAATTCAAAAAATCCGGGCAACGCGCCATGACATGCCCCGTTGCCTTACAAAAGTCACAATGATAAGGACTCCGGGCACCAGCAAAACGGGGGGCGGGGCGAACATCAACAGGCCCCCTAGCCCGAGGACTTCGGGCGCCAGCAAAACGGGGGGCGGGGCGATCATCAACAGGCCTCCTAGCCCGAGGACTCCGGGCGCCAGCAAAACGGGGGGCGGGGTGAACATCAACAGGCCCCCGAGCCCTAGTCCGTCCCTGGTCTCTAGGCCGAGAAGGTAGTGGGGGTGACCCCGTGGCGCCACGAGTGTTATCCGAAAACCGACACTCGTCTTCCAAAAATTTGAGGAGGTCGTCAAAGGGAGGAAGATGGGTGGCACTATCCCCACCATACTTCTGCTCAAAACGTGACCTCAGCTCCGCGAGGAGCAACTGCAGCACTATGTGCACCAACAAGTAGGACCAATGTTCTACCGGCAACTCCAAGCGTCTCAAGGCGTTGGTCGCTGAGACCAACGGGTTCAGCAAGTCAGTGCGCAACGTCGACGCGCTGACAATGGCCGGTGGCCCCAAAATCTGGTCGATGTGCACATCAGCCAGGCAGCGCTTGTTCTGATACCGTCGGGAGAGAAGCTCCAGAGCGGTCGGGTAAGAGGAATCCGTCACCGACAAGTGCTGCACCAAGGCTCTGGCTTCGCCCTCCAGGACAGACAATAAATAGGCCAGCTTCTGGGCAGGTCCGAGGTCCGAGCGTGCATCCACAAGACTTTTAAAAAGATTTAGGAAGCCCAGCCAGTGGTCCAAGCGACCGTCAAAATGTGGCGGCTCCAGGGTGGGCAGCCTACTCAATAGTCCAGGGCCTGCAACAACAGGGGTCTGCAGCTTGGCCGCATCAGGCACCCGACTCTTCAAAATTTCCCGCGCTCGTAGACATATGACATCCCCCAGGTGGACAATCTGGTCATAGTCACCCAAAATCTTATCGCGGGCTGTCTGATCCATCACCCCCAAATCCACGTCCATGATGTACTCGTTGAAGCGTATGAGCGCAGCATCAGCTGACTTGATCCTCTCAATCACTTGCCCATACCGAGCAAGGGTGAGCTCTTCCAATTCCACACGCTCAACCGTTGCAGCTGCCGATGTGAACCATCTCAACTGTGAGGTCAATCCGGCAGCAGCCTCCCTGACTGCCCTCAATGAGGCCATTGCAACAATCAAATATTAATACAAAACAGCAATGACTTGTTAGCCGACCAAATAATTTCAACAAAATAAAAATTCAAATTCAATTATTTCAAGTCCAAATCCGACCCTGTACTCATTCCAAGTATGAATCTAGCTTGGTACAGATGGATAGTTACAAAATAAATAACAATTCAATGTATATACTGTGCAGGATCACACCAACAAACATCAATAAGCACAACAACTGTCCGTATAATATTGAGCCGGAGAATCTCTAACAAAATCCAATAAATACAAATAAATGCAATAAGTCAATCCACACCATTCAAGTCCCGTTATGTCAGACCATGTGTAATTATTATTTAGATAACCCTTCAAATTCAGATCAATGACATTCAATTATTAATTGCAACAAATACCAAATTATGTACCAAATTATGTACCAAATTATACCAATAATTCCTAATTTCACAAATAAATCCTACTTGTCAATTCAATTCCAAGGGGCTAGCACTACAAATTGCAGTACAAACTACAAGTACTATTTGAGCCCGGCTGACAAAGCAATATATTCAAACTTATCAAGTTATAAGTTGTGTTAAGTAATTAAACTCAAGTTTTAAGTTTTCAACAATATTCAAAACTTCCAATTAAACCAGTGGATCTTATATTATAAGAACCACGCTCTGCTACCACTTGTTCAGACCTGCAATAAGCCCAGTGCAACGATAACTGGGGTGTCCGTAACTGTCCACGATACGTGGAGCCTACCGTTGCTTTTCAAACAAAGTTCTTACAAAGGCCTACTTCTAAAATATTAGCTGTTAATTTTCATCAACGTACTCAACATCTTAACACATTATTATTTCCGTAAACAGGTTAAAAATATTAGCTGGTAATTTTTGTCAACGCACTCAACGTCTTTACACATTATTCATTTCCGAAAACAGGTCAAAAATATTAGCTGTTAATTTTCGTTAACGCGCTCAACGTCTTAACACATTATTCATTTCCGAAAATAAGTTAAAAATATTAGCTGTTAATTTTCGTCAACGCGCTCAACGTCTTTACAGATTATTCATTTCCGAAAACAAGTTAAAAATATTAGCTGTTAATTTTCGTTAACGCGCTCAACGTCATTACACATTATTCATTTCCGAAAACAGGTTAAAAATATTAGTTGTTAATTTTCGTTAACGCGCTCAACGTCATTACACATTATTCATTTCCGAAAACACGTTAAAAATTATAGCTGTTAATTTTCGTCAACGCGCTCAACGTCTTTACAGATTATTCATTTTCGAAAACAGGTTGAAAATATTAGCTGTTAATTTCGTTATGGCACTCAACGTCTTTACACATTATCATTTCCGAAAAAAATAACCAAGACTCGCCCATGAGGGGTTCCGTAGTAACTACGCCAAATAACTTTGTTTTTCATAGTGTTTGTATGAATTACAAAGTTATATTTGCGGTTTTAGAAAATATGCTGTACCTCAAAAACTGCTGACCCGATCTCATTCAAACTAATTTTAGTTGAAAGTTTACATTAAGATCTACGGCATATATTTTTTTTAATTCTTCAGTCTATTATTATAGAAGTTCGAGGGGGTGGGGGGGAAGACATAGTTTACCACTTTGGAAGCGTATATATTTTAAACGATTAACTTTATGAAAAAGTGCTTTTAGAAACCTCAATATCATTTTTAAAGACCTGTCTATAAATACCACACACGCATAGGTTTCATGAAAAAAAATATTTTCAGATTCAGTTCCATGTATGGGGCCTTCATTTTAAATATTTTTCAATTTTTTTCTTAAAATTAGAAAGCATTCACAGAATACATCTAATATATATAAATAGTTAACTTACTATATTACTAAACTTATGTAAAGACAAGATTAGTTTCAAATCCACAATCTCCAAGTTAAGAAGCCATCTTAAAAGAAAGCACATTTCTGTCTATATTTCATTAAATCAGGAAAGTCAACATTCAAATTCGACACAGCCAGTTCAGATTCAGAACTCAGAACAATTTGTACCTACCGCTAGTACATCGGCGATTCTTCCCTACCGATAGAATTATTAGAACTAACTACAAGCGCCCGCACCACCTAAGCGCCAGAAAGTTATGAAAACATATGCCACAAAAAAATATCCGCTGAGCAAATAAAACATATAGATGCAGATCTGCTTGATATGTGTATAGACATTTTTAATCTTTTTCGATTGTGGAGGAAAGATCCTTTAAAAAATATTCAAGGTGGATTCCAGGATATAATTTACCGATAAGAAAAACTCTGTCGGGTTCCTTGCTACAAGAGTGCTACGCCTGGATACTATTTATACCCAGCCAGTCCTAAGCCTGGAAAAAGTACGAAGTGAAGGTCATTATAGTTCAATATAAAAATTAAGTTATCTTAATTCTTATCAAATCAATAATCTTCAATAGTTGCAACATACATTGTCGCTAAATGCTAACAATTAAAATTTAAAAACAATTTAAAAATTTAACAGATTTTTCAACCTGTTAAATTACATTAACCAAAAATCCGTCAATGACAAATGCCTAGATGTCAACAGTTTCGAGTCGAAACCGTTGACATTCATTGACGCGTAACGCTAACGAATAAATTTCAAAACCTGTTAATAATTTAACAGCTTTTTCAACCTGTTAACCACTGAAGATTAACAATTAAATTACATTAACCAAAAATCCGTCAATGACACATGCCTACCAACAACCAACAAATAAAGCGTGTTGTGAGTGTTGTGACACGACCGCGACCTAATCACAAATGAAACAACTGCCCGCGCCTACGTGCTACTTCAGCGATGCAAGTTTAAACTCGTAAGTGACGAGGTGTGACTTGTCACCAGCTGAAAGTACTAAGTATTAGGCTCTTGGCCGAAGCACCGAATATTCGGTATTCGGCCAAATAACAGAACTATTCGTGGCATCTCTTACACTCTTAACATTAACAAATTTATTTTCAAAAATAAGAATTAGGGCGTCCAATCTCGGAATACCGAGATCTCGGTATTGCGGGATCCCGCGCCATTTTCCGATCCCGCGTGATGCGGGATTACGGGCGCAGGATCCGCGGGATTTGCGGGACTGAAAAAAAGCATGCATACGACCTCTCGCGAGCGCGATCTTTCGGTGACTGGCAGCCGGCAGTGTTTTGCAAACAACGCGGGGGCCGATGTCACCCGTTTTTCACAGCTTAAGTAGCCTAATATAGCCGAATTTCAGTTAGTGGTAGCCTAAGTATGTGGCCTAAAATATCAGTAAAGTTTTTCATTCAGTATTTGTTACCGTTTTTTGTGAAGAAAAAACGGTGTAATTTGATTGATCTAATACTAGTAGTAATACTGGAATAAATGTGGAGTCAGTAGATTAATTCATTGTTTTTTTTTGTGATAAATAAACGTTGTAATTTGATTGATCTCATACTAATAGTAATACGTAAATAAACGTGGCGTTAGTTGATTAATTCGTTGTTTTATTTGCCGTACATAAATATGAATATTTTCAATATGCGGGATCCCGCAAATACCGAGATCCCGCGGGATTGAAAATTCGTAGTCCCGCAAATACCGAGATTGAATTCAAGCTGCGGGATTGGATGCCCTAATAAGAATACTTCTTCTTTATGTCATCTGTTGCCAATTGCCGTTTTTCATTAAATAAGTTAACGTACTTTTTTCCATATTTTTTATTTCAATTAATCAAAGTAAACACCCATGCAATCGATGCATCTTATCCAACGCAGTGGTAGCTTATTGATGCCTTTCTTGAAGAAATCAGTTGGACCGGAGGCAACAAATCTTGCAAAGGCATTTTTTACTGCCTTTGGGGTGTTGACTTTTTTCCGAGAAGTTATCCAAATTCAGGAAAAGTAGAAGTCTGTAGGCGTAAGGTCTAGTGAGTACGACGGATGGCGGAAAACTTCCTACCCCAGCTCTTGTAACTTGTAGACCGTCTGCTATGTAGTATGAGGTCGCGCGTTGTCGTGCAGGAGCAGCGGAGCCGAGCGATTGACCAAAGCTGGTTGGAGATGTGCGAGCTTCCCCATAATTGTGTTCAGTTCTGGAGTAATTCTCATCCTGTTTGATAGGAAGCTGTGATGAGTTATACCAGGGTTAGACCACCAAACAGGGACCATCACTTTTCTAGGGGTCAGTTTTCGTTTAGAAAAACATTTAGATGCTAATCCAGGATCCAACCAATTTGTTGAGCGCTTACGATAGTCGTACAGGCAGAGCTGGATTAACCCTGTCAGGAGTCCCTAGGCAATGGAATTCTCGGGCCCTCTTTCTTACTTTGACTGACCGAATCGTGTGTCGCTAAAAACGCACAACTACTAAAACCCACAATTACTAAAACAATACAAACTCCTAGGCTTGGAGTCCAGGCGTACCCTACTCATGGCTGTGATGCTGCATGGCATATGTAATAACGACTTTGACTGCTCTGAAATCACCAATAAACTTTGTTATGTTGTACCCAGAACTGTATTACGGCGGGAGGCGCGCGTGCCCCGGCTGTTTCACACTGTAAAGTGCAGAACCAATGCTGGCGCAAGGGCGCCCCTCCGTCGTCTCTTAGAAACATATAACACACACTTTTTCGATCTTGATATATTTTCATTATCTCAATCAAAATTTAAAAAGATGGCTATTCAGTTGCTTGCACAATAATTACCACTTATTTTACTAACCCAAATCGCCTCCAGATGCCTGATTTTGTTTTAAGTCTACTTAGTAGTTTATTCCACGGACATTGGTGTGGGTTACATGTTTACCTCTATTACACTAGTTTGATATTTACCAAAATTATAACATGTAACTGTTTTATGTCCCAATAAAATAAAATAAACTCGTGGTCCTGGGTACGATTCCTGACATAGGCTGTTGTGTTATGTCTGGGTGATTTTAACCAATTTAGTTCGCTGGAAACTCTTTTTTAAAGTATGTTCCCCGATTACTCAAAAACAGCTGAACCGATTTGGAAAGTATTTTATTTTTTTGAAAGAGTAGAAGTACTATCAGGCTCTGATGACGGAATCCTGGAGAAAGCGAGGGAACTCTTCAAATATTATAGGCACACCTATAGCGATTTGAGTATTTTTTATATTAACTTGTGCAGTGGCTCTCGAAAAGCTAATTTGGTGAGTGGAACTGATGATGAAGACAACAGATAGCCACCGGAACTACTCAATAATAAGTAATTCATTCATAGGTTGCGATTCGATTACTTAAATATGGTTGTTGCACGTTATGATCGCCACAATGCATATGGTGAAGTGGAGCTGACGGTGAAGTACCAGGAGAACTCTTCAACAATTGACGGCCTTGTATCGGGACAGTAAATATTTTGTAAAAGTTGATAAGTAGTTGACATTGAGGCTTTTGTAACTAGATAAACTATAAACCGACCAAAAAGCGAGAAAAAACTTTTTAACGAAAAATATAACCGACTTCTCAAACAATACAACAAATGTGAAAAATAACTTTAATTTCGAGGGGCCGTGTCAGATAACAAAAATACAAAACCAAAGACTACCGAAATTAAAGCTATTTTTCTTTTTGCAGTGTATTTTAGAGGTCGGTTTTATTTTTTGTTAAAAAGTTTTTCTATTAATTAATAAAATTACTAGCATTCCCACAAACTTTGTTTCGCCCTAGTTCTTACTTTTTTCGGTCATATGATTACCTCGTTCGTCTACTTTTACATTTCTGTTTTAGGTTTTTTTTTTTTATTATTTTAAATATTTTCTAATACATATGTCCTGACAATTACAAACATAACAAAAATAATTAGTCAAATAGGTGCAACCGTTTCAAAGTTATACGGATACATGTTTTTTTCTGGGTGGGAAAATCATCAAATGGCTCCACCCGCTTTGGGTAGAGCGGAAGTGAGAGTCAGACTTCAACTGACAAAAACCCCCCCTGTTCCTTCAGTTGCCCTTGTGGTCCGGGATCGCGGTATCTCGATAGAACATTTCCGCAGCCCCAGCAGACAATAGCCTTATCGGGCCCTGTTAATGCTGCTGACTGCTCTTTGAGGCGCGCGTGGAACACGATGCGCCATCGACCCAGGCCTGGTCCTTACCACCGTTGGCGTGGGCTTGCAAGCAAGCTGTAGATTAGCTCACGATCCCCGACGCCCGGGGCGTCTCCCACGGCGTGGATCGTGAAGAAGAGCGTTGTCTTTCACTGACGCGTTCAGTCTCCTCCTTCACTTCACTAGCATGACAGCTTCGCAGAAGGAGGCGACCGTATCCCATACCCGCTCGTCCCGCACCATGGTTTGAACCAGGGACGGGCGCGAGAGGTTGCCGCCGCCGGTCGGCTCCACGTGGACACGGTGATACTCTGACCAAGCAGGATATACCTCCACCGTATGCTCCACCCTGTCAGCTGGGTGATCGTCACAATGATGAAACCGGGCGTAGCCTCCCGCTGTATCTGAAACAAACTTTTTTATAGCATTATAATTGTAGATCTATAATTCTCTAGTATATTACTTTAATGTATCTCTGCTGGTTTACGCGGCGTACGCGAGTAAATCTCTCAGAAGGATCTTTATATTTCAATCAATTTACATAAAATATATTAATAAATTATACTTAAACCTTCCTCAGGAATCACACCATCTATTCGTGAAAACGGTACAAAATCCGTTAAGTAGGTAAACTAATATCTCGAAAACAATCATTAATCTTGCCTCTATTTCTAGCCGGTTTTTCAAGGCAGTGTTTATAAAAACAATCTAGTATTTTACTCCAAGTCCATAACGTTTTTTGGTTACATTTACGATCTTAAATCTCACAAATCGCAATTACAGAAAGAAATTAACATTCAATATAACTATGATGCGTTTCAACTACAGGGTCGACTTAGCGACATATTGTGTCGGCATAGCTATTAAATCGAACTAGTTGGGTAGACTGAACAAAACAAGCATTTATTAAAATATTAATTCACAAATATTGAGCGCAAGAAAATTCCCCTTTCCTTATTTCAGTGACGAAACGCGAGCCTATCATAAAAAAATAAAGCCCTTTCCTTATTTCAGTGACGAAACGCGAGCCTATCATAAAAAAATAAAGCGAGACTGCATAGGTACGTAATTGTGAACTATAGCACTTAAGTACAATCCCCCGGTAACTTTAGGAACCGCACATTAAGGGCTGTAGTTTTTAATATATTTGTTTCCAAATTCCTATAATTGTATTTTTTTTTTAAATTCTACTACTAAATACAAATATTTAGATGAACACGCACATTAAAAATATTGATCGATAAAAAAATCTTGTCACTTGCACTGGGACTGGACTGGGCACTTGTAGTGGATGCGGGGCCCCTAGGCAGTTGCCTACTCTGCCTAATGGTTAATCCGGCCCTGTGGGGATCCATTTTTCGCCGCAGGCAACAGTTCTTTCGTTTGTGTGCCTCTTGAGCAGTGCAAGGGACGTCTCACTGCGTCCTTTTTGCTTTGCAGTGATGATCACTGAATTCGTGGGGCACACGTCAAGCTTTTTTACCTTGCCAATTTGACGCAAGTGAACCAATATTGTTTTGATACTAGCGTTGAATGCTGCTGCTAATTCAGCCGCAGATTGGGCATCATCTGCTCCCACAATCGCCTTTAATTCATCATTGACGACCACGGGGTTCATTTTTCAGGTCGAAATTTCCAGATCGGAAGCGAGCAAACTAATAAAGTGTGGTGCATTCATTTTTAGAGTTCGTTTCGTAAACGTCGTTGAGGTTGTGGGCCGTAGGTATAAGTGGGCACGGTTATGCCATACTTTGAAACAACAATTCCTTATCTATCTTCCTTATAAATCTGTAGAGAGGTCAATTCTGTACATGAAATATATTTCCAAAATAACTATCAGGGGGTGATTAGGGATCGATACTGATGCCAAAAATGCAATCAGTAAAATTTTTGTCTGTCTGTCTGTATAACCGTTATAGAAACAAAAACTACTCGACGGATTTTAACGAAACTTGGTACAATTATTTTTCATACTCCTGAGCTGGTTATAGTATACTATTCATCACGCTACAATCAATAGGAGCAGAGCAGTGAAGGGAAATGTTGGGAAAACGGGAGAAGTTACTCCATTTTTTAAGCTTCCGTTGCGTGTGCAACCTTAATGGTTAAAGCTACACAGAAATCATTTCATGACGGGAATGTTCTCCTTAAAATTATATAAAATATATCCCACGACAGCATATGTCTATCTTTTATGGTTGACTCACAATAACACGTGTAACTCCCGATAGCTTAGCAGTTCGAAGCTTTCTGATTATAATATTTGTCTACTCTTACGTTTATAACACCCTCAGTCACCCCTAATTGAAAAAGTTAACATTATTAACTATTCCCTAAAAAATAACCATATAAATCGGTATAGAAACACCAAAGTTATACAAGAAATACGCTAATAATAAGCCATCGCGCGTGAATACTGAATCATACTATAAGGATTATTTTTGAGAATCGGTCGCCTACTAAATTACGAAAGTTAATCTGTCTGTTACATCAAAATCACTGAACCGTGAGGACGGACATAGGCTACTTTTTTTTTACGACAAACGACGAAAACGCGGACGAAGTCGCGGGCAACAGCTATCTATACTAATGATATAAGGCTGAAGAGTTTGTTTGTTTGTTTGAACGCGATAATCTCAGGAACTACTGGTTCGAATTGAATAATTATTTTTTAATTAAATAGTCAATTTATAGAGAAAGGCTCTATATCATTACGCTAAGACCAAAGGAGCGGAGCGCGAATGAAGAATGATTCAAAATCGGGGTTAAATTTAACGTTAGCCCAAAGTAACTATTCCACGCGGACGAAGTCGCGGGCAAAAGCTAGTTTTAAAATAAAATTAATTTGAAATTAAATTTTGGCTAAAAGAAAAAAAATATGTTTATCAAACTCAAACTCAACATATTTATTTCACATAGGCCTACATGGGCACTTACAAAACGTCAGAAGTTAGTGCACGGTTTGAAATTGATCGTTTTCTATGGAGAAAAACCGGCAAAAACTCCACAGTTACTCATTTAAAAATATTTTTTTTAAATGTATCCATGAAACAGGTTAAGAGGACAGTATGTCATTTAATATTATAATTTGAAATTGCCAGTACGGCAAAACATCGATTTCATACGTAAAGCTATAAGCCTGTTATTAATATCAAATATTTAAAAACTATTCATAACTAGCAGTCGGGTAAGAAGAAACCTATAACCCACCTCGAGCTTCAACCTACTTCAATATCAAATTTTATCTTAATCCACCCAGTACTTTCGAAGATTAGCGCGTTCAAAGAAACAAACTTTACTGCTTTATAATATTCGTATAGATTTCCTAAATTATGAGCGTTGTAGGATCTTTTCATAATCAGATTACTTTCAATTATTATAAGTACTATAATTCTCTTATCTTCAAAGCTCAATTCTGATATTTATAAATTAAATTAAATTAAATATTTTTTTTGTAAATTGGTTATAAATAACACTTTTACACGTAATTTTTTGTGTTTTAAGTTAAGCTAGATGAGGCCGATGTTTCTTAACTGACTACTCTGAGATGAAACACCGAAACAAACTCAGAAGTTAACATCTTTTTTAAAGTTCATACAATTCATATTCATCAAACCATGTGAGAAGCATGAAGGTTCATGTCTGTTGTGTCTTTTGAGGAAAGTAGTACGCAGATTTGAGCGGACCATCCAGATAGATCAAGCATTTGTCAGTTATCGTGTAGCTCAACTTTGAACTTAAGGAGCTCAACGATCTGACGAACAGTACCAAAGTAAGGACATTTGGGTAGGTCAGGCATAAACTCAAAGTACATTAAAACTATGAATTATAATGAAAATAACATAAAAAGAAATAATAACCTACATATTCCTCACATTCATAATACTGAGAATATAAAAGATCAAAAAAACTAAATAATAATATACAAAGTATGTACGGAACCGTACATTAATCTAACAACATACGCTCCGTGCATTCTGCACACACATCAATTATATCAATTACGCAAATCATTATGTTAAATCTATTTTTATAATAAATCAGTGTTTATCGAACATTCGCGACGGTCGGTTTTATTTCATCATCATCATCCTAATAGAATCGCCCCGCTATCTATCACTAAGTGTAGGGATCTCCTACATTTTTTGGTCCTTCGAGCATCAGGACCTCCTTGCGGTCCACCAATATCATCAGGCGGAGCTTATCATCGGGTGCCAAGCAGGTCAGCGGTCGGTATCACCCCCGTTGGGAGCTGCAACACGTGGATCATCATATAATCAAGTAAGACTGTTCCTTTTTATCTAAATCATGGAAGCTCTTTTCGCCCGTCAATCTGAAATCATCAGCAATATTGCCACACTCAAGGTGAACTTTACCAAGGACTCGGATTCTCGCAAGACATCAGAATACCTGAGGTAACGGTTAGAGGCGTTAGACAACCTCTGGGGAGAGTTCGAGCTAAACCATCAAAAACTTTCGGAGCATAAAAATGTGTCGGCTGCGTATTTCCTTGACGACACATATCAAAAGGGTAAAGACTGTTATCAATCTACTCGCAATCTCATATCATCCTACGGCAAATCATCAAAATCAACTCAACCGGACGGAAAGTTAGACGAATTGTTATCATTGCAACGCACTAATTTTAGGGCATTTAATCGTCTTGTTAAGGGCATACAGGTTGATCAAATAGTAGACAAATGGGAACTAGAAGATGAGCTAAAAAACGTTCAGGCAAAATGGGCAATTATCGATGCTCAACATTTGCAAATCGATCACATACTTGCTGGGGGAGATATCTCATACGGCGACGAATTTTCTCATCAGGAATTGGCCTATAAAAGGATCAAGCGTGAGTTGAATAAAAAAATCTCATCAAGGACTCACTTGGAAAAATCTACCCCGCATGTTGAAATACCATCGTTCAGCGGGAACTATACTCAGTGGCCAACCTTTTATGACTTGTTCACCGAGACGATTCATAACAATAATTCTATCACTAAAGCTCAGAAGATGCAACACCTTAAGGGAAAACTTAAGGGCGAAGCTGAGCGTCTCATCTATCATCTGCATATCTCATCAGACAATTACGATACTGCGTGGGAGATCTTATTACATCGGTACAATAATTCGCAAGTTCTTTTCACAAATCAAATCGAAATGTTCCTTAATCAACCCAATATTCAAAAGCAATCATCATCTGAAATCAAAAGGTTGTATGACACGTCAACCGAATGTATTCACGCGATTCACAACCTCGGTGTTAATACAAATACGTGGGATCCATTGTTGGTTCATTTATTGTGTAAAAAACTGGACCCGGAAACATACGCTGCCTACAAAGAAGCTCGCAGGAATCCGCGTGAGTTACCAAAGCTGGACGAATTAATGACATTCCTCGAGAGTAAGCTTACTGCTCTTGAGCCCATTCATAAAAACCATAAGGAACCATCACCATCTAGCATGCGGAACCCAAATAAATCGAAGTACGCGAATAATTTCAATAGGCAAAACAACTTTAAAGGCTACATTAACAAAAATTATCAGGCCATCATTACGCATACTTCCAAATGCTCTGTATGCAATTTAAATCATGCTCGTAATTTGACTTCGTGCAAAAAATTCATGACTATGACGCCCGACGTGCAAATGAAGACGGTGGCGAATTCAGATATTTGCCGAAATTGCCTATTCAGTCACGATGGAAGTCAATGCACATCAATAAAACGCTGCAAAACTTGTCAAGGCGATCACCATACTATACTCCATGAAGCATGTATCTCATCATCAAAATCAACTCGTGAATCATCATAATCATCATCAATTACCACTTCATCACCCAAATCATCAAACAAGTAATCAAATCATGTCGCAGGGGATGATGAAGAGTTATTGTTGACCACGCTGTCAATCAATGTCAGGTGTTCTGACGGCAGCTTCTTGACCCTTAGAGCTCTTCTAGACCAAGGATCACAAATATCATTAATATCGGAAAACGCTGTACAGCGATTAGGGTTACAGCGGCGACGCTACAATGCATCAGTATCAGGGCAGGTGCTAGGCAAAGTAAAGGACGAGTATCAATCGATTGTCAATCTATCTACGGTGACTACCATTTTACAACAGAAGCACTGGTTCTGTCAAAGGTCGCCAATTGCTTACCTGGTACACCATTCAAAAAGCAATCATGGGCCCATATCCAGCATCTTCAATTAGCAGATCCAGAATACAACGTATCGAAACCTATTGATATTCTTTTGGATGTGAGTATCTACTCTCAAATCATCATGGACGGTCTCATCAAAGGACCAGCGCAGGCTCCGATTGCACAACAGACAGCACTCGGATGGATCCTGTCTGGCAACGTACGCACATTTAACTGTCATATCGATCGTAACAAATGACTTATCAGATCTATCTAAATATTGGGAGATAGAGGATATTGAATCATCATCATCACCTCTAACCAGTGAAGAGCAGTATTCTGAAGAATTTTATCAGCAAGTTACTCGTCGGTTGGATACTGGTTGGATACTGGATATGCCGTTCGACTGACATTAATAGGAGTTCAAGATCGATCCCTAGCTATAGAAAACGTACTTTTTGTAATTTCTTTTGTTATATTGTTATGTTTTCTAAATAAGAAGATCAATACTCTCTTCAAGAAACTGAATAAATATCCAATTTTTTCTATATAAAAGCATTTTATAATCAAGAAAAAGCTTTCAAGATCATGTCTCTGAGGAGAACTCCACCGAGCAAGTCAACAGATTTACTCTATGACTCCGAGCCTGATACATCCAAAACAACGTCTCAACAACAACTTGCCTCGAACATAACGCAGAGGTTTAAACGGAAGTTTCAACATGGTGAAGATATTAGCCAGTTTACAGCGGAAATTAAGAATATACTCATCGAATTTACTGAAAATCAAGACAAGAAGTACGCTGCTTTTTTAAGGACGGTAAACGAAATTAAGCCGAATGTTCTGAGTTGCGTAAGTCCGTAGAGTTTGTATCGGCATCTTATGATGAAATAATGGGGAAATTAAAAAGCTTCGAAAGTGCTAACAGAGAGAAAATGGCCTATGTACAGGTTCTTGAAGAAAAAATTGAAAACTTGGAAAGTCTCAACAAGTCTTCCAGCATAGAGTTTCGAAACATACCTGTAAACCAAAACGAAAACAAAGCTACTCTTTGTGCTACAGTTATAAAAACCAGCGCATTACTGCAGAATGAGTTGAAAATGAGCGGCATACATGACATTTTCCGTGTTAAATCTAAAAAGTCACCTGACTCTGGCACTATTGTCGTAGATTTATCGACAGTTATCGCGAAAGAATCTATGCTTCAGGCTTACAAAAGTTATAATAAGAACGGAAACAAGTTGTCAACAACAGATATCCAGCTACAGGGCCCATGTAAACCGATTTATATATCTGAAGCTTTAACTGCCAAAAAGAGGCATTTATTCTATCTGGCACGAATACACGCGAAATCCCACGGATACGCATTTTGCTGGATTGCTAACGGCAGAATCCTAATGCGGAAAAAAGAGGGTGATTCTGCTATACTCATTAAAACTGATTCAGACCTAAATACACTAAAACAGACAGCGGATTGACTATGGAGCGGCATCGGTATAAATATTCCTCATTTTCACTCGATTTTTTATGATAAATTTATATGGTTCCTTGTTACTTTAACGCTAAAAATGTTTACTTTTTTTAACCAAATTGTTTTATATTATCTTCTTCTTGTTAAACGGAAAATTACTTACATAATATGTCTTCAAAATAGAATTGCCATACTCTTCTCTACTCACATATACTCACACACACTTTTACATAATTTAATACCACATCTATTCAATTTTGTTCCTACATACTCTCATTGTATAAAATATAATATAAAAAATAATATAATAATAGATAAAATATCACAAATTAAAATTATTGTCAAGTCGCCATCACAAGTCTATGTAAAAATATTATGTCTACCGACTAATGTCCTTGAAACACTTCTCTTGTATAAAAATGCTTGACACACTAAATATTATTTCTGATCTCGATCATTACCAGGTTTCAAAGTCTTTCAAAGTTCCTCTGGTTGACTGCCATAAACTAATAAAAAACAATAATAGGAAATTAAATATATTACACCTCAATATCCGTAGTATTAAAAAAAATTTTGATGAGTTGACAGTTCTGCTTCAACAATTTCAGTTTGATTGTGATGTTATCATCCTGTCTGAGTGTTGGCTAAGGAAAACAACAATAATTCCCACTTTACCGGGATATCAATCACACCAAACAAGGAATTTTGAAAATCAAAATGATGGTATCGTAATCTACACAAAACTGAATCTAAATTGTAAAATTATAGAACCTGAATTTAAGGAATCAAATTGCCTGGTTTGCATTATAAATGACGATATAGCTGTCATTGCCCTGTACAGATCTCCATCCTACCATTTTATAAATAATTTTCTAACTAGCTTAGGTAACGTCCTTTCATTCTTAAAAAAATATGGTCAAATATTTTTAATTGGTGACATAAATATAGACATTAAAAATAACAATAAAGATCGACATTCACAAAAGTATTTGAATTTTACCGCATCACAAGGCTTACTCCCAGCTCATCTGTATCCAACTCGTATCAATAACTGCCTAGATCACGTTTTAATAAAAACAAATAGGGTAGCCACTACTCTTGTCATAGAGTCCCACATTACTGATCACGAACCAGTTTTATTAAGTGTGGACACAGATAGTCTCAGCTTGAAGCCGAGCATAACTAAAACTGTGGTTGATTATACCTTGATTATACGTGACATTGAACAGACAGATTTCTCCAATGTTTTGTTTTCTAAAAATGTTAATGAGGCAACAAACATTCTCACCAGAACACTTTCTGAAATCATATGTCAGCACACACGTAAAACACAAGTACCTAAAAAATACCGGAATATTAAGCCCTGGATTTCCCGCGGTCTAATCAAAGGCATTAGAAACAGAGACCGCATGCATAAAAAGCTTAAAACTCAGCCCGATAATCACATTCTAAAACTTACCTATTATAGATACCGGAACTTTTGCAATGCTCTCCTACGGAAACTTAAGCACAATTATGAAAAAGAACAATTTGCCAAAGCTAAAAATAACATGAAAGCTACTTGGAACGTCATCAAAACTGTAACTAACACTAAACGTCCCACCCTACCTGCTCGTGATTTAATTTCATCCCAATCCATAAACTCTATAAACAGTTTCTTTGTGAATGTCGGAAAAAAATTAGCAAATAAAATAAAAAAATCCTCATTGGTACACTGCATGCAATATCTTACTCCAAAGAACAATATCAATTCCATTGCCCTATTTGATACAGATGCTCAAGAGATTGAAGCAATCATTCTAAATTTGCGTAATGATTGTTCGGTTGGCATAGACTCTATATCGAGTAAGGTACTTAAAATGTCCCGCCATGTTTTAGTCCCGCTTATTGTACATATTTGTAATATTTCGCTAAATACTGGAGTTTTTCCTGATGCTCTCAAAAAAGCATTAGTTCACCCTATCTATAAGAGTGGGGACAGGGACTGCGTAAACAACTACCGGTCTATTTCTGTACTTCCGGCAATCTCTAAGATATTAGAAAAACTTTTGAATAGTCGTCTGGTAAAATTTTTGAATGCATATAACATCTTAGCGCATAATCAGTATGGTTTCCGTTCAGGTGTTTCCACTGAGGATGCTGTGTCTGCTCTCTCAGATGCTGAAACTAAACACCTAAATTGTAAAAAGAAATGCCTTGGTATATTCCTGGATATGAGCAAGGCATTTGACACAGTCTCTGTTCCTATACTTTTGGCGTAGATGTCCGATATTGGGATCCGTGGGTGTGCTCTAAAACTCTTCGAGAACTATCTTCAAGATCGTTCGCAGCATGTAATGATAGATAATGTTATGAGTACAGAAGCTAAAATAGAATACGGTGTGCCCCAAGGAAGCATTCTTGGCCCGACATTATTTCTTA
Organism: Tholera decimalis; assembly: GCA_943138885.2. NCBI lineage: Eukaryota > Metazoa > Arthropoda > Insecta > Lepidoptera > Noctuidae > Tholera > Tholera decimalis. The sequence goes on from OW964560.2 coordinate 32,106,678, forward strand.
TCTACATAAATGACCTCTGTCTCCTTTCCCTTAAAATTGTTCTGTCTTTGCTTATGCTGATGATACTGTTTTATTGATACATGGAGATACCTGGGATGAGGCCACACAATTAGCAGAGACAAATCTCAATATAGTTAGTGATTGGCTTTCAAAAAACCTCCTAACATTGAATGCAGAGAAATCTAAAATAATACCTTTCTCAGTCTCTCAATTCTCGCAACCTAAAGATCCAATTAATGTCAGAGTTCACTCGTGCCTGAACTCCTCTTCCTACTGTTCCTGTCCACCTCTCAGCGTATCCACCTATATACGCTACTTAGGTGTCTATATAGATCGTTATCTGAACTGGCATATGCAGATTGATTATTTGGTCAAAAGAGTTAGAGTGCTCATTTATATTTTTAGAAATCTGAGACAGTCTGCCGATGTAGTTACTCTCAAACTAGTATACTACGCTCTGTGTCAGTCTTTACTTTCCTATTGTATAGTCTGTTGGGGGGCTGCTGATAAAACATCACTTTTAAAGCTAGAAATTGCACAAAGAGCGGTTCTAAAAGTTATGTTTCATAAACCGTATAGATACCCAACAGTTCAACTCTATCGTGACAGTGAAGTATTAACTGTCCGGCAACTATTTGTGTTTCATGCCATACTGAGGAAACATCGCAGTCCTCTCGTTACCACTAAGAAACGTCGAGCTGACATAGTATTTCGCTCAGAACCACACAGTACCGCCTTTGCACATAGACAATACCCCTTTGTCAGCACCAGACTCTATAATAAAATAAACAGAATCCTTAATATCCATGCGTTAAACAGACACGAATGTAAGAACAAGTTGAAAGCTTGGTTATTCACCTTAGACTATACTAAAACAGAATCGCTTTTAATATAAATTCCACATCAGTAAACAAGCACGCTTACACACCTACTTACACCCACTCACACTCACACACACACTTTTTTTATTTTTTTTTATTAATAAGATAACTAGCAATGTGGGTAGAATTCACATTACTAGCAATCTTGTTAACCCCTCCAACTAAGCTAAATATGCTTGTGTCTGGAGTGGGCTCACGGCAATAGTGTAATGGGTGGGATTCGAACTCGGGAGCTCTCGATCACAAGTCCGACACCTTATCCATTAAGCTATTGACGCTTCATCACACACACACTTACAACTACACCCATACACTCACTTGTACAGCATAAACGTAGATAAATGGCATTCTATATTATTTATTTATTTAACAACTAGCTTTTGCCCGCGACTTCGTCCGCGTGGAATAGTTACTTTGGGCTAACGTTAAATTTAACCCCGATTTTGAAGCATTCTTCATTGGTGCTCCGCTCCTATTGGCCTTAGCGTAATGATACAATATAGCTGTGCCCGCGACTCCGTCAGCGTAAGTTAATGTATTGGTAATATTGTTTAGATCACGTTCACATGAGGCTTAAGTACCTAGAGAACGCTTCGACCGCGAGACGCGTCGAGCGCGGCGACCGATTCTCAAAAATAATCCTTATAGCATGATTCAGTATTCACGCGCGATGGCTTATTATTATAAGCGTATTTCATGTATAACTTTGGTGTTTCTATACCGATTTATATGATTCTTTTTACGGTTTCGTAGCCGAATGGCAAAAAACGGAATCTTTATAGTTTCGACATGTCTGTCCGTCTGTCTGTCTGTCTGTCTGTCCGTCCGTCCGTCTGTCACAGCAATTTTATTCCGAAACTATTAGGACTATACATGTGAAACTTGATAGGTAGATGTATTCTGTGAACCGCTTTCCGATTTTGAGAAAAAAATTAAAAAATATTTAAAATAAAGGGGGGCTCCCCATACATGGAACTAAACCTGAAAATATTTTTTTTCATGAAATCGATGCATGTGTGGTATCTATAGACAGTTCTTTAAAAACGACATCGGGGTTTCTAAAACCACTTTTCCATAAAGTCAATCGTTTAAAAGATATAAGCTTCCAAAGTGGTAAAATGTGTGTGTGGCGGACACAACCTCTAACTTCTATAATAATGGAGCGAAAAATCTAAAAAAAATATATGTCTGTAGATCTTAATATAAACTTTCAACCAAAATTAGTTTGAACGAAATCAGTTCAGCAGTTTTTTAGATACAGCATATTTTCTAAAACCGCAAATATAACTTTGTAATTCATACAAACACTATGAAAAACAAATTTATTCGGCGCAGTTGTAAAAAATATAAAAAAGCCAGTTTTAAGAAATTTGTAAGGTTTTTTTTTTTCAAAACAAATTTATTTGGCGCAGTTGTAAAAAAATGTAAATAAGCTAGTTTTAAGAAATTTGTAAGGTTTTTTTTTTCGTCAAATAAATTTGCATATTATATTATAGTTACTACGGAACCCTTCATGGGCGAGTCTGACTCGCACTTGGCCAATTTTTTTATGGAATAGTTAATAATGTTAACTTTTTCAATTAGGGGTGACTGAGAGTGTTATAAACGTAAGAGTAGACAAATATTATAATCAGAAAGCTTCGAACCTCTAAGCTATCGGGAGTTATACGTGTTATTGTGAGTCAACCATAAAAGTTAGACATATGCTGTCGTGGGATATTTTTTATATAATTTTAAGGAGAACATTTCCGTCATGAAATGATTTGTGTAGCTTTAACCATTAAGGTTGCACACGCGACGGAAGCTTAAAAAATGGAGTAACTTCTCCCGTTTTCCCAACATTTCCCTTCACTGCTCTGCTCCTATTGATTGTAGTGTGACGAAAAGTATACTATAACCCGCTCAGGAGTATGAAAAATAATTGTACCAAGTTTCGTTAAAATCCGTCGAGTAGTTTTTGTTTCTATAACGGTTATACAGACAGACAGACAGACAGACAGACAGACAAAAATCTAACTGATTGCATTTTTGGCATCAGTATCGATCCTTAATCACCCCCTGATAGTTATTTTGGAAATATATTTCATGTACAGAATTGACCTCTCTACAGATTTATTATAAGTATAGATGATTTATTTTTAGGTATTCGATTCTCTGTATTATTATTTTTTTTTGTAGTTTGTTTTCTCTTTATATTTTTATTTTGACCTAATCTATTTGAAGTTCACACCGTCTTACACGGGCTATGAATAAAGAATATAAAAATTCACTTTTATACTGCCTCCCAAGATACAGGTTTTTGCCTAGATTGGGAGACAGCAGGCTATGTATTACTGTCAAATTCATGTACTTATTCTAGATATTAAGGCACATGTAATTTTCTGGCTGTGTTTCAAATAAAATATATATTATATTATATTATTATACTGGAAGATACGAGGTTGGCATACCCATGAAACCCGAATATGAAAATCAGCTGGGATCATCTAAATCAAAGGCTATTGCACAATTTAAACAGTTGGAAAGAAAAGTGTGCAATAACGCATCGTTTTCAGAAAATTATAAATCATTTATGTCTGAATATCTGCAACTGGGTCACATGTGTATTGCTAATAATGTTGACGAATCGAATCGTGCCTTCTACCTACCACATCACGGCGTGTTGAAACTAGATTCAACAACAACTAAACTGAGAGTCGTTTTCAATGCGTCAGCAAAATCATCTTCAGGAAAAAGTCTAAATGACCTCATGTACTGCGGACCCAATCTTCAAAAGGACCTCATGACACTCATTTTAAACTGGAGAACCTACAGTTACGTAATTACGGCCGATATAGAGAAAATTTTTCGGCAAATCTTTATCAGGCAATCAGATCATCATCTTCAATCAATCATTTGGAGGCAATCATCTCAAGAATCACTCAATGAATATAATCTTACTACCGTGACGTATGGCACTAAAGCCGCGCCATACTTAGCTATGAGAACGCTTAAGCAGCTGGCAATAGATGATGCCGAGAAGTATCCGCTAGCTGCGTCAGCAATAAATCAATCATTTTATATGGACGATTTGTTTAGTGGGGCGAATACCATTTATCAAGCCAGGGAGCTTCAGCATCAACTCATTGAGATGCTGAAGGGCGCTGGTATGAACCTCCGGAAATGGTCTAGTAACATACCAGAACTACTGGTAGATCTATCACCTGATCAACTTAATAATCCATGAGATTTCAAGTGTCCGGAATCAAGAAAAACACTGGGATTGAGATGGAATCCATCAACGGATAGCTTTAGCTTTTAAAATCAGCTACAAAATCATGATAAGCGAGTCACAAAGAGACAGCTTCTTTCGGAAATTTCAAAGCTATTCGATCCCTTAGGCTGGCTATCACCACTATCGATCAGAGCAAAACTGCTCTTTCAGGACGCATGGTCATCGAATTTATCGTGGGACGATGAAGTTTCGCAATCGGTTCAAAATAACTGGATTCAGCTTAAGAAGGATTTCAGCTTAAAAGATCAATTTATTATAGCCCGTTATCTCGGTGATACGAATCAATCATATCAAATCCATGGATTCTGTGACGCTTCCGATAAGGCATACGCATGTGTTGTGTACGTAATAGCTAAAAACCATAAAGGCGTGTACACATCAACGCTCGCGGCAGCAAAAACAAAGTTAGCACCTCTGGCAAAAAAGGTATCATTGCCACGACTAGAACTATGTGGTGCGTTACTGCTGTCTCAACTTGTCAAGAAGGTCATGGAAACCTTATCAAATCAGCATGTAGAGATTCACGCCTGGACAGACTCCATGATAGTTTTAGGCTGGATCACAGGGGACGTGAACAAGTGGAAGCAGTTCGTATTTAACAGAATCATCAAAATCATTAGTATCATTCCATCATCATGTTGGCATCATGTGAGATCAGAAGAGAATGCGGCAGATTGTGCTACTCGGGGTCTGACGTCACAGCAGTTATCAAGTCATCCGTTGTGGTGGCAGGGTCCGAACTGGATTGTCAACTTCGAACACAGCTCGCTACCTATCACCTCATATCAGTCACCAGAATTGGAGACAAAGAAGCCAAGTGTAAACACTGCCTTATATCAAAATCATATTTCACTAACTCAAGAGTTTTTACATAATTACAGCTCATTAACTCGCATTGTGAAAATAGTCGCTTGGATATTGCGTTTCATTACGCAATTACGAGGTAAACACACATCAAGGACTGATGTATTAACGTCATTAGAGATGGAAAATGCACCGAACATCATAATCAAAGATGACCCACTAAATCAATTTCATGAAGACATTTTGTTTATCAAACAAAAGGGTCACGTGCATCCTAGAAGCAAAATATCATGTCTCAATCCTTATATGGATGAGAACGATATCCTTAGAGTTGGTGGACGACTGAAAAACGCATGCATCAGCGACTTATCAAAACACCCTATCATATTATCAAGTCACAGTCGCCTCACTGATTTAATCATCGATCAAGCACACATTACCACATTACATGGAGGCGCGCGACTTACTCTTTCATACATCAGAGATAGGTATTGGATAATCAGTGGAATCCGTACCGTAAAGAGGAAGTTGAGGTCATGCGTTAAGTGTCAGCGCTTCAATCAAACACAATATCATCAAATCATGGCTGACCTTCCACAACCAAGAGTCACCCCGTCACGACCGTTTTCTCACTCTGGTGTCGACTTTACTGGACACGTCGAGTTGAAGGCCAATAAAGGACGGGGAATCAAAACAGTCAAGGGATATATTGCAGTATTTGTGTCTACGAAGGCTGTTCATCTAGAACTAGTATCGGATCTGAGTACGCCATCATTTTTAGCGGCTTTTCGTAGGTTTACGGCCCGACGTGGAACGTCTAGTCACGTAAACAGTGACAATGGCACGAATTTCGTAGGTGCCAATCGCATCATTAAGAAAGAGTATCGAGACATCGTTGCTACCATCAACACCGAATTCTTTCATAATATCAATGCCATGAATATAAAGTGGCACTTCAACGCTCCTGCATGGCCAAGTGCAGGCGGTCTTTGGGAAGCTGCGGTGAAAAGCCTCAAATATCACCTAAAGCGTATCATCGGAGATCAGAAACTCACTTACGAGGAGTTTACTACGCTCCTATATCAAATCGAGGCATGTCTTAACTCAAGGCCTCTCTGTCAGTTGACCGAGAGCCCAGAAGACGACGTTCTGACGCCAGGACACTTCTTGATCGGCGGCCCACTTCTATCTAGGCCACAGACCAATCCAGATAACATGAATCTATCAACAAGGTGGCAACTCATTCAATCAATGAATAAGCAGTTTTGGAAACGGTGGTCAAGCGAATATCTTCAGCAACTGCAGGCTAGATCAAAATGGCGTAAGCCATGTAGGAACTTTGAAATCGATGACGTTCTTATCAAGGACGAAAACTTGCCGCCCGGCAAGTGGGCATTAGGGCGTATTCAAGCGGTTCATCCTGGAAACGATGGATAAGTAAGAGTAGTCAGCTTAAAAACTAAGAATAATATCATTCAACGCCCTGTCAACAGACTTGCGCTGTTACCAGTAAACCAGGACACAACGCAGGATCAGAACGTCAATCAAGACAATTCAGACGAGCGAAGCAGAAGGAAGCGACTTCCTCGCCATAACGTATCATTGAAGAGCCTGTTCACTAGTTTCTTATTACTATTTTTTATGTTATTATCACCTGCTTCAAGCAAAAATATACCTAATCATGAATCATATAATATAACATCATTACGAGATGACCAAGCCATTTACTTCGATAGAATATCAAATCTTCAGTATATCCAGGACGAATGGCGTCTAGTTGTCTACTACAACATGACGACCTACTGGAAAGGCCTATCGGATATCAAGGATTACGTCAATCACATCAAGTCGTTATGCAACAATCATACAAATAAACAATATCAGAGTATCAGTCATCAGTTAGAGCATGAAATTAGCGAAATTGAACACTATAACCTGTTGCTAAAATATCAAAGTCCGAAGCGGCTGAAAAGAGGTTTCATCAATGGCTTGGGTTACATTGCCAATTCACTGTTCGGCGTACTAGACGAGAGGTTTGCCAAAAAATACAAGATGGACATCGAGCAGATCAGCCACAATGAAGGACATCTTCAAAATCTAATAAAAAATCAGACAAGTATTTTAGAATCAGAGTTTAACATCATACGTCGTAATGAAAACATCATGAATAAACAATTTTCGTTTATCAAGCAACGTCTTCAAAACATATCATCGGAGTCAAACAAAATACGTCTGAATAATGAAGATAACCTTTACATCACATCATCAACACTAGCAAGACCCCTCTTTGAGGAGTGGCTAGATCGGCGTCACGGCATCCTGACCTACCGCATGACGCAGGTCCTCACCGGACACGGAAGTTTCGGGAGGTACCTGTGTCTGATGGGAAAGGAGGAAACGCCTGGGTGTCACCACTGCGAGGGTCGCCCTGAGGACACCGTAGAGCACACGGTGCAAGACTGCCCCGCCTGGGCAGAGCACCGACGTATTCTCACGGCGGCGATAGGCGGAGACCTCTCGCGCCCGGCATTGGTCGAGGCCATGCTGCGGGGCGAGAGGGAGTGGGAAGCGGTCGCCTCCTTCTGCGAAGCAGTTATGCTTCCGAAGGAGGAGGCGGGCCGCGTGTGGGAGAGGATGGCGTCCTCCCTCCAACCCAGCCGCAGTGGTAGACGCCCACGGCGTTGGACGTCGGCCGACGATCTCCGGCCACCGTAGGTGCGGGCATGCGGACAGCGAGTAAAGGGCAACTCGCTGTCCGACCATGGACCATGCCCGGGTCGACGGCGCGTCGTGTTCCACGCGCGCCTCAAAGAGCGTCAGCAACATGACGAGGCCCCCTCTGCAGAGGGCCGAAGCCTGCCGGGGTCGTGGGACTCATCCCGTTACCGTGGCCCCGGTATGTAAAGGGTTATTGAAGGAACACCGTGAATTTTAGTCAGTAAAAGTCTGACAGTCCCTCCCACCCTGCCCGGAGTGGGAGGACTTATTTGATAATTTTACCACGTTAAAAAAAAAAAAAAACTTGAGAGGTGTCAAGGGACACCCGGATGGAACGAAGTTCCTTTCGATTAATTAGTGAAGGAATTGTAATAAAATTTTATTTTTTAAGTTATTGGTTTGAACGAAATCGGTTCAGCAGTTTTTGAGATACAGCATATTTTTTAAAACCGCAAATATAACTTTGTAATTCATACAAACACTATGAAAAACAAAGTTATTTAGCGTAGTTATAAAAAAAATGTGAGGTAAGCTAGGTGACATTGGTCGAAGACATACTGCGGGGTGAGAAGGAAAGAGAAGTAGCCACCTCCTTCTGCGAAGCAGTCATGCTAGCGAAAAAGGAGACTGAACGTGTGAGGGAGAGGACAGCCTCCACCTCACGACCTAGCCGCCGCGTGAATATTAATATAATAAAAGTGCTATTGATGAACTCATTGGATGAACGATTTTAGTACGAAAAAAAATGTACACTAGGTTCTCAAGAAATATATTCAATTTAAGGCCAATATAAGTCTGACTTGACTGAGAAAAAAGAAATAGGTAACTATTATTTTTAAAAACATGCTGCTGTAGAATAAATTATAATTTGATATCTACACAAATTTTATAAAATTGAAAAATGTTTAACATCCATGTTCGTTACTTTCATATATACTTTTTGTTGACATATTTTTACGTTCATAATACCGAAATATTAACCATAATGATTTATAAAATAATAGTGCCCTTCAAAATATTTTTGTGTGACAATGGCGGATTGGCGGTGGCTAGCGGCTTCTACAAAGGCATAGATAATACGAATAGAAAAATAAAACGTTTCTTCCGTCGAAATAGGACTTCATTTTTAGTTGCGAGGTGCCCTTTTCTATGAAAATATGGGACCGAAATAAGACCTTATTTTTATAAAATTAACCGTGTAATTCGATTGTGCATCGGATTCTCAGAATAATTTTAGCAAACTGCCTACTTACCTAGTTTTCAACGATTATGGTTAAGTATTATATATAGACCTAATTCGCTTTTCGTATTAGTTTATGTTATATACAAAATTAGTAGGTATACGGTACAGACCCTCTGTACCGTATACGGTTAAAAAACTAGTAACTAGTACGGTTAAAAAATTAGTAGGTATACCTACTAATTTTGTGTATACCTACTTTAAAAGTTATTGCCATAGATAAAATAAATAACTAGATATGTTCAACAGACGAAATTATATCGGAACCGTGTGTCTCCAGTTAGGCGCTGGGCGGGGCAACAACTACACATGCAGTTTAATAAAATCAATAGATACGCACTCGCACACACACCTGCATTTCTTGAATCAGAACGTACTATACAATCAATAATAAACCTTATTCCGTCAAGCACAGCGTGTATTTATCATGCACCGTAGAACTTACCCACACAAAAACATCGGTCGCTATCGTTGTGCTGTGCAAAAGCAATTTATTTTACATATACGCTAGTGATTGACTAAATCGGAAAGTTATCGATTCTTCCATTTATTATTGTACAATTTTTTTTGGGCACCTGAAAATGAACCAAATAAAAAATGGCATGTCCAGAAAATATTACAATAACAATAAACATATTATTAAGAACATAACATTACATAATTATTATTAAGTACTACCTACTAAGTATTAAGGGCTACCCTGGCGCTTTCGACTTAAATCTTAATATTTAATTATCATAGTGATAGGTCAAATAGAAGTTGATGTTAACTTACATTACGCTCTTGATCGGAACATACCAGCCGTATAGGTTGTATAGAATCCTGGAAAGTTGAATGACTGATTTTATGAATACCCTAAATCATGAGAATAGCTTTCAGTAATAAAATAAAATTCAACCCACTTCTGCAAAAATCAGTTGTACTCTTAATTTTGGAATTTTCCATTCAAAAATCCTGCGACTTTTCTTTAGAGACTAGAACATTTCTGCGTTGAAGTGAACCGAGCATATGTTGCTATTTTTTGTAGGGTACCAGTTAGGTGGCATGCCTGTGGCATCAATCCATTCCTTTTTTATGTTACCATCTTTTGGGAAACTGAAAAGTTCGAAAAGCACTTATTTATCATTTACATACATCCTAAGCTACTTCTAAACGTCACCATATAATAAGCATCGCAATAATTACGTAACACACTATAAATCAAGATCTGAATGATTTTGACGTATATTGCTAATCCATTGCTTCATATGTTCGAAATATTGGTCTGCTCAACAACGTAAATACCGCAGTGAGTGTTGGTGATTTAGCATAATGAAACCGATTCCTACTGTAAGTGTGTTACGCAATTACCCCGCAGGTAATAGTTTAGTAGGTTATAATAGGTTTTTGTTATAAGAAAAATCCTAGTTAGTAGAGAAATTGTTAAATATATGAAAACAAACACACATCCACGCATAACAAATAAATAGCATGAATATATTGACTTATTTTAAGCTCAATTCACAAATACATTATCTGAACCATGCCGATTATTATAACGCATTCGAAGCTTCAACGGAAGCAAAATACAAAAACCATAAGAAATAAAGAAACAACATGAGGATAAGGCATAACATACGATAATTCTAAACTGAAAAACACCACCGATTATTAACCTAAAATTAAAGTAACTTACTTTACGAATATTGGTTACGCATTTCTCTACTACTCTGTAAAAAAATCAAAATAAGTAAAAAAACATTATTTACATCGATCTTCCAACCAGGCTAAAACGGTTGACAGATTGAAAAATAAACTATTGTAGCGACGGCGACGTCGGAACTCCTTACGCATGCTGCGGGCGTAAAATAAATTGTTTATTTTTTTTTACTTTTTTGTACACTTGACTTTTCAACGTATTTTTATTTCTGTCACCTCATGTAAAATAAAAGTTAAACATATTTTCTTAGAGGTTTCCGTATGTTATAAAAAACTTTTTACCAAAAAATTAAACAGACTCCCAAATAACACTGCAAAGTGAAAAATAACTTTAATTTCGGTAGTCGGTGTCTTTAGTTTTGTATTTTCGTTTTTGGCACCGACTTCCGAAATTAAAGTTATTTTTCACTTTGCAGTGTTTTTTGGGAGTCGGTTTAATTTTTTGGTAAAAAGTTTTTATTTCACTCTTTTTAGTTGGTCGATTTTTAATTTACCTAGTTGCAAGAGCCTAAATGTCAACTACTTATATTCATTTACAAAATATTGCTTTTCCCAATGTTGGGCTGTTATTTGTTGAGGAGTTCTCCTGGTAGTTCACCATCAGCTTCACTTCACCATATGCATTGTGACGAGCATATTGTGCTTAATAACCACATTCAAGTAATCGAAGCGGAACACATGAATTACTTATATATTGAGTAGTTCCAGTGGCCATCTGTGGTCTTCATCATCAGGTCCACTTCACAAATGGTGCTTTTCGAATGCAACTACACAAGTTACTTTAAAAATACTCAAATCACTATAGGTGTGCCTATAATATTAGAAGAGTTCCCTCGATTTCTCCAGGATCCCATGATCAGATCCTGACTTGGTGACAATGGGACCAATTTCAAAGTATACCCTTTCAAACAAAAAAAGAATTTTCCAAATCGGTTCAGCCGTCTCCGAGTAATCGGTGATCATACATAAAAAAAAAAATAATATACGCGTCGAATTGATAACCTCCTCTTTTTTTTGTCGTCGGTTGAAAAACCCCTAAACTATAATAGCAATATTTCATTCGTCAATCGACATTGCTGTCGATAGCCTACGTTAGTGGATCTGCACAAGCACATCACTAATTCGCCGCAAGAAGTGGCGGCCTCACTACGCGATGAATCCGCGTAATACAGTTTCGTATGTTATGTTTACATTGCTTGTCCAGTTACTTAGTGACGAACTCAGGTAGTGGTTAAGGAGCAATGTATTTATAGCAAAAGGAGTACAGTCGCTCTGATATTTGAAAACAAAAATAACATAGTATAACCAAGAAATATTTTACGATTTATTGTTTTTCATGATTTTAAAGACAAATATTGTAAAATACTTGTACTTACATATGGTAAGTGATTTCATGATTCACATAGATTTGATTTTGGCTTCGGTTTTTACAAGATACCACAGAACAACTCGGCATTCATATATGTTATCACGATCGCCGTCGAAAGCGTACTAGTTCGCGGAGACGGCCGTTTGCCTGTGACATGAGCCCTGTGGCCATGTAGCGCGGACACCGATACGCCCCCTTACCACTTCTCCTGTATTTTTGATTTCTGTGGTTATTGCAATTATATAAGTATGGTATCAACCATAGATAAAATAAATAAGTAGATTTGGTCAACAGACGAAATTATATCGGAACCGTGTGTCTCCAGTTAGGCGCTGGGCGGGGCAACAACTACACATGCAGTTTAATAAAATCAATAGATACGCACTCGCGCACACACCCGCATTTCTTAAATCAGAACGTACTATACAATCAATAATAAACCTTATTCCGTCAAACACAGCGTGTATTTACCATGCACCGTAGAATTTACCCACACAAAAACATCGGTCGCTATCGTTGTGCTGTGCAAAAGCAATTTATTTTACATATACGCTAGTGATTGACTAAATCGGAAAGTTATCGATTCTTCCATTTATCATTGTACATTTTTTTTTGGGCACCTCAAAATGAACCAAATAAAAAATGGCATGTCCAGAAAATATTACAAGAACAATAAACATATTATTAAGAACATAACATTACATAATTATTATTAAGTACTACCTACTAAGTATTAAGGGCTACCCTGGCGCTTTCGACTTAAATCTTAATATTTAATTATCATAGTGATAGGTCAAATAGAAGTCGATGTTAACTTACATTACGCTCTTGATCGGAACATACCAGCCGTATAGGTTGTATAGAATCCTGAAAAGTTGAATGACTGATTTTATGAATACCCTAAATCATGAGAATAGCTTTCAGTAATAAAATAAAATTTAACACACTTCTGCAAATATCAGTTGTACTATTAATTTTGGAATTGTCCATTCAAAAAGCCTGCGACTTTTCTTTAGAGACTAGAACATTTCTGCGTTGAAGTGAACCGAGCATATAGTGATATTTTTTGTAGGGTACCAGTTAGGTGGCATGCCTGTGGCATCAATCCATTCCTTTTTTATGTTACCATCTTTTGGGAAGCTGAAAAGTACGAAAAGCACTTATTTATCATTTACATACATCCTAAGCTACTTCTAAACGTCACCATATAATAAGCATCGCAATAATTACGTAACACACTATAAATCAAGATCTGAATGATTTTGAAGTATATTGCTAATCCATTGCTTTATATGTTCGAAATATTGGTCTGCTCAACAACGTAAATACCGCAGTGAGTGTTGTTGATTTAGCATAATGAAACCGATTCTTACTGTAAGTGTGTTACGCAACTATTACCTGCGGGGTAACCGCAGGTAATAGTTTAGTAGGTTATAATAGGTTTTTGTTATAAGAAAAATCCTAGTTAGTAGAGAAATTGTTAAATATATGAAAACAAACACACGTCCATGCATAACAAATAAATAGCATGAATATATTGACTTATTTTAAGCTCAATTCACAAATATATCTGAGCCATGCCGATTATTATAACGCATTCGAAGCTTCAATGGAAGCAAAATACAAAAACCATAAAAAATAAAGAAACAGCATGAGGATAAGGCATAACATACGATCATTCTAAACCGAAAAACACCACCGATTATTAACCTAAAATTAAAGTAACTTACTTTACGAATATTGGTTACGCATTTCTCTACTACTCGGTAAAAAAATCAAAATAAGTAAAAAAACATTATTTACATCGACCTTCCAACCGGGCTAAAACGGTTGACAGATTGAAAAATAAACTATTGTAGCGACGGCGAAGTCGGAACTCCTTACGCATGCTGCGGGCGTAAAATAAATTGTTTATTTTTTTTTTTACTTTTTTGTACACTTGACTTTCAACGTATTTTTATTTCTGTCATCTCATGTAAAATAAAAGTTAAACATATTTTCTTAGAGGTTTCCGTATGTTATAAAAAACTTTTTACCAAAAAATTACACCAAGTCAGGATCTGATTATGGGACATCATCAGATCCTGACTTGGTGACAATGGGACCAATTTCAAAGTATACCCTTTCAAACAAAAAAAGCATTTTTCAAATCGGTTCAGCCGTCTCCGAGTACCTAATCGGTGATCATACATAAAAAAATAATAATAATATACGCGTCGAATTGATAACCTCCTCTTTTTTATGTCATCGGTTGAAAAACCCCTAAACTATAATAGCAATATTTCATTCGTCAATCGACATTGCTGTCGATAGCCTACGTTAGTGGATCTACACAAGCACATCACTAATTCGTCGCAAGAAGTGGCGGCCTCACTACGCGATGAATCCGCGTAATACAGTTTCGTATGTTATGTTTACATTGCTTGTCCAGTTACTTAGTGACGAATTCAGGTAGTGGTTAAGGAGCAATTTATTTATAGCAAAAGGAGTACAGTCGCTCTGATATTTGAAAACAAAAATAACATAGTAAAACCAAGAAATATTTTACGATTTATTGTTTTTCATGATTTTAAAGACAAATATTGTAAAATACTTGTACTTACATATGGAAAGTGATTCCATGATTCACATAGATTTGATTTTGGCTTCGGTTTTTACAAGATACCACAGAACAACTCGGCATTCATATATGTTATCACGATCGCCGTCGAAAGCGCACTAGTTCGCGGAGACGGCCACTTGCCTTCTCGCTCTTGTAACGCCAACCCTCCCCGACCTTTGCCAAACGAGCCAGCCCGCGTTGCTGAGCCAGTAGCAATAAATACTCCCTTAAATAATATGACCCAGCCTGACCCTTTGCTGTCCACCATCAACGACCCCGCTGAGCCGAGGCTCGTACTCCACAGGGAGAGCCCTTAGCGCGCGGTTGTTTAAATGTAAATACTAAAAAAAAAAAAAGTGACATGAGCCCTGTGGCCATGTCGCGCGGACACCGATACGCCCCCTTACCACTTCTCTGTATTTTTGATTTCTGTGGTATCAACTAAGTTTTGAAAGATAGTGCATTTTTAGGGTTCCGTAGCCGAATGGCGAAAACGGAACCCTTATAGTTTCGTCATGTCTGTCCGTCCGTATGTCACAGCCATTTTATTCCGAAACTCTTAGGACTATACATGTAAAACTTGGTAGGTAGATGTATTCTGTGAACCGCTTTCCGAATTTAAGAAAAAAATTAAATAAAAAATTAAAATTAAGAGGGCCCCCCATACATGGAACTAAAACTGAAATATTTTTTTCATGAAACCTATGCGTGTGTGGTATTTATAGACAGGTCTTTAAAAATGACATTGAGGTTTCTAAGACCACTTTCTCATAAAGTTAATCGTTTAAAAGATATACGATTCCAAAGTGGTAAAATGTGCCCCCCCCCTCTAACTTCTATAATAATGGAGTGAAAAATCTACAAAAAATATATGTCTATAGATCTTAATGTAATCTTTCAACCAAGACTCGGTTTGAACGAGATCGAGTCAGCAGTTTTTGAGATACAGCATATTTCCTAAAACCGCAAATATAACTTTGTAATTCATAGAAACACTATGAAAAACAAAGTTATTGGGCGTAGTTGTAAAAAAATGTAAATAAGCTAGTTTTAAGAAATTTGTAAGATTTTTTTTGTCACATTAATATACATATTATATTATATTATTATAGTTACTGCGGAACCCTTCATGGGCGAGTCTGACTCGCACTTGGCCATTTTTTTTCATTACCTAACAAGTACATAAAATATTAAGTAGGTACTTACAGTTTTATTCTTTGGAATTTCCTCTTGTATGCTATTTTCAAATTACGATTCTTGCGTCTTTTTTGTCACCCATTTTAATATTATAATAAGAACTAGTATTTGCGTGCTGCGCGAGGTGCAAGCACCTCGCGTGCTTGTGAAATAAAAAAAAAGGGGGGGCGGGTGATGGGGGGAGATGGGGGGGGTTTAGTATTTGCGTGTTGCGCGAGGTGCAAGCATCTCGCGTGCTTGTGAAAAAAAAAAAGGGGGGGGGGTGATGGGGGGGGGCTTAGTATTTGCGTGTTGCGCGAGGTGCAAGCACCTCAGTTGTCAGTAGTCGTTGGACCAACATTTCATCTCATGTTAAACGAAGATGTGGTCGAAGAAAACTCTCCGAAAAAAAACACCTTTAGAACCCCTGGTAAAACTTTATCGTAACGTATAAGACATTAGGCTGCGTTTCCACCAGAGATGTGCGAGGATGCGTAGCGAAGGATGTGTTTGTAAAGAACCAATAGAATCGCTTCATTTACCTCGCCTCGGTCAGTACAGCTCTGGTGGGAACGGCTCAGCGGCGCTAGATTTTTGCGCATACAAAACAAGCGAGGGGTGTGTGCGAGGGATGTGTGCGAGAGATGTGTTGCGAGGGATGTGTTGCGAGGAATATGTGATGAGAAGGATGTGTTGCGAGGTTTGCGCATACTCGCACCACACATTAATGCGCATTTTTACAGCTCTGCTACACATCCTCGTAGGCACATTTTCATCGCACAGCTTTGGTGGAAACCCCCACACATTTTCACAGCACAGCTAGACATCCTCACACGACACATTTCCATCGCACATCTCTGGTGGAAACGCAGCCTCACGCGGTCAAATAGATCTTCAATGTGCCGAGATGTGTTGAGCACCGTGCCATCAATTTCTTTGACACCGAGCCACTCACCACAGTGTTAAACTGTGAAACAGTGTTGATGCGGTGTATCATTGATCAGATGATTGGTATTGTCATCAGACATATGGACGCTGTCATTTACATGTTTCAAGGAATAAGTTTGGACAAACAGAATTCTTGATGTGTCTTAAATGTAGAATTCAATTCAATTTATTTAATTCAGACATGCATCCATAGTGTTAGTAAACATAAATTAATAGTAATAGCTAGTGTTAGTAACAGAGGTAAGTCACAAAAAATAAAAACAGTCTTTGTCCTCGACTGGTATAGATCCTCATCCAGTGACACATCAGAGGAGAGTCCCACCGGTCAATGAATTGTAATAATTGTGGATTTTTTGAACGACCGACTGGCAAGGGTGATATTAAATACCACGCGGACCCAGTTCAGATTGATTGAAAGTCTTTAATTTTGTAATTCTATTCCAGTCTCTTGACGATATTTTCTTAAAGTTCTACCATATTGAAAGTACTGGCGATATGAGCCTAAGTTCACCAATTAATTCGTAAAATTTAATTTATAAATTCGACAAATGTTTTTATCAGACTTTTAACACAACTTCAAGTATAGGTATGTTCTTTATTAGAGATAGGCTGCGTCTTTTTCCTTGAAAATGTATGGAATTTCCACTTGAAAAAGACGCAGGCAACAGCTAGAGATAGGTAGATACTTTATCAATACCTTTTTAAGTGCTAGGTTAATAACCAGAGACTCAAACGACTGATAGGTGTCTATTTTATGTACAGAACGTGTTTTATTGTTAACAACTCATTACAGAGAACAAGAGGATAACGTTATCAGCAGTATATATTATTTACTGGCTTTACACCTTCATTGTGTTTTATCGAATGGTGGCATAGCTTTCTTCTTAACTCTGCTGGATATCGCTTCTATGATAACACTGCGAGATTGCGCCTACATATAATTATGGTTATTTCTCACACAGACGATACTTCAAACAGGGCATTAAAACTGACTGTCTTACTAAATTTGATAGTTAAATATTTAGATAAATTCAATTCAGCGTATTAGTAATAGAAAGTAAAGTATTAGATAGATAGATATACTCTTTATTGCACGCCATAACAGAATTAAAATAATAAGGACTTAAAAACTACAAAGGGTGTTACAATGGGCGGTCTTATCGCTAAAAGCGATCTTTTACAGACAACCTTTGGATGGATTTGACACAGCAGGAGAAAATAAATACGCGGGTGGTCTATGGTGTATTATTCACTTATATACAATAAACTAGTATTTGCGTGTTGCGCGAGGTGCAAGCACCTCGCGTGCTTGTGAAAAAAAAAGAAGAAAAAAGGGGGGGTGATGGGTGGGGTTTAGTATTTGCGTGTTGCGCGAGGTGCAAGCACCTCGCGTGCATGTGAAAAAAAAAAAAAAAGGGGTGTTGATGGGGGAGATGGGGGGGGTTTAGTATTTGCGTGTTGCGCGAGGTGCAAGCACCTCGCGTGCTTCTGAAAAAAAAAATGGGGGGGGGTTGCACCATTATTTCGACTAAAGCATTGCGCCTCTAAATAAATCTGAAAAAAAAAAAATGTTCAAAGTCTCTTAATTTCCGAGATCCGCCTAAAGGGGGTGAGAAGGGGGGCAAGTGGGGCGACTTTGAAAAATGGTTTTTACTAAACCGAGCCTCCTCTATACGAATCCGTAAAAAAAATAAAATACGGCTCTCGTAGTTTCCGAGATACGATAGGGAGGGGGGAGAAGGGGGGTGAAAAGGGGAGGTTTGGCACTTTTCCCGTAGGTTTGAGAGTTACTTGTTTACGAGTCTATCAAAATATACCCACCTCCCCATCCACCATCTGGGAGAACAATTATGTCAATGAGTGAGTGAGTCAGTGAGTGGTAATTTAGCTTTATATAATACTAGCTTTTGCCCGCGGCTTCGCCCGCATTAATTTACACTTGTCAATAATTCTTGTTGCCAAAAAGGTGTACCGTATCTTTTTGGGTGGTTAAAAAACGCATATAATATTTAAAAAACCATCACCACGGTTCATCCATCCCCAAAAACAGACGGACAGTTAGTATTTAAAATTTATCTTTTTAAAACCAAAAACGTAGTTTGCAATACATTTTTGTAAACTACGTTTCTGGTTTTCCCGTCCTTGGCGTGTTGATTTTGTACGCTTAATACTCGTGAGCACGTCACATACAATTGCCCATGGGAAAAGCAGTCTTTTTCTAAATGTACACCTGCGACTTTCAGTGTCCGTCCTTGAGCTTTGTTTATGGTCATTGCGAATGCCGCTTTTAGGGGAAATTTGTGTTTTTCGAACTGAATGTAAGGAATAATTACGTTTTCACCGCTTGCTGTTCCTGTCATAATTATTGCTTGAAAACATTGCATCCAAGGTATGTAATTTGTAGTCGCATGCCATTACAGAGCCTTGGTGCGCCCTGATTACGCATCAACAGGACTGGGACATCAAGTTAAAGCCTCAAATAATGTGATGGGGTACCCTGACAATTCCAGAGAGTTGATAAACTTTACAGAGTACGACGTCACTTGCTTTGTATCCATGACAATGTCGACGGACAGATACTCAACAACATCACAATCCACATGAGACATAATCTTTTCGTTGATCTGCCCTACAATTTCGTTAGTTGGTGCCAAAATTACTCTTTCACGCAGCCATTCTTTATCCTTCATATTTGTTTTCAAGTCAGAATAAACGTGGTTTATTAAATTATATGTATCTTGGACCACGTTCACTATGTATGTTAATACAGTTTCTGCTTCAGCTTCAGTTTTGGTTTCAGCATCAGTTTCAGTTTCAGCTTCAGTTTGGTTTCAGCGCCAGTTTCAGCTACAGTTCCAGTTTCAGCTTCAGCTACAGTTCCAGTTTCAGCTTCAGTTTCAGCTTCAGCTTCAGTTTTGATTTCAACATCAGTTTCAGTTTCAGCTTCAGTTTGGTTTCAGTTTCAGCTTCAGCTTCAGTTTTGGTTTCAGCATCAGTTTCAGCTTTAGTTTCAGTTTCAGCTTCAGTTTGGTTTCAGCGTCAGTTTCAGCTACAGTTTCAGTTTCAGCTTCAGCTTCAGTTTTGGTTTCAGCATCAGTTTCAGTTTCAGCTTCAGTTTGGTTTCAGCGTCAGTTTTAGCTACAGTTCCAGTTTCAGTTTCAGCTTCAGTTTTGGTTTCAGCATCAGTTTCAGTTTCAGTTTGGTTTCAGTTTCAGCTTCAGCTTCAGTTTTGGTTTCAGCATTAGTTTCAGTTTCAGCTTCAGTTTTGGTTTCAGTTTCAGATTCAGCTACAGTTTTAGCTTAATTTTCAGCTTCAGATTCAATTTCAGCTTCAGCTTCAGTTTTGGTTTCAGCATCAGTTTCAGCTTCAGCTTTAGTTTCAGTTTCAGCTTCAGTTTGGTTTCAGCGTCAGTTTCAGCTACAGTTTCAGCTTCAGCTTCAGCTTCAGTTTTGGTTTCAGTTTCAGTTTCAGATTCAGTTTCTGCTTCAGTTTTGGTTTCAGTTTCAGATTCAGCTACAGTTTCAGATTAATTTTCAGCTTCAGTTTCAGCTTCAGCTTCAGTTTTGGTTTCAGCATTAGTTTCAGCTTTAGTTTCAGTTTCAGCTTCAGTTTGGTTTCAGCGTCAGTTTCAGCTACAGTTCCAGTTTCAGTTTCAGCTTCAGCTTCAGTTTTGGTTTCAGTTTCAGATTCAGTTTCTGCTTCAGCTTCCGTTTTGGTTTCAGTTTCAGATTCAGCTACAGTTTCAGCTACAGTTTCAGTTTCAGATTCAGTTTAGCTCAAATAAATCATCCCGTTGACATCTATTGCCACACGATCTTCTCCTATTTTCAAAAGGGCAAACGCATATTGCCCCGATTTTGAAATAGAAATTCTTTGTATATTTACTTGTAGAAATTATTTGTGTATTTACTTGATTGGTTAAAATTTAAGCGACACGGTTGGCGTAACTGTTGACTGGTGCATGACGTGGGTTCGACCCCAGCCCTAAACAAAGATTTGTATAGCCTACATACAGTTGTGTAGTTTAAAAAAAATGTTATGAGTGGTTCTTGAATACGCGATTTGAATGAATTGGGAGGGGGGAATACAAAGTTCCAACACCCCTTTACATCCTTAAGGGATGATTTCCAGGATAAAAACTATCCTATGTCTTTTCCAGGGTCTAAAACTATCTCCATAGCAAATTTCATCCAAATCGGTTTTGCGGTCAAGTGTATAATGTGGGTGGGGATGGCGGGGACATCATTGATTCCCTATACAAAATTCCAACACCATTTTTACATCTTTTAGGAATGATTTCCGGGGCGAAACCTATGCTATGTCTTTCCCAGGGTCCTAAACCTTTCCCATGCCAAATTTCATCTAAATCGGTTCAGCGGTTTAGGCGTCAAAAGGTAACAGACAGACAGTTACTTTCGAATTATTATAATACCTTACATCGGGATAAAAACTATCCTATGTCCTTTCCAGGATCCTCAACTATTCCCATGCCAAATTTCATGTAAATCGGTTCAGCGGTTAAGGCGTGAAAAGGTAACAGACAGACAGACAGACAGACAGACAGACAGACAGACAGACAGACAGAGTTACTTTCGCATTTATAATATTAGTATGGATATGGAAGTATGGATAGTATGGATATGGATATGGAAGTGTGGAGTTATATTATTAGTATTAAAGTATGGATAGCTTTTGTCCGCGACTTCGTTCGAGTGGGAGGTTTTCGCCGCGTAAATCCCAAAACCGTGGGAGTTCCGGGATTAAAAGTGGCTTATGTGTTTTTACAGGATGTCAACTGTCTCCTTACCAAATTTCATTGAGATCCGTTCAGTAGTTTTTGCGTGAAAGAGCAACAAAGATACAATTCGAAAACTATCCTACGGGAACCTTACATCGGGATAAAAATTATCCTATGTCCTTTCCAGGATCCTCAACTATTCCCATGCCAAATTTCATGTAAATCGGTTCAGCGGTTAAGGCGTGAAAAGGTAACAGACAGACAGACAGACAGACAGACAGACAGAGTTACTTTCGCATTTATAATATTAGTATGGAAGTATGGATAACTAGTATTTGCGTGTTGCGCGAGGTGCAAGCACCTCGCGTGATTGTGAAAAAAAAAAAAAAAAAAAGGGGGGGGGAAATGGGGGGGGGGTTGAACAATTATTTCGACTAAAGCATTGCCCCTCTAAATAAATCTGAAAAAAAAAAATGTTCCAAGTCTCTTAGATTCCGAGATCCGCCTAAAGGGGGGAGAAGGGGGGCGGGGGGGGATTTTGAAAAATGGTTTTTACTTTACCGAGCCTCCTATACGAATCCGTAAAAAGAAAAAAATACGGGTCTCGTAGTTTCCGAGATACGTTAGGGGGGGGGGGGAGAAGGGGGGAGAAAAGGGGAGGTTTGGCACTTTTCCCGTAGGTTTGAGAGTTACTTGTTTACGAATCCGTCAAAATATACCCACCTCCCCATCCACCATCTGGGAGAACAATTATGTCAATGAGTGAGTGAGTCAGTCAGTCAGTGGTAATTTAGCTTTATATAGTATAATATAATAACTAGTATTTGCGTGTTACGCGAGGTGCAAGCACGTCGCGTGCTTGTGAAAAAAAACAAAAAAAAAATGGGGGGTGGTGATGGGGGAGATGGGGGGGTTTAGTATTTGCGTGTTGCGCGAGGTGCAAGCACCTCGCGTGCTTGTGAACAAAAAAAAAAGGGGGGGTGATGGGGGGGGGTTGCACAATTATTTCGACTAAAGCATTGCCCCTCTAAATAAATCTGAAAAAAAAAATGTTCAAAGTGTCTTAATTTCCGAGATCCGCCTAAAGGGGGTGAGAAGGGGGGCAAGGGGGGCAACTTTGAAAAGTGGTTTTTTTTTACCGAGCCTCCTCTATACGAATCCGTAAAAAGAAAAAAATACGGGTCTCGTAGTTTCCGAGATACGTTAGGGGGGGGGGGGAGAAGGGGGGAGAAAAGGGGAGGTTTGGCACTTTTCCCGTAGGTTTGAGAGTTACTTGTTTACGAATCCGTCAAAATATACCCACCTCCCCATCCACCATCTGGGAGAACAATTATGTCAATGAGTGAGTGAGTCAGTCAGTCAGTGGTAATTTAGCTTTATATAGTATAATATAATAACTAGTATTTGCGTGTTACGCGAGGTGCAAGCACGTCGCGTGCTTGTGAAAAAAAACAAAAAAAAAATGGGGGGTGGTGATGGGGGAGATGGGGGGGTTTAGTATTTGCGTGTTGCGCGAGGTGCAAGCACCTCGCGTGCTTGTGAAAAAAAAAAAAAGGGGGGGTTGATGGGGGGGGGGGGGTTGCAAAAGTATTTTGACTAAAGCATTGCCCCTCTAAATGAATCTGAAAAAAAAAATGTTCCAAGTCTCTTAGATTCCGAGATCCGCCTAAAGGGGGAGAGAAGGGGGGCGGGGGGGGGGACTTTGAAAAATGGTTTTTACTTTACCGAGCTTCCTCTATACGAATCCGTAAAAAAAAAAACGGGTCTCGTAGTTTCCGAGATACGATAGGGGGGGGGGAGAAGGGGGGTGAAAAGGGGAGGTTTGGCACTTTTCCCGTAGGTTTGAGAGTTACTTGTTTACGAATCTGTCAAAATATACCCACCTCCCCATCCACCATCTGGGAGAACAATTATGTCAATGAGTCAGTCAGTGAGTGAGTCAGTGAGTGGTAATTTAGCTTTATATAATACAACTAGTATTTGCGTGTTGCGCGAGGTGCAAGCAGCTCGCGTGCTTGTGAAAAAAAAAATGGGGGGGGGTGTTGGGGGGGGGGTTGCACAATTATTTCGACTAAAGCATTGCCCCTCCAAATGAATTTGAAAAAAAAAATGTTCCAAATCTCTTAGTTTCCGAGATCCGCCTAAAGGGGGTGAGAAGGGGGGCAAGTGGGGTGACTTTGAAAAATGGTTTTTACTTTACAGAGCCTCTTCTATACGAATCCGTAAAAAGAAAAAAATACGGGTCTCGTAGTTTCCGAGATACGATAGGGAGGGGTGAAAAGGGGAGGTTTGGCACTTTTCCCGTAGGTTTGAGAGTTAGTATTTGCGTGTTGCGCGAGGTGCAAGCACCTCGCGTGCTTTCTTTAAAAAAAAAAAGATGGGGGGAGATGGGGGGGGGGGGGTTTGCACAATTATTTGGACTAAAGCATTGCCTCTCTAAATGAATCTGAAAAAAAAAAATGTTCCAAGTCTCTTAATTTCCGAGATCCGCCTAAAGGGGGTGAGAAGGAGGGCAAGGGGGGCGGATAAATTGATTTTACTTTACCGAGCCTCCTCTATACGAATCCGTAAAAAAAAAGAATACGGGTCTCGTAGTTTCCGAGATACGATAGGAAGGGGGAGAAGGGGGGTGAAAAGGGGAGGTTTGGCACTTTTCCCGTAGGTTTGAGAGTTACTTGTTTACGAATCTGTCAAAATATACCCACCTCCCCATCCACCATTTGGGAGAACAATTATGTCAATGAGTCAGTGAGTGAGTGAGTGAGTGAGAGGTAATTTAGCTTTATATAATACAACTAGTATTTGCGTGTTGCGCGAGATGCAAGCACCTCGCGTGCTGGTGAAAAAAACTAAAGCATTGCCCCTCTAAATCAAGTATTTGCGTGTTGCGCGAGGTGCAAGCACCTCGCGTGCTTGTGAAAACAAAAAAAAAAAAAAAAAGGGGGGGGTGATGGGGGGGTTTAGTATTTGCGTGTTGCGCGAGGTGCAAGCACCTCGCGAGCTTGAGAAAAAAAAAAAAAAAAAAAGAAGAGGGGGCGGGTTGCACAAGTATTTCGACTAAAGCATTGCCCCTCTAAATGAATCTGAAAAAAAAAATGTTCCAAGTCTCTTAGATTCCGAGATCCGCCTAAAGGGGGGGAGAAGGGGGGCGGGGGGGGGACTTTGAAAAATGGTTTTTACTTTACCGAGCCTCCTCTATACGAATCCGTAAAAAACAAAAAATACGGGTCTCGTAGTTTCCGAGATACGATAGGGGGGGGGGGGGAAGAAGGGGGGTAAAAGGGGAGGTTTGGCACTTTTCCCGTAGGTTTGAGAGTTACTTGTTTACGAATCTGTCAAAATATACCCACCTCCCCATCCACCATCTGGGAGAACAATTATGTCAATGAGTGAGTCAGTCAGTCAGTGAGTGGTAATCTAGCTTTATATAGTATAACTAGTATTTGCGTGTTGCGCGAGGTGCAAGCACCTCGCGTGCTTGTGAAAAAAACTAAAGCATTGCTCCTCTAAATCAAGTATTTGCGTGTTGCGCGAGGTGCAAGCAACTCGCGTCTTTGTGAAAAAAAAAAAAAAAAAAAAAAGGGGGGGGGTGATGGGGGGGGTTTGCACAAGTATTTCGACTAAAGCATTGCCCCTCTAAACGAATCTGAAAAAAAAAATGTTCCAAGTCTCTTAGTTTCCGAGATCCGCCTAAGGGGGGGGAGAAGGGGGGCGGGGGGGGGGACTTTGAAAAATGGTTTTTACTTTACCGAGCCTCCTCTATACGAATCCGTAAAAAAAAAAAATACGGGTCTCGTAGTTTCCGAGATACGATAGGGAGGGGGGAGAAGGGGGGGGAAAAGGGGAGGTTTGGCACTTTTCCCGTAGGTTTCAGAGTTACTTGTTTACGAATCTGTCAAAATATACCCACCTCCCCATCCACCATCTGGGAGAACAATTATGTCAGTGAGTCAGTGAGTGGTAATTTAGCTTTATATAGTATAATTTACGACAAGTAGTAATCATTATTTACAACGTTATACCTAATTACACACTAAAATAACCTAATATTTACACACACTATACATAAAACAAAGAAAAATCTAATTGGTTGGGCTATCGACAATAATTTTATTTGCGGAGAAAAGTGTCACTGGTCCGTCCAGCACTGCGTCTCGTCCCGCACTGATTTACTGGGCGCCCGGAGGGGTGGATACGCGATTTGCGAGTAGCGATTACGTAAAAAAATCCTTATAAATAATTAAGAAAGTTATTGGCAAAAATAAGCACATGGTCCCATCGGCATTACTTAATATAATATATTGGTGGCAATTAAAAGATCCTGTGATTGATAGTTTAGGAGAAAAATGGTAGTAAGTCACAAAAACAGAGGCCACTTTGCGTATTTATTTATGATATTTCAAATATATTTTTATTTTTTCTGAAGCCAAGAGGACACGCTTTACATTGTGTAGATTAATATATATTATTTTGAAAAAAAATCTTGTAAGGGTTACGGAAAAAAAAGGTTCTAATGTATCCTAAATGAAGCCTGATTCACGAATATCCACACCCCTTAAAAAGTGTCGTTACAACTTTTCGTATGAATTTTTTCCGGCTAGCCCCCTTTCGTAACGCGCGATAAGGAACTTCGTTCCAAAAAAAGCAGCATCAATAATTCTATCAAATATTCGTTGGATTCAGCAAACGTAGATCGGTACAGTAACGGATATTTCATATGGACGCGTTGACACCCATTTATTAACACCAGAGCAGCTTTCGTATCAGTTGAGCATCATCTCCAGTCACCTGAATGGTAAACTGGCGATACCAGTGGATTTGAAAAACATCAAGGACTTGTATCGCCTACTTAAGGTGTCAGCTAGAGTCTTCCCTAATTATTTAATCATCGAAATCAAGATTCCCCTCCTAAGCAACGAACTCTTTGAATTAAATCAAATCGTATCAATATCGCGAAAGAGTGGAATACAATATTATCATCTCGTCCCATCAGTACCATTTATACTATAAATGATCCTTGCGTATATAGCATATAATCTACGCAGGGATACTGCAATCCTTCTATCAGAAGCAGACCTACAATCATGCACTCATGCTCCCAGTGATAACCTGTTATGCTCATTAAACTTGCCCATTTACAATCTAAATATAAAGCAATCTGTCTGTGAAATAAAAATATTCGATCATAAACAATTATGTCACACCGTGAAGTCATCATGTGAAGAGCAATGGATCAAATTGCACAGGCCAAACACCTGGTTGTACACATGTTGCTCGGAATGCCAGGCTCACATTATTTGCGCCAACGGAATCACAATGGTAAACCTTGTCGACAGCGCGATTATTACCCTAGGTCATGGTTGCACATTGAAAGGGGATACCTTTAGCATTTATGCTCACAACAATTTCATAAATCATATAAATATTCATCATCACATCGAAGTCCCAGAGGTGTCTATTCTAAATAAAATCACTAAAACGTCTGCACCAGAGAACTTCAGCGTGGCCGAAGATCATCAGCTCATCTGGAGTCAGTTACGGGCTCAGATTGACGAGGTTAAGGAACAGTCGTCCACGGATCTGAGCATTCACGATATTCATCACTATACCGTCGTGTACATCAGTATAGCTTCAGTAATCATATTAAGTGGCGTCGTCGGGTACATCATCAGACAACATCAAATTTCGGGCAGAGTACCAGAATCGCCGGCCCCCCAGGGCCAGGCGGCTGTCAGGGCAGAGCCAGTGGCAGTAGCGGCGACGGACACAGTGCACAAGTGTAATGAAGTGTTCACAATCAGTGGTGTAGATAAGGCTACCTCATCAACATTTCATCATGTATCATAGAATAGTCATTTTTAATTAATCTTTAACTTAAATTTACCTTCTATTTGGGCGGGCAGGATGTAGGGAACCGTACATTAATCTAACAACTTACGCTCCGTGCATTCTGCACACACATCAATTATATCAATTACGCAAATCATTATGTTAAATCTATTTTTATAATAAATCAGTGTTTATCGAACATTCGCGACGGTCGGTTTTATTTCATCATCATCATCCTAATAGAATCGCCCCGCTATCTATCACTAAGTGTAGGGATCCCCTACAAAGTATATACAGGGTCTTTAGGCGGGTCGATGTTGACAGTTTGCGGCGGCCATGTTGTTTTGGCGGTATCTGTCAAATGCGTTGTTATTTCTGCCGTTACTGATGCCATATCACCATGGCAAATGACACGATTGAGCTTTTATCATTTGGACGCGCTTCCAAATGATAAAAGTTTATTATCAAAATGAGTGTTCGTTAGTGCAGAAGTTGCGCGTATTACGTCCATTTTACGGCAGACGCGGTGGCCCTTCAAAGTCGACTCTCCAACTTTTGGTGACCAGATTCGAGTCGACTGGTTCGGTAAACAACTAACCAACACCCTTACGTCAAAGGAACGCCAGATCGGCCGAGAACATCGCTGCTGTCCCTGACAGTATGCAGGAGACTCCGAGACAGTCGATTTGTCGCCGTGCACAAGAACTCGGCCTTTCGCAGACTTCTACTTGGCGAATTTTGCGTCGGGACTTGGGCCTACACCCGTACAAGATCCTACTGACCCAGGAGCTCAAAGTGAATGACCCTATGGCCACGCCGTTTGTTGGCTGACTGGGCTACAAAACGTTTGGAAGAGGACCTCGATTTTGGCCGAAAAATCATCTTTAGCGACGAGGCGTATTTTTGGATGAATGGTTTTGTTAATAAGCAAAATTGCCGTATATGGGACGACCACAACCCACATGAGGTTCACCAGGTGGTAATGCATCCACAAAAAGTTACTGTTTGGTGCGGATTTTGGTCCGGCGGCGTCATTGGTCCGTACTTCTTCGAAAACGATAATGGCGAGGCCATTACTGTCAACGGCGAGTGCTACAGATCAATGATTAACATTTTATTTTGGCCTGAATTGAACGATATGGACGTGGACAACATGTGGGTCCAACAAGACGGCGCTACGTGCCACACAGCGAGCGACACAATGGACATTCTGCATGAATGCTTCGACGGTAGGGTTCTCTCGCAGTGGTGACGTGAATAGGCCACCAAGATAGTGCGATTTGATCTCGCTAGACTTCTTCTTGTGGGGTTTTCTCAAGTCAAAGGTATATGCCAATAATCCGCAATCAACCGATGCCCTGAAAGTCAACATAACGTAGGCCATCGCTCAGATTCAACCGGATCTATGCAGTAGAGTAATTGAAAATTGGACCTCTCGGTTCCGTGCCACCGTTTGAAGCCGCGGTGGACATTTAAACGATGTCATATTTCATAAATGGTTGCGCCAACATTCAAAATATGATTGACATCCGCTATTTCCTATATCCATCTCCTTCCCGCACATACCTCGCGAGTGAGTAAGAAGATTCGCCCGCCATTTGTCGAAAAAACTTTTTTTTTGGTCCGAATCGCTCCGCAAACAAGTTGACAATGGCGTCGACGCGCTGCGCTTAAAAATATTAATAACTTTGGAATCACCGCATTTTCGCATGTAATAAGACTTATAATCCATAGTTTGTGCTTGTGTTTAACGTGTGAGGACAATAACTTGAAGCCCAACTGCCCTGAACCTGGAAAAGTGAACCGGTGCACCGGCGACGACGCGAGCACGTGACTCCCGTAAAGGTTTGTGCTTCCTTCCCTGTTTATTTCGGGTTGTATTCCATTGTCCCACACCCACTGCAACTCGAATTACCTAACGCTAAGCGTTTGTCAATCGTTTAGCTCCGCACCGCAAATACAGTCCACTAAATTAGCCTTTCGCGCCAACACTTTCTTTGGTCCTTCGAGCCGGATAGTTAGGTACTTATTTGAATTAGGTACATATTTGTTGTAGTTATCGCATTGGTATTTATTCCATAAGGACTAAACGCACCGCACCGCAGTCTTATACCTAACCCAATCCGTTGTTTGTTCATCTATTACCTACGTACGTGCGTAATACCTACATACCTACGTAGCCATAGATCGCTCGTATTAGTTATTCATTCGGAAGTCTAAAATTATTTGTATATCAGAAACAGAGACACAACCTAGTGGGTAAATTAAGATTGTTTAAAAACTACCTACAGTTCTTTTATTTCACCCGCAGTTCGTTATAACTACCTACCCACTTTAGGTATTTAATATTGTCCGCGTCGCTGTTCTCCATCGCTTATTTGTTAAAATAACTTTATTTGCTTGTTTACCGCATTGATTGTTTGTAATAAATAATTATTATTCACGATGTCTCATAAGGACATCAAAGTTCAATTGAAACTTTTATATGCTAAAAGAGACATGATATTTTCTCGCGTGCAATCTATTTGCGATAATGCACTTAAAACACTTGATCTAGCTATTAGAGATTCGTTCTTATGTTCTATAGAAAACTTGGATAGTTTGCGCACGGAATTTGAATCCGTAATTCATAATATTAACGTTTTAGAGTTAGAATTAAATCCAGAATACGCTGTGAGTTATCATATCAGGCTTTGGCGTCATTTGATGATTTATTCTGTCGCATCAAACGCGTCGCGAGGAGCTTGGAGAAGCCGTATATCCATCAGAGCCAGGCAAATCACACTCGCGATCGTCCCAAATTACCGCCCATTCAGATACCTGAATTTAATGGTGATATTCGCAATTGGAATCTATTAATAGATAGTTTTGAAAACACTATAAATGGGAACGTCTCTTTGACAGTTAACTGGTAAAGTTAAAACTGTTTGTTTACATTACTTTTAGTGCCGAAAATTATTCATTAATTTTAAAAACTTTAAAGTCGAAATATGAAGGCAAAAGATTAGTTGCTACCGCATATTTAGATCAGCTATTCGAGTTGAAAAATATTACAGTTTGTAATGAACATAATTTAGAGACGTTTTTAAATACTTTTGCATCATCTTTTCGCGCAGTAAAGAACCTGAAGGTCGATGACCTCTGCGACTTTTTGTTTTTATATTTGGGTTTAAAGAAATTAGATAGTGAAACTGTTCGTTTATTTGAAATAGACCATCGCAGTAGTAAACTGCCAAAATTCAATGATTTAGAATGTTTTGTTCGCGATCATATTAAAATATTGCAACGCACTTCGTCAACCCATGAAGTTACGAAGAAGTCCGACCGTCGAACAGATGCGGCTTCGAAGTCACAAAAGTCGACACATACGTATGTGAATACAGCACCTGCTCCTGTACAATCGAGTTGTTCTTTGTGTAATAGTCAACATTCGCAATTGTACAAGTGTTTTGGTTTCTTAAAATTTACGCCCCATGAACGTTATAAGTTTGTTCGCGAAAAAAATTTGTGCTTTAACTGCCTTAGTGACAAGCATCGGGTTACGTCTTGTAATAGTAGTCAAATTTGTCGTAAGTGTCCTTCGAAGCACCACACTTTACTTCACATGGAGAAAAGTTGTAATAATGCCGCATCCAATGTGAGCACAGTTAGTTTACCAAGCGGTGACACGTCGTCGCAGTCAGTCGGTGCGAACTCTGCGTCCGCTTCGCAGCCGCAGCCGCAATCAACGCGCGACGTTGCCCGCTCGCAGGCCGCCGTGAGTGACGTCACGTTGTGTTCGATGTCCGCCGCAAGCAATACATGCACTACCATGGTGCTCGCGACCGCTCACGTTGTTGTTGATGATGCTTTTGGTAATCCGTGTCTTGTTCGAGCGTTGTTAGATTGCGCTTCGCAGAGTAATTTTTTAACTCAAAATTGTTGTCAACGCCTTGGTTTTAGTATTAATAACCGACCAGCCCGCTCAGTAGTTAAGGGGTTCGGTGGTTTAAAATCAACCATTCATGGTTCGATTAAAATTAAATTTGCATCGCGTTTTAATTCTAATATTTGTTTTGATATGGATTCGCTTGTCGTAGATAAAATTACGGAACAATTGCCTACTGTCCCGGTTGACACGTCTTTATTGACCAAATTTAAAGACCTACCGTTGGCAGATGAATCTTATGGTGTCCCTGGAGACGTCGATATGTTGATCGGCGCATCGATTCTCCCGCACCTTCAGTTATCTCGTAAGATTCAAGGTCATTCGTCGTTTCCCGCACCGCACGCCATAGAAACAGTTCTAGGTGTTGTTATTGTTGGTTCCGCACCCGCACATTTAGATAGTTACTCGACTGTGTCACATTGCTGCACTGTTGAGCCGCCGCTGGAGTCTACCATCCGCAGGTTCTGGGAAATTGAAGAGGTCAATGTCCCGCCTATCCTAAGCCCTGATGATAAGGTGGCTGAGGAGATTTATTGTGGCACGACTACCCGTGATAATGATGGTCGTTATATTGTCGCGCTTCCATTCAAGGGAGATATTTTTTCGCTCGGTGACTCCTACGCTTCCGCGGAAAAACGCTTTTCTTGTTTAGAACGTAAGATGCAAGCATCTCCGAAGTTGAAGCAAGCCTATGATGAGGTGGTTACCGAATACTTAGATAAAGGGTACATCTCACCTGCATCCACCGTCGAGACTGACGAGACTCTTGATCATCCATCTTACATCATCCCGCACCACGGAGTTTTTAGAGAAGACAAGCTTACTACTAAGCTCCGCGTGGTTTTGGACGGCAGTGCTAAGACTAGCACTTCCGTATCGCTCAATGATATTTTGTATTGTGGTCAAAACCTTCAAGGTAACTTATTTGACATTATTGTGAATTTCCGCTTGTTTGCTGTCGCGCTTTCCGCCGACATAAGGCAAATGTTTCTTTCTATTGGTATTCGCGAATGCGACCGCAAATTTCAACGTTTTTTGTATAGATTTTCGCCTCAAGAACCTTTGAGAGTTTACGAGTTTAATCGTGTTTGTTTTGGGCTTAAGTCGAGTCCTTTCCATGCGCTTCGCACTATCAAGCAATTAGCCGCTGATGAGGGTGAAAGATTCCCGAAAGCGAAAGACACTATTGAGACTGGGCTATACATGGATGACTTTGTTAATAGTGTAGCCAGCGAGGCGGATGCCGTTGAGACCGCCGCTCAAGTAATAAGTCTTATGAAGGCCGGTCAGTTTGATCTTGTGAAGTGGACTAGTAATTCGCAGACCGCTCTAGATTCGATTCCACTATCGCATCAATTATCTTCGGTGAAGGAATTTGATGGTGATGATACGCACAAGGTTCTAGGTTTAAGTTGGTCACCCGCGTCTGACATGTTCAGTCTTAAAGTTAGTTCGACTCCGCAAATTTGTACTAAGCGCATTATCCTGTCGTGTGTAGCACGTATATGGGATGTTATGGGATTTGTAGCTCCCGTCGTTTTATATGCCAAGTTGCTTATAAAAGAACTTTGGCTTTCCAATAGCGATTGGGACGACCCCGCGCCCGAAAATATTGTTAAATTGTGGGCTCGCTTCCGGAAAGAACTTCCATTGCTCAATCAAATAAAAATTCCTCGCCATGTTGGTATATTGTCGAACAGTATAGTTACTGTTGTAGGCTTCGCCGACGCCAGTGCAAAGGCTTACGGGGGGTAGTTTATTTTCACGTTTTGGATGCTGACAAGGTTTCGGTTAGTCTTATAAGCGCTAAATCCTAAGTCTCCCCTCGCAAGGTCATTTCTCTGGCGCGCCTGGAGCTGTGCGCTATACTTTTGTTAGTGCAATTAATCAGCTCGATTGTCAATTCTTGTGGGCACCGCATTATTATTGATAGAATTATGGCTTTTTCTGACTCTACTGTAGCTTTGTGTTGGGCACATTCTTCGCCCCATCGCTGGGACACATTCGTCGCCAATAGGGTGGCCAAAATCCAGTCCGAATTACCACCACAAAATCTCTTTCACGTTGCTGGCACAGATAATCCCGCCGATTGTCTCTCCCGTGGGTTGCTCCCTTCGCAAATTTTAGATCATCCGCTGTGGTTCTGCGCTCCGTCTCGGATTCATAGCGTGCTCGAGGAATGGCCGGTTAAGCCCTTTAATCCAGCTGCCGT
Source organism: Tholera decimalis (assembly GCA_943138885.2). Lineage (NCBI taxonomy): Eukaryota > Metazoa > Arthropoda > Insecta > Lepidoptera > Noctuidae > Tholera > Tholera decimalis. The sequence continues at coordinate 32,140,096 of OW964560.2, forward strand.
TTCAGAACCACCCGAGGAGAAGAAACATTCGCTTGTAGTTTCGGTTCCACGTGAAGAGTCGATTATTTTATCGTTATCTAATCGCGTCTCGTCTTGGTCGAGACTTTTGCGTTGTGTGGTGTATGTATGTCGTTTTCTAAAACTGTTACCCACGCGCGGTGTTATAACCGCCGCTGATCTGGATAAAGCTGAGTCAGTCGTGCTACGTTAATTGCAGAGATTTTATTTCGCATCCGAAATTAGTAGTTTGGAGTCCAACAAACCTTGTAGCCGCGCCTTTCAACATTTGAAACCTTTTTTGCAGAATGGTCTTATTCGAGTAGGTGGTCGTTTGAGAAATTCCGATTTAGGATTTGAGCAAAAGCATCCAGTAGTTTTACCCCGCAAGGACCATATTTTAGATTTGATTGTAGATTATCATCATAGGTTGAATTGCCACGCAGGTCCAGACTTGTTGATGTCTATCCTTAGACAGAAGTATTGGATACTTTCCGCTCGCAATTTGATTCGTGCTAGAGTACACAAATGTGTGCCCTGTTTTAAGCTTCGCCCGCGTTTTATCGCGCCTGAAATGGCCGATCATCGCTCTTGTCGTGTTGTTCAATCCGCTAAACCTTTCGTTCACACCGGTACAGACTTCGCCGGCCCGTTTAGGGTAACTGTTGCCCGTGGTCGCGGAATACGCTCCACAAAAGCTTACGTTTGTCTATTTATTTGCATGACAACTCGTGCGGTTCACATAGAATTGACCGGTGATTTAAGTACGCAAAGTTTTATGTCCGCGTTTAAGCGCTTTTTGTCGCGCCGTGGTCCCGTCAAACGTTTATATTCTGACAACGGTACCAATTATGTTGGAGCTCGCCGTAATATTTCGGAGTTGCACGCGTTCTTACGGTCAGAGTATTATCAGAGTGAATTCGCTCATGTTTTGGCCGAAAATCGTATTGAATGGCATTTTAATACGCCGGCTGCTAGTCACTTTGGTGGTAATTGGGAGGCGAATATTAAGAGCCTCAAGTCGCATCTGTTCCGCGTTGTAGGCGTACAGATTCTCTCTTATGAGGAGCTGAGTACTGTACTCGCTCAGATAGAGGCAGTAATGAATACTCGTCCACTGTGCCGAACTCTATCTAGTGACCCCTCAGAATCTTTAGCTTTAACTCCGGCTCACTTCTTAACCACGACTCCTCTTAAGTATTTGCCCGCTATGGATGTTGATGAAGACAGACTACATCTCCTAAAGCGTCATGCTCTTTTGGATAGATTAGTTCAATCATTTTTGAAGCGTTGGAGAGCAGATTATTTGCACACGCTTCAGTCGCGTCAAAAATGGAATACTCCATCGAATCCAGTCACCGTTGGTACTGTAGTAGTTTTAATGGCCGAGAGTGCGCCTCCTCTACACTGGCCTCTAGGTGTAGTGGAGGAAGTTTTCCCTGATCCAAAGGGAGTAACGCGTATAGTAAAAGTTAAAACCGCGACCGGTTCGTATTTACGTCCGGTTATTCGCCTCTGTCCTCTGCCCAATCAGCAGCAGGCTTCAAATTAGTTTAGTAGTTATGGTAACGCTTTATATTATAGTTTAGGAATAAGGTTAGAAGTTAGATGTTACTCCAGAGTTTAGTTCTTTGATTAGTTTCGCTTATAGTTTTTGAAGGTAACCCTTCAAACCGGGGGGAATGGTTGCGCCAACATTCAAAATATGATTGACATCCGCTATTTCCTATATCCATCTCCTTCCCGCACATACCTCGCGAGTGAGTAAGAAGATTCGCCCGCCATTTGTCGAAAAAACTTTTTTTTTTGGTCCGAATCGCTCCGCAAACAAGTTGACAATGGCGTCGACGCGCTCCGCTTAAAAATATTAATAACTTTTGAATCACCGCATTTTCGCATGTAATAAGACTTATAATCCATAGTTTGTGCTTGTGTTTAACGTGTGAGGACAATAACTTGAAGCCCAACTGCCCTGAACCTGGAAAAGTGAACCGGTGCACCGGCGACGACGCGAGCACGTGACTCCCGTAAAGGTTTGTGCTTCCTTCCCTATTTATTTCGGGTTGTATTCCATTGTCCCACACCCACTGCAACTCGAATTACCTAACGCTAAGCGTTTGTTAATCGTTTAGCTCCGCACCGCAAATACAGTCCACTAAATTAGCCTTTCGCGCCAACAATAAATAATGGCATAAATGGGCCTTTCAATTTAAAAAAGTATTTCTTTAATATCTCACATACAGCTTGTTTTATTTAATTTCAACATCGACCCGTCCTTGTTGAAAGACCCTTTACAATACTTTAGAAAGTCAATCATTAACTCAGCAAAATATATTAAAAAGGCGCACATAAGTAGGTATATCATTGGAGCAACTCATTCCCAAGCCTTATAGTCCTCAATATAATCTTTGACTGTGTAAAAAGCTTGCTGACATGGAATTTAATTAGAATAAGTTACTTAAGACTTAATAGCACACTAAATACCCATACTCACATACAGTTGTGACAATTAAACACTGCGTTTATGCGTTTTGAGTTTGTATTTAGATGAAATAACAATTGCGCTGCGGGTAGTTCCTTGTAACAAAACGTCCTTCCTAGGGTACTTATTCATTATTTTTTAATACTGAATACCCTATAATTATAAGCGTCAAGGGAATTGCCCGGCTTCATTCTCGATAGTCGCACATACGGATTGGTCGATTATGGAGCTGTCAATACTATGTTTTAATTTTACATATTTCCGATTTATTATATATATATATATATAGATTTAAAAGTATTGTCTATTTTATTAATGAGAACTGGCAGGGAGGCCCCTTATATCCATGGGGCCCTGGGCTGCAACCCAAATAGCCCATAGGTAGATCCGCCCCTGCAAAAAGGTACTTCCCGAAAGAGCCATGTCCGGTAAGCACTTGCGTCAGGCGGAACCTGAGGACTGTGATTTATCACCGCGATTGCTGCGTGCCTAGCCCTTGGTTGTAACAGTCACACTTTCCATGCCGCCGCGAGATCGCGCCGGAGCTCTGTTCCCTGTACTGCGATTTGCCACGCCAGCGGAGTATCACCCTGGCGTAGCACCTCCGAGCGCCAACTGTTCAAGCGCAGGAGGAATACCACTTCCAGTTCCCACGGCGGCAATCCGACAAGGAGGTTCGCCGCCTCACTGGAGATCGGGTGGTTTCCTCGGGTCGTCTGGTTGCGGTGTGGTCACCGCTGTAAATTCAGTGCCCACACAGGGGCCCCATAGACCACACAATTTCCGCGTAGAGAGTTCGAGAGGCCCTCTGCAGTGCAGATCCGCTTCAGTATGCGAAATAAATCGCGTTCTGGACAGAAAATAACTTTTTTAATTAGTAGAAGATTTTTCAGTTTGACGTGTACGATTTGGGGGGTCATGTCCCCTGTGACCCCCCCTTCGGACCCCGTATGCACCAATATTCAGTCCCACAATCAGTACGGTTTTTGCCTTAGTGTACCCTGAACTTTATTTTTTATATTTTTTGGCAGCAGTAGTATTTTAATCTGTTTAAAAAATTAAGGTTGTCTATGATGATTCATCGTTGGTTTTGATCTCTGACTAAGGAAAAAAAGAGGACATGGCGTAAACATTCTATACGAACAGTAGTTATAGGAATATGATGCATTTCGACGGCATAGTTACTGATATATCGGCATCTCCTTTTAACTTGTGAGAGTAATCATATGTAAAAAAGGACAACATTAGTTTTATCATTGCCAAAAATGGCAACATAACTATGGTGATGTCGCAAAATACCTAACTGCGGCCGGCCGCCATGTTTTGTCACAGCCAACAACAAGTACATCAGTTGTCATCGCGACTTGCTTGTTTCAGTGTTTTTAAGAAAATTTGGTGATAATAGGCGAAAATTGTGCTTGTTTATAGTGTAAGAACTTGCATAATACTGCATTTATCATGGGTAGGTGCAGTGTGTTAGGCTGCCGCATGAAAAGCAACAAAAACATCCCAATAAAACGTTGCACAGGTAAGTAACCGAATTCATTCAAAATATCTTGTTTTTTTCTATTATTTTGAAAGATTTTGCTATTTTTGGGAAAGTTTATAAAGATACACTTGCTTTTCTGTAATCATTTACTGTTTTACTGTTGATATTATGTGATTTTTAAGCAAATCATTTGTTAGTAAACAGAGAGTTAGAGTTACGGTTCGGAATTTTCAATTTATCGATAAAACATGTCATATCGACAGGTGAATATTATTTAACTCGATTTCTTTTTATGATTTTAGATTGCCGACATGTAAAGAAAGAAAAGAACAGTGGCTGTATATACTTGGGATTGAAAATTTGAATACTACAACCAAGCATATTTTTATTTGTTCCCTGCATTTTGAAGATAAATGTTTTAACCGAACTTTAAATATAACAAGACTGCGCGATGATGCTTTGCCTTCAAGTGAATTATTGGTAAGTTTTGAAAATAGACAAGTTTATTGTGTTTACCTACTTACTGACAAGTAACCAATCCAAACCAGTTGATGGAGAGAGAGGAGGGACGAGAAGCATGTCAGCAACAGCAGTGCTATATTGCTGAAATACTGGTATAAAGTTTCAGGTTTAAATACACATCAGTCAGAATAAATAGATAACTTTTTTTTTCTGAAAATTATAAAACATCCTTAAAATTCTCGTACAGACTGAATCAAAACCTAATATAAGTTATATGATTTTAATTATCCACCTCCTCACACAGATTAAGACACATATACCTGCACTATTTTTACTCCTGATATAGTCATAGCAAAAGGAGATGGATAATGATTAATTTTTGAAAATGATACATACATATATCAGGTTATAAAATGTTGTGTCTATGTTAAAATGCAAGCTAAACAAATGTGAGCGTGAGTTAGTGATTAAATTCGCAATGTAAATATTATTAAACATTTATGGTTATTCTTTGTATAGTTACCAGCACAATTTGACGAGTGTGAGGAACAACGATCTGTTCCTCGCAGGGTGTTGGAAGAGAAACCTGTTTGCAGCACTTCTAACAATGCAGATGTAAGTGTAATATTTCATAATAATTATGTTCCTTATGGTAATTACCATGCTATCTTGACTTTTAAATACAAACTCACTCAATATAAAAAATTGTTGTTATTTCTTTACAGTTACCAGCCCAATTTAATGAATGTGAGGCACAACATTTTTTTCTCACAAAACACTGGAAGAGGAGCCTGTCTGCAGCACTTCTAGCTATGCAGATGTAAGTGTTCTATTCTATAATATGTTACTGTATGTACTGTGGGCAGCATAACTGGTAATTTCAAATTAATTTACGACAAAAACTTGAACGAAGTTGCAGAAAACTAGAAGTTAATGCGTTTTTTTTTTGTTTCAGGATAAAGCGCTTGAAATTATTCAAAAATTAAAATCAAAATGTGAATATCGGAAGAAAAAAATTAAAACATTAAATGAAAAAGTGAGAAGACAGAGTAAGAAAATCCAGACTATAATCTACATCTGTGCCAAATTTCATAAAAATCCGTTCAGCCGTGATTGAGTAACAAATATCCATCCATACAAACAAACTTTCGCACTTATAATAATATTAATAAGTAAGGATTGTGTGGTTTGTATTTTTTTTTTGTTTGTTCAACATGCTCATGTTTTATTAATGTGTATATTTGTATAAAATTTGCGCAACGTGCTCTTATTTGATTATTGTGTATACATATTTGTATTTTAGAACTTAAGTATGACTGGGATAAACGGCTTTTATAGTTTTCAATAAATCTGTGTAAAATGATAATTTTTGTTTTATTATGAATGATCGAGCCATGTAGTAGTACTTAAATAAAAAAAAATTATGTTAAGTTATATTATTAGTTAATAAAAATAAGTATAGTCTGACAAACGATGAAAACAAACCGTATTTTGTATTTATTTATTTTTTTCATTGGTAATTATAGACCTTAGGTACAGGTACTGCAGTCGTGGTATGCTAATCAGTAATAGTGATACTCTAATAAGGCTCCTACACATATGCCCCGGCACAAGTCGCAGAAACTAGAAGTCCGCAGAATCTTAATTCCAAGCGCTAAGTAACCCTGAGCCGCGCGCGGCATCCTCCCCAGCCGGCGGCAATGTGTGTAGGAGGTTTTTTACTCGCACCCACTATGTTGAGCGTGGTCGCCACAGTTTTTCTGGCCGCAATTTCGGTCGCATACTACGCTCACAGGAAAAAGCGAGCAATGAACACAGCGATCACAAGGCTACAGTTTTTTATTCGTGATCGCCGCGGTGGCAACTGGGAATAAATGGGATAGACATACCACACCATAGTAAAATTTGTTTTATTATGAACATACCTGTACAAGTACAGAATACAGATAGTTAATTTAATTGCAGTAGCATCTATTCAGTATCCACGTGCCCTGCCTGCCATGTAAAGTGACACTCTTCGAGCGTGTGCGTTTTTATAGCTCACATTACCACGTAGATAAAACTGAAGAAAGCTAAAAAAAACGTGTGCATCTGGATTGGGGGCCTATTTTTTTAATCCTTGCGAAACGAAATAAGACTTATAGGGAAATTAGTTAAAAATAGTAAAAACTTACAGCAAAGGGCCATGAATTTCTTAAACGTTAAACTCATTTTCGACAATTTTGAATTCTGTAAGCACCGTGCAATTCAACTATCGATGTTATAATGCGCGCAGCTCTACGGCAAGCCGCCATCTTTGTGCCAGACTCACAATAGGTATGCACGCTTTTTTCGTAGGTATTTCATGTCTATTCTTTTTTCCTTAGTCTGAGGTTTTGATGTAGAATATTTCCGTTATGCAGTGGGCAAGGAACTTGTACCTAAAGAAGATCCTTGGCAGTGGGCGGGGAACTCGATGGAACAACCAATAAGGAAAACTAACCAATCCGCTCCTTATCTTTTAAAGTTTAAAGTCAAGCACAGCACAAACCTCTATTGTTAAATAGCGGTGGGCGAAATCGTCACTGTCACTGTCGTTCCTGTTCCTTAAAAGTCACAGTGACAAATCAACGTGACTTTGTCACTGCGGTCACTCACGTTACGAAATATGATTCCGTAGATAGGTATTTGATCCCAACAACCTTCACTGTGATTTTTGTAACAGGAACGACAGTCACAGTTTTACAGGCTTAGGAATGTTGGAAATTCTTTTGAATAACTATGATACGTATTTATTTAACATTTATATTTACTTTTTTTTCCAAAATGTTTTTTCAAAACGTAGCCAGATATATTTTTAAAAGCATGTTTTACACAAGTTTTTACTATTTGTTCAAATAACAAATAATTTAATTAGGTATCACAAGTTTACATTTCAGAATTATATAAAAAGGGCTATAATATTTTTTTGCGTAGTGATATGCTCAAGTACAAAAATCTTATTTTTATAATATAAACATAAGAATTTAATTTTATTATTTTGAGCAAATTAGTATTCAAGGCGCGAGGGAACGAGCCAGAAATACGGAATCATTCGCTATCTCACTATATTCACTCGTGGGTTATCCGAAAATGCCCGATTGCGCGTATTACATTGTTCGTTAGATATCGTTCCATGTCGTGACTCGTTCCATGTCGTGACTCGGTCACGGTCGTGACTCATGTCACTGTAGTGTCTCGTGTCACTGTAGTGATTGTAGTGTCTGTGTTATTTCACCACTGTTATTTTGGAACGTTGTTCCTTCATGATCAGTCACAGTAATCATTTGAGGAGCAAGATAACAACGTTATTTTTGTCGTGACGTTCTTTTTCGCCCATCTTTATTGTTAAATGTCATGTCAGTTCTTGACAGTTATTTTATTTTCGGAAAGTTCAGGAGAATTTGAGAAACGTCACTCAATTTGTTTTGGTTAGTTTGATTTTGACGTCTCGAGTGAAAAATTGTTCCTTCTTTATTTAATAATATTGTACGGTTGTGTGAAATCTCTGGGGTTTTATAGTAAAAAAACTGGCTGGATTGAGAGGTACCGATTGCGACAGAATGGAAGTGGATCAGTTCGCAGTGGATTTGTACACCGGTGAGGGTTCCCGGCTGCCTCTCATCGACGAATCGTCGGCGTTCGGGACACAGGCGCCGAAAGACAGGTAACCTTTCACGAGAAGTGCTCGTAAAAGACCATATGTAAAGGTAGTGCAACAATTGTGAGGTGGCGTAACGCGTGGTCAGCCTCCAAAAATGGTCAACGCCAAGCGTTACGATTTATAAAAAAGTTTCTCTATGTGTTCACCCACGCAGTAGTTGTTTCTATGGTTTATAATTAATTACATTACGATCTATGTCGACAGTGTTGGAGCCGGTTAGCCTTTTTTGTTAACTAATAAGTGGCTCTTTATAAGGAAACGATTATAAATGTATCTCTGAGCATGATGGCCATGCTCGCGTTTTGTATGATAATTGAATGATATTATAGAGTATGAGTTATCTTTGTTAGACCACAGAGTGCAGATAACAGCTAAAATAATGTTTTATATATTTATAGTCAATATGTGTTATGATAAACAGTTCAAAAGTACACAGTTGTTAATAAAAATCATTTTTCACATGGTAATGTTATTTTAGTGAGCAATATCTAAAATGAAGACAGCTTTTCTTATGACTATTATAAATTGTTTAAAAGAGTTATTTTACCCATATTACTTGATAATAATTCTTCCTGTATACAATCCTGAATTTGAATTGAATATTTCCTAGAATAAAATACTCCACAAAAAAGATTGGTTTGTTGTTAGATAGATGTAGGCAACTTCTAGCCATATGAGTTTATTAAGTAAATGACAGCCATGGTATACTAATAAATTGAACACTTTTACATTCATTCCTTCTCATAAAGATGAGGCATGTGTCCCAGCAAGGAGTGCACTCCCCTTGCTGGTTAGTTAGTCCAGAGACATATCAACGACAAGTTGCAAGCCTATTGGTTTTCTATCACATTTCGGGGAGTGTGCGATGGAATTACACAATTTAATTCCGCCAAGCCCGTTCCATCATCAGACTACAAGACAAATGGCAATGCACCATCGTTACATGGTGGACATCTCACCCATACGCACAAAACGTTTTGGGATTCCCTGCCTGAGTCTGTTTCCTGATCACTATAACCTGGGAGTCTTTAAGTCAAGAGTGAATAGGTTACTTCTAGGCAAGCATGCTCTATCTTCGACCATATCATCACTTACCATCAGGTGAGATGGTGGTCAAACGAGAGCCTATCTATACTAATATTATAAAGCGGAAAAGTTCGTTTGTTTGTTTGCTTGAACGCGCTAATACTACTACGTATTACGAGTACTAGTTAACAATAAAAAAAGAAGTTATTATTACATTACATTTTTATTATTACAGATTGATAGCTATACTAGACCAAGTGGAGATGCGTGTGGAGAGGTTGAGGCGTGACACTGTCCGTATTGAGGAGGAGCGTGATTCCTTGCTGTCCACCCTTGACAGCATCAAGCATTCCGAATTGCTAAATGATGTCACTGAGTGTAAGTAAATACAATATAATAAATAATTCAATAAAAACATTATTCACTAAACAGGTGTTCTAGTACAACAGGGAAATACATCTAATTTATATCCTAATGATTGTTTTAAGAGGAACATTTATATCAGGTTTTTACTACATTTATACAGGTGTCATACTACTCCTAGCTAGGCTTGTTAAAAGCCTGTGAGAAGGATAAGCAGTTGCCACCCCCAAGTTAGTTTCCGAAGCCTTGAACTTCTTTTTTGAGTGGTTGTCAAAGTCTTACAAATTAAGAGGTATAATTGAAAATCATTCTTAGAATTCATTGAATAATCCTCTTGATTATTTAATTGAGGACTCTTAAAATAATGTTGAATCTTAACTTATATTTCCAAACGGCCTTAGATTATAAAAGTTCATTTATCCTAGCCATGTTACTGATTGCTGTTCCATTTGTTTTGTCCAGCTCAACTAATCATATTCACAGTTGTGGTGTTCAATATCCATTTCTTGTTCAGGTGACAAGGATGATATAACCAGGTATGCTGAGCGTATCCTGGCGCGTGCTATGACAGTGGAGGTGGCAGTGCGCACTGACAGAGATCCGCAGCAGGAAGAGGCTTTGCATCAGGTAAATACATTTATTTAAACTTTATGTACAATGATGGTACATGGGCAACCTTAAAGCAACAAGGCATTCTCTACTTATCAACTCACTTCACTTTAATACAGATAACTTTTATTATTATTCATTTATTTATTTATTATATACTTTATTGTACACCTTACAATACACTTAAGGATACAAATAATAAATCTAGAGTACAATGGGTGGTTTTATCACACAGGGCTATCTCTCTAACCTTTACATGGACAGAAATTAAAGTAGATAAATTTATGGCTGTTAGTGTATACCATCATAAATTATATTAATTAATAATTAAACATAATAATATAAAATACTATATAAAATTAATTGTATTAATTCTTTATTGATATAAAAAATTACAAAAAATAATGTAGCCACTAACTCCTAAAGTAGGTAAGTGAACCTGCCATATCAGAAGTACCAGGCACCTTTTCCCAAAATTATGATTTAAAACCTATGTCAACATTCCACATGGAGTATAACTCGGGTAAACCGAATTTATTTACTTAATCAGGAAGAAAATAGAAATAAATTTAAATTGTGAGATGTTACTAAGCATGTTTATGTGAAAGAAAGTATGTTTATGCGTGTGTATTGGTGTATATGTGGAGTATAGTATTCACCATATCAATTTGAATTTATTTGTATGAAATTGTCTATAGAATTTTGTTACACGTTTGTAGACGCCAAAATGGAGCTTATGCAATATGCTGGTGTTGTGACTCAACAACTGATAAAATACGAGTATGTATTATGTATAAAGCTCAATATTAGAAACTGTTCTGGAAACATCTCATTACAAATTAAACGCAAGTGTTTGTTTGTCGAAGTCATACGTCAAAGTACAGCTTGATGATGCACATTTGAAAATTTGTCATAATAATGAGGTGATAAAAAAAACCGATGTAACTGATAAAATGAATCAACGTTTAAAAAATACTGACTTTATTCAGAATATTTAATAAGAAACGGTGATTCTGATTCTGATTAATGCACCTTGAGAGTTACAAATATTTTAGATATTCGTAGTTGTATTTATCTTTAACTAGCTGTTGCCTGCGAATTTGTTCGCGTGGATTTATTTTTATTGATGACTAGCTTTTGCCCGCGACTTCGTCCGCGTGGAATAGTTACTTTGGGCTAACGTTAAATTTAACCCCGATTTTGAAGCATTCTTCATTGGCGCTCCGCTCCTATTGGCCTTAGCGTAATGATATATAGCCTATAGCCTTTCTCTATAAATTTACTATTTAATTAAAAATTAATTTTTCAATTAGAACCAGTAGTTCCTGAGATTATCGCGTTCAAACAAACAAACAAACTCTTCAGCCTTATATTATTAGTATAGATAGCTGTTGCCCGCGACTTCGTCCACGTTTCCGTCGTTTTTCGTAAAAAAAAGTAGCCTATGTCCTTCCTCACGGTTCAGTGATTTTGATGTAACAGACAGATTAACTTTCGTAATTTAGTAGGGAACTATAATATGTCAATCTATAATACTGTTGAAAAATATCGCAATACCGAATCGCACAATATTATTGTTAATAGCTGTGCCCGCGACTCCGTCAGCGTGTAACTCCTCCTTATTAAGTTAATGTATTGGTAATATAGTTTAGATCACGTTCATATGAGGCTTAAGTACCTATAGAACGAAAATACTTCAGCGCAAAGCTTCCGGGTAACTATGTTGAAAGTTGACCCGTCCGGCACGTGAACATAAAGATTTCTAGAACTGCTAACCCGGGAAAGAGCGACGTACAACTGACCATGCGAGAAACAACTGACACCGAGATCTACTCCAGCAACACGATAAGTCTGCCCTTGAGCCTTATTAATTGTCATTGCATAACACACCGATACTGGGAATCGCGTTCTTTTAAATTGGAATGGAAAATTATTTGGTATTATGGGAATTCTGGGAATAAAGATGGTTTCTCCTGCACCGCAACCTGTTAAAATTAGAGCCTCGATTATATTTTGTTGCAACTGGGTTACTTTTAGCCGAGTTCCATTGCAAAGTTGTGGTGGTTTTAAATTTCGGAGCAGAATAATAATCAGAAAGCTTCGAACTGCTAACGCTATCGGGAGTTACACATGTTATTGTGAGTCAACCATAAAAGATAGATATATGCTGTCGTGGGATATTTTTTATATAATTTTAAGGAGAACATTTCCGTCATAAATGATTTCTGTGTAGCTTTAACCATTAAGGTTGCACACGCGACGGAAGCTTAAAAAATGGAGTAACTTCTCCCGTTTTCCCAACATTTCCCTTCACTGCTCTGCTCCTATTGATTGTAGCGTGATGAAAAGTATACGGTAACCAGCTCAGGAGTATGAAAAATAATTGTACCAAGTTTCGTTAAAATCCGTCGAGTAGTTTTTGTTTCTATAACGGTTATACAGACAGACAGACAAAAATTTTACTGATTGCATTTTTGGCATCAGTATCGATCCCTAATCACCCCCTGATAGTTATTTTGTAAATATATTTCATGTACAGAATTGACCTCTCTACAGATTTATTATAAGTATAGATAAGCTCGCGTTTGAAGATGAATCACGCTTACCTAGAAGTAGCCTATTCATTCTCGACTTAAAGATCCCCAGGTTATAGCTATCATGAAACACAGACTCCGGCAGGGAATTCCACTCCTTAGTTACGCGCAAAAAAGTATTCTCAAAACGTTTTGTGCGTATGGAACGTTTTTTTCTGTAGGAACTCTTATCCCTTATTTTGTAAACATTCATATTAATTTATTTGCTTTCCACAATGTATATACAGTAGATGTTTAGTCTTAAAGATAAAAGGAACAATTATGGATCCTGTTAGGGCACAACAATAATAATTATAAAATAGAAAACTAGAACTTAAAACTAAAACATAACATTATTTAAAATTTATTGTTTGAATATAAGATATAGAAAAAAAATATATAAACCTTATGTTTCGTTTGTCTTTAACTATCTTCATGGCAAATTTCAACTAAAACGTTTCAGCATTTTATACGTCAAAGCGTAACAGACAGACAAACTCATACATTTATAATATTAGTATGAATTTTTCCGTTCACAAAAGCTTTGAGTTAATAAATTGTAATTACGAGTACATTGTAGATTAAGTAATAGATTGTCAGTAACTTTTAAGCGCTGCCTTCGGTCCCACGACCTCTGTAGTCTCTAATCTCCTTTCACGGCACCCACGCTAAGTAACTATTATTATTCTTAGACTAACCATCACAGCAAATGCTGTCTTGACTTGTCTTGCCGAGATTCCGAGATCCATTACATGCGCCACCCATTCTTATCTATACCGACTGAATCTGCTGCGTATTCGAGAATAAATCTTGCCATAGTATTCGACGTGTTTCCATCTGCCACATAAAAAGAATACTTACCTGTAGGAATTAGGCAAGAACAATGATATTTTATAAAGAATTATTTTTTTTTTGAAGTGAAGGTCATGGTTTAAAAAATAAAAGCCTATCTACTCTGGGTAACGGAATAGCAAGGAATTAATCAGACTGATAGTAATGTGCTGCTAGTTCTCTTAATTTAACGAAAAAAATATATGAGACTTTTTTCCGGTTTTTCTTCGCTCCATTACTAAGAATGAATGTAGCTATGTAAGGGAGGACTGTGGTTAATTTATCAGAAGCTTACCGTAACTGTATCCTAATAAAATCGGGCCTCTCAACGGATAATGTGATTATTAATGGACAGTAGGCCGATTCAATTTATGGTTCATAATAAAACTATTTATAATATAGATGGTATTGTGCTCTATGAATATGAATCATACATTTTGAAAGTTATTTTATCGATTCTATTGAGATTATGGAAGTCGTCTATCTTGGTATGGGCATATGACGAGGAGGGAGGACACGCATGTGACTAAGAGAGTATATTAGTCCGATGAAACAATACATTGTAAACACACTGTCATCTAAAATAGGATTCTCTGTGCTATAGTGACAATCGCGGTTATCCGAGCTTGTATCGTAATTATTGATTATCATGTATCTTACTAAGATGAACATGTACAATTTGAAAATAATAAAAATGAAGTAAGCTTAAGTTAAGAGATGTTTTAATGCCAAAGAAAAGACGGATAGATTGTTTGAGGATTGATAAGAAAGAAAAAGGGGTATGAGATGCTGTGACGTCTTACAGGGGAGAATGGAAGAAGAGAACTTGTTGCGCCGATCTCAAGTAAATTGGATACGGCCAGGAAGATGACGATCGTGTTTAAAGGAAGTACTGAAGTATTTCCTTACAACTAAAGCCGGCAACAAAAACTATCAGGAAAATGTTACGGTCAACTTTTTTTCTATTAATTCATGAAAACAATGCCAGTTTGATTGAGACTGCAAAACATTGTATTATGCAGTTCCCTATCTTCACTAATAACATCCAGAGTTAAAACTGTATTTAACCGACTTCAAAAAAGGAGATTCTGTTTTGTTTGTAATACAAACTCTCCTCAAAAAATTCTCCTTTAAAAAAATGAAAGAATGAGAATGGGATATCACTGAATATCATAACATCCACTACGACTTCTCTAATCTCTTCAAATTAATATATTGAAATCTCAAAGAAAGCAACTTGGCAATGTTATATATTGGAAGTGTCTTGGTTTTTAAAGTGTAATTGGCAGTGCTTATTTAAATCTTTTATAATTGAATCCTATGTTATCCTATTTTATGTTTTATCTGTTATGGTAGGAGTGATGGTCATTCCATTTATACCCACGAAATGCTCTATACAGAAGCTGTTGGATAACCTTTCCTACCATCTAACTTTGCCACCCAACAGAAGACGCGGGGAAAATAAGTTTCAAAATTAAAATTAAACAAAAATAATAAATTATTGTAAGCGGGCTTAAATTACTGTACGTGTAATGTAACTATCGACCCTGACTTACTAGCCGGGTTGAAATGTCAATGTTAGTGTTTATACTACGGTAAGGTACGGAAATAAACTGTACTGGTTTTTACTGTCCGTAACCAATTCTTTGCCTTATGCTCAGTAATTTATTATTTTTTGCTGCGCAAAAATCTAGATGTAATAAGCAAATATATCTAATCTAATATCATAATTATAACTACCTCGGAGGCTTGAGTGTATCTCGTAACAAAATTTTTATGATCACGGGATCCGTGAATATCGATGCCGATTAATGTGGCTACTCTTCAGGGGCCCTAATTACAGTAGAGAATATTTTTTCAGCGCAATGTCGTATATCCTACTAATATTATAAATGCGAAACTTTGTGAGGATGTATGTATGTTTGTTGTTCTTTCACGCAAAAACTACTGAACAGATCTCATTGAAATTTGGTAAGTAGATCATAAATGACATCCTGGAATAACACATACGCTACTATTTATCCCGGAATTTTTAGAATTATCGATAGCGAGATAGCTACTTATACCCATGCGCTATACAGAATCGCGGCCATTCCATGTCAAAAATCAGTATCTTTTTTTATTCAGAATTTTTGATTTATTCCTTATGGTAAGCGATAGATGACGTCTATGATGGAAACAGCGAGCCCATAAGATGCCTATTCACTCTTAACTATATACTACTTGACTATAGACTAGTTGCATAGCTTTATCCTATTCAATGAATCGAAATTGCAAATTAAGTTCATCTGAATTGGAGCTCACTGGAGCTCTCGGAAAATTGTACACTGTACTGCACTAGAGACGTGGTGGCCCAGTAGTTCAAGGCACGACTTACGCATTGTATTGCGTGGGATTAAATCCAGGTGAG
Organism: Tholera decimalis; assembly: GCA_943138885.2. Taxonomy (NCBI): domain Eukaryota; kingdom Metazoa; phylum Arthropoda; class Insecta; order Lepidoptera; family Noctuidae; genus Tholera; species Tholera decimalis. The sequence continues at coordinate 32,156,020 of OW964560.2, forward strand.
GCACATAACTTTTTGTATATTTCATCATCACCATTGCTCTTAAAACGGTGTGGGGAAAACACCGTGAGGTTCGATAAATCCTAAGACAGCCCTCGTGGTGGAATTACGAACCATCATTCTTAGAGAGGACACCTACACAGGTTTACGTTATATATAGACTGCTTGTGTTACAGTTTGGGCATTAAGTTTTACTCAACCAAGTAACGATGTTACACAACGCAGTTAGCTAATCAATATGGACGTCGAACAGAACAAACATTCCATTAGAAGCACTTTAATTAGTCATGAACTTTAGTGTCTGCTCGGGAACACTAATTAATTACTTACAATACGGACTCATCGGCAGTAGCGTATAATTTGCGATAAATTAATTGAGCACATTACGAGTTCTTTGTGTTGCGCAGGACCTTGCAGTAATTGGTAGTATAAGAATAAAAAAAAACGACGGGTGCACTCGGGAGTGCCGGCAGAAGTGAAAACTTGAATATTAACGTTGTGCATTGGTTAGGGAATAATTTTGCACGAATTGCTTTAATTATCAGTATAAAAGTACTATCATTTATGTGGTAGAATACAATATTTATTTATTGCGTTATCGTACACAAACATGACAATTTATATTACATTAAAAAGTTTGCGCAGGCATACATTTTCGCCGCGCCGTAGAAAGAGAGGGGGATACTTCCTCTCCTACGCCGCGCCGGCTGTCTACTCTCCGTCCGTCTTACGAATTTTCGATCAGGTCACGTGTCCTGACGCGTGTTTAACATTTTTTACCCATTACAAAAAAAGTGCACAACGCCGCTAAAGAAGTTTTCACTTCAAAAATAAAATTGGAACTAAAACACAACAAATAGAAAGCATTCGTTTAGCTTTCTTTAGAGTTGTTACAGACCGAATGTTTAAAAAAAATAGCAATGTGGGTAGAATTCACATTACTAGCAATCCTGTTAATCCCTCCAACCAAGCTAAATATGCTCGTGTCTGGAGTGAGTTTACGGCAATAGTGTAATGGGTTGGGTTCGAACCCGCGACTTCTCAATCACAAGTCCGAAACCAGCCATTATTAGGTTATTGACGCGAGAGTTGCTACAGCCGGAATAAAGTCTGAACGGGTAGCCTAAAAAGTACCTAGATACTCTTTGTGATACATGTTCCAGAACAATACTTACTAGATACGGTTCTGGTACAGAAATGATATTATTATATCCTGAAGGTATATGATGCGCTGAATTCAAATTAGAAATAATTAAATTCTTACACTTGAGGATTCTTAGATAACTTAGTTCTAATTTATCTGGAATTTTAAGGCACCTTTATAACAGAATGGATAAAAATTTCGTAAAATTTGGCTTAAGGCATTTGCGTTCCTTATAAAATTTCACTTTGATTCTTTTTGATATCACTTTTTCTTTCCGAAAATATCTAATGTCTAATAATATACATATATGTGGTAAAATAGAACAATATTAAATATATGTCCATAATCATAATGTTTATAAAGCATCTCTTAGGCAAAAGTTTCGTCATGTCACACAGCCATTTTATTCCGAAACTATTAAGACTATACATGTTAAACTTGGTAGGTAAATGTATTCTGTGAATCGCTTTCCGATTTAAAGAAAAAAATTAAAAAATATTTAAAATAAAGGGAGCTCCGCATACATGGAACTGAAACTGAAAATATTTTCTTTTCATGAAACCTATGCGTGTGTGGTATCCATAGACAGGTCTTTAAAAATGACATTGAGGTTTCTAAAACCACTTTTTCATAAAGTCAATAGTTTAAAAGATATACGCTTCCAACTGGTAAAATGTGTCCCCCTCCCCTCTAACTTCTATAATAATGGAGGTAAAAATATACAAAATAATATATGCTGTAAATCTTAATGTAAACTTTCAACGAAAATTGGTTTGAACGAGGTTACTACGGAACCCTTCATGGCCGAGTCTGACTCGCACTTGGCCAATTTTTTTTCTTTTGTTTTAAAAATATTACTAGCAATATGGGTAGAATTCACATTACTAGCAATCCCGTTAACCCCTCCAACTAAGCTAAATATGCTTGCTTGCTTATAAAATAAACTAAATATAAAATAAACTGTAAACTAGTCACTCGTGTTATCAATGTCGGGAATGAACCAGTTTGATTTTCATTGTGGAACTATTAAGGCATCTGGGTTAAGTGTCACCGTACTTCAACACGCTTTCTTTAGCCGGCTGGGGGACGGCCTTGAACTAAACTGTTCAGGCGCCTTTGTTACTACAAAGTCAATGTGCCATTCGTTCCATTACACCATACTTAGTTCAATCTTAGTAATATAAATGCAATAGTTTGTTAGGATGGATGTATGGATATTTGTTACTCTTTCACGTAAAAACTACTGAACGTTTTCAATAAAATTTGTACTCTCACGTGAACGAAGTCGGAGGCAGAAGCTAGTTAAACATAATTGTTACCATCTGGGAATCTGCACTGGACGTTAATTAGTAAATTGTTTGCATCGGTTGACTATAATCTTCACAATTAGCTACAGAAATAAAGAAGACACTACATAAAGAGAAACAGAAGGTCCGATAAAACAAAGCAAAGATCTAAGAAAACCATCTCAAACTTGTTATCATCCTTCGCATTATTGTTTTCTCAAAACTTTATTTATAACACCTTATCGGAATAGATTCCAATGATCTTACATAAATGCGTCACGCAACAACAACGTAGTTCTAAAACGCAGATCAAGCACCAGCTTTACTAATCGATAACAAGGTAAAGAAAGGAAAAAAAAGAAGAAAGAAAAAGTATTTATTGACAATTATTGGTACTTACGCATTACAAGCATTCTTTATTGTATCATTCAAGAGTGCGGTTAACGCATCAATATATTAGTCTAAGATCCCGCTATACAACGACCTTCACCGAGATGCTTATTTAATGAGACGTATTTTTTATGTTATTAAATATGCCAATAAATATATCCTATATGGGTTGCCTAACAAATTTCAGTCCAGAGTATTTTTAATTAATAATTAAAAAAAAAAAATTTAAACATTGCACCGGTGTGATTATTAAATAAATTTGATACCAATCGAAAGTTTGAAGCCTATAGAATATGCAAACGTTAGGTTGCCTATTTTTTTCCGGTCACAACCACGGGTTGCCAGGTGTAAACAGGTAAATCTATACTAGCATTTTGCAACGGTCTGATTATTGAATCAAACTTAGATAAAATGAAAGATTATTTCATAAGGAACACGGTGGTATAGGGTTGCCTGCGAAAAATCAGTCCCGAATTACGGTTGTCGAATTTTAAATAATAAAATATCGCTGCGAGTGAATGTGAGAGAGAGAGTGAGAGAGAGGTCCTAGACCAACCATCCCATGCGGTAGAAAAGGACGCAGCGCAGCAGCTGTTTAAAGTCCGCCCATTTAAAGAAGGAGAGTGCGCATGCTATTTGTGCTTGGAAATGAAAAGGATAGCGATAGACTCGTATATGCTGTGCATTATTTTGGAGTAGATTGTCGCTATAGATACAAGTGAAAAAACGTGCTGCTATTTATTGTTGGAAAAAATGGCCAAAAAGTGTTTTTTGTGTGATTCGGATGACGGAATAATTGATTTTGATGATGAAACTTTTAAAAACTGTGCATTAAAGTTAGCTTTTCGTAAAAAAAAAAAAATAAATACAATTTTGTTGAGCTACCCAGTGCGTCACTCCAATTTGTAGGTTATCATACCACAAGGGCGTGCATAGGATTATGACAGGGCATGCGGTGGAGTAAAAACACACAAAAACTTCTTCTTTTATAGATTTTTAGCATAGCCACAGCCACGCATCGTAGCATGGTGGCGATGCGTGGCTGTGGCTATGCTAAAAATCTATAAAAGAAGAAGTTTTTGTGTGTTTTTACTCCGCCGCATGCCCTGTCATAATCCTATGCACGCGCCTGTCATACCACGTGCTACAAAAAAGTGACTGTTTTGAATAAAAAATATAACGAAGAATTTCTTAAATTTATCGCTAAATATACAGTAAGTACATAATAATTGAATTTTTAAAATTATCTAAGCTAATACATCTTCTATATTTTTGTCATGTTGAAGTAATTGCTAGTAAAACTCACTTATGGTTTTGTTAATTTTCGACACACATATTTTTTTTTATAATTTACTTAAAAAACGGTAGTTGAAAATTGAACAAGAAAATGTTCTGATTTCCTTTTTTTTTGGAATAATTAAATGAGGATGTTTTAAATCAACTATTCTTATCAAAAAATTTTTAAAATTTATAATCAAACATTTTCATTTAATCGCAAAAATTGTTTTTTTTAGGAGCATACCGATGTATCTACTACTGAAGAAGAACCACAACAGTTGAATCCTAGTGTCGATTCCTGTGCTACAGTTGCTGAGGATGAAACGAGTAATGTTGAAGACCTGCCTCAAACTTCTGGGGGCTTTGGCAAGGTAATAAAAAATTATTATTTTTTTAAGCTTTTTTAAAAAAGTGACATGAAAATCTATCAATTGAACTTGTATTTTCATTTATATTTGTTTTCTTCCATTTTTACTCAAAGAATGATTTAAATTCTTTTAGGAGCAGTCAACATCAACAGCATCGACATCAACAGCAACGACATCAACAGCAACGACATCAACAGCAACGACATCAACAGCATCGACATCAAGCACAATTATTTGTCTTTTTTGTGACCACAGCCAAAAAAGATGTGGAAAGAAGCTGGTTAATCTTACTTTCCCTAAAGGTGACAAAGTACCACTACAGATCAAAAATATCGCCGAAAATTTAAGCGATTCGGAGATTCTCTCTAAACTTCAATATCAAACTATCGCGTACCATCTGCCTTGTTACGCACTGTATCAATCGAAAAATAAGCGGTCCACGGAAGAATCTACCGATTCCACGTATAATAAATATCGACAGTTACATCAGTTGGCTTTTCAATCCATATCAAATTTCATTGAGACAGAAATAATTGAAAACAACCAAGTTATGTACTTGGCTCAATTATTTTTAAGATACCAAGCTTTATTGCTAGAGTTTGGAAATCATGAAATTGATTTCGATGATATTCAAGATTACCGATGTGAAACCTTGCAAAAAAAGTTAATGAAGAAATTTGGTAATCTTATTACGATTGAAGCGTCAATGGGAATACGTAACAAAAAAATTGTGTACAAAACAGACATGGACGTTTCTGTAATGGCTAACAATTTTAAATTTTTGGAGACAAGAAATGATTATGAGTTTGAAAATGTAGCATATTATTTGAGAAGTTGCATTAAAAATATAGATGTTCATCCGCTTTCTCGCAACGTAACTGCTGATGATGTCATTCGTGGAGAATGTGACATTCCTTAGCAATTAATAGATTTTATGCGAAACCTTATTGAAGGACCTAATCATTCTGATGAAGATTCGAACGGACTGAAAGCTAAAATAACGTCAATATGTAGTGACGTTATTTATGCTGTCACTAGGGGTGCATGTAAGCCCGCAAAAAGTTTATCTCTTGGATTGGCAGTAAAGTCTTTAACCAACTCTAGGCAAGTAATTACGATACTTAATAGGTATGGCCATACAATTGGATATAATTTGGCAGAAGAATTGGAAACCGAAATGACGTATACATCGATCCAAGATAACAAAGTTATACCAAAAGGCATCACTGCAGCAAATGGACACAGCACCCACGTAGCGTTCGATAATTTCGACCGCTTCGTTGACACAACTTCTGGAAAGGACACTATGCACGACACAGTTGGCATTATTTATCAATTCTCTAGTAATGGAACTGATAATTTTGATGATGGTGAAGCTACAACTTCACCAGCGCCTCAAGTAAAGGACAACACAAATGAAGAAGGGCCTACCCGCAAGAGAAGGCGTTTCAATGAAATATCACGAGAAATTCGACCATATTATTCGAAACCTAAGGCAAGTATGCAGCTGATTACTGTAGATTCGTTTACCAATACAACCGAGTTATGCAAAGGTGCTACATGAATAGCTACAGATAAAGATTTATTATGGATAATGTCGTTATCAAGAATTGATTCTGTTCCTATGTGGTTGGGTTATAACTGTATGATATCTTTAGACCACAGTGAGAAGCAAAGAGTTGAATATTTGCCTCCCATAAATTCATCACCAACGTCGTATGCAGTAGTCAATGAAACATTAAACATGGCTAAAGAAATCGCTGAAAAATGTCAGCAGCCAGAAATTATTGTGACATATGATTTAGCGATAGCAAAAATGGCTATGCAAATTCAAGAACAAGAAAAACCGCTATACAATAAAATTTTTGTTAACTTGGGAGCATTTCACACAGAGATGGCATTTTTTAGAGCCATCGGAAAATATATTGACTCCAGTGGATTAGTGGAAATACTGGTGCAAGCTGAAGTATTAGCCGGCGGCTCCATGAATAGCTTTTTGGACAGCAAGCACTTCAATCGTTGCAAGCGCTTACATCCGCTAACCGCTGCCGCGTTACAAATATTACATTTTGAACAGTATTTATCGACAACTAACGTTACACTTGAGGCGATGGATGAACTGCTGCAAACGCAAATACAGAATGCAACAAATCAAACTGCTTATGACGCCAACGAAACTATCGAGTTACCAGATGTATTGAGTCGAATTGTTAACGGTTATAAAGAATTCTGCAATCAGACTTTAATCGGAGAAAAAGGGAAAACTGCTCAATTTTATTACCAGTACTGTGAGTTAATTAATTTATACCATCGGTTTTCCAGAAGTATCCGCACCAGTAACTTTGAACTGTACGTGGACTCGATTTTCAACATTGCTGATATTTTTTTTGCGTTAAACCAGCCCAATTATGCCAGATGGTTCTTGTTATATTTGAGCAATTTAATCAATTTGTATACTAATAATTCATCTTTGGTGGCTGAATTTCGTCGAGGTGCCTTTGGAATTAGACGAACTGCAGCGAATTTCGCTCGATCACCGGTTGACTTGACGCTAGAGCAAACCATCAATGCTGATGCTAGCAATCAATTGGCTGATAACCTTGCTGCGGATTCAATATCTGCACGTCAAAGATGGGCACTCAGTCATAGCATGAGGACGAAGATATTAACATCTATCAAACAAAAATCGGATTAACGAAAGAGGATGATACTTCGCACTCATTGCAACGAAGTAAAATTAAGAAAGACAAGAAAAATCTTCAGAGTATCATTCAAGCAATAAAATGTACGATGAATCCATTTGATGACACTATTGACAAAGATACATTATTCAACATTTCAACCGGTAAAGCTGCATCGAAAGAAGTTACTGATTTTCTGCTGAACGTAAAAACAGCAGGCTCTCAACAAAAATTAAATTTTATCTCGGAATGCTCTTCAACTCCCGGAAGATTCGATAAATCAATAAAACGAAACAAAATCTGCAATTTTGCTTCTCAATGTATGACTAAAGTCTTGAGTACCAAAGACAAGAACAAGATAGTATTGTTGAAAAAAATTTTTAGCAAAAAATAGAACCGACTTCCATATTTTATTTATTCATTCCAAAACACTACAAAGGCAAAAATAACTTTAATTTCGGAAGGCGGTGTCAAAAACGAAAATATATACAAAACTAAAGACACCGCCTTCCGAAATTAAAGTTATTTTTGCCTTTGTAGTGTTTTGGAATGAATAAATAAAATATGGAAGTCGGTTCTATTTTTTGCTAAAAATTTTTTTTTCACGCTTTTTAGTGGGTCGGTTTGTAATTTATCTAGTTACAAAAGCCATAATGTCGACAACTTATCACTTTTTACAAAATTTTGCTTTTCCCGATGCATAGCTGTTAATTTTTGAGGAGTTCTCCTGGTACTTGACCATCAGCTCCACATCACCATATGTATTGTGACGAGCATAAAGTGTTTAACATCCGTACTCAAGTAATCAAATCGCAATCCACGAAATACTTATTATTGAGGAGTTTCAGTGGCCATTTGTGGTCTTCATCATCAGTTCAACTTCCCCAAATGGTACTTTTTAGAAGCAACTGCTCAAGGTTCTACAAGAAATACCCAAAACGCTATAGGTATGCCTATAATATTTGAAGAGTTCCCTCGATTTCTCCAGGATCCCATCATCAGATCCTGATTTCGTAAAAATGGGACCAACTAGAAGCTATATCCATTCAAACGCAAAAAGAATTTTTCAAATCGGTCCAGCCGTCTCCGAGTTACGAGGTAACATACATAAAAAAAAAAAAAAAAAAAAAAAAAAAAAAAAAAGTTCAAGACGAATTGTAAACCTCCTTTTTTTGAAGTCGGTCAAAAATGGAACGAGATGTATTTGGGCGACTTTTGGCAATAAGTCTAAACAAAAAAATTAATCTCGAATTTTGCCTAACTTTTCCACTAGCACCATTGCCCCCTGCTCTTTTTAACCGACTTCAAAAAAAGGAGGTTTACAATTCGTCTTGAACTTTTTTTTTTTTTTTTTTTTTATGTATGTTACCTCATAACTCGGAGACGGCTGGACCGATTTGAAAAATTCTTTTTGCGTTTGAATGGGTATACTTTCTAGTTGGTCCCATTGTTACGAAATAAGGATCTGATGATGGGATCCTGGAGAAATCGAGGGAACTCTTCAAATATTATAGGCACACCTATAGCGTTTTGGGTATTTCTTATAGTATCTTGAGCAGTTGCTTCCGAAAAGTACCATTTGGGGAAGTTGAACTGATGATGAAGACCACAGATGGCCACTGAAACTCCTCAATAATAAGTATTTCGTGGATTGCGATTCGATTACTTGAGTACGGATGTTAAACACTTTATGCTCGTCACAATACATATGGTGATGTAGAGCTGATGGTCAAATATCAGGAGAACTCCTCAATAATTAACGGCTATGCACAGGGAAAAGCAATATTTTGTAAAAGGTGATAAGTTGTTGACATTATGACTTTTGTAACTAGATAAATTACAAACCAACCCACTAAAAAGCGTGAAAAAAAATTTTTAGCAAAAAATAGAACCGACTTCCATATCAAAACACTACAAAGCCAAAAATAACTTTAATTTCGGAAGGCGGTGTCTTTAGTTTTGTATATATTTTCGTTTTTGACACCGCCTTCCGAAATTAAAGTTATTTTTGGCTTTGTAGTGTTTTGATATGGAAGTCGGTTCTATTTTTTGCTAAAAATTTTTTTGCATGTACTGGAGAGATGTTAAAAACTTCAAAATCAACGTTAGCAAAGGTTTTGAAATCCAAAACTAAAATGGTTGAGCCAACTCATATCAACGTTGAAATAATAGATGGTTTTTATTACTTGCATATAATCGGAGCTGCTATACCTCAAACTTTTGATAAAATTGCCGAGTCAATACTCATAAAAATATGTTCAACAAACGCGACAGAAATACATTTAATTTTTGATCGCTACTTATCACCGTCAATCAAAGATTCCGAACGTGAAAGCAGAAAAGAATTCGATATTCCGTACAAAATTTCAGGACCTCAGCAAACTAGACCAAAAAATTTTTTGCAAAGCCTTAAAAATTATCGCTTTAAAGAGGCTCTGGTGCAGTTTCTGGCTGATTATTGGCAAAACGACAATTTGGTAACGATAATCCAAAACAAAAAAAATTTTTTAACCGTCGACCATCACTGTTACTCTTATCAAGTTCAGGAAAATTCCGTAAAAAAAACTGAAGAAACTAATTATGAATGTCATCACGAAGAGGCAGATACAAGGATTATTTTTCATGCTTCTAAAGCGGAACCAGGCTCAAGAGTTTTAATTAAAGCCTCTGATACTAACGTTTTGATTATTTTGTTAGGAAATATGCACAAACTTATCGGATCAGAAATTTGGCTTGCCAGTTCAGCTACAAAAAAGAGTAATAATCAAACTGTTGATTGTATTAATTGCACCGATTTAGCGTTGGAGTTAGGAAATAAATTATGCCAAAGTCTTCCAGCATTCCATGCATTTACAGGTTGCGATTACACGGCAGCATTTTACAACAAAGGGAAAGTAAAACCTTTTCAGCTATTTTCAAAAAATGAAAAATATCAAACAGTTTTTGCGTCATTAACAGATGCTGCTGATATTTTCATTGATGAAAAAATGAAGACTGTTCAAGAATTTACGTCTAGTATGTATGGTATCAGGAACTGTACCAGTGTGAATGATGCGAGACATCGCATTTTTTTGAAGAATTACTCTGCAAAAGAAGACAGCGAGCACTTTTAAAAAAAAATAAAAGGCTTCGACTCCAACTCCATACCACCATGCTGGATATCATTAACTCAGAAAATTTTACGAACTATTTTCCTAAATTCCATGTGGCTTAATGCAACGGATCCAATATGCGTGAAACTTCAGCCTGAGAACTGCGGTTGGTTCTTAGATGAATATTTAAAACCAGTAGGATTCATTGGGGATCATACACCTTTAAAAATAGAAGACATTGTCGAAAAAACTGAAACGGAGAGTGATGACGAAGAAGATTCAGAAGTTGGAGATCACAGTTATATGTCCGATGACTCGGAACCTGAATAATTTTAAAAATTTTTGTATTTTAAATTTTTTTCAATAAACAGAAGTATTCTTTTAATTGTTGTTTTTTATTTCGGCTCCCAATAATAAAGATAAAATTTGCCAGATAAGTAATATATATGTTTTACTCTAACTGTCTTTTTTACTAAAGATGTGTATATACTTTAGTGTCACATAAACAATAAACATAGATAAATAATTAATTGATTAAAAAATAAAAAAATTAAATAACTATTTCTGTATAGTAATAATTAACTACTCCAAAATAATGCACAGCATATACGAGTCTATCGCTATCCTTTTCATTTCCAAGCACAAATAGCATGCGCACTCTCCTTCTTTAAATGGGCGGACTTTAAACAACTGCTACGCTGCGTCCTTTTCTACCGCATGGGATGGTTGGTCTGGGACCTCTCTCTCACTCACATTCACTCGCAGCGATATTTTATTATTTAAAATTCGACAACCGTAATTCGGGACTGATTTTTCGCAGGCAACCCTATACCACCGTGTTCCTTATGACATAATCTTTCATTTTATCTAAGTTTGATTCAATAATCAGACCGTTGCAAAATGCTAGTATAGATTTACCTGTTTACACCTGGCAACCCGTGGTTGTGACCGGAAAAAAATAGGCAACCTAACGTTTGCATATTCTATGGGCTTCAAACTTTCGATTGGTATCAAATTTATTTAATAATCACACCGGCGCAATGTTTAAAAATTTTTATTTTTCAATTATTAATTAAAAATACTCTGGACTGAAATTTGTTAGGCAACCCATATAGGATATATTTATTGGCATATTTAATAACATAAAAAATACGTCTCATTAAATAAGCATCTCGGTGAAGGTCGTTGTATAGCGGGATCCTATACTATATACGGATATAAATGTATATCGAATAACTGTTTTTCTCAAGTGCTTATATTTATTTACGAGATACTAAATTAGAAATATCTTTGTTAATTATTTGCAAATACTTTTTTAAATTATTTGTCTGTCGGTCAGTTTGTCTGGGGTAATCTCTGAAACTGCTTAACTGATTTTAACGGGGGTTTCAGTGGAAGATAGAAAAGGTTATAGGGTAACGTTTTTTCTTGATCCCCCGAACATACGGTGGGTACCTAATATTCGACTCTCACGAACGATGTCGCGTACACTACTGTTCTATAATAAAATTGATATCATTGCATTGAAATATTTTTTGATAATCGTTCCTCAGATTTTTTCTCCGGCAGTGGATCAAGCACCCAATTATAATAGGTCTCTTTACCTATGAAATTTCCTTTTTGACGGGCCATTTCAAATCAAAATATTATTTTTCGGTCATGAAAAACTGCAATTTCATCGGTAAAGACCTAATATTAATTACCAAGATTCAAGCTGCTCCAAAGCCTGTCCAGTTACCGTAACCATACATGATACAATTAAATTTCAATTTTATTTAATTTAAAATAAAATAAAAAAACACAAGCCTATCAATTATAAAAAAAAAATCGTACAATTTCCTTCATATAGCTAACGGCTCGAACGAAACAAAACGTATCAATTTCTTTCAAAAGCTAGCTGTAAATTAGATCATTATTATTCTAGCTAAGCAGTTAACCTTCTGAGCCTATTTACGTCACGTAGAAACAGTCACAACTATAGATATAGATAGACCGTCACAACAAAAAACAAGAATGACATAATACATTTGTATGAGTGCGATGTCCTCTTCCAACGACTCACCATTGTTTACAAGCTATGTACAGTACATGCGATCGCACTTACGATTTGCAAGTTACATGGCCTGTCTGGCGATGTAGTGATCCATTGTAGATTATAGCATCGATGTTTCTGGTTGTGATAGTCGCACGTTTTGAGCTTAGGGTAAGAATATGCGAAGGAGGAGGCTGAGTGCGTGAGGAAGAGACAACTTTCTTCTTCACACCCAACCATCGCGGGAGACGCCCCGGGCGTCGGGGATCGCGAGTCGAACTCCGACCAAAAAGGCGCGGGCTTGCGGACGGCGAGCAGGGTTAGCTCACCGTCCGGTGAGGGCCAGGTCGACGCGCGACGCGCCTTGAAGAGCAGTCAGCAGCATTAATAATTGGGGCCCGATGAAGCCATTGCCTGACGGGGTTGTGGGAGTGTTCTTACGAGATACCGCGGTCAATATGAGGAGTATTAGAAAATTATTATTTATTTAAGTACTTAAAACTAACTGTGCCCGTGAACTCGTACGCATGAGAGGATTTTCCCGCGTTCGTCTCGATTCTGGGATAAAAAGTAGCTTATATATTACCATGTCCTCTATCTTCTACTGAAAGTCCCATTAATCGGTTAAGCCGTTGCGGAGATAAGCCCAGACAAATAGAAAGACAGATGGTAAAAAATCGTATCATGTGATATAACAAATATACATTGATTTTATTTATATGTGTAAATATTAACATCAAAAACGGTGACATAGCTGATAGCTATTAAAGCCACATTATTGGAACACTTCGGAACACCATATTTGTACATGACGTGTAGGTAATTGGAATAGTACATTTTGATACAAGAGGAGAAAGTTTGTTATTGCGTCCGAGGCGGAGTTACGCCCGAGCCGCAAGGCGAGGGTGTTATGGAGCCGAGTACTGCAGTAACAAATGTCCACGTGTATCAAACGACGTTTTTCAATACACTTTCAAAGAAAAATACTTACTCTGAAAATGACGACGCATTTTTATTTGTTTTCCATTGAAGAAAATTATGCAAAGTTGCCATATATTTTAGCTTCGATTTAGATGGTAACAGGCTATCGCAAGCATTTTGAGCCTCAATCACAATATTATCTCATCAAAACTTAAATTCGACATACTCACGCAAAAAACACAAATGAATAATATTTCATTTACTTTTTCCCCTCGCTTTACCTTCGCGGGTTAAAGTCGAAGCAAAGGTATGAAGCCGCAAAACAGCCTGATATTAAAATATATTTAAAAAAAATTTAGAACACAAATAACTGTTAATTTGTTGATAAAAGCAAAATTAGTTTATAAATAATATTGTATATTTCTGATATGCTGTTCATAAACACAATTTTAATTTTCATTAAATATAAGGCCTTAAAAACATGCGCCTCTGATGTGAAAAAAGAAACAATTGCCACCGAATATAAGGAATTGAATAGTTGTTTGTGGCAAAATCTGGAATGAAAAATTGGGCAAGTGCGAGTCAGACTCGCCCATGAAGGGTTCCGTAGTAACTATAATAATATAATATGTATATACAACGTGTAATTTAAAGGGTATATACATACCGAGTGCACGGCTTCTTTGGATGATAACAAACGATATGGCAAGGGTTTTCTAATCCTATGTCTACGTGTGTGGAGCATATTAGAACTTTCAATACATTGATACCAGAGGCCGAATTTTTCAAATTAAGGTGAACGAAGAGAATTATTGTTTTATTGGCAAGTGACGTGGAAAGTGATGACCCTCATAGCGCTGTGACACGTTTGTTATTACTGGTATTCGAGAAACATATGAAACCAATAATTTGGGGTCAATTCTGTGAGTCACTTATTTTGAGCTGAAACTTTGCATAGACTCCATACCAGATGTTGTCTTCAGTTCTTTTGGATAGATATGGAGTTTCCGTTACACGTTGTATATTTAACAAAAAAAAAAAAACCTTACAAATTTCTTAAAACTAGCTTATCTACATTTTTTACAACTATACCAAAAAACTTTGCTTTTCATAGTGTTTGTAAGAATTACAAAGTTATATTTGCGGTTTTATAAAATATGCTGTATCTCAAAAACTGCTGACCCGATCTCGTTCAAACCAATTTTGGTTGAAAGTTTACATTAAGATCTATAGACACATATTCTTTTAGATTTTTCACTCCATTATTATAGAAGTTAGAGGGGGACAGGGACGGGACACATTTTAACATTTTGGAAGCGTATATCTTTTAAACGATTAACTTTATGAAAAAGTGGTTTTACCACCTCCTCCTGCGGAAACCCCAGTGTCATTTTTAAAGACCTGTCTATAGATACTATACACGCATAGGTTTCAAGAAAAAATAAAATTTCAGTTTTAGTTCTATGTATGGGGAGCCCCCCTTTATTATAAATATTTTTTAATTTTTTTCTTAAAATCAGAAAGCGGTTTACAGAATACATCTATCTACCAAGTTTCACATGTATAGTCCTAAGAGTTTCGGAATAAAATGGCTGTGACATACGGACGGACGGACAGACAGGCAGACAGACAGACAGACGGACAGACATGACGAAACTATAAGGGTTCCGTTTTTTGCCATTCGGCTACGGAACCCTAAAAAACCCTTGTGTGTGAAATACATTGCATGTTGAATCTAATGGTAGTGCGATAAGAGCCAGTTTTCGAGGAGGAAAAATATTTTAAATGATAAGTGAAGCAATCCATTGCCATCCATCCATCCAATCTATGGTCGTTTTTCTGTTTTTGAAAGAAAGAAAGAAAAGACGTTTATTGACACATTCCACAAGTACCCACAATAACAAAACATAAAAAAGTTTGTTTATTGTAGTTTATTTTTTAAAAGAGAACTAGCAATGTGGGTGCTATTCAAATTAGTAGCAGTCTTGTTAACCCCTCCAACTAAGCTAAATATGCTTGTCTGGAGTAGAGTCACGGCAATAGTGTAATGGGTGGTGTTCGAACTTTACACTTTATATTGTCAAGCGTCAAAAGCATAATGGTTAAGGGCTTGTGATCAAGAGGTCACGGGTTCACTATTACCGTGAACCTACTTCTGACAAGCATATTGTTACTAGCTTTCGCTAGGTTCGGGATAGAAATAATTACGCCAATTAGACCAAAATAAAGACTATAATTTAATAAACACAAAATAAAAATTAACACAATTATTCGCACCACAATACTTGTCACTTAACACTTAAATCGCACTGAAATTCACTTGTAGAGTTTTGATTATATCGCCTCGTATCTTGTACTCGTAATAAGACTGCCGACTGCGTTTTTTTTTTAGGTTGGGCCACGCGTATTTCACCATACTAAGGCTGGTCACTACTAGGGCATGTAATATCGGAAGGTTTTCAATTCCGATACTGATTTCCGATATTAGATCTCAATATCGGAATTCCGATATTAATACCGGAATTTCGTTATTTCGTTAGAAATTGCAAATTTTATTTATAAATTGCACAAATTCAAGGTTGAATTGCGTACAATAAAAAAACATTTTTAAACCGTGCCTATTCCTTAATTTGGTTAAAAAATTGGTTGTTTTTTAAGTATGTCCTCTGTATTAAATCACATATTTTTAATTATTTTTTAATTAGTAATAAGCATTTATTACTAACTAGCTTGTGCCAGCGGCTTCGCCCGCGTGGAAAATTTTTCCCGTGTAAATCCCGATCCCATGGGAATTTCGCAAAATCCTTTCTTAGCGGATGCCTACGTCATAACATCTACCTGCATGCCAAATTTCAGCCCGATCCGTCCAGTGGTTTGGGCTGTGCGTTGATAGATCACTATGTCAGTCAGTCAGTTACCTTTGAGTTATATATATTTAGATTCAACTACCTGACTCATTATCAATAAAACATCTAATAATTAAAAAAAAAATTATAAAATTTGCAAGCACAATCTAAAATTTGGAACAACAATTTTTAGGAATATTGTTTTTTCGATGTCGTCAATCGTTTAATAAAGTATATACAGGCGAAAATAAAAATAAATTATAGGGCATCAAAAAATTCGTCAACGTCGCTATCAATGGGAAAAGTGCCCAGAACACTGGCCGCATTGCCACGTTGAATGGCAATGCTGATTCTCTGTCCAAAGAAAAGGCCAGCCCTCTGGTCACCTGTGGAGTCGACTAATCAATTGCCGATGTCACGAAAGAGTCGATGCACACTCGGAGCCCATGGTCCTAACGTTTCAACCCCAAACGACTCAAACATATAGCACCCAATTAGGTTGTTGTATTTGCGCCGTTTGAGATTTTCTGCACCTGCAGCTGCCGCCCCAGCATAGCCTGCCGTACTGACAAGATGAGATGGCGCAAGGGTGTCAACACAAGTAGCATCCCACATGAAAAGCCTACCCAACTTCCAAGGCATTATAGTCATCCCGTCTGGCCTCTTCCTAACGTCCCGTGCCAAGCCGTTGGGTTCTAAAACAGATGGTACTCCAGCGGTGACAAGAGCCCGACGGATTATATCATTTATGCTGGCATGCCGTGCTATCCAACCAGAGCTTCTGCTGCAGGAAAGACCATGATGTCCGAGGCGGTCGACTGGCGCACCACATTGGCAGCGATGTGGAGCACCGCTGGAAGCACCCAGACGTAGACATGTAGCGATCCGGAACGTGTTATCACTTAACATAGTACCTATATTAAGTGAAGGTAATGCTTGTAGCCGAAGGCCCGACTCCCATTCACCCACAACCAACAGGCGCGAGCGCTCACCAGTATTGGTTGACGTATTTAAAAGGTTATTCCGTACCAAACTGCAGAGCGGCTCGTCCCATTGTCTCTGGGAGGACGGGTTCTCGGGCAAAGCTGTATTTGGGCAAGCCATTTTCGAGGCATTAACTGCATCGGTCGAACACAGCACCTCGTAGTAAAGCTGCGTTTCCACCAGAGATGTGCGAGGATGCGTAGCGAGGGATGTGTTTGTAAAGAACCAATAGAATCGCTTCATTTACCTCGCCTCGGTCAGCACAGCTCTGGTGGAAACGGTTCAGCGGAGCTAGATTTTTGCGCATACAAAACAAGCGAGGGATGTGTGCGAGGGATGTGTGCGAGAGATGTGTTGCGAGGGATGTGTTGCGAGGAATGTGTGTTGAGAAGGATGTGTTGCGAGGTATGCGCATCCTCGCACCACACATTAATGCGCATTTTCACAGCTCCGCTACACATCCTCGTAGGCACATTTTCATCGCACAGCTTTGGTGGAAACGCCCACACATTTTCACAGCACAGCTAGACATCCTCGCACGACACATTTCCATCGCACATCTCTGGTGGAAACGCAACCTTAACCTGCAATTGTGTTAAAATTTTCTTGGTTAACGCGGACCGAAGACAGAAAAGCCGGTGGCTTATACTGGAAATTTTGCGGAATATTTGTTTAACATATTTCTCATAATTATCCTATACTTATTACCAGTGATCGGAGTAGGTAGATTGAAATGGGGTCATTGATCCGAAACGTATATATTAATATGGACATTCCTCCGGAATTGGTGGATTATTAAAAAAAAAACCGGAACTTATGTAGGAATTTTATTCTGCCAGAGTGGAAGGAGTCATTTGATGATTTGCCATCCTCAAAAAAAAGGTAGGAATTGTAATAAAATGAGCAATATTATTCTTTATTATTCTTCATATTTTTTTTTTAACGGCACACAGTCACGATTTGACAAAACCCAACGACCAATCAGAACAAAGGATCATGGGTGGTACAATAACCGGTTATCAGAACAATGCGTACGCCCGCCGACGACATGCCAGGTAGCTCACTCGTTTACTTCGGTTCGTAGAGTGCGCATCTTTGTTTGTTACTGTGTTGTGAAAACGTTACTTGACCCTGGCTTGTGTACATACTGACTTCTGGAATCTGCTCTAAACCACGATTTGGCTCGAATATACGGACTCAGATTTTTCACTATTGAATTGGATCTACATATTTAAACCAAGCTTTGGTAAGTAATATTTTACTAGTTACAAGGAGTATAAAGCATCTTTGGATGTACTATAAGAATATTTTTAGTATTGTGTTTGTTCGCTTAACCTGCTGAACATACCATGAGTTAATATTGTTAAATCTTTAATAGAGTATGAACCAGTGAGCTTAGTGCGAAACAAAATTATGATATTCTAGTAATGTAGTCGCAATTCAGCTAACTCCACTATTAACCGACATTTTACTGGAATCCGTATATAATTTGAATGCCCTGTGTGCTGTGTCCTCTTGCAATGTATTGGTAAAATAAATTACTATAGGCCTTATCTACTTCTCTACAAAATATTCTACGTAACAAGCTCTTTCATTTGATACCCATATTGATGGGATTGAAAAAAAACTAAGTTGTCCGAAAATCCCGATCCCATGGGAATTTCGCAAAATCCTTTCTTAGCGGATGCCTACGTCATAACATCTACCTGCATGCCAAATTTCAGCCCGATCCGTCCAGTGGTTTGGGCTGTGCGTTGATAGATCACTATGTCAGTCAGTCAGTTACCTTTGAGTTATATATATTTAGATTCAACTACCTGACTCATTATCAATAAAACATCTAATAATTAAAAAAAAAATTATAAAATTTGCAAACACAATCTAAAATTTGGAACAACAATTTTTAGGAATATTGTTTTTTCGATGTCGTCAATCGTTTAATAAAGTATATACAGGCGAAAATAAAAATAAATTATAGGGCATCAAAAAATTCGTCAACGTCGCTATCAATGGGAAAAGTGCCCAGAACACTGGCCGCATTGCCACGTTGAATGGCAATGCTGATTCTCTGTCCAAAGAAAAGGCCAGCCCTCTGGTCACCTGTGGAGTCGACTAATCAATTGCCGATGTCACGAAAGAGTCGATGCACACTCGGAGCCCATGGTCCTAACGTTTCAACCCCAAACGACTCAAACATATAGCACCCAATTAGGTTGTTGTATTTGCGCCGTTTGAGATTTTCTGCACCTGCAGCTGCCGCCCCAGCATAGCCTGCCGTACTGACAAGATGAGATGGCGCAAGGGTGTCAACACAAGTAGCATCCCACATGAAAAGCCTACCCAACTTCCAAGGCATTATAGTCATCCCGTCTGGCCTCTTCCTAACGTCCCGTGCCAAGCCGTTGGGTTCTAAAACAGATGGTACTCCAGCGGTGACAAGAGCCCGACGGATTATATCATTTATGCTGGCATGCCGTGCTATCCAACCAGAGCTTCTGCTGCAGGAAAGACCATGATGTCCGAGGCGGTCGACTGGCGCACCACATTGGCAGCGATGTGGAGCACCGCTGGAAGCACCCAGACGTAGACATGTAGCGATCCGGAACGTGTTATCACTTAACATAGTACCTATATTAAGTGAAGGTAATGCTTGTAGCCGAAGGCCCGACTCCCATTCACCCACAACCAACAGGCGCGAGCGCTCACCAGTATTGGTTGACGTATTTAAAAGGTTATTCCGTACCAAACTGCAGAGCGGCTCGTCCCATTGTCTCTGGGAGGACGGGTTCTCGGGCAAAGCTGTATTTGGGCAAGCCATTTTCGAGGCATTAACTGCATCGGTCGAACACAGCACCTCGTAGTAAAGCTGCGTTTCCACCAGAGATGTGCGAGGATGCGTAGCGAGGGATGTGTTTGTAAAGAACCAATAGAATCGCTTCATTTACCTCGCCTCGGTCAGCACAGCTCTGGTGGAAACGGTTCAGCGGAGCTAGATTTTTGCGCATACAAAACAAGCGAGGGATGTGTGCGAGGGATGTGTGCGAGAGATGTGTTGCGAGGGATGTGTTGCGAGGAATGTGTGTTGAGAAGGATGTGTTGCGAGGTATGCGCATCCTCGCACCACACATTAATGCGCATTTTCACAGCTCCGCTACACATCCTCGTAGGCACATTTTCATCGCACAGCTTTGGTGGAAACGCCCACACATTTTCACAGCACAGCTAGACATCCTCGCACGACACATTTCCATCGCACATCTCTGGTGGAAACGCAACCTTAACCTGCAATTGTGTTAAAATTTTCTTGGTTAACGCGGACCGAAGACAGAAAAGCCGGTAGGCTTATACTGGAAATTTTACGGAATATTTGTTTAACATATTTCTCATAATTATCCTATACTTATTACCAGTGATCGGAGTAGGTAGATTGAAATGGGGTCATTGATCCGAAACGTATATATTAATATGGACATTCCTCCGGAATTGGTGGATTATTAAAAAAAAACCGGAACTTATGTAGGAATTTTATTCTGCCAGAGTGGAAGGAGTCATTTGATGATTTGCCATCCTCAAAAAAAAGGTAGGAATTGTAATAAAATGAGCAATATTATTCTTTATTATTCTTCATATTTTTTTTTTAACGGCACACAGTCACGATTTGACAAAACCCAACGACCAATCAGAACAAAGGATCATGGGTGGTACAATAACCGGTTATCAGAACAATGCGTACGCCCGCCGACGACATGCCAGGTAGCTCACTCGTTTACTTCGGTTCGTAGAGTGCGCATCTTTGTTTGTTACTGTGTTGTGAAAACGTTACTTGACCCTGGCTTGTGTACATACTGACTTCTGGAATCTGCTCTAAACCACGATTTGGCTCGAATATACGGACTCAGATTTTTCACTATTGAATTGGATCTACATATTTAAACCAAGCTTTGGTAAGTAATATTTTACTAGTTACAAGGAGTATAAAGCATCTTTGGATGTACTATAAGAATATTTTTAGTATTGTGTTTGTTCGCTTAACCTGCTGAACATACCATGAGTTAATATTGTTAAATCTTTAATAGAGTATGAACCAGTGAGCTTAGTGCGAAACAAAATTATGATATTCTAGTAATGTAGTCGCAATTCAGCTAACTCCACTATTAACCGACATTTTACTGGAATCCGTATATAATTTGAATGCCCTGTGTGCTGTGTCCTCTTGCAATGTATTGGTAAAATAAATTACTATAGGCCTTATCTACTTCTCTACAAAATATTCTACGTAACAAGCTCTTTCATTTGATACCCATATTGATGGGATTGAAAAAAAACTAAGTTGTCCGCCATCTTGTAGCGGCAGCCATTTTGGATTGACAATAATATTGAATATACATAATTGTATTGTCACCAGAATCAAAGGCGAATACCAAATTTTAGATCAATCGGTTGACAGGAAGAGGGTGAAATTTCAATGACTAAATTTTATCCACGAAAAATAAAACAAACGGAGTAAGCTAAATAAACTAAATAAAATGTATTTTTTTCATGTCTTTGTTTTAGGTGATATATACGAGGTTCCATCTCTACAACAGAGTTCAGATATGGCAAACGTCAAGGCTGAAACTGTAGAAAAATGGATATCCGGTCATCCCGAACTACTTTACGATCACGCTAGTGGTACAATATACTGTTCAAAATGTGAAAGCCATTTGAAAACCATAAATAAAGGAAACGTTAAAAGATATATCGAAGGAGCAGTACACCAGGGAAAGTTTGAGCGGCCCGAAGAGGAATTTTATTTCGATCTTATAAAATTTCTCATTTTGTGCAATATTCCGTGGTCTCAGATGAAAAATACTACTTTTCAAGATTTCTTTAAAAAATATATGTGTAGTACCTGTTGTTGTACGTGTACTAATCGTACTCTGCCAGATGAATCACAGTTACGGAAAGTTTACTTGGACAAGTTTTTTAAGAATAAAATCAATTCGATTCGGCAAAATTATAAAAATGAGAAACTATGGATATCATTAGATGAAACGACAGACTTTTTAGGTTGCTATATAGTCCATTTTTAATAAAACCATTACATCCTAGCAATTTGACTAGACCTTATTTGGTAGCATGTAAAATGCTAACTGTAGTTAATGGACAAACAATCACGCAATTTGTGTTAGAATGTTTGGAAAACTTTTGAGAAGATTCTTTTGAATCGAAGGTAGGTAACATTCTTGTCCTCTGCACTGATAGCGTTGCATATATGCTGTCTGCAGGACGAAATTTAAAACAATACTTACCTGGAATGAAGCACGTAACATGTTTGGCGCACTCTCTTCATCGCGTATCTGAGCAAATTAGGTTAGAATATCACGATGTTAACATTTTAATAGCAAATGTTAAAAAGGTATTTTTGAAAGCCCCAAGTAGAGTCAAAATTTTAAAAGAAAAATATCCAGATTTGCCGCTACCTCCCCAACCAGTTGTTACAAGATGGGGCACTTGGTTAGAGGCAGCATTTTATTACGCTCAAAACTTTGAAAAAATAAAAGAAGTATTATCTTGTTTAAGCAGCTCTGATGCGGTATCTATTCGAGAGTCAAAAAATATTATAGATAAAGAAAATTTAAAAGAAGATTTAAATTACATTAAAGACAATTATTTTATAATTCATTTGTCTTTAAAAGAATTGCAAAAGCATAATTTATCGTTGACAGATTCACTTTTAGAATTTGACAACGACAGAGATGCTATAAATCAGTGCAATTCAGAAAATATAAAAAATAAAATAGAATGTGTTATGGAACGAAACCCAGATTTAGACGCACTTAGAGAATATAGTGAGGCCATTGAAAAAAATGAAGCACATAATTTAATACCTTTTTTAAAATTTGCTCCTTTGACATCGTCAGATGTAGAACGGTCTTTTTCCATTTATAAATTGAAAATATAGAGAAACTCATAGTTATATATTTTAATTGTAAAGATCAGGATTACCAGGATGCTGACATTGTAATCGATGAAGATTAAAAATGTGAATAAATGTAAAATGTACATATTTAACGATAAACAATGTTGATTTTTATCTTTTTTCTTTATTCTACCCCTTTTTTTTGGTCCTAAAATCTGACTAAAATCAACCTGTTCCTTCGTATGCCCTTTACGTTTCAGAGTCGTGGTGCATCCTTAGAACAGTCTCACGACCCCAGCTGGCATTGGCCCTCTATGGGGCCCCGTCATTTATTCTACCCTTAATGCAAATTACCATGACCACTATGAAAATATTTAAATTTAAGTGCAACAATTTATGTCTATCTATAAAAGTTCTAGCCATAAAAGGCTAAAAATAAAAAAATAAAAATTAAAGCTTCGATCGAAATTAGATTGTTTTTATTATTCAACAGATAAATAATGAATTAATTTAGATTTTATACCTTCCTTTAAATTTTGAATTGAGTAGGAATAATATCACTACCAACATTAACAATGTTTAATTGAATCCGGAAATACCGGAATTACTTTCCGGGAAAATGGCTTATCCATGTTATTCTTTCTGTGTGCATTTATGATACAAGTACCAAAAATCAATCTACCTACTCCGATCACTGCTTATTACTAATTAAACTATCAAACTCAGAATCAACAAAGCTTCTTAGAATTTAGGAAAATCAACAAGTAGGAATAACAATTATTATACAATTATTGAAATATTTGTTTAAATCATATTTCTCATTATTATCCTATATTTATTACATTTTTTTTTTAACAAAGTTTTGTTGATTCTGAGTTCGGT
Organism: Tholera decimalis; assembly: GCA_943138885.2. Lineage (NCBI taxonomy): Eukaryota > Metazoa > Arthropoda > Insecta > Lepidoptera > Noctuidae > Tholera > Tholera decimalis. The sequence goes on from OW964560.2 coordinate 32,179,823, forward strand.
AGTTTAAATTACTTATAAATAATTTAACATGTGCAAGCGAAATCAACAGAAATAAAGGACTAGGCTTAGAATAACAACGCATAGAAGGATAGTACGAGTGCAAAAAGTGAGGCAACTAAAACTTAGCCATTTTTGGCTAACTTTGCTCGACGAGCCGTCAGTACTCAAGGTCACATTCTGCCGAACAGAGCTCGCGAGTAAATAATTTAAAACGACCGTTTGTAGCGTAAAGGGATGTCATAGTCCTTCAGGAAAACAAAAAACGTGTAATCAAATTACATTTCACAAGTAAATACTTACATTTTATACATTATATTTAAGTAAATCGACCATCAAACAACAATTCTAATAACCTAACTTATCACAATTCAATGTTGCTATCCGTGAGGAAAAAAATACCCATATTGATTTCTTTTGTGCTTATTTTTGTTTAAAAAAATATAGTTTTGGCGGCAATTATGTATGCGTCAAACTAAACTATATTTATTTACAGCTACTACCTACAGTATTTTATAACTAAAAGTTACTGTTAGTTCGAAGAGTGGTATCATAAAGATGACAATTTTATTGATTAAGATTTTTTTCATTTAAGTAATGTTCTCAATAATATTTTTCTATTGCATAAATACAACACATACTTTTAATTGATATCAAACGAGATTTTTCAAGCAATGAATACATTTATATAATATCATTATAACACATTACACATCAAACATTCTAAACGCAATAAACGATATCTCATTTCGTTTACCTTCCGTAAATATATGTCATATAAGTCATATTACATGAAAAAACATCATCTTATTTAGTTTCATAACATAAAATACTTGATTTGATCCAGCAACATAATAGTGCGTTTTCCCATTTTTGTGGTAATGGTACTGGTAATGGTATCACTGAAAACTATATTTGTGTGCGTTTGAAGAACGTAGACACATTCGGCTCACGCACACAAAGAAAATAAAGTGGACACACGAAATCGCTCGCGTTTTGTTCTAGACGCCTCTTCTATGCGTTGTTATTCTAAGGGACTAGGTATGTTTATATGTTAAATCTCGTTTTCTTGATAATATATTCTCAAGAACAACAAAGCGTCAAGCATAATTTTGTCGGATATAAAATTTTGTCCGATTTCGATATTGGGTCACCCAGTATCGGAATTGTAATATCGGAACTTTCGTTCCGAGATTCCGATATTACGATATTCCGAGATTCCGAGATTCATGCCCTAGTCACTACTCAACCGGATAGCCGTCTGCGTCCATCTGCGGTCTATGAGTTCTAGAACATTCTTGTAAAATCGACTCACTGCCTATACTGCCAAGAATGTTCTAGAAGCTACTTGAGATACTCAGTACTACTACTCGCCGCCAGATGGCGTTAGTGTCTCGAACGTATTAGAAGTCGATCGAAGTTTCTCGATATACTCAGTACTGCTACTCGCCGCCAGGTAGCGTTAATGTCCCGAAAATTCTAGATGTCGGTTGAAGTTTCTCGACGTACTTAGTTAAGCGACTGGCGTAACCATTGACATATAAATCAATGGGCGTAACAATATTTAGCTTAGTTGGGGGTTTCCATTGCTAATCCTTATAAAAAATATGTATATATTCAGCGGGAGTAGTCATTTGATGATTTTTCCACCCAGAAAAAGGCTATTAACGCTTAAAGTTGCCAAAACCCATATAATTTTAAGTTTATATTTTTAATCAATAAGTATTTATAAACCGCCGCTGTCGCTTAAGGTTAATATAGTTTATTTTCGCCGCTGCCTGGTTAATTTATAACTTGACCACAATGACCAACTTACACAAATGACTGTATTTTCATTCCGTCATTTTAATAAAAGAACTTTTTGTATCAGAAATAACTTTTTAATTAGTCACGCAATACAACGGCCTTTTACATTATAAGTAGTGTAGTTAATTAAATACAATGTTATAAAAATATTTGCAATGGCATGTTTTTATGATGTAAAATTCGCTTTTGTTTCCTTTTTAGGGTTCCGTAGCCGGATGGCAAAAAGCGGAACCCTTATAGTTTCGTCATGTCTGTCTGACTGTCTGTCCGTCCGTCCGTATATCACAGCCATTTTATTCCGAAACTATTTGGACTATACACATGAAACTTGGTAGGTAGATGTATTCTGTGAACCGCTTTCCGGTTTTAAGAAAAAATAAAAATATATTTATAATTAAGGGGGGCTCCATACATGGAACTGAAACTAAAAATGTTTTTTCATGAAACCTATGCTTGTGTGGTATCTATAGAAAGGTATTTAAAAATGACATTCAGATTTCTAGAACCACTTTTTCATACAGTCAATTGTTTAAAAGATATACGCTTCCAAATTGGTAAAATGTGTCTCCCCACCCTATAACTTCTATAATAATGGAGGGAAAAATCTAAAAAAGAACATGCTGTAAATCTTAATGTAAACTTTCAACGAAAATTGGTTTGAACGAGATCGGGTTAGCAGTTTTTGAGATTTAGCATATTTCCTAAAACCGCAAATGTAACTTTGTAATTTATACAAATACCATGAAAAACAAAGTTATTTGGCGTAGTTACTACGGAACCCTTCATGGGGGAGTCTGACTCGCCCTTGGCCAATTTTTTTTTTCTGTAAAGAGAACTTGCAACGCGGTCAGAATTCACATTGCTAGCAATCTTATTAACCCCTCGAACTAAGTTAGATATGTTTGTGTTTGGAGTGGGTTCAGGGCAATGGTGTAATGGGTGGGGTTCGAACCCGCAACCTCTGGATCACAAATTTGACACCTTAGTCAGGCTACTAACGCTTAAAGTTGCTAGAAGCCATATGGTTGCGCCGATATACGATTCTATTCGTTTTGTTATCAACACGCTTAAATAGCTGATTGGTTGACATTCTCCCTTCCGCATTTCCTTCTCCCTTGCACAAACCTTTGGCTACTCGAGAGTGAGGGAGAGAGACTATACCGCGTCTAGATCTTTCGATTGAGAAGATCGGACATTTAGTGGCTGTCTGGTCGCGTTCGAGCACACACGCGTTCCTGTGTGTAAATTCGTAATAAAGAAGCAAGGTTATATTGTGGTGGTGAACCGTGATTCAGAGTGCTGGCAGTCGATCCTGGAATAAAATATGACGAATATATATATATGACGCTGGACTCCTATGTCTTTTTCCAACTCAAGCGTCTCTGGTTCCCGTCAAATTGTGTAACCGAAAAGCTCACAGTCGCATACGTTCGCATTACCGCTTAAACACCATATAATTTTAAGTTTTTATTTTTAATCTATTTAATCTATAGTTATTTGTAGACCACCGTTGTCGCCTTAGGTTGATTTACAACTTATACGATTTACTGTTCTTTCATTTTGTCATTTTTATACACGTAATTTTTGTACCACAAATAACATTAACAATTAGCCACACGCAATGTGAGGGCCTCTTACGTTATAACAAGTATAACATTGAGTATAATGCAAGCCATACACGCTACGGTCTACCGGAGAGGTTATCTGTGCAGGTGTACCTGCGCAGGTCAACCGAACATTGGTAGCGTGTATGGGGACGTTCCGGTGTACTGGAGCGTTCTTCAGTTCTTTTTGCGATGGCATCGAATGAGGACAATGACGCGCTGGCATTGCTAGGCCTTGCTTTAATTTTGAAGATAAAATAAATATATAAAAAATTAATAATAATAAATTAAATAAATAAATTTAACAAATCGCAGTATCCACAGTTTAATACGGTACGCATCATCAGCAGATGCCCCAGACTTTACTTTAAGATTGGTCATATTTCTTCTTTTCCTTCCTAACATTGCTTCTTAAATTATTGATCTTTCTCACAACTACTTCTTTGTTCGCATCTGGCTCAATTTCTCTAAATGTTTCTATAAGTAATCTATAAGCAGCTTCTGTTTTGGACCTCGATTATGATAATCTTTGTTTTTAATTTGCCAAAAACATGGATGACTTCTATAAATTTCGATAATTCGATAAGCGTCAATAGCCTAATGGATAAGGTGTCGGACTTGTGATCGAGAGGTCACGAGTTCGAACCCCACCCATTACACTATTGAACCCACTCCAGACACAAGCATATTTAGCTTAGTTGGAGGGGTTAACAAGAAGGCTAGTAATGTTAGTAACTCTAACCACATTGCTAGTTATCTTTAAAAAAAAAATTGGATAAAATCTTCAAGGATTTTTTAGTTGAATCTGGTGGCGCCATTTTCTATTGCTGAATTACGTGGCATTCGTGGCGGCAATACGATGCGAACGACGAGACAACCGTCCGAAAGAAACACTAGAAAACAACTAAAGTGACCTGCGCAGGCGACCGGAGTACACGCACACACGCACAGGTACACCGTACGGTGTCACTCGAAAGAATTGATTTTCGATCTTGCGCAGGTCGCCTGCGCAGGCTCAAAAACCTGCACAGGTCTATTCCCACACACATTCCGGTCTACCTGCGCAGGCGTACCTGCACAGGTGGACCTTTCCGGTGGACCGTAGCGTGTGTGGCAGCCATTATGTTATAAAAATATTTGCAATGACATGTTTTTGCTGCTATGTTGTAAGGTATTGGCAATTAGTAGAGTACTGGCCAGTTTTTATATTTTTATGATTCACATAGGAATGCTATAAAGGAACTTTAGTATCATAGCTTAATAATCATCATTTGCGTAGCCTTTTCCAAACAATATCAATGGGGTCTGCTTCCATTATAATTATAAACGGATGCAGTTCAGTGTAAAACACTGGTACCAGTGTTTTACATGAAGTAACTGCCTATATAACCTCTACAGTTCTGGTAGGTAGGTAACACAATACCACCTGGCAAGTTGTCAGATTTTCTGGCTTACTATCTGTAACGACTACCAGAGATGTACATGATGATAGCCAGTAACAACAGCTTCACGTGCATTCAGACGCACGGAGGTGTTTCGATATGTTACCACCCATCCACGGGCCGACCTCTGCGAGTGTTGCTTAACCTTGCAGGTCAACCCGAGCTTTTGCACCACGAGCTTCCTATAGCAAGACTTGCCGAGATGGATTGCTTGTATGGGTGACCACCATCATCATCATCCACAGCTTTCATCACAGATTTCACATACTGGGTATAGGCTCCTCTTTGCTTGTGCCAAGCGCCACGTTCCTGTGCCAATCTCATCCAGGGTATAGTCGCGACGGTAATAATGTCGAGCTATAACGTACAAATATCCAATATTCATAGGATACTAAGAGTCTCTCCTACATTTCCAGACCACATAACCAACCAACATTTCTCTCCTTTCCAGGTAAACATGTACATAGACCAGCTAGTGATCTCCGTGCACGACGACGCGGTCGTGGCCCACACCCGCTGCCAAACGTTCATGAACGCGTGCACCTCCCAGCCAGACTCGTCCACAGGCACCGACAAGAACTTCGAAACCGCCATTTTAGGCTGCACACTCGACGACCAAAAACGAGTGAAGAAACGTCTCCAGGGCCTCCTAGATTACTTCGCCAAGTTGAACGTCACCACTTGCTCGTGAGTAATCGCTGAGTTTGACAGCAAGCTTGTCATTCACTAAGCCGCCGATTACTGCCAGATTCTTGTTTATTTTGAACTGTGCCTGAGACGCGGTGCTTATTGTGCATATGTTGTTGATGTAACCGAAAGACTGTGAACGTTAAATTGTATGTCTTATGGTTCGTTTGTGATTTTAGGCTAGGTATCTTTTTTTTTGCTAGCGTACACCTCGATAATCGTTTGGGGAAATTGTAACTTTAGTGAACGACTAGTAAGTACATTGTTCTAAATTAGCAGTGTATTACAAGTAATTATTCGCATGACTTAAAGTTTTTGTATCAGTAACTAGCAAAGTTTAGCACTAAATATGTCATATCAAATGCATGAGCTCAAAATTACCGTTAAAAGTTGTGAATGCAAATTAATACATAAATAGGAAATTAAATTACATTGTTTTCTAGTCTGGCGTATACGAATATGGCCCATATTTCATAATTCACCGAGACTATTGGTTTACCTACATGCCAAACTATATGATTCTTAATAATTTATTATTTTAACAGGGGATGTTAAAACATTTCCAATACAATATTTTATTTTAATCGAACACGCCTTGAGTTTCATATTGCTGTCTCATTTAATTGCATACAAAACGATAAAGACAGAACCATAGATGACGGCTATGATCAAAGTTAATTCATAAAGTATAGCCACCTCATTATTTTAGGCCCTGCAGTAAAAAGCTTGGATAAATGTGATATTATATCTATGTGTATAATTAGTAAATAAACAATGATACAGTACTATAGATTATTTTAAATCCTGTTCTTTGAATCCGTGTTCCTGTTTAAGATGTACAGTCAGCAAGGGAGATAGGTAAACAGTTAGCTAATTTAATTCAGTTGGACTGAGTTGGACCCATGGTTTTTGGTAGGCATCAATACAATTGATTAATAGGAGATTTTGGTTACCATCATGTTAAATCTCATATTAAATACTGTTGTTATCGATTAATTGAACTATCGATATCCGATTTCTTTTACTTGAGGTACGAGCAGTACTCAGTAGGCTTTTAAGCTGCGTCTACGCTAGGCGAGTCCATCACGAGCCGAGCACGAGCGGAGCACGAGCCGAACACAATTCGTCTAGTATGGACCGACTTACAAGCCTCGAACGAGCGCGCTGCGAGCATTTCATTCGTACTCGGCTGTGCTCCGCCAATTGTCGGTTTTTTTGACGAACACAAAGGGATTTTCTTCGCGCTCGCAATGCGCTCGTGGTCGTGTTTAGTGACAGACGTCGGTCGCTCGAACTGAGCATCATGGAACATCATGCTTCTTGACCTCTCAAAATGGTTAGCAAATCTAAATTTTGTTGATTGGATCTCACTTTATATAGATTTGTAGATACCCATCGTCTTGGCCTTTTTCGTTTTTTTTTTTTTGCTTACTACCACCATAATAATCGCTGCAATCGCAGCGGCTGCCGCAATATTAATATCGTCCATATTCGCCAAGAGCCGCGAGCACACTCCGGAAAACTACCTTCGAGGACAGTGACCGTTGTAGGGTAGTTGTACGTCCACACTTGACGCCGCGAACGACGAAGCCGAGAACGGCTCCGCTCGTGGTGGGATCATACTCGGCTCGCCTAGCGTAGACGCAGCTTTAAAATTGAGGCTATCATGTCCTTTTTTATGTAAACCAAACTTTTTGTTGACTGTACTATGATTTTATGATTCTAGTTGTCTGTGCGCTATGTTGAGTTATGCTTATTAAGTTCTATGCCAGAAACATTTATTCTGTTATGAGTTGTTCTGTTATGTGACCAACAGACAAGCAAATTTTCAGTTATTTGTCGTACGACTGTCTTCTTTATACAATATTATAATTGGGATTATGAGGTAATGTAGGATTGTATAATTATAAATGCTATGCATGATCACGATTCTAGATATTTTACGATTTTGTTTTAAGCAAATGTGATGCATAGTGTATTTACAGTGTATGCACAGTACATGATTTGGCTGTAAAGGTTCATATTGAGTTTAACAAATAAATCTCTTTAGTAGACAGACCTCTACCTCCTCACTATCACATGATGGTCTCTTTCTAATCATTAAAAATAAATAAAATTGAAGTGTTTGCCTGTAATGGCAACAAATCGACTACTTAACGCATATGATGCATGTTAACTAGATCTTTTACCAAAAAAATTATTATTAAAGTTTTTATCCATGTGTCTTTTATGTTGGTTTGTTTTCATGCTAATCTTTGTAACATCTGGAACGACTTTGACGAGTTTTAAGAAGTAACTTAAGGCTACTTTTATTTTAAAAAGTAAAAGTAGCCTTAATTATTGTATTTTAAAAGTAAAAGTAGCCTTAATACCTCTTTATTAAAAAGTAAAAATAGCCTTAATACTATTATTTTATTGTGTTATGCGCAAACTACCTAATTGTGAACAAAATGCTGACTGATTTGCTCTGTTTGACATGGCAAAGACCGTTCGAATTTTTCCGTATGCATTGATGTTATCGGCTGCAAAAAAGCGTTGGAAATGATAAGGTCGAGCTTAGTGCTTTACCTAAACGTATTTTGTTTTATTAGCGCCCGTGTTCTGTGAGTATTTGGCGTTTTGTAATGTGAGGCTCAATTTTGTAATTTTGCATCTTGAGTGAATAGTAGAACGATGACCGCTTAAATTACTAAATGTCGTGTTGCTTTAACGCTAAATGTAACGGTAGAAAAGTGAATGTAAAAATTTGCATGTGATCTTAGTTTTTTGTTAATTATAAATTTTATATCGCTTTATTCTTTTTTAATAAAAATTTCATCTGTATTTATCTTGTGTCTTAGAATATTTTGATCAAAACATTATTATTGTCATTGTAAGTGTACCTAAAGTAGGTACATTTTGATTTGTAAAATTAAAAAGTGCATAACTAAATGAACCAAAAACATTTTTCACTAAAGTTACTTTAAGGATATTAAATTGTACTTACTTCATCCAAATAAAACCTATGCTCAATTATGTATTTAAACATTAGATCTTACATATAAAGTAAAGGTAAAGATCTTACATATAATATAAAGTAAAGGTGAAAATCGCCTTATTATAAAAAAAACTTAAATCGGAGGCTTTTTGCTCATGACCATTTGAGAGACAGATTAATTAGTTTCAGTTTATTTAATCATCGAACTGTATGTTCGATTGCATAGAAAAACTCTTTTCATATTAAAACTACTCTGCTTTAGGGTTAAAATTTTTGATCATTCTGTGCCCTTCCTATTTTCATTGGGAGTTTTTATATTGATAGTGAATTACGCAGCATAGACAAGTAGTGGGCCAAATCAAAAACATCAAACTACTTCTAATTATTGTGCTTCCATCTATTGTTCCTGTTAAGAAAGGTATGCGGCGTAGCGCCATCTAGTGACACCATTCGAAAACATTAACCCAGAAATATTTGAAATGACTGTCTGTGCTGCCATCTACAAATCCTACAAACCCTTATAATAATCATTATATTCATGCTATAAAGTTAATTATTTTTACCCAGCCAGTAGTTATGTCGAGCTCATAATTGCTATTAAGAAAAAAACTTCTAGTGAATTGAAATTTCACTAACGTTGAAACTGAATCTATATATGTATCCGCCTAATGGCCTTAAAGTAAACTGTAATGGCGAATTATGACGTACAAGCAAAATTCAACCTTATGGTGGTCAAGCAATTGCCAGGTGACATCCAATCATAATCGTCATAGAATGCGTCTCAATATGGTCATAGTTGATCTAAACTGTACTTTATTGTTTTTATATTTGCAAATCATCACAATATCCAGTAAGTTGCGAACAAAATTGATATGTTGAATGTGTATGAGTGCTTGAGATCGCCTTATTATTGTACAGTATAAGCTTACATTGTCGTATATATGGTACGGTTGACAGCACATCAACCTACCCCAAGCTGTCAATATTATTTAATAGATTTACAACTTTTATACAGCACGATAGGGTTCAAGATCGATTGGGAAAATTTGACAGATTCGGATAGATTGATGCGTTGGCGTCTGTACCTACATTGTGCATTGAGTTCTAGAAAAGATTTGGCTGAGTGTCGTCATGTCTTGTATGTTATGAGTACATGCACTTTTTGAGTTACAATATGAATATTCATTTGTTGCACAATAAGGTACACATTTCAATTCCAGTTAGAGAATCCGCGCCGTTTGCCTCGAGGCACATCTGGAGCCCCACTGTCACTCAAAACTAACATAATTCCGGTGTGAGAAAGAGAGAGCATATCACTAACTTTTTATTCACAAACATGATGGCATCGGCATGTCATAGTAGTATCTAGTATTCTGTAATAAAATCTCTGTGTTAACTTTGACAAGTGATTCTGAAATGTAAGCTCACTTCGCCTTACCTATCACGCTAAATTTATATACAGAATCGACATGCTGCTCTTTTTAAGTATTGTCACGTTGTTTCTAGATGCTGATCTAAATTCTCGATGTGTCTTTTTATTCCCAAGTATGCTATAATTTGTACTACTATTTGTAAGTACAACCTGTATGTCATATTTAGTTACAATTTACTAGTTAAGTCAGCTTAAGGTACACTACTTATGTTATGTCAACCGTGGCCAGTAGCCACATTAATGCACGGCTATATTTGAATTAAGAATTTCAGATGAAGACAATCACTACCAACTCTAGTATCAACTTCGGGAAAGTGAGCCTTTGTTTTAAAATGACCTTAAATAGTATGAGTTGCAATAGAATTTGAACTTTGTGTCCTATGATATAGGGTTGGCTTTTCCATATTTTATAATTATTTCTAAATTCTAAGTTCAAATGTAATGAAGCCGTTTAGTAATAGACTAATAGCCTTATTCTGAAGATCTCTCTAACATGTAAAGGCGCTCATACATTTTTATAATAGCGGATCGTGATTTGATTGCTCTGTGTTTGTAACGATATTTTAAATTAAGGGTGAAATTTATTATCTCATGTTTCAATCTTTATTTGCTGCTTAAATAGTAAATTTTATTAGTTCAAATGTCAGATAATAGTCAGTTTCACTCTTTATTTCGTAAGATATCGTTAGTATAATATGGTAACAGCGTCTTTGTATTTTTCGTTGCATTTCTTTTTTGTAAATTAGTAATTCATGAACAGTTAGATTCTTTAATTGTTATAATGGCGTTTTAAATAAATACCATAATCTTATTTTTTGTTTGATTTGTAACCAACGTATACCCAGAAATCGAATTCGAAATCAAAAATGTAAATAAAGAAATGCCATTGTCAAAGTGGCAGTCCAGGGGTAGACAACATTTCCATAGTGATACAAATTAAGTTAAAAAAAATAGTTTATACTTACGTCGTAATAGAGCTTCGCGAGTACGTCGTGGCTGCGTAATAGTGCTCTCACTTATATATAACAAGCTTATATATATATAACACTTATATATATATATAACAAGCTTAATAACGTTTCTCATCGCGGCAATACAAGCGAGATTGACAAGCAACACGCCAATTATTCGCCCAACGACAGCGGCGGCGCGGCGCGGGGGCGGCTGGCACATTAAACGTATCAAGTTCGAAAAGCGCCCGCGCCACAAAACATTTTCACGATAACAATATTGAGCAATTATATTTGTAAGGCTACAATCCACTTCACCCAAAGAAAAATTGTGGACTCGCTCCGACGCGCGACGCAACGATGCATTGACGAAAAGAATAATCGTTTCGTGGAGATGTAGGACGTACTTTCGACAACTCTCTCGTTATTATAAGTTAAGGGTCAATTAACGGCCCTAAACTCCAAGTTCAAAAAATCCCAAAGGTGTAATTACAGAAAGAATGATTTGTTCGCTACTTAAAGTATGATAAGTTTGGGGAAAATAAACACAATAACCTTTTTTGTGAAGATATTATTATATTGGGTTAAAACATCGGCGAGCAGTGCCAAATATGTGCGCAGGTGGCTGTAGTGACATTAAACTGGGTTCCTGCAACATATACAATGTGACTCATTAAAAGACCAAAATACTTCGGATTTTCAGATAGCTACATAACGTAGCTACGCCGAATGCTAGGTGCGGGCCGGCAACAAGGCCTTAGAAAGTACGCAGAGGAAAACCTAAACCTACTTATATTTATATCTACATTATTGGCTAATACATGTTTTTATTGATTATAGGCTCACGTTTGACTCCTACCTCACCTACCTAAAGGTAAGCTATGATGTAGTCGAAGACGAAGCACGCTTTCCTAGAACCAACTTATTCATTCGTTACTCAAAGACCCCTAGATTATAGCTAGGTACCAGGAAATACAGACTCCGGCAGGGAATTCCTCTCCTTAGCTGTACGGACAATGAAAGCATTCCCAAAATTCAATTTCTAGAAGCTCGGGTTCAATTGGCTGTTCCGTATTGAACATAACGATTGTGGGTACACTTACATACATCTACATTGGATATTTCATGAAGGCCCGGCAGCTCTTGCAACTCATCCGCCATGTAACATAATGCGCAAACCTGTGTACAAATGAATGTACGATGAATAAACACACTACCTGTTGGGAATCAAACCCAACATACATGCGGCCAACGCGTGAGCAGCGCACTTACCTGCGCCTGAGTCATCGGCGGCGAGCGGCGGCGGGGACGTGTGCGGCGAGGGGGCGACGGAGCGAGAAGGGCTTGGACCGACACTCGCGCTCTCGGACTCCACCGACTACGGTCATCTTATCGTTAATTTAAATCTTTTTCTGTTTGTCCGCGAAGCTCTTACTTTTTGTAAAAGGGAAGGCAATAAACCGCGCCTACAAATTTTATATACAGTCCATTTTATTTAACATCCCGCGGGCTTAACATGGTCCTACGTGGAACTCGCCGGCCTAATTACAAGAATTAGAAGAACTCGGGGGCATCTTCATTTGAATTCGGTTTCGAAGCCCTTCAATTTGCGGTCTTCAGCAGCGACAGTTCCTGCAGGAGTCATCAAGGTCCTGACGAACACTTCTTCGCATCGCAGCCGCATACCTACGTTTCGAAAAATCGAAGACTTGACCGTACGGCGGACTTTGTACCCATCGAAAGTGACGAGTCATCTTCGAGAACAAAGAAGAACGAAAAGTTGCAGATCATCGTTTATCCTGTGGATGGTTTAGACATTCTGTGAGTTCGTTCCAATTATTTCCTTTCTTCGTTACTATTTTACGTGTTTAAAAAGTAATATTTAAGCGAGTGTATTCCTTTAATTTCAATTTAACTTATACAGTAGATTTCTTAATTTTCAAAGCCATATATTTCCGTACTTTTACCACTTCTGCTTGCAAAATATCATCTCTTCAATCACATAGCTAAAGTCATTAACTTGTTTACGCAAATTCTTATCTGTAACAGCTGACCGGCCGTTACCTGCGACACAGCTGATCTTTTGTTCGCGTCGCTGAGTCATTAGCGCACCGCACATTTTTTTGTTTGCCTTGCTTATAAAACCCGTTTCTTGTTGCATTTTATTTAAACTTCATTTTGCTAACGGTTATTACTTATCGCGATGGCTGACGAAAAGATCGCTAAACTAGTCAAACGACGCAGCTGTATGAAATCCAAATTAACGGTTTTTACTAATTACATTAATACTTTAGAAAGTTGCAAAGAACTTAGTGATTTGCAGATTTTGGACTTGGAAACAAGATATAATAAATTCGGTAGCTTATACGATGATTTCGACAAATTGCAGTGCGATATCGAGATGATGTCGGAGGATCCCGACGACGAAAGCGAGGAGCGTGAGCAGTTCGAGAATCAGTATTATAAGCTGGTGGCGGCGGCGCGGAGTCTACTCGGTGCTCGTCCTCACCAGTCTTCTAATCTTCAGGATGGTGCCGTGACGGTTTGCGAGGATCGTCAGGCGAGTGGTTTTATATCTAATTGCGTTAGATTGCCAAAGATTAATTTGCCTACCTTTCATGGTCACTATCAACACTGGCTTGAATTTAGGGATACTTATTTATCTTTAATACATTTAAGGTCCGACATAGATAATATAAATAAGCTGCATTATCTTCGACTTAAAGGTAGTGCACTATTGGTTATTGATAATTTAGATTTTAAGGCTGAGAATTATGAGTCCGCTTGGAATTTGTTATGCAGTAGGTACGATAACAAAAGGTTGCTAGTGAATAATCACGTTCATGCGTTGTTTAATGTTGAACACATAAAACATGAATCTTGTTCAGCAATACGCCGTCTTATTGATGTGACAAATAAAAATCTTCGTGCGTTATCTACTTTGGATCAGCCCACTCAAAGCTGGGACACGCTTATCATTCATATGATGGCAGAGAAATTAGATAGCGTTACACATAGGGAATGGGAAGAACATCGAAACACCTTGAATAATCCTCCTTCTTTAGAAATTTTTATTACATTTCTTAGCAACAGGGCAGACTTATTGGAAACTTTGCAAGAAAGTAATGGTAAAATAAAATCATATAATAAACATACATCAGAAACACAAAAACATAATTACAATCTACCTACATCTACTAAATATAATCAAAACACACATTTACAATATAATACAAATAAAAAACACAACAATTCTTATAAAAAACCATTAACTTGTCCAATGTGCAATCAGAACCACTTCTTATTTTCTTGTGAAGCATTTAGATCCCTATCCATTGAAGATCGTAGACAAAAGGCTAAAGATGCTAAAGTCTGTCTTAATTGTTTACGACCAGGGCACATTGATTCAAAATGTCATCTTGTTCCTTGTAAATATTGCAAGAAAAAGCACAGCACGCTTCTTCATATGCATGAGGCAGAAACTGCTCTTGAGCCATCTGTACCAGTTAGCAATATAGATACTTTTTCTAGCTCAACTGACGTCAAACAGTTTACTACTCCTCCGAATGTTTTGCTTTCCACAGCGCTCGTGAGGGTGGTGGACAGCAAGGGTGACGTACACACAGCTCGGGTACTGCTCGATAATGGCAGCACGGCCAACTTCGTGTCAGAATTCCTGTGCGGTAAGCTGGGTTTGTCACGACGTGCTGCGAGCACCACAGTGACAGGTATAAATAATAATACTTCGCATAGTTCACAATCTTGCAGCCTTACTATTATTTCCAATTATGATGAGGAATATAGATTTTCTGTGGACTGTCATATATTACCTCACGTCACCAAAGTCTTACCGTCTTCATTTATAAACATAGACAATATTCCCCTTCCATTGGGTGTAAGTCTAGCTGACCCTTCATTCAATATACCGTCAGCAATAGACATCTTACTCGGAGCCGACGTATTTTGGTCCGTAATATGTAATAATTCTATTGACTTGGGTAAAAATCAACCAAAGTTATATGAAACAAAACTGGGTTGGCTGGTGTCAGGGTATGTTGCCCGACATAAGTCGCGCTCTTCTCCTCTTCTTTGTAATTTTTTAAGTGAGAAAGGCGATCCAGACTTAACTCGTTTCTGGGAATTAGACTCCGTAGCAACAAAGCACTCCCTATCTCCTGAAGAACACGCATGTGAAGAGAGTTCCAAAAATAATACGTTTCGTAGGGACGACGGGCGCTTCGTCGTTGTCATGCCGCTGAAGAAAAATCCTTCAGTCTTAGGCGACTCCTACAAAAAGGCGAAGTGTCGGTTCTTATCATTAGAGCGTAAATTTCATAGACCTAGACCTAGAGAAACCTTGTAACATCCAAAAGTAAAGTAGCGCCGATAAAGCCCATGACGATACCTCGTCTGGAGCTTTGCGGTGCCTTGTTGGCTGCAAGGTTGTGCGCTAAGGTATTAGCCTCTTTAACTCTTAAAGTTAGCAAATGCAGATTTTGGTGTGACTCTACCATAGTTCTAGGGTGGCTAACTAAATTACCACTGCAACTTAAAAATTTCGTTCGAAACCGTGTTCACGAAATTCAAGAGAGCACAGAGGGTCACTTGTGGAGCTACGTACCGTCGAAAGACAATCCGGCGGATCTTGTTTCCCGCGGGCTGAAGGCCGATTCCATCAGCAATTTATCGTTGTGGTGGTCTGGTCCCACTTTTCTATTAGAAAATGAACTTAAATGGCCACAAATGCCCAATCACAAGGAGAAACACGATCTACCAGAATTGATTTCATGTTCTGTTGTCTCTTCTAATACTAATGTAGATCCTATTTGTAGTTTAATTAATAATACATCTAACTTTATTTATTTACAGAAAACAATAGCATATTTACAAAGATTTATTTATAATTTTAGAAACAAATCCAACAAACGAAACGGTCATTTTTCGGTCGATGAACTTAAAAATTCTTTAAATTTATTATTACATAAAGCTCAGTTGGAAATGTTTCCTGATGAATATGCTATTTTTAAAGCAAAGAAACCTTTATCTAAAAATTATAGACTAATTTCTTTGTCTCCTTATTTAGATCAAAACAACCTTATACGAGTGGGTGGTAGGTTAGATAATTCTCCATATAGTTTTGATACTAAGCATCCTATCCTACTGTGTAGCAAACACCATTTAACTAAAATCATTTTTGAATATTTTCATTTAAAACATTTACATGCTGGTCCCCAACTTTTATTAGCAAACGTTAGACAAACATATTGGCCTTTAGGTGGCAGAAACCTTTCTAAAAACATTGTCTCAAAATGTGTTCGGTGTTGCAGATACAAGGCACAATGTGCTCAACCCATCATGGGGCAATTACCGTCATCGCGCACTGAATTACAGTATCCATTTTTACATTGCAGCGTTGATTACGCAGGACCAGTGATGATAGCGGACAGGAAGGGCAGAGGTTGCAAACTAATAAAGTCTTTTTTGGCAATCTTTGTCTGCAATGCCACTAAAGCCTGTCATATCGAGCTCGTTACGGCTCTATCTAGTGAAGCTTATATAGCCGCTCTTAATCGTTTTGTGTCACGTCGTGGAAAACCTCAAAGTATCACGTCTGATAATGGCACAAACTTTGTCGGAACATCTAACGAACTATCAAAGGTTCTAGCAAGATCAGACCTTGAAGGTCTGTTAGCTCTTGAAGGAATTGAATTTAAATTCATTCCTGCATACAGTCCCCATTTCAACGGCTTAGCAGAGGCAGCTGCTCGTTCCATAAAACACCATTTAAAAAGGTTGTTACATACCACTCATTTAACTTACGAGGAAATGGCTACTTGCCTCGCTCAAATAGAAGCTGTTTTAAACTCCCGTCCTCTTACTCCTCTTTCCTCAAATCCTCTTGACTTCTCCGCTCTTACACCTTCTCACCTTTTAATTGGACGACCACTTAATGCTCTACCTCATTCGCAGGGTACTGATGTAAACATTGAGAAGATCAACAGTTTGGAGCATTTCAAGCGAATAGAGCTCATACGTCGACATTTCTGGGACCGTTTCTCTCTGGAGTATGTAGCTCTACTTCGACAGAAGGTGAAGTGGCACTCCTCAAGGTCAGAGCTGAAGCTCGGCTCTCTGGTCTTAATAAAGGACAGAGCTCTTCCTCCTTCACTTTGGAGCCTAGGACGATTAACCAAGGTGTATCCTGGTAGCGACGGTATATCCAGAGTCGCAGAGATCAAGACGAAGAGGGGCACTATCAGGAGGGCCTTTAATAATATTTGTCCCCTTCCAGAATTTTGAAGTTCCTTCAACCCGGGGAACATGTTGGGAATCAAACCCAACATACATGCGGCCAACGCGTGAGCAGCGCACTTACCTGCGCCTGAGTCATCGGCGGCGAGCGGCGGCGGGGACGTGTGCGGCGAGGGGTCGACGGAGCGAGAAGTGCTTGGACCGACACTCGCGCTCTCGGACTCCACCGACTACGGTCATCTTATCGTTAATTTAAATCTTTTTCTGTTTGTCCGCGAAGCTCTTACTTTTTGTAAAAGGGAAGGCAATAAACCGCGCCTACTAATTTTATATACAGTCCATTTTATTTAACATCCCTGGGAATTAATATAGGAACACAAGCCAGTAGAAGTAGGTACCCGCAATTACAGTTAGCGAAATAAACGTCAGACTCCACGTGATGCCGTTAATGAAGCCAAGGGACTGCAATGACAATTGCTATCGTTTTCAAAACAGTTGTATAAGAATTGTTGTGAAATATGGGCCACGTATTTTTTTTTGTGCATTTTGCTTATTGACCTGGTGATTGCTCAGCTTACGGCTTAATATAATAAGTGGCAGTAGTGCGATATTATACATATACATACATCAGAACATACACTGTGAGCAAACAGTAAATGAATTTGGGAAGATTTTGAATTGTGTGTTCTTAATTAATGATCTTTTGCTGTCATATAAAGTTGTGTACCTACCTACTAAGTATTTTCATATTCCACAGAAGATCTCTTATATTATTTTGAACTCATTTCCCGTTGTGTTAAGTCAATGACGTATATAATATTATATATCTTTGTGTTAAGTTAATTTTACTGTTATCAAATTAACTATGGAAATACATCAAAACCGGCTTAGTAATTTTATTTTCAGCTTCCATTTTATCTAAAACACGCGCCTATGGCTCTCAAAGTCAAGATTTAAGTACCTATATATATGCGTGAAAAACATCTTTGATGTTTGTTGTTAGGATTAATTTTCTGCCACACAACAACACCAAAAGAACAATACCTTACAATGCTAAAGTAAGGACTTACTTTGGCATTGTTCGTCAAATAGGTGAGCTCAATAGTTCTACGTTGAGCTATACGATAACTGACAAATGCTTGCACTGTCTGGACAGGTCCACTCAAATGTGTGCTTGTTTCCTCAAAGGAACACCACAGAGGCTGCTCTCTCGAAAAAAGCTTGAAAAAAGCATTCAGATGAAGCAACTTTTCGTCAGCAATTACAGAGAAATTACATCTGAAAAAAAATGTTAGTAATCTACATGATATGAACCGTAATTTGGTTTAGCCACAATTTTTCTATCGGTATCACATAATAAGAAAAAAAAATGCCAAATCACCTCCAAATAATTGAGATGAAACCATTTTACTCCTTAATTTCTTATCAAAAGAGTATAAAAAAATATACTACTGCTTTGCAATACAAATGAAAATAATTTGGTTTTGTTACTTTTTACAATTATGTATAATTTTTATTACAATAAATTAAAAATGCGTCCAATTAAAGACTGTGTTTACATCACCCCCGCACTCGTCCACAAATTCAGTGCGGGGCGCATCGTGTTGCTAGGTGGACGTACGTCGCGTTGCGAGAGCTCAAGCACTACGAAATAATATCGTAAAATATTACTGCAAAAATTAATTTTGTAAATAGTGGAATAGCTTTTCAACCGACTTTAGAAAAAGGAGGAGGTTCTCAATTCGTCTTGAACTTTTTTTTTATGATGTTACTTCATTACTCGCAGATGGCTGGACCGATTTGGAAAATTCTTTTTTTGTTTGAAAGAATATACATTCTAGTTAGTTCTATTGTCGTCACGTTTGGATCTGATGATGAAATCATGGAGAAATCGAGGGAACTCTTCAAATATTATAGTCATAACTATAGCGTTTTGGGTATTTCTTATAGTACCTTGTTTAGTTTCTCTCGAAAAGCACCATTTGAGGAAGTGGAACTGATGACGAAGACCCCAGATGGCCATCGAAACTACTCAATAATAAGTATTTCGTGGATTGCGATTAGATTACTTAAATATAGATGTTAAGCACTTTATGCTCGTCACAATGCATATGGTGAAGTAGAGCTGATAGTGATGTACCAGGAGAACTCCTCAAAAATTAACGGCTCTGCACCGGGAAAAGCAATATTTTGTAAAAGGTGATAAGTAGTTGACATTTTGGCTTTTGTAACTAGATAAATTACAAACCGACCCACTAAAAAGCGTGAAATAAAACTTATTATCAAAAAATAGAACCGACTTTCGATTCGTCAAAAAGTTTTATTTCTGATTCTTGTTTATAAGTTAAAGAGTATTCTATGTATCTATAAGTAGTGTTAGTGTTATAAACTCATAGTATTTTACAGTTTTAGTAGTGTTTAAATTAAGTTTGTAAAACATGGGAATAAGCAGAAACGAATGAAGAGAGGTCTAAAAAATATTACAAACAAAAGTATACATTTATTATCAAGGTAAGTTTAAAGTTTTATCTACATATTTCATTATAAACTATCGCTTTACTTACCTCGCATAAAAGTAGATAGCACAGAGTAAACGGACAGAGGGTAAGCTTCATACAACTGCGCTATGATAGGTACACTACTACAAGCAAGGCGCGTGTGTGCGCTTCGTCTGAGCGAGGCCTGGCTTGAGCCGGTATGCACCGGTTTCTCTTCGTACGGACGAAGCCGCTAGTTGAGATAGAGAGATAGAGTTAAGATAATGTACAAGAGAAAGAAGAAAACGACAAAGAGAAGGAAATAGAACTAAGTAAAGAAAAATAGATTGATGAGAAAAATGAAGAAAACGAGAACGAAGAAGGACGAAAAGAAAACATAGAACAAGATTTTATATGGCTATCAAAATTTCTAAAAATAAATAATTGTGAACACGGAGAAATAAATGAGGATGAAGAAGTTCAACCAACCAAAAGAATAAAAATACTTGGTGAAAGAAAGTTAAATTTCAGTGAATTTTAGTTATAATCTATTTGTTTATAAAAAATGTAACAAATAATATGACATACACTAGTAATAATTATACTACCGATCTACCTTACTCTAAGTTCCTACCTACATACCTACCTTACCTACCTACCTACCATTTTTCTCTTAATAGAAACCTTCCACAGACTATAACGAATATTCGAAAAAAAATCCGTATTGGTCCAGCCATTCCTGAGTTTTGCGCTTAGCAACACATTTAGCCATTAATTTTTATTTATATATAATTAAGTTAAAAAGATACATCAAGTTGTTTACCTCATGTTTCGAGCCAGGCTGATCTATAATAGAGGTATAGTTTCTACAGTACATACTCAAAGTGCATCTATATCAATAGATAATAAATAAAAACAAAATTTGTCCACTTTTGATGCGGTACAAATAAAAATGAATTTAACTTTCACGATGACTTGGCCTTCTGTGATTTCGATACTCTGTGCCGAGACTAGGCGAAGCGACGACGCATGCTGGCGGCGCAAGCGCGGGCCGAGCGCGCCTCTCTTTTCTGTTGCATGCGGGTAGCGGAGAGCTGTGCGGAGTGACGCGCGGAGAGGGGTCGTTAGCTCCGCCCAAATGGTCAAGGTTATTGGCATGAATACAAGCCTTAACCCAATCATATGAAAACTGGTCAAATCATGTATGAGAACTTCTTATATCGTTGTGTTGTTTGCGTTGACCTTAAGGCACATAAAATAATTAATTCTGGTTTAGTTTACCACAACGACGACTAGATTTAACATGCTTAAAGCTCCACTTCGTATCCTTACTGAGCATGTGTATTGAATGGCGGCATGTCAGTTATTTAATAGGCCTTTATCAAAAATACCAATGTGTTATTATCAGTAAAGGCATTGTTATATTGCTGCTCATAGTATCATTGGCGTATCTAGAGATATTTCACAGGGGGGGCCTGGCCCCCAGTAGTAGAAACGATGATCGCTTATCAAAGTTGCGTCAACTCTTAACGTACGAAATGAAATAACATGTTTGCCGAGACGAATGGATAACATCCCCCGCGTTCGCCTGCGGGGAGGGGGAAAGTGACGCATTTTGTGTTCGCGCTCACTATCCCTATTTTTTAATCTCAGAGACAGAATTGCCACATTCAAATGTCAACTAATTCTACTATTGCTATAACAGCTTCCACGTCTTCTTCGTCGGAACTCATTTTTGAAATTATGCAAAAACATTACTTACAACAATAGGCGCAGCGGACGGGCGGTTTTACTAACATGTTTTGTTAGAAAATTACTGACTAAAACCCATCCGTGTTCCATCATATGCCCTTCGTGTTCCGAGGCTGCGGTAACTCTTTCGAACAATTCCGCAACTCCGGCAGGCAACGGCCCCCTTATGGGCCCCGACAATTTTGCTGACACTCTTTGAGGCGCACGTGAAACACTCGGCGCCATCTACACGGGCCTGGTTTCAGTCGGGCGGCGAGCTACCCATTGCTCGCAGCCCGCAGGACCGCGCCTACGGTGGCTGGGAGTCACCCTGTGACTCCCGACGCCCGGAGCGTCAGTAACTCCCGAAACAACCATGTCCGGTGAGCACCTGCGTCAGGCGGAAAGTGAGGACGCCATGACGCCTCTTTAGCCACTCCTAGTCAGTCGAAGTCTGACACTCCCTTCCGCTCCACCCACAGCGGGAGCATTATTTGTGGACTTTCCCACCTAGAAAAAAAGATATACTAAAAACTCCATTCATCATCATCTGCTTAACCTTATTCCAGCTATGTTGGGGTCTGCTTCCTGATAAACAGGATGCACTGAGTATTAGTATCTTACATGGTGCGACTACGTATATGACCTCCAGAGAACCATATACCGTCTATCTATACTAATATTATAAAGCGGAAAAGTTTGTTAGTTTGTTTGTTTGTTTGTTTGTTTGTTTGCTTGAACGCGCTAATCTTCGAAAGTACTGGGTGGATTTGGATGAAATTTGGTATGGAAGTAGCTTGAAGCTTGAGGAAGGTTATAGGCTACTTTTTACCCGACTGCAAAAAAGGAGAGTTATGTTTTTACCGTGATAGAATCCACGGGAGCGAAGCCCCGCGAGAGTACTAGTATACTATATACCGTCTTGTCGTACTAAGCTTTTTTCTTTAACATTTATTGTGCGCACGGCCAAGGTGTGGAACTCTCTGCCGGCCTCTGTGTTCCCTGCCACATATGACCCGTCAGCCTTTAAAGCAAGAGTGAATAGGCATTTTCTGGGCTCGCTCGTTGGATCGTAGACCTCATCTTACACTTACCATCAGGTGTGATCGAGGTCAAGAGCGGGCTCGTTCGTAAAAAAAAAATCGGTTGTCTGTAAAGTCGGTTTACTGACGATAGTTGAACGTGACAACGTCATAAGAAAATACTGATGGAATGGTTGCATTTTACAAAAGAAAATTTTAATTTTACATCACTATTACTGCACTTCTCATGACAATGGAAGAATCCCTACACAGTGACATCATCTCTTAGTGTTTTATGATAGCCTAGTACTTGACTCGTTCTTAGCGTTTTATGATAGCCTAGTACTTGACTCGTTGAGTCATACATAAATGTCAAAAAATCTCTACACAGTGACGTCATCTCTTACCGTTTTATGATAGCCTAGTACTTGACTCGTTGAGTCATACATAAATGTCAACTTGTAGATCCAATTTGATTTGCTTTGGAACGCCTCAGAGCGAGGTAACGCCGTATGAGTCATGTATTTTTGTGCGTGCAGCCAGCTTCACCGAATTATAAGACGTTGTCACGTCAAAAACACCACAAAAGAGTAGCTAGGTAACAATAAACCCCTTGTCCAGACCAGTGCCAGATTTTCTAGCTTCTGACTATCCGGAACGCCTGTTAAAGGTGTCCAGATGACAGCCGTAACCAACGGATTAACGTGCTTTTCGAGTCACGGGGGTTTTCTGAGGAATTTCCTATAGAAAAACCCTATAGCACTATTGGGCTGACACGAGAATTGAACCCGAGAAATCGTGCTTGGCAGCACTTGATCAACGAGGCAGAAATTCCATCCACCGATTAATTTAAAGACAAATTGAAAAGATTCTAGCTATATAAATGTTATTCAGGATTATTTATTAGAGGATGTAAGGTAAGACCATGTTCTGAGACAATGACTTAATTTATTATATTGTTACGAGCTGGGGTTCGGGATAAAATAATTTACACCAATTAAACCAAAATTAACACGTTACTTAAACAAACACCAAATAAAAATTAACACAGTTATTCACAGTACAATACTTGTCACTCAACACTTAAATCGCACCGAAATTCACTTGTAAAGCTTCGATTATAATATCGCCTCGTATCTTGAAATAAGACTGCTCTCTGTGTCCCTTTGCGATCTATTCATACCCCGGTCTATGAGTTCTAGAACATTCTTGTAAAATCGACTCACTGTTTATACTGCCTAGAATATTCCAGAAGCTACTTGAGATACTCAGTACTGCTACTCGCCGCTAGATGGCGTTAGTGTCTCGAACATTCTAGATTTCTGTCGAAGTTTCTCGACGTAGTTCACTAAACGTCTGGCGTAACAATATCTTTATTCTTAGAAATATTATTGTTGACGTGTCTACTTATGTAGTCATGTCAGTGTGTGTTACTTATGTAGTCATTGACGTTATTATGTTATATCTTGCAGTCTCATTTAGAAAGTGATAAAAGCCTGTGTGTAAAGGTTAAATTAGTATGCCTCAAGGCGTACCTAATATGGTTGAACTATTTATAACAACATAATGTCATTACCTAAAATTTGAATCTGGATGTCACGTCATGTCATGTCCTAGGATATGGAGTTTTCTTTCACCGTTTTGAGAGTAGTGTTAATGGTATAAGTAACATCACGCCAAGTAAATGCCTGGCCTATTTCGAACCGTCGACTTTGTAATTAGCAGTGATCGGAGTAGGTAGATTGATTTTTGGTACTTGTATCATAAATGCACACAGAAAGATAACATGGATAAGCCATTTTCCCGGAAAGTAATTCCGGTATTTCCGGATTCAATTAAACGTTGTTAATGTTGGTAGTGATATTATTCCTACTCAATTCAAAATTTAAAGGAAGGTATAAAAACTAAATTAATTCATTATTTATCTGTTGAATAATAAAAACAATCTAATTCCGATCGAAGCTTTAATTTTTATTTTTTTATTTTTAGCCTTTTATGGCTAGAACTTTTATAGATAGACATAAATTGTTGCACTTAAATTTAAATATTTTCATAGTGGTCATGGTAATTTGCATTAAGGGTAGAATAAATGACGGGGCCCCATAGAGGGCCAATGCCTGCTGGGGTCGTGAGACTGTTCTAAGGATGCACCACGACTCTGAAACGTAAAGGGCATACGAAGGAACAGGTTGATTTTAGTCAGATTTTAGGACCAAAAAAAAAAGGGGTAGAATAAAGAAAAAAGATAAAAATCAACATTGTTTATCGTTAAATATGTACATTTTACATTTATTCACATTTTTAATCTTCATCGATTACAATGTCAGCATCCTGGTAATCCTGATCTTTACAATTAAAATATATAACTATGAGTTTCTCTATATTTTCAATTTATAAATGGAAAAAGACCGTTCTACATCTGACGATGTCAAAGGAGCAAATTTTAAAAAAGGTATTAAATTATGTGCTTCATTTTTTTCAATGGCCTCACTATATTCTCTAAGTGCGTCTAAATCTGGGTTTCGTTCCATAACACATTCTATTTTATTTTTTATATTTTCTGAATTGCACTGATTTATAGCATCTCTGACGTTGTCAAATGCTAAAAGTGAATCTGTCAATGATAAATTATGCTTTTGCAATTCTTTTAAAGACAAATGAATTATAAAATAATTGTCTTTAATGTAATTGAAATCTTCTTTTAAATTTTCTTTTTCTATAATATTTTTTGCCTCTCGAATAGATACCGCATCAGAGCTGCTTAAACAAGATAATACTTCTTTTATTTTTTCAAAGTTTTGAGCGTAATAAAATGCTGCCTCTAACCAAGTGCCCCATCTTGTAACAACTGGTTGGGGAGGTAGCGGCAAATCTGGATATTTTTCTTTTAAAATTTTGACTCTACTTGGGGCTTTCAAAAATACCTTTTTAACATTTGCTATTAAAATGTTAACATCGTGATATTCTAACCTAATTTGCTCAGATACGCGATGAAGAGAGTGCGCCAAACATGTTACGTGCTTCATTTCAGGTAAGTATTGTTTTAAATTTCGTCCTGCAGACAGCATATATGCAACGCTATCAGTGCAGAGGACAAGAATGTTACCTACCTTCGATTCAAAAGAATCTTCCCAAAAGTTTTCCAAACATTCTAACACAAATTGCGTGATTGTTTGTTCATTAACTACAGTTAGCATTTTACATGCTACCAAATAAGGTCTAGTCAAATTGCTAGGATGTAATGGTTTTATTAAAAAATGGACTATATAGCGACCTAAAAAGTGTCTGTCGTTTCATCTAATGATATCCATAGTTTCTCATTTTTATAATTTTGCCGAATCGAATTGATTTTATTCTTAAAAAACTTGTCCAAGTAAACTTTCCGTAACTGTGATTCATCTGGCAGAGTACGATTAGTACACGTAAAACAACAGGTACTACACATATATTTTTTAAAGAAATCTTGAAAAGTAGTATTCCGTGGTCTCAGATGAAAAATACTACTTTTCAAGATTTCTTTAAAAAATATATGTGTAGTACCTGTTGTTTTACGTGTACTAATCGTACTCTGCCAGATGAATCACAGTTACGGAAAGTTTACTTGGACAAGTTTTTTAAGAATAAAATCAATTCGATTCGGCAAAATTATAAAAATGAGAAACTATGGATATCATTAGATGAAACGACAGACACTTTTTAGGTCGCTATATAGTCCATTTTTTAATAAAACCATTACATCCTAGCAATTTGACTAGACCTTATTTGGTAGCATGTAAAATGCTAACTGTAGTTAATGAACAAACAATCACGCAATTTGTGTTAGAATGTTTGGAAAACTTTTGGGAAGATTCTTTTGAATCGAAGGTAGGTAACATTCTTGTCCTCTGCACTGATAGCGTTGCATATATGCTGTCTGCAGGACGAAATTTAAAACAATACTTACCTGAAATGAAGCACGTAACATGTTTGGCGCACTCTCTTCATCGCGTATCTGAGCAAATTAGGTTAGAATATCACGATGTTAACATTTTAATAGCAAATGTTAAAAAGGTATTTTTGAAAGCCCCAAGTAGAGTCAAAATTTTAAAAGAAAAATATCCAGATTTGCCGCTACCTCCCCAACCAGTTGTTACAAGATGGGGCACTTGGTTAGAGGCAGCATTTTATTACGCTCAAAACTTTGAAAAAATAAAAGAAGTATTATCTTGTTTAAGCAGCTCTGATGCGGTATCTATTCGAGAGGCAAAAAATATTATAGAAAAAGAAAATTTAAAAGAAGATTTCAATTACATTAAAGACAATTATTTTATAATTCATTTGTCTTTAAAAGAATTGCAAAAGCATAATTTATCATTGACAGATTCACTTTTAGCATTTGACAACGTCAGAGATGCTATAAATCAGTGCAATTCAGAAAATATAAAAAATAAAATAGAATGTGTTATGGAACGAAACCCAGATTTAGACGCACTTAGAGAATATAGTGAGGCCATTGAAAAAAATGAAGCACATAATTTAATACCTTTTTTAAAATTTGCTCCTTTGACATCGTCAGATGTAGAACGGTCTTTTTCCATTTATAAATTGAAAATATAGAGAAACTCATAGTTATATATTTTAATTGTAAAGATCAGGATTACCAGGATGCTGACATTGTAATCGATGAAGATTAAAAATGTGAATAAATGTAAAATGTACATATTTAACGATAAACAATGTTGATTTTTATCTTTTTTCTTTATTCTACCCCTTTTTTTTTTGGTCCTAAAATCTGACTAAAATCAACCTGTTCCTTCGTATGCCCTTTACGTTTCAGAGTCGTGGTGCATCCTTAGAACAGTCTCACGACCCCAGCAGGCATTGGCCCTCTATGGGGCCCCGTCATTTATTCTACCCTTAATGCAAATTACCATGACCACTATGAAAATATTTAAATTTAAGTGCAACAATTTATGTCTATCTATAAAAGTTCTAGCCATAAAAGGCTAAAAATAAAAAAATAAAAATTAAAGCTTCGATCGGAATTAGATTGTTTTTATTATTCAACAGATAAATAATGAATTAATTTAGTTTTTATACCTTCCTTTAAATTTTGAATTGAGTAGGAATAATATCACTACCAACATTAACAACGTTTAATTGAATCCGGAAATACCGGAATTACTTTCCGGGAAAATGGCTTATCCATGTTATCTTTCTGTGTGCATTTATGATACAAGTACCAAAAATCAATCTACCTACTCCGATCACTGCTAATTACAAAGTCGACGGTTCGAAATAGGCCAGGCATTTACTTGGCGTGATGTTACTTATACCATTAACACTACTCTCAAAACGGTGAAAGAAAACTCCATATCCTAGGACATGACATGACGTGACATCCAGATTCAAATTTTAGGTAATGACATTATGTTGTTATAAATAGTTCAACCATATTAGGTACGCCTTGAGGCATACTAATTTAACCTTTACACACAGGCTTTTATCACTTTCTAAATGAGACTGCAAGATATAACATAATAACGTCAATGACTACATAAGTAACACACACTGACATGACTACATAAGTAGACACGTCAACAATAATATTTCTAAGAATAAAGATATTGTTACGCCAGACGTTTAGTGAACTACGTCGAGAAACTTCGACAGAAATCTAGAATGTTCGAGACACTAACGCCATCTAGCGGCGAGTAGCAGTACTGAGTATCTCAAGTAGCTTCTGGAATATTCTAGGCAGTATAAACAGTGAGTCGATTTTACAAGAATGTTCTAGAACTCATAGACCGGGGTATGAATAGATCGCAAAGGGACACAGAGAGCAGTCTTATTTCAAGATACGAGGCGATATTATAATCGAAGCTTTACAAGTGAATTTCGGTGCGATTTAAGTGTTGAGTGACAAGTATTGTACTGTGAATAACTGTGTTAATTTTTATTTGGTGTTTGTTTAAGTAACGTGTTAATTTTGGTTTAATTGGTGTAAATTATTTTATCCCGAACCCCAGCTCGTAACAATATAATAAATTAAGTCATTGTCTCAGAACATGGTCTTACCTTACATCCTCTAATAAATAATCCTGAATAACATTTATATAGCTAGAATCTTTTCAATTTGTCTTTAAATTAATCGGTGGATGGAATTTCTGCCTCGTTGATCAAGTGCTGCCAAGCACGATTTCTCGGGTTCAATTCTCGTGTCAGCCCAATAGTGCTATAGGGTTTTTCTATAGGAAATTCCTCAGAAAACCCCCGTGACTCGAAAAGCACGTTAATCCGTTGGTTACGGCTGTCATCTGGACACCTTTAACAGGCGTTCCGGATAGTCAGAAGCTAGAAAATCTGGCACTGGTCTGGACAAGGGGTTTATTGTTACCTAGCTACTCTTTTGTGGTGTTTTTGACGTGACAACGTCTTATAATTCGGTGAAGCTGGCTGCACGCACAAAAATACATGACTCATACGGCGTTACCTCGCTCTGAGGCGTTCCATCGCTCTGAGGCGTTCCAAAGCAAATCAAATTGGATCTACAAGTTGACATTTTTGTTTTTTCGTTGCCGAATCGAATTGATTTTATTCTTAAAAAACTTGTCCAAGTAAACTTTCCGTAACTGATTCATCTGGCAGAGTACGATTAGTACACGTACAACAACAGGTACTACACATATATTTTTTAAAGAAATCTTGAAAAGTAGTATTTTTCATCTGAGACCACGGAATATTGCACAAAATGAGAAATTTTATAAGATCGAAATAAAATTCCTCTTCGGGCCGCTCAAACTTTCCCTGGTGTACTGCTCCTTCGATATGTCTTTTAACGTTTCCTTTATTTATGGTTTTCAAATGGCTTTCACATTTTGAACAGTATATTGTACCACTAGCGTGATCGTAAAGTAGTTCGGGATGACCGGATATCCATTTTTCTACAGTTTCAGCCTTGACGTTTGCCATATTGAACTCTGTTGTAGAGATGGAACCTCGTATATATCACCTAAAACAAAGACATGAAAAAAATACATTTTATTTAGTTTATTTAGCTTAGTCCGTTTGTTTTATTTTTCGTGGATCGAATTTAGTCATTGAAATTTCACCCTCTTCCTGTCAACCGATTGATCTAAAATTTGGTATTCGCCTTTGATTCTGGTGACAATACAATTATGTATATTCAATATTATTGTCAATCCAAAATGGCTGCCGCTACAAGATGGCGGACAACTTAGTTTTTTTTTTCAATCCCATCAATATGGGTATCAAATGAAAGGGCTTGTTACGTAGAATATTTTGTAGAGAAGTAGATAAGGCCTATTGTAATTTATTTTACCAATACATTGCAAGAGGACACAGCACACAGGGCATTCAAATTATATACGGATTCCAGTAAAATGTCGGTTAATAGTGGAGTTAGCTGAATTGCGACTACATTACTAGAATATCATAATTTTGTTTCGCACTAAGCTCACTGGTTCATACTCTATTAAAGATTTAACAATATTAAGACTCATGGTATGTTCAGCAGGTTAAGCGAACAAACACAATACTAAATAAATATATAAACATTCTCCACCAAAATATTGCAGGTTTGTTAAATAAATCAAATGCTCTTACGGTATGCTTAAATGAGTTGTGTGATAAAAATATAAATGTAGATATTGTATGCATTACCGAGCATTTCATCATGAAGGGTTACGAAAAACAACTATGCATACCAAATTACAGTTTAGCTGCATGTTATAGTAGACAGGAAAAAAAGAGAGGGGGAGCATGTATTATTGTTAATAAGTGTCACCAATGGAAGGAAATACCTCAAATAGCAAAGTTCTCATCACCAGGGGTTTTTGAGTGTTGTGGTGTTGAGCTAATTGATTATAAAATGATAGTCGTTTGTATTTACAGAGTACCAAATGCCAAAAATATAAATGAGTGTTTTAATCAATTGGAATTTTTACTAAAAGATATATCTAATAGGTACTCTAAGAATATTGTTATTGCGGGCGATTTTAATATTGATATTTTAAAACCGACTAGAAATTCACTTGCACTGGAGTGTATGTTACTAAATTATAACTTAAAACTTGCTCTTAAACAACCAACTCGAATGGCCAGCAAGACATGCATAGATAATTTTGCGCATAATTTAAAAAAGACTTGTAAAGCAGACGTTTTGGAGTTTGCATTATCAGACCATACAGCACAGCTACTTCAATGTCCAGTACCCTCCGTATGTAGAATCAAATACTGGTATATAACTAGAAGGGACTATAGCGACGAGAATATAGTTAAATTTAAAAATTGTGTAAACAGTTTCAAGTTTTCAGACATCTATCCTAATGTAGCTTATAATGCATTTATCACCATGTTTAAACTGTTCTACGACTTATGCTTCCCGTATAGGAAAATTAAAATCAACGCATTAAATAAACCTAAATGGATATCAAATGGCGTTAAATTGTGTAGTAAGAAAAAAAGAAAACTCTTATGGCAATTAAGATTAAATCCTAACCACGAAAATAAAAAGAAATTTGCTACTTATTCTAAACTATATACAAAAATTATAAATCTTACACAAAAAGCACAGAATAATTACAAAATACAACGATCAAAGAATAAATCTAAGACCACATGGCAAGTAATTAATCAGTCAAAAAGTAATATCCCCAAACAGCAAATTGAAAAATTAAAAGTCGGTAATCGAACAATACACAAACCTTTGGACATTGCTAATGCTTTAAATGACTTTTTTATAGATAAAATACATCCAAAAATAGATGCTGGAAGTAATCCAAAGACATTTATGTCATCCAGAAGCCCTA
Source organism: Tholera decimalis (assembly GCA_943138885.2). NCBI lineage: Eukaryota > Metazoa > Arthropoda > Insecta > Lepidoptera > Noctuidae > Tholera > Tholera decimalis. The sequence continues at coordinate 32,211,010 of OW964560.2, forward strand.
AATCAATGTTTATGGCGCCTAGCACACCCCATGATATATATAAAATAATAATGTCCTTAAAAAAACACTAGTAGTGTGGGTTTTGATGGTATTGCCACTAAGGTACTAAAGTCAGTGTCAGTTGAGATATGCAGTCATTTAAGTCACATAATCAACCTGAGTATATGTACGGGTACATATCCAGAAGCATTAAAGTTATCTATTATTAAACCATTATTTAAGAAAGAAGAGAAGGAGTTAATGGAAAATTATAGACCAATTTCACTAATTTCAAAGGTGTTTGAGAAATACATCTATAGGGAGTTATGCAATTACATTGAAAAAAATAATATATTATGTGAAGAACAAAAAGGATTTAGGCAGAACAGAACCATCAATTTGGCAATTTATGATTTTTTGTATTCGATTATTAGTAACATGGATAAGCGATCCCCTATATGTGCCATATTTTGTGATATGACTCAGGCATTTGATTATGTCCATTATAATACATTATTAAATAAATTAGAAGCCTACGGCATAAGAGGTAACGTGCTCAAACTTATACAATCATATTTAGAAAACAGAACACAAATGACCGAAATTAGTCGCATTAATGTCATTAATAAACATGAAGAGATATCACGATCAAGAGAACGTAAAATTGCATTCGGTGTACCACAAGGAAGCGTTTTAGTACCGTTTATATTTATAATATATGTAAATGACATGCCCATGTCCATTGACCACCCTTTAACGATGTTTGCAGATGACAGCACTATTACGATTCCTTGTAAAAACGAACTGACATATGAAAATGATATAAATAATTGTCTTGACTCTCTAATTAAATGGCTAGACAAAAATAATTTGAATATAAATTTAAGTAAGACGAAAAGAATGCACTTTAGACAACGTATGCCTAGTATACCTAACCTTCACATACAATACAAAACACACAATATTGACGAAGTATGTGTGACAAAATTTTTAGGACTACAAATAGATTACAGTTTAAACTGGAAAGCGCACATAGACGTTTTGTGTAAAAAATTAAGTTCATCTGCATATGTTTTATACAGGTTATCTTCCATTGTCGATATTAAAACACTTCTTGCGGCTTATTACGGTATAGTTGAGTCTTACATGCGCTACGGCGTCATTTTCAGGGCGAACTCAACTGATAAAGAGACAGCATTTAAGGCTCAAAAAAGATGTCTCCGATCAATGTTCAGACTAAAAACTACTGACAGTGGCAAGCCATATTTTAAGCAGTACAATATTTTGACACTCCCTTGTATTTATATTTTCGAAGTAGCTATGTTTGTTAAGCAGAATCCAAGTCGTTTTGAACGTATGGCAGATATATTTCCAAGAAATAGGCGTGACAATACGAAATTATGTCAAGTAAAGTGTCAAACCACCCTGATGCGCAAAAGTGTTTATTGCATGGCACCAAATATATATAATAACCTACCAAGTGCTTGGAAAGAGTTAAACACGGTGCAGTTTAAGAGTAGACTGCGAAAATTATTAGCAGAAAAAGCATATTACAGTGTAACTGAGTTTCTAACTGACAAATACCTAGTACTTCCGTAAAGGAAGTCATAATAATGTGATTAAATTAATATAATGTGATTAAGATATAATGTGATGAAATTAATAATAATGTAATAATAATAATGTGAATAAATTAATAATAGTGAGATTAAATTAATAAAAATGTAATTAAATTTATAATTTAAAATTAATAATAATAATTTAATATTTGCATGCTGAATGGCGAAATATGGCTGAGCTGATGTATAAACACTTTCAACTTGTATATGTACTACCCATATTTGCAAAATAAAATTCTATTCTATTCTATTCTATTCTAAAAATATTCTTATAGTACATCCAAACATGCTTTATACTCCTTGTAACTAGTAAAATATTACTTACCAAAGCTTGGTTTAAATATGTAGATCCAATTCAATAGTGAAAAATCTGAGTCCGTATATTCGAGCCAAATCGTAGTTTAGAGCAGATTCCAGAAGTCAGTATGTACACAAGCCAGGGTCAAGTAACGTTTTCACAACACAGTAACAAACAAAGATGCGCACTCTACGAACCGAAGTTAACGAGTGAGCTACCTGGCATGTCGTCGGCGGGCGTACGCATTGTTCTGATAACCGGTTATTGTACCACCCATGATCCTTTGTTCTGATTGGTCGTTGGGTTTTGTCAAATCGTGACTGTGTGCCGTTAAAAAAAATATGAAGAATAATAAAGAATAATATTGCTCATTTTATTACAATTCCTACCTTTTTTTTGAGGATGGCAAATCATCAAATGACTCCTTCCACTCTGGCAGAATAAAATTCCTACATAAGTTCCGGTTTTTTTTTAATAATCCACCAATTCCGGAGGAATGTCCATATTAATATATACGTTTCGGATCAATGACCCCATTTCAATCTACCTACTCCGATCACTGGTAATTAGCGTCTCGTTCACAACGTAAAACACGCAAAAAATACGTTTTTAATGTCAACATGGATAATAATATTTATTTTTTATTGATAACAGGCTTGTGTTTGACCACCATCTCACCTGATGGTAACTGATGATGTGGTCGAAGATGGAGCACGCTTACCTACTTAGAACTAACCCTCACAGTTCACTCTACTAGTAGTAACCCACTCGAAGTTTTTATTTCCAAAAATTTCTAGTACTACTTTACAATGGCAGTGCTTATATTATTATACGCATTGCCATTGTAAAGTAGTACTAGATTATTTATTTTTTATTTGTAAGAACAAATCCATTCATTTTTGTGCTACACAATTAGACTACTGCTGAAGCAGGGTGTGTATTAATGAAACAAAAAAGATATTTGCAAATAATTTATTTCTTTATAAAATGAATAGTTAGATAAGTACAAAATATTTACATAGCTTTGTTATTTTAAAATCAACTAACTAAAAACATTAAAATATGACTAAACAGCTTTCTTATGAAACTAAGGTTAGGGTCGTTGTCACTGTATAGGAAATTAGATTTAATTTTAGGATAGAAATTTAAAGACAGTACAGATTTTATTTAGATAATTCGTCTGGTTTGCGCTAATAACAATTCTGGTAGGTATAGGATGCTCTAAATCTCTGGAGCCTTCAGAGTAAAATGCCTGACAACATTGAACGTCACGAATTGATAGTCTATTTAGTTCTAAGTCAATTCCTTGTTAAATTACGAGTAGGTACTGTTTTTAGCTTCAACCTTCACAGTTGAAGAGATTTAAGTAAAGTTAAAATTTGAGCAGTTTACACAGTAAAGGGTTCTGTTGTCATCACAGTAGTCTACAAGCGTTTCTTAGTACGTTCTTCTTCTTGCCGCCTGGTCGGTGCTTGGTCGGCCGCAGCAGGATTGTGCCGTTACTGTTGTGATTTGTAAATGTTCCTGTAATCAATATTGTCTTGATTATCATAAGGGAAACATGACAACATTCTATAGTGTCAACATGAGTCGAACTCAGATGTTATTAGGGTAGCACTGTGCAATAATAAAGGCCTTCGAAATGTACCTTTTATTTAGTGTACACACTACATGTTTACATACAGCTGAAACAATCATTATTTCATAAAGAACCATGCATCAGTCTAATCCTGAAAGAAACTGTCTCTCGCATCTAGATTTTGAGTAATCTGTTGATAATTTGTTTCAAGAAAATTCTTTTATTTAACCATTTAAAAAAAATATAAATATGCTTTTAAGTCTTTGAATTGACTCTCTACGATATCACATGAATGAAATGTAATATTTTAAATTATTATAGTTTTTACTACTAAGCGAGTCAGTGGCAATATTTTGTGTATAAATTTGTCCTTATAATAAATTGGCTAAGCGATTTCCGCTCGCTGATGCAGACATAAGATCATCAAGTGTACAGGTGACAGGGCATGCGGAGCAATTAAAGTTGGTCACCACAATGGCATTTACATTAAAGTAGGTACTATAATAAAAGCTATAAAAATTTCAAATACGTAAAAACAATGAAATTCTAGAACTTTGTCAACAGATTACTCAAAATCTACAGGTGATAGACATATAGTTTTTTAAGGGTACACGCTTGTTCCAAGCGTGCTTCAAAGAGCAATCCTCGCCCACGGTAATATTATGATAATATTACCGTGCCTCGCCTCAGTCGGGGCGCGATAGGGACATTATTGCGGGAGGACCCATTTGATTATTTCTCACCCGAGAAAAAGGAGTACACGCTATACGTAGTATTTATGAAATAAATTATATTATGTTGTCTTGGTCAGCGTAATTAGTTTAACACTTCTACATGCACCATGGATGATCAATTCTGCCTCTACATATAGCTGCTAATTTTATGACATGATCTGATCATGATCGATAACTCATAATGGCTCCCATGGCTATTCTATACCTATATGTGTTTAGTCTCTCGTGGAAGCTCGTAGTAGACTTACTTATTTTATGTTACAGTGTAAACTATTTTCTACTTAGAGCCGAAAATCCATTTATGAAAATAAGAAAAGAGGTAGGTATTAGAGTTACTACTAGAGGCTCATTAGTAACGAGACATTGGTCGAGTCAAAACTTCAGAGCCTTGAACTACTAGTTACAAGCCTATCGGTTACATTTCTGGCAGAATGCGATGGAACTGCACAATTGAATTCCACCAAGCCAAGCATCATCGTACTACAAGACAAACGGCGATCCGCCGTCATCATCATTGTGCGTATAGCTAGAGTGGAATTTCCTACCAGAGTCTTTTTTTCCTGATAGCTATAACCTGGGGGTTTTTAAATCAAGAGTGAATAGGTAAGCGTGCTTCATCTTTACACATATCATCGCTTACTATCAGTCGGATGAGAATAATATTTTATCATAGAACCTTACCTATAACAGGTGTTTGGCACGGGGGCATTGCATCGGCGTCATCCCTTCGCATGTCGGACAAACAGCGCGCTGCCAGAGCCCTGAAAACAGCGCCCACATTGACGTCCTCCTTGACTGACGCCCTCATCAGTCGACAGCCCAGCGCTCTGGCTACCAGCTCCGCTTCATCTCTGGAAAGTAAGAGAAAAAGTAAAGGTTTATTATAGATAGATAGATAGAATATACTTTATTTAAAAAAAAATTAAACGCATCTATTTTAAATTATTTCTTAATTCTATGGTTACAATGGCGGTCTTAGCGCTACAAGCGATATCTTCCAGACAACCTTTGGAAGGACTTTCAAAACTTTAATTAAAGTGGGGGAGGGCTAAATTAGTGTACTCATAAAACAGAAAATAATATATATACATACAAATATATAAATACAATACAATACATAAGTAATTATATATAAAAATAATGTGTTCTTTAACATCATGTGGAGAGGAATCAAAAGAATAATCATAAATTTGAAAGAAAATGATTAGCAACCGAGCTCTTAAAAGTAGCGAGTGACTGAGCTTGTCTTACTGACACCGGCAATGCATTCCACAAACGAACAGCTTGCACCGTAAACAGAGAGAGTCTTTGACCGTAAACGATGAGCCACAGAATTTAGTGGCATGTGCAGGCATTGAAAGTCTCAAATTCTCGGATGATCTCAAATTTCTAACATGTGTGTCATGAAGGAACTTAAAACGTTCTTTGAGATAAAACGGAGTTGTTGGATCCTTCATCATCTTAAGCCTGCAATACATGTTGGCCGAGCGTTGGCAAATAGGTACAAGGCAAGACATAATGTCCACACGATCGACAAGTTCGTCGAACGCCACTGCAGACGACCAATGTAGAAGAGGGTGTGTAGACCTGCCCACACGTTGGCCGAGCGCAGGCGAGCGCCTTTGATTTGTGACCAAAAACCGACACCGATCCGAAGTGAGGCAAGTGATCACGAGCAACGGCGAGCGAAGACAAGTTGCACCAAATGAGCTCTATACACATTGGCGCTGGCCTCCACTTGGCCAACTACGCAAGTGACACCGAGCGATAGCAAGACGAGGCAAATATACCGTCTACATGTTGGTATTGGCCTTCACTCGACAACGCTCGGCCAACATGTATTGCAGGCTTTAGTCTTTTCCTAACGACGTCAGGGTCGGGTTCCGGTTTAACCGGATGCAGCTGAGTAGGTACTAGTATTTTACATGGAGCGACTACCTATCTGACCTACACAACCCAGTACCTATATATATCATATCGTACCGTATCGTAGCACGATACCTTTGGAAAGACTGTGTCTGATTTACAGGCTTCTGACTACCCGTAACGACTGTCAAAGATGTGCAAATGACACCTGGGACCAACGAGGAAACTTGATGTTAAGATAGTCAGCTATCCACAGACTGACCTTGTCAAGCACTGCCTTACGACCGACCCTTACGGCTGTTATTATAATGCCGGCTCTTCACGTTGGCCAACATAGTGGCGAATGTTGTGGCCAATGCCTATTGGCCAACGTGTAGAGGGGGTGTTTGTGCATTTTGGGTTGAATTGGAATGATGGCCGACATGTTGGCGCGAGATCCGTGTGGTGTCGGTTTTTTGCAAAAGATCAAAGGGTTGTGGCAGAGTATTGGCCACCGCGTCCACGCGTTGGGCGCGTGTTTAGTTTGCTACGAGCTCCCAGAACGATCGCACGCACCTGATTCAAATTTTATAGTCACGCGTCGGTAACAACTAGAGTAAACAAAATGTCAGTACTAATGACTAACGATGATACTTTTCGGTTTATAGAGCTCTACCAAGCCGAAAATTGTTTGTGGAACCCAAGAAGCAGCAGTTAGCGCCTCAATATCCATTTTAGTAAATACGTCCGCACATTGGCCTGAACCGAAGCAAACTGAACGACCTTCCAACGTGTGGACGCCATGCCATCACGAACTCTTGGCCAATATCCTCTTGGCCAATGGCCACTACATTCGCCACTATGTTAGCCAACGTGCAAATAAGCCACAAGCACCTCACTATTTTTCGTTTATTATCCTTCATTATCTAATATTTATTTTCTTTATGAATAAGTAGCACCTTGGTATGTGTATGGTAAATATGACATAGTATGTACGTAAGTTTATTTTAGTTGTATATATAATAATATGTTTATGTATATACTTGTAATAAACCATTTACCTAAAACTTTATAGCAACTTGTTTTTTTTGTTTGTTCTGCTATATCCTCTCACCTTCTCTTCACCATCCATGGTTATCTGGTAGAGGTATGGCGTATGCATAAGGCATATCAGACAAATAGTTAAAGAAAATACATACTTCAATCTTAAAATTCAATGGGGGTTTTGATAATAACACTACGCTACTAGTAAACAATTGATAATTTAAAGATAAAAAAATCTGGTACAGGTTAAACTTAAACGGTCTACAATATAACACACAGCGAAACTAAAACTAGGGACATTGAAATCTTCAATGAAAGTGAGAGTGCTCCAAAACTCTATACTAGGTACATTTCCCTTCCACCCTTAATACCATTGAAAGGTTTAAAGTCAGTAGGTATCTTTTTGCTACAATCTTATAAAACGTTTTAAAATTACTTACGGTCCGACGACACATTGGTCCATTAAATCAATTTTATTTTGAACTATGATTGTGGGAATCTCCCCGCACTCATTCTCCACCTGAAAATAAAATAAAACTGATGTAATTAATACTCTTCACTAGATACATTTCATGGTCACGTTAGTTACCTATTCCTTGAAGGCACCATAATAAAACAATAACATCAGGCTTTGAAGTTCACGTAATTTTAATTGAGTAATTACATTAAACAATATTTGTAAGATTAACTACTAAGTCTACAATCAGGGCTTCCTTCACGTCCACTCATGATTTCAATGCTTTCCACGACGCTTTGCACTTCCGAAGAGCTTGGTAGGAACTTAGAATACAATATTCCTCGACCACCAGCTGAGCAATTGATGCCCAGAATATAATTGTCATTCACTTTCTTAAATATATACTTCGCTATTTTCTTGTCACAAGCACGATGCATGTCCTTCACTTCTGCATCGCCGAAATAAAGTAAATTGACCGTCTTGCCGGCGTTATTGATGTACGTTGCTTTCATCACAGTCTCGTTCACCGGTAGGGTAAGGTTGCTGCACTTATAGCTTTCCGATGCCAAATCTTCTTGCGTCAACTTCTTGATGCTGATGAGCTCACAGCTGTCTCTTTGCCTCTGTTTCGGAGGCCAGAAGTATATTCCATACATCTGAGCTGGCAACTCGTTCAAATCATAGATATCCCCTGACGCGTAGTATTGTGTACATATCACCTCTCTGTTAGCATTTACTATAGTATTCACTCCACACAGTAAACAGACGAAGGTAAGGACAAACGCGTGAAACCCGTGCATCTTTGCTAATGATCATAAGATCTAAGATGAATGTTCCCGGTCCAAATATAGTTGAGGAATGTAAACAGTCGATGTGCGTTGATAGCTGTGAGTTCGAGATAGTGCGGCCGTGTCGAGACACGGGCAGCTCTGAGAGCGAGTCACGACCTCACTTATCTTAATGTGCTGCTTCAATTAACAAAATATCTAGAAACTTGGAACTGAATTTTAAGAGCTAAGCATTAAAATGCATGTTTTGGAAGATTTATGTTCCGATAAACCGCTTTTTAAGTAGATCTGTGTTTCTAATAAAACACCAACATTACTTATGTTTTAAATGTGAATATTTTCCAGCTGTTCGTGACTTGGTCCCGATAAAAATGTCGCATAAAGTGATCTCTATATTAAGCAGAACGAGAAACGTTAACATGAATGTATGTTCATACAAGTTAGTTCAATCGTTAACAGGGTCAAATGCGGCCAATGACCAATGTACGAGTATTAAAGTACAAGTGGTGTTTTGTATAAAATTATCTGTATTTGCCAAATGCTCTCAGTAATACCGTAATACGGTCCAATTTACATATATGTATTGGATATGGTATGCGCAAGAGGCGAAATCAAATCTCTTCGAACTGTGCAAGATGTTGTGATTTGATTAGCATGAAGTAGCTGTTCCAAGCGGTTTAAGTGCAGAGCTTCATAGAGGGTGTTTGGTTTCATTCAACGTATTGAATGTATTTACTAAGTAGCTGCAGATAATTTGGATCATTCATTTTACATCTATAGATAAATATCTTTTCTCAAGTGCTTAGTTATTTACATGATAGGTACATAAACCCACGTTATTAAAAACTTTTTACAAAAAAATTAAACCGACTCCCAAAAACACTGCAAAGTGAAAAATAACTTTAATTTCGGTAGTCGGTGTCTTTAGTTTTGTATTTTCGTTTTTGGCACCGACTTCCGAAATTAAATTTATTTTTCACTTTGCAGTGTTTTTGGGAGTCGGTTTAATTTTTTTGTAAAAAGTTTTTATTTTACTCTTTTTAGTTGGTCTATTTTTAATTTACCTAGTTACAAGAGCCTAAATGTCAATTACTTATAACCTTTTACAAAATATTGCTTTTCCCAATGCTGGGCCGTTAATTGTTGAGGAGTTCTCCTGGTACTTCACCATCAGCTCTACATCACCATATGCATTGTGACGAGCATAAAGAGCTTAACATCCATATTCAAGTAATCGAATCGCAATCCACTCAATACTTATTATTGAGTAGTTTCGGCGGCCATCTGCGGTCTTCATCATCAGTTCCACTTCCTCAAATGGTACTTTTTGAGAGCAACTGCACAAGTTACTATAATAAATACCCAAAACGTCATAGGTGTGCCTATAATATTTGAAGAGTTCCCTCGATTTCTCCAGGATCCCATCATCAGATCCTGACTTTTATAAAAATGGGACCAATTTCGAAGTATACCCTTTCAATCAAAAAAAGAATTTTCCAAATCGGTTCAGCCGTCTTCGAGTAATCGGTTTTAATACATAAAAAAAAAAAAGAAAAAAAAAATATACGCGTCGAATTGATAACCTCCTCTTTTGGTCGTCGGTTGAAAAAATGTCTGTCTGTCTTTCTATTTGTCCGGGCTAATCTCTGGAATGGCTTAACCGATGTAAATGGTACTTTTACTGGTAGATAGAGGAGGTTATTTGGCAACATTACATCATGGAATTTCCGCGTGATCGGGATATACGCGGGAAAACCTCCCATGCGATTAAAGTCGCGGTTACAGCTGGTTATAAATAAATGTGAGACAACGACATATTTAGGTATTTATCTTTAGTTCCTGCGTAATATCGCACGATTAAGTTTTTATATGTCTCAGTTTCAATTAACTGTAAACATTAAAGATAAAGTTTATCCAATCAGGAAAGCGGCAAGAATCATTCACTACCTACACTACATTAGCTTATCAAGCAGGCTTGTTTAAAAGAATAATTTAATTTGAACAGACTTTTACTTATATTTGGATTATTAATATTCCTCATATTAATAATCCAAATGTAAATAAAAGATAACAGAATGTGCTTCCACTGACTGGAAAGGTCCACTCATATCTGTGTGTTTCCTTTTTTAAAAGGGCACAATTAACATATATGTTAATTGTGCCCTTTTAAAAAAGGAAACATATCCATGTGCAGCCACCTATTTCTCCTATGATTTGAAAAGTACGGATTGTATAGACTTCAAAAGAGACGTTGACTTCTGAATTTGTTTTGGTGTTTCTTTTCAGAGTAGTCAGCTAAGAAACACAAGCAGCCGAGAATTCCAGAATAAAAAGTAGCTTATGTGTTATTTCAGGATGTCAACTATCTACTTATCAACCTATATCTATAATAATATATCTATTTCATAGAGATCCGTTCAGTAGTTTTCGCATTTATAATATTAAGTAGTATTCTATTTAACATCGATTGGAAAAAAAACAAGTTATAGGCAGAGGCACCTTAAGTTTCCACGAGTGTAGCGAGAGGAACGAGTCTCGGTCTGTGGTGCTGAAGGCGAGGACGCAAGCATGTGCCCCTCGGTAGTAGGCCTTCGTGATGGCATCGAACTCCTCCTGCCCCGCCGTGTCCCATAGCATCAGCCGGACTTCCTCGCCGTCAATCCTGGGGAACAAAGAACGGGCTTCTGTTACTACAGTCATACTTATCTAAATAAATAAAATGAATCGCCGAATGCAGGTATGTCCGCGCATACCTTCCGAATGACTGCCCCAAATGAGATAATTCTTATTTTTTGTGTTCGATATTGTCAGGACAAGGTATGTATAAAATAACATCGAATAAAAATAGCGAAATTTGTAAGTTTGTAAAGTCAGCTATTTAAATCCATATCCATACTAATATTATAAATGCGAAAGTCTGTTTGCCTATGTGTTATGCTTTCACGGCTAAGCCTCAGCATCGATTTGGACAAAATTGGAATGAAAATTGTCGAAGACGCAGAGTCAATCACAGGCCACTCTGTTTTCAAATATCAACCCCTAAAAAGCTTAAATAAGGGATGAAAGTTTGTATGAGAAATCTAAACTGCTTATTAACAGATTTTAATGAATTATGATTTTTCTAATTAACGCGGGCAAAACCGCAAGGCACTGCTAGTCATGTATAAATGGGACACTGTGTTTGTTTCTTATTCTTTCACATCAAAACAGAGCCATAGAGCGATTTCATTTTAGGTGTGGAGATGATTGAATGGCTGGAGTGACATCTATATTTTTCGTAGCAAAAAAACATCATACTAATATTGCAAATTATGGAGCATTTGTTGGTTTATAGAATATAATCGCTGGAACTGATGCAAATGATGCAATTACGAAAACTATGAAGTTCTGGCGACGGTATGCAGTATCAAAAGGAATGTCAGTTCCTCATCAGAAACATATTTTTTCCATTGGAAGATTAGACTATTAAAAGTAATACTATAATGTGTTCTTTAATTTATGGATTAATGTTTAACTATCCACGTCGACGAAATATAACAAGTTCTAGAGCGCCCCCTAGCTCATTTAGCTAATTTGATAACAATTGAATTTCGGTTCAGCATCTAATTTGCAAGTAATGACTAATGAAGAAAAAACGGATTGGTGTCATATTTACTTTTATGGACGCAAAAGAAAAATGTAATTAAATTGAAATGTTCTTGGTAGCGTAAGACATGACATAAGTTGGATTACCATAATTTCCTCCAGCCAATTGCCTTCATTCTATTACTTCGAAGGATGCTATCAATTCTACGTCAGACCACACTTGTGGCGCTCGCTTGATTGCCCTAATTAGACTACATTTTATGCATCTAGAACACGACATCTTTGCATGTCTTCATTTAATTAAAGACCATAATTATCTACACTTTTAATTCCTTTCGGTAATCACTCAATTATTTTTAATCTGAGTTCGCTTCGGGTGGCTCATTCGAAGATTAAAAATATGTTTTCATGATTTAGGCTTCCATTTTTGTTTTTGTAATCTGGAAGAGGTCTTTGGGGTTATCTAAAATCGGTTTTTGTATGCGAAAATGGTGAATTAAGTATTTTTAATTTTTACGATGACTCAAAAGTATTGCTTATATGTATGCACGTTGAACTTTTTCGAGGTCGAATAAGTCAGGATCAGTGATATGTTTATCTTTTACTGGCTTAGCCTAATGTACACATGCACTGATTTTAATTGCTCCCCTAAATTCTGTCGACCAAACAGAGTCTTGCACTGAGCATCTCCCAAGCTTAGCCTTTTCTCGAGCTGTTAGTGTCGGTTCCAGTCACCCTCGATCTTGATGCAGCTGAAAACATTTTATTTTAGATTATCGAATCTCCACAGCCAGTAACTGGGTAACATGAAAACCCTTGCCAAGTCTGGTGTCAGATTTTGTATCTTTTGACTCCACGTAACAACTGTCAAAAATGTTCGAATGACAGGTGGGACCAACAGCATGTTAAGCTGGTTACCCATCCGATGATCTACCTGGGCAACCATTACTTAACCATGAACGTTCACCCGTACGATATCATACTCATACATGCAAATATAATCAGCGCATAACATTCCTATTCGGGACACAGGCCTCCACTATGGGAAGGAACAAGGGCGGATCCAGGGGGGGGGGAGTCATGGGGTCATGACCCCCCCCTGGGCTGGGTCCAGGACCTAGGTGGACAACTAATTAAAATTTTTAAACTTTGTTACTAGATAATACTTCAGTTTCTGTCGTAAACGAATATCGGCAGTGGATGGTCAAGTGGCAGCGGAGTTAGGAAATACAAATTATAACTTCTTGTGACTTGACCACGATTATGTGACCCCCTGGCACCAAAGCTAGATCCGCCCTTGGGAAGGAAAGGGCCGCGTGATCCACTACGCGAGGTCAATGCGGGGTGGGCGACGTCGCATGTCTTCAAATTCACGGTTCTAAGGCATGCCAGTCTCCTCACAATTCACCATTTTGAGATCAGTGGTGATGATCAAAATAACACAAAGTAACATGCCTGCCAGAGTTCGATTCCATGACTCACTTCTACTTCGATTTCCAGTGGGTCACCGCTGCTATTTATCACTTGTGACTTATTAAAGACGTAAAATAGGGGAGAGCCAGAAATTTAGAATTTGAAACAGAGGTTTATGCACCTATATGGTAAGTACCTATTGTTTTTGGAGCCGGTCTTCAAGCTTATATGCTGGGTTGCGGGAATTTTAACGAGATACCGCGGCTCTGAACGCAAGAGTACCTGAAGGGACAACTGAGTTTTTAGTCAATTAGAAGTCCAACACTCAGTTACCGCTCCACCCAGCGAAAAAACGGGAGGTACAAAGGTGAACACAAAACATACACTTTAAGTAGTTGGGGGGTCATTTCAAGATTGTCCAGCCGAAAAAGGAAAAGCTCTCATTCATCACAAACCAAATAGCGAAAGAGTCTACTGAGGTGAATTATATAGTATAAGCGTCAATACCCTAATGGATAAGGTGTCAGACTTGTGATCGAGAGGTCACGAGTTCGAACCCCACCCATTACACTATTGCCATGAACCCACTCCAGACACAAGCATATTTAGCTTAGTTGGAGGGGTTAACAAGATTGCTAGTAATGTGAATTCTATCTACATTTTCATTTTTAGTTATCTTAAAAATTGAACCAGATTAAACTTACTCAATCTGGCGTTCTAAGAAGTCTACGCCGATGGTCTTCTTGTAGTCTCTGGTGAAGGTGCCGCGGCAGTAGCGCTGGATCATGCTGGACTTGCCCACGCCGCCGTCGCCCACGATCACCACCTTGAGGGCCACCTCCAGGTCCTCCTCCCGCATCGCGCCACCGCCGCCCCAAACATTAGTGTTCAGTGCTTTGGTTCTGGAAGAAGGAGAAATATTCTATTAAGTTCTTCAGTTTGTTGCGCCAATACTTCTTTAGAGCTAACATAAGAGGAAGTGGTGAAGAGCGGGCGTTTCGGGGGATTATAAAATAATAGAATCAGCATAGTATTCCACTGTTAGGACATAGGCTCTCTATGAAAGGGAATAGGCCGTATTCCACCACGCAAGTCCATTGCGCGGATGTCAGATATCTTGGGATTTTTTGGCTTTTTGTGATGTTTTCTTTCATCATTTTGAGAGCACTGGTGATGATAAAAATTACACAACGCATTGTCTTTGCCTGAATCTAAGATTTGACGTAATTCGTGCCTGAAGGTGAAACAACTGGATCACCACTGTTCATTTAGAACAGTGGTTTCATGGACATTCTTGACGATAAAAGTTCTGATTTTCTTTTAGACTAATTAAATAGACTTTTGAATTTTAAAAATCTATGGCTAAGCTAATGCAACAGAAGTTTTGAAAAAAAATAATAATACAAAAACCACCATAAATTCTGATGCAGTGATCCTAGTTATAGATTAAAATGTGCTTTAAAATTAATAGGAAAACCTTAACATCTATGGGTAGGCTATTTGTCTCCATGTCAAACAACCCACTTATATTTTTTTCATAAAAATGCATGTTATACTCCTTCATAGCCGAAAGGAATTCGAGATCGACTTCTGCATAATATTTAAAAGTACATACGTTTGCTCGGCAAGGTGGGACTCACAATAATTATGGTTCCAATATTAATATTTATTTATTTGCTCAAAACTATGCATTAAAGTAAACGTTACAATACAGTTTCACATAATAAGTACTAAATCTACAACGTGTGGGTGAGCACTGCTCTCCTAGCTAGGTCATGAAAGACCTGTGATAAGGAAAAGCAGTCCGGTCCCCTGAGATATTATGGAGTAAAGGTAACAAAGTGCTTGTCATGTTACTGTCACAAAATCAGATAATTGAGCATAAATACAATTATACACACATATCTCATGACAGACATGAGATGATGTTTTATTTTACATTGAAAAACAAATATTATAAAAAGTTAAATAAGTTTGTTAAATTAGAAAAGAAAAAAAATATATATATATATAATTTTGATGATTTTGGGTAAAGAATATGCGAATAATTGCATTATTTTGTTTAGAATTTACTATAACGAGTGGTCAAATTGCATAAAGAGTATTCTCAATGTTATCTTTATTATTTAATATATAAAATATTTAATTGTTACACTAGTCATATTTTAGAATTTTTGCTTACCGAAGTAAATGATATTTAATGATTTAGGTACTCTGTTTTAACCTATGGTTTTAACCATAAAAACGACAATACGTAAAAAAACACATTTCACGCGTGGAAGACATATTGCTAATACAATTTTATTAGGCGCTTACTTACTTTACCAACAATATATTATTCCGCAGCTTTTTACTTAATTTATCCGATACATATTTATATCTATACACAAAAAGTATATTTGCACGTTAAAAGATGGACATCTAACTGTTTAACCCACTAAGGGATACCGTAAAAACCTGCGCAAGAGTACTATTACGGAGCGACTGTCAAGCCAGGCATTAATTTGATACAAAGTATGCAAGTGACTGCAGTTTTGTATCAGACTTGTTTAACAATACGAAAAATAAGTTCGTAATTGACTTGTGACCATAAGCGCCGGACTCAATGACTCACGGGCGCCTTTAAGGCAAGGTTAAGCGTAAAATGACCCCTGTATCCGACCAGTAACTTCGCGGCGTCAGGTCTCACCTTTTTAGCAGTTCATATAATAGTTTTTGTTAATTTTATGGCAGGTTATTTATAAAGGTAACACTTTAGTACATTGTTTTTTTGGATCTGAGATATGAAATACGAAATTATGAGTTTTCTGTAGTCAGTCGAATCTTTTTCGATTAATATTTGAATAACAAAGGGAGTTATTTACGCTGTCTGCTTATAGCTAGTTAAAAAGTAAAGTCAGAACTTTATTTATTCATGTTTTTGCGTTATATGATAACCGATTACTTCTAAAATTAAACTGTTATGACAACGTTAGGCTAACCAATACTGGTAGCCCAATTTATACAACTTGAAGTCGTTGTAATATCTATAGAAAACTGTCAAGTCTTCCAAACAAACAAGAAAATTTAACTTATTCTTCTTATGACCAAAAGATTTTAGTACTTATACTTAGATCCTTTATTCTGTCGAGGTAGAAATTCTCATTGATGACTAAGCTCTAGGGCACGTGAAGGGGTCTGTTAGTCTCTAAGACTACGACTGTGACCCTTACACACTTGTGCCGGGGACAGCCGGTGTACTTAAATATTCTTCAACACGGCCCCCGACTTATTCAGAGTCCTGCCTAACAATTTCCTAGACACACTCTGCTCTTGGCACCAACTTCTTCTGCAAACTATTTGCCGGCTGTTAAGTTTCATAGAAGACACGCTCGGAATCAAATGAAAAACAAGTAGTATTGGAGAGACAAACTATATTTACTACGTACCACCAGAGGCACCAGGTGACTTTTGTATGTGTAGCTTTGATTAAGCTGTCGAATTCCCGTTGCTTCTGATAGCCATCTACAAGTGTGGCGAACGAAGCACTTCGCCATGAGATCGTTGGATGCATTTCCCACACACTCCAATACCTTTGCTGTGAGATACTCCAGAACAGCTGCAGCATACGTCATGTCTTACATTATTAAATACTTACTTAGTCAAATATAACTTTCCAAACTCTTCTGCCAAGCCAATTAAGAAACTACCTGACTAATGAGAACTAATTGAGACAAAATCCGCTACAATGACTAACAAAAGCATCATCAATATTATCTTCTTCAAGTCTAGATTTTTGAAAGTGCCGAAATAGTTTCCTCAATCAGTCACCGGAAATTGAAAACATCGATCCGGTCTTCCAATCGGTACTATAAGATCTCATTTGCTTGTTCGCTAGCTAAGCATGACGGACGATTCACAATTCGTTAAATCGTTATAATTTTACTTTCGACGCATTCCGCGTTTCTCCCGACGCGACGCGACGGCGGGAGATTCCGCCAAGTCATGCGAGCAGATGAGCCACTCCGATTATGTCAACATTTGCAGAATGTTTGAATTTCTTTGCTAGGATTGACGCGGAAGATTTACGATTGTGGAGATAGATCTTCTTTTTACCAGAGGTTTGAGTAAATAAATGACTTTCTTTTGTTAGTTAGTATATTCTGAACGTTTTGCGTATGGATAAGTAAAGTAACACTTTCGAAATGTTGTTTTTTACGCGTTATTAGGAAATTCGAGCTAATATTTATCTTGCGTACAATGGTGTGTCATACAATTTTACCTCAGTAGAACTAAGAAAGCTGTAGGTACCTATTTTACTTGAGGTTATATATAGAATTCCTCATGGACGACCTGGGGTGGGCAAAGGGTTCTGTCAGATTCTAACTGACTAATATCGTCCCGTGTTCCCTTGCACACATTCGCCTGGGGCTGCCCTGCGCCAAGGTACATCTTCCTTCAGCCCTTCCCTAGATCGAGTAGATAGAGAATTTAAAGAAGTCTTACGACATTTCAGGGCAAAAGACAGTCGCTTGATTAGTGTCCTAAGAAATGAATGGCCTAATGGCTTACGAAGAAGTTACAAACAGAATTACCCAATTATATTGAGGACCAATATAACAAAGCTCGTTTGTTGTCTAGAGAGATTATCAACTGCGCATATAAAGTTGTTGCCACAGTAAAAATAATTATCTTGTGAACAGATTGCGTTTCCTTTAAATCCTTACTAATATTATAAATAAGAAAGTAACTATGTCTGTCTGTGTGTTACGCAATCACGCCTAAACTATTGAACCCATTTTAATGAAATTTGGTGCGGACATAGTCTAGAGCCTGAGAAAGGACATAGGCTGCTTTTTAATGCGAAAAAAGGGCTGTAAGGGGTTGAAATAGGGGATGAAAGTTTGTATGGAAATTACGTCATTTTTAAAGCTAGAAGCTTGAAACTTATTTTTTAGATTTTTGATTAGATATTAATAAATACGACATTCAAATTATATATGAGTTTTATTTTAAAATAATTAGCCTAAAAAATTAAAAATGCTGCCGAAAGTCACTATTCCGCGCGGACGAAGTCGCGGGCACAGCTAGTAAACCATATGTACCGTAATTGCAGAAGACATCAGTAGGAGATGGAACTAGATGGTCAGTAATAATTTCCACTGAACGAAAGGGAAAGGGTTTTCCAAGTCACAAAGGAATCTCAATATGTTAGGATAGTCACCCATCCGTGAATCGACCTCGGCAAGCGTTGCTTAACCTTGAATATTGACTACGACTGTTATTCTTTAGCTACGACATCCTTCTATATCTACATGTAAGTATACTCCGCAATTGTGCAAATCCGTTGTCTGCTTTCAAGTCTAGAGTCAGTTCACATTATACAACGTGTAACTTAAAGGGTATATACATATCAAGTGCACAGCTTCTTTGGATGATAACAAATGATATGGCAAGAGTTATATAATCTTATGTCTACATGTGTGGAACTTATTAGAAATTTCAATACATTGATACCAGAGACCGAATCTTTCAAATTAAGAAGAACGAAGAGAATTATCGTGTTATTGCCAAGTCACGTGGAAAGTTATTAACCCTCGTAGTGCTGTGACAGGTCTGTTATGATTGGCATTCAAGAAACATATGAAACCGATAATTTGGTATCAATTTTTTGAGTCACTTATTTTGAGCTGAAACTGTGCATAGAGTCTCCATACCAGATGTTATCTTCAGCCCTTGTGGATAGATATAGGGTTTCCGTTACACGTTGTACATGCACATATTAGACACCGGAGTATTCATTAGTTTAAGAATCATAATGTATCGCAGTGTCATTGTACTAAGTATCCTGTCTACTTATAAATATTCATGGCCAGAGCATAGAGACAGGTAAAAGCAATAACATTTCCGTAGTATTTAAATATTCGCATAAATTATTGTTTTAATGCCAAAACTCATAAATAGCCCAATTAGATTGCGTAATTGAGTTGTTTGCTGATCCAACACGGAAAGTTTTTCGTATGCTAATTTTCTATATTACGTGCCCACTAATCATAAAAAGATGGATTAATTTATTTAATAGAATTTAGCTTCAGCCTGCGCTTCCGATCGTTTGGAAAGTTGTTTTTCGTTGTTGAAAACGTTTACTAATGCCAAACTTCAGCTGTTCAAAATTTATTATTCATATCATTTGACGTGAACGTAGGACAAATGAACAAACATAATTTCGCATTTATAATATTAAGAATGGGTTTGGAAGTACGAACTAATGTAGATGCATTTCCATACGTTCAAGAAAAATAAATAGGTATACCAGGTTGCATACTTATTTCTACAGAAATCTCTTCCAGCAAACGGGCTACGGCGATATGGCGGAGTATTCGATAATCACATTTCTCATTTATTAGTCTACAAAATTCATATAAAAAACTAATCAATTTGTCGGCCATCGCCAAATACCGTATCCAACAATTCCTTATAATGCAGTGTTGAAATAAAAAACTATCGATAATGAATTTCCCATGCATCGTCTAAATTCAGTAGAGCGTATAAAGAGGTTGATTGCATTACAATCATTATCCGTGTTTGCACTTGGCTTGAAAAAAAGTATCCTTGCGTGTGAGTTTCCATGTTATGTTTTAGTTATTGTCTGGTCAAGTTGGTCTACTTATTTGTTGCTCCTTAATGTGAGGATTGGTTTCACAGACCTCCTAACTATGAGGTCAAATTAAAAAAAAAAAACTGGGCAAGTGCGAGTCGGACTCGTTCACCGAGGATTCCGTATTAGGGGGATGGTATTTTAATTGGTATTTTTATTATAAATTTATTATGCGTCGTAAAAATATATTTTGTAATGTTTTGGAATATGCACTTCAAGTCCTTTCATATGATATATCGCTTGAACTAGCAGCTTCAATTTTAAACCCTCTTTCGACCCCGTCGTTCCCCGTAATTCCATTTAAAATAAAAATGACTTTATGTCATAAAGTACTAACTTATAGATGTTTTAAAATATTAAATTAAGTATCAAGATTGTTTCCAACTCTAATTTAGTATCTAGTTAAGTCGTAAAAAATGATGACTACCATCATCATACTTTTATTATCTTTACAAAATTCATACTCGGTCCCATGACATTGTCTTCATGGGACCTGTAACTATTTTATAAACTAGGTAGTTTTAATTTTAATCTGCCTTCTATTGTAAACTTGTTTCCATTTTTATTAACAACGCGGTAATTGAAAAAATTGGTCAAGTGCGAGTCAGACTTTAAAGACCTGTCTATAAATACCACACACGCATAGGTTTCATGAAAAAAAATATTTTCAGTTTTAGTTCCATGTATGGGGTTCCTCTTTACTTTATTTTTTTTTTTTTTTTCTTAAAATCGGAAAGCAGTTCACAGAGTACATCTACCTACCAAGTTTCACAAGTATGATCCTAATAGTTTCGGAATAAAATGGCTGTAACATACGGACGGACGGACAGACAGACAGACATGACGAAACTATAAGGGTTCCGTTTTTTGCCATTCGGCTACGGAACCCTAAAAAGCCTTAAGTGTTTCGGCAATGTAGTTTATTGCTGGTTCTTGTAATCTAGATTATTATCCATTTACTATTTATATTATTTAATACTGAGTACAAATCATACCATCTGTTTAGTCTTTTCCCGACGACAGGGCTCGGCTTCCAGTCAAACCGAATTTTCACGTACATATTGCACCTCCCACACTATCTCTTCACCACTCATGGTTGCCTGGTAGAGAATGCCTACGGCATTAATTCCGCCTTTGTACCTATGTGCTTAAAGTGTAAATAAATAAATAAATGCAGCTGAGTTCTAGTGTTTTACATGAAACGACTGCCTATCCGACCTATACACAACCCAGTAGGTGGGTAACACGATAGCCCTGGGTAAGACTTATGTCAGATTGTCTGGCTTGTGACTACCTGTAACGATTGTCAAATTATAGCCGAGACCAACGACGCGACGTAGCGGATGGATTTTTAAGAAGAAATTTGATTTTTTTTTTTTCAAGGCATTGAGGATCCTCCATATATTAAAATCGTCACCCATCCAAGGAGCAGTAGCTATCTACATGTCTTTGTAGAGTTGGCTGCAGGCTCAGCATTCAACCAACGAGGCAGTTCTAGTTTATACCTATCTATGATATGTTTATACCTCTCTGTCACTACTGGTGTAACTATATAGGTATAAATATGTAGACATATACAAAGTGAAGAAGACAATAGGACCATAAATTTACCATAGCCTAAATGATGATCTCCTCAGTCTGTACAAAGAAATGTATTCAGGATATTTTTTCTATTTTCTTCAACTGTACTTTAAAGTGCTTCAACGCAGGGTCAAATATCCTGCAACCTGCGTTAAAGCACAAGCAAAACTCTCACACCATGAAGGTTTTAATTCAATTCGAAGCTTCTTTCACTATAAAACGGCAATTTCATACTTTTACCCGTTGACAAATACAACGTGTAACGGAAAGGGTATATACATACCAAGGGCACGACTTCTTTGAATGATATCAAACGATATTAGAAGGGTTTCAACTCAAAATAAAATACTCTAAAAATTGATACCAAATTTTCGGTTTCGTAAGTTTCTTAAATTGAAATCATAACAATCGTGTCACCGCACTACGTAGATCAATAACTATCCACGTTACTTGCAAATATCACGATAAATCTCTTCTGTGATCTGCTTATTTCAATTTGAAAAGTTCGGTTTCTGGTATCAATGTATTAAAAATTCTCATTACCTCCAAACATGTAGAGATAGGATTAAAAAACCCTTCCAATATCGTTTGATATCACCCAAAGAAGCCGTGCCCTTGGTATGTAGGGGAACGGAGGGTATTACCGTACGGCGGCTAATTTCGTACATAGAAGTTTTAGAGGAACAAAACGACAGAAAATTACGTGTCCTTGTTGCACGTGTAGGCTTCGTTGAGTTAGCTGTCACAGCAACTGTTCTCGGCAGTATGCGTTAAAACATGGTGGATGGCGGGAGCATGATGTGTGTTTATGCAATGGCGGATATAATTTTAAACCTTCGGAATATGAATTGTAAGTACTTTATTGTGTATATATATCTTGTTTTTATTGTTAAAATAGTTCCACAACATTGTTTTTTTATGAAATTAGTTGTTTTCAAAGTAATATAACCATCCACTTTCACATGATTTTATTTTAACATGACGGATAGTATATCGGCTAAGTGTGTACACGTGTACGATATTAGCCGCACCGAAATAATCGGTTCACAGATAATGATAAAGTTTCTAAAATTGCCTAAGTAAATGATTTTTAAGTAAAGAATAAAGTTGGGAGCTAGGCCAGATCTACTCGTACGATATTGTGTTATATCAACCCAGATTTTTTACTCCAGACCTTTGTTATCAGTAAATTTTATTTACAGATGGAACCTAGGGGTCCAAGAAGTGTTCTTGGACCCCAAGAAAAATGAGAAGTGCCATAAGGGCCATTCGTGGTAGAGCAAAGTTAAGGCCGACAGCTGCTTTGTATGGTATTCTGCTGTCTGCTGTGCACAGACAAACACATTCAAAAAGGGAAAGGTCTAGGTAAAATTACTAAACAACAATCGAAATTACTTACTTCGACTCCCATGAAATCTGTTTTATAAGAAATTGAAGGAAAACGAGTTGCCAAAAAAAGAAAACTAGAAAAACACACTGAAATATTACAAAAATCTTAAAAGAGACAAAATAAAAATAGTAAAAATAAAAAAGTTTAAAGAAACAAATATGAAGAACATCGTGTTATACGTAATGATGAGGAAGATGATTTTGATGAAGGAAGCGGAGGTAAGACAGGTGTCGAGGAACTATGCGTCAATTGTGGTGATTTTGGAAAGGATAAAGAATTGTGGTATAGTGGTGGTGGTGATAAATAATTAATGTTGTGGATTTTTTACGTAAGGCAAAATATTTATGATCAAGTTTACTTATTATTATGTTACCGTTTATCCTAACTTAAATATGTTTGTGTAAAATTGATATTTTCAGTGTTTTTTAGGCTAATACACCAATAAAACGGTTGGATATATGTGTACGATATTAGCCGATTGCGCGTACGGAGTTACCCGCTTGATTCGGTTAATGCCGTACAAACACTGTTTTCAATTAAAGTACTTTATCTGTTATAATTGTGGTTATTATATTCTGACGTTAACTATATCTTAAATATACCTAATTGGAAGTATATTAAAAATTTCTTTTTTTGACGAAAACTTTTGTAATAACGACATTTTAAAGTTATGTGTACGGCAATACCCTCCGTTCCCCTATATACCCTTTCCGTTATACGTTGTATATTACTGCGTAAGGACTGGGCGGATCGCATGTTATAATGACGCCTCAAACTTGGTCCCAAAGTGGTCTTCCCTTTATCGAAGTGAACTAGAACGCGATCACGATCGGCTATCTTCGGGAGCGGTCGTAAGTTTTACAAGCAAAAATGCCGAGTTGTGTCGTGAAGGAATGCTTGAAAGACGACAAAAAGCGCAATAAAAAACTTGATAACATTTCATATCACCGGTACGTTAAAAATATGTCATTAAATCAACTTCTAACATTATTTAAAACAATTTTCTTTCTTATTTGTCTCAACCTTTGCCAAGACGACGTGAAGCCGCATAAAAGTGCGACATAACTTAGCAGCGGCGCGCGTGATAGCCGATGAAATGAAAAGATTTAATAATATTACTATAAGATTAAATTATGTACAATTTTTTTATTGTTTTTTAAAAGCATATTAAAATGTATTTTTATGTACAACAAATATAAATTTCGAAAAATAAAAGGTTTTTTTTTATTTCTTTGTACCTCGACAAATACACACACCCGCTCTTACAAGGTTACGTCTAGGAGCACACCACGCTGATTGACATCTTAGTTATAATAGATGGCGTTAGTGTGTTTTGTAGGGCGACCGCGTCCATCAAATGTTCTGACGACCGTATCTTTATCAATGCTTTTACCCGTATTATTTAGGTAGATTGTTTAACAATAACAGTTTTTATTTTTATATTGATGTCATATTTTTTTATCCTCACTATGGTTTCCTTGGGATTAATATAGTCGGTGTTTTCATTTATTGTCGTATCATCTTCCCCACCTTGTATATCAACATGTCTATTTGGTTATCAACAATGGCCCGGAAAGGAACCATACCGAGGAACAAATAAATCATTGGTCACGACGGCAGTCATTCCTACAATTTGGTGAGGAATGCGGTAGCCTACGGCTTACCTGTAATCAACTAAAGATTTATGCACTATTGTAACTTCAATTTGACGTGACTGCAATAAGCAAACAAAAAGTATTAATAGCTACATACATTTTATACATTTTTTGATTACACGTTTTTTGTTAATTATAATGGATTTCCAAAAAATAACACTACAAAGTACGACAATCAGATAAGATAAGCCAAAGAGTTTCATTCTTTTTTTACGAAAGCGAAATGGGACCACTCCGGGAGAATATTCTTAAAAAAAAAAACAAAACATCAGAATTGGTTGGTAAACGTACAAAAAACATGAATTGAGAACTTCCGTATTTTTCTGGAAGTCAGTTTAAGATATTAATGAGTAGGCAATCTTAGGAATGATTAAATAACAAATGAGTATAAAGAGCCGTGCAATTTCACTCATTGTCATCATTTTATGACAATCAGTGATCAACATTTCTCATACTTAAAATACATAGAAACAATTAGTAACCACGTTTTGTTAAATACGTTAAATGTCTGTTATTAATAACGTAAAAGCATTGCAACAAATGTCAAAGTGGAGCTCTGGGAAAGTGTTCAAGTCTCGACCCAGTTTAAGAATTGAAGACAAGTGGGCTTGCACGCAAGTGTTCGAGAGTGCTCACTTTTCACACATGAGGAAAGATACGATCGTCTATAAATTGATAATTTTGATGATAGAGCATGATGTAAGGAGGTAACGATGTTGGCACCTCTTTACGTGAGACTGAGACTGTTATAGGGAAAGGAAAAGTTAGGTAATATACTTTCAGAGGTGATGAATCTATCTGATATAGATAAATGATAAGATATTAATTAATGTGAAAACATCAGACAATAAGAAAGAAAAAAGCATGCATGTAAAATGTGAAAAATGGAAATTAGGTAATGATTCGTAATTACAGATAAATGAGAAGATATTGGCTATTATGAAACAGGAACTAGACACAGTACCTATACAAAGCTCAGTTAAATTCAATAGAAGAAAATAAGCTGAAGCTTTATTTATTGGACACAATAACTATATATGAAAGTGTAAGAAAATCAATTATTCTAACAAAACAATAGACCGTCGTATCTTAAGCAATTTCCTTACAAACCTTCCAAACAAGGTAATATTACAAAGACAGGCTATCCTGAATGGAATATGCAAATTTAATTGGCGATAAATTGTGTCTGGGCAGATCCATCGACAGATTTGCCAAACGTTTTATCTCTCTCATTTATCTTTCGCAATTAGCTGCTTTGCACGGCTCTTCGGATTTATGATCGCTGTTGCGAATCGCTATTAATTTGTTGCTTTTTTACTTACATTCAGAGATAATTTCTACTTTTTGTGTGTATCACTGCAGGCGTTTCCATGGTTGTTTTTGTTTTTTCTACTAGACCTACATCAGTGTTTGGATATTCTAATATATTTCTATAGTCAGTTTTGAATTTATTTATCACTAGTTGCGCACGCGACTTCATTCGTGAGGACTGAGGGAGGTTATTCCCGCGTAAATGCCAGTCCCGTAGAAATTTAGGGATAAAAAGTATCAGTTATAGAAATTAGCTCGAACGAACAAAAAGACAGACACTAACTTTTTTGTGTTTTAGTATAATAATTGTAAGTACTTGAGAAACGACACTTCAATTTTATTTATACGCATAGAAGACTGTTATTTTGACGTTATTCAAAATGAAGCAAATAGAACTTGCAACTTTGTAGGTTAATACATTTTTTATCACGAGCGCCCTAAGCGATACTTTCTTCGTTAATAAACTCACCATTCAAGGTTTTGCCTCCGGCTATTTGCGAAGCCTGCTTTCCATCTCAGTCGACAAAACGTGTACTTATATTAACTATTTATGTAGAAAGTATGTCATTGACGAGACAATATCGCTTCAATAAGTTGTGACTTAGGTAACTATAATTTGCTTTGGAAACAATGATAGTTAATTACTTGTTTTACAGCTTGTTTCTTCGGGAGGTAAACAGAAATGCGGATGTGCATCTATATATATGGTCAGTTTGGGTTAGTAGGACAGGAACTTGTAAAATTTATCGCTAAAATGGACATAGGGACGAGATAGCTAAATTCCACTATCGCATTTAGTTTTATTTTCTACCCAGCCGATCTTTTAATTATATTATTTTATTCTGATGAAGCGGGGTATGCTGGCCATTCCATTTGTGAAGAGTAATTTGCAGATCCAATTAATTAGAAAAATTTAAAATTAGTAACCTATATTTTGTTTGCATGGGGAACTTAAGCTTTGGAACAATTATTACGGTCTTTCGAGCTAATTGATTGAAAGGCGCAGTAGATCTCTAGTAGAAAATGGCTTAGTCAATTAAAGATTTCATATCGCATTACAATACTTGTGTGATTAAAGAGGCGTATACAATAGGTGTTGAGATTCCTTTCTTTCTGCACTATATTATAACATTCTATATTTTTTCGAAGTCTTTCAGTATTTTTAGATGTTCCAGTTTTGTGATCCACTTTCTACTTTCTTTATTTTTTTTTGTTTCGTAGCTGGCGTGTGATCGATGACTTGATTTAATTTATGAGCAACTATAGCAAAAACTAAAAGATCATTAATGATATCTTAGTCATATTCATCTTCTTTAATTGAAATAAAAGTTTTGTTTGGCTTCTATGGCTTTATATGATTGTTTGCATTTGTATATCTTTTAATTGATCGCTCGTTAATTAATTTCTTATTGCTTGTACTCGTTAATTTTAATTAGGTATTGGTACACAGAAAATTTCTTCATTTATTTTTCTCTATGTTGATTTCTTTGGGTTGAGATGCCCCAGAATAATGACAGTAATCACGGATCGTTGAAGTTCATCTGAACTTCTGCCAACATTTTATTTTTATGAATCTTGTTACCTAACTAGATACCTATTTCCTCCCCTAGCAATGATTACTGCATCCAGGTGCCTGCCTGACGTAACATGCTGCACAAGAAACCTAACAGCAGCTGCATCTTATCATATTATTGCATATCAGGTATCCCTTCCTTGTTCGTTTCTATTCTTATGCAAGGCGATGATTCATATATTATTATGTATTCAGACAAGTTATCTTCAAATATTTAAATTAACTAGCAGTCGCTTTGTGATCGAGATTGGATAATAAACCCTAATCTATACTTTCATTTATTTAAATTGTAGATTCGAAAGATATGTATTAGTGTTCTACATTCGTTCTCCATATAAACTTTTACTACTTCGTTTATGAATACATAGATATTAATCAGGCGCGTGCATAGGATTATGACAGGGCATGCGGCGGAGTAAAAACACACAAAAACTTCTTCTTTTATAGATTTTTAGCATAGCCACAGCCACGCATCGCCACCATGCTACGATGCGTGGCTGTGGCTATGCTAAAAACCTATAAAAGAAGAAGTTTTTGTGACCGATTACTCACAAAAACTTCTTCTTATATAGATTTTTAGCATAGCCACAGCCACGCATCGCCACCATGCTACGATGCGTGGCTGTGGCTATGCTAAAAATCTATAAAAAAAGAAGTTTTTGTGTGTTTTTACTCCGCCGCATGCCCTGTCATAATCCTATGCACGCCCCTGATATTAATACTACGTAGGTACTAGGTACACCATTTTACAAAAAAAATACGGAATAAACACACAGTTAAAGTTTATATGTAGAAAGCTTATTTATTAGTTCTAATATAAAATTAATTATGATCTAATTTCGACCACTAGTATAGATAAAACGGAAGTTCTCCTTTTAAGTGCATCTTTTTAAATACATGAAGTAGGCATTTAATTTCACTTTTTAAATATATTTTATTTTCATAATAATATGATTTTGTTTGTTTCTTGTAAGTTTTTTTTTTACTGTGTGTACTTGTGGCATGTGTCAATAAACGTTTTTTCTTTCTTTCTTTTCTTATCATCCAGTGTAATACTGTCTTCCAGTACTTTAAACGTTTACAGGGTTGCGGGAATGATCTAAAGAGACACCGTGACCCCGGAATGCAAGGGCAACTGAAGGAGCAAGGTGGGTTTTTAGTCAGTAGAAGTCTGACACTCCCTTCCACTCCACCCACAGCTGGAGGAGTCATTTGATGATTTTCCCATAAAGAAAAAAAAAAAACAGAAAAAAAAGTACTTCAAACGTTACAAAAAAACTACCCGGCTGTCATTTGTACAACTCTGACAGTCATTACGAGTTGTCAGAAGTTAGAAAACCTGACAACAGCCTTGCTAAGGGGTATCGTGTTACCCAGCTACTTGGTTGCAGAGGTAAGATAGGCCGTTGCTCCGTGTAAAACACTAGTACTTAGCTGCATGCGGTTACACTGGAAACCAACTCCAGTATAGTTGGAAAAAGGCTGAGTAGATGACTTTCCGAGTTTACGCGCTTGGACGTTATACTGCGACAATATTAGGTACCTTCCTGTGTAAACAATAATGAAATAATGATGTTTATTTTTAACCGACTTCTAAAAAAGGAGGAGGTTCTCAATTCGGATGTTTAATTGTTTTTTTTTTTTTTTTTAATATATTTGTTCGGGCATAGCTCCGTCGTTTGCCAACCGAATTGAAAAATTCTTTTTTTGTTGAAAAGGGTATACTTTCCAAATGGTCCCATGAACATTTTATCGAAATCGGAGAAGCCGTTTCTGAAAAATCAACAAAAGTCTAAAAAAAATATTTACGTTGATGATCTTTTCGTTTGATCGTCGAACCGATTTGAAAATTCACTGACCCACTAAAAAGCGCGAAAATAAAAACTTTTTTGCAAAAAATAAAACCGACTTCCATATCAAAACACTACAAAGCCAAAAATAATTTTAATTTCGGAAGGCGGTGTGAAAAAAAAGAAAATACAAAACCAATAACACCGACTACCGAAATTAAAATTATTTTTGGCTTTGTATTGTTTTGATATGGAAGTCGGTTTTATTTTTTGCAAAAAAGTTTTTCAAATAGTTATAAAGAACACTTTCACACGTCTTTTTTTCGTAAATGTAATCTAGATGAGGCCAGTCGGCCAGTGTTTCCTAACTGACTACTCTGAGAAGTAACACTGAAACAAACTCTTTTAAAATCCATACAATCTGTAGTGATCAAATCATATGAGAGCCATGTAGGTTAATGTCTGTGGCGCCGTTTAGAGGACAGAATCATCCCAGACACAATCAGATTTGAGCAAGCCCGTCCAAACAGTGCAAGTATTTGTCAAATATCGCGTAGCTCAACTTAGAACCTTAAGGAGCTTGATCGATTTGACAAACAATACCAAAGTAAGGACATTTGGGTGGGCCGTATAAAGCACTCAAACTGCCAGACAGTGCGGTAAGCTATTCATAATATTCGTGGTTATCCCACATTGATCTCAAATGTTTTGAATGCTTACCGTATTGCAACTATCCATACATTGAACAACCAAGAATTTAACCCGTGTGAGTAGGGTTACCAGATGACAGGAATTTTCCTGACATGTCCGGAATTTCAGCTCTCTGTCAGGGAAACAGGGAAAGTTGGAAATTTTCAGGAATTAAAAAAAAGAGAAAAGTAAGCCTTTTCGTTATAAAATAAATGCTTGCCACACAAATACGCACAACACTAGTAAACTTAGCACCGTTTGCAAAAGTACTGAACTACTAATTGACTCGTTCAGTCGCGCCGCGCCCCGTATCCCGCCACAAGGCATCTAACACTCAGACTCCCACGCGCCGCGAGCGACTTTGTAAAATAATATAAGTTTCTGCCAAAATGTCAGGAAAATTATTGCCAAAACAAGGGTTTTTTCAGGAAAACTTATTTTTCGGATCTGGTAACCCTACGTGTGAGACTAAGAGCCCAGTCACGCGGTATTGAAATGACATATTTACTTATGTTAAAAGTAAATATACCGTAAGGTTCCGTCTCATTATCAAACATTCAATGAATATTAGTTGAGTGAACTGATCTCAAACCGTTTTGAGTTGCAAAGTCAATTCAAATAAATATTTTGAAAGTGATGACTCGGCAAAGTCGTAATTGCATTAAAAAAGACGAATGAATATTTCGTCTGCACAGAAAACTGTAAATGATACCCAGACACTAATGATAGAGACCATATGTTGCACTTGTGTTTTTCTGAATTTAGGATACACCAAATTCACAAGTTTTCTGTTCTTTTTTTTTTAGGGTTCCGTAGCCGAATGGCAAAAAACGGAACCCTTATAGTTTCGACATGTCTGTCCGTCTGTCTGTCTGTCCGTCCGTCCGTATGTCACTGCCATTTTATTCCGAAACTATTAGGGCTATACATGTAAAACTTGGTAGCTAGATGTATTCTATGAACCGCTTTCCGATTTTAAGAGAAAATTTAAAAAATATTTAAAATAAAGGGGGCTCCCCATACATGGAACTGAAACTGATTTTTTTTTTCATGAAACCTATACGTGTGTAGTATCTATAGACAGGTCTTTAAAAATGACATTATGGTTTCTAAAATGACTTTTTCATAAAGTTAATCGTTTAAAAGATATACTCTTCCAAAGTGGTAAAATGTGTGTCCCTCCCCTCTAACTTCCATAATAATGAAGTGAAAAATCTAAAAATACCATATGTTTTAGATCTTAATGTAAACTTTCAACCAAAATTAGTTTGAACAAGATCGAGTCAGCAGTTTTTGAGATACAGTATATTTTCAAAAACCGCAAATATAACTTTGTAATTCATA
This sequence comes from Tholera decimalis, assembly GCA_943138885.2. Classification (NCBI taxonomy): domain Eukaryota; kingdom Metazoa; phylum Arthropoda; class Insecta; order Lepidoptera; family Noctuidae; genus Tholera; species Tholera decimalis. The sequence continues at coordinate 32,242,322 of OW964560.2, forward strand.
CAAATACTATGAAAAACAAAGTTATTTGGCGTAGTTGTAAAAATTGTAAATAAGCTAGTATTAAGAAATTTGTAAGGTTTTTGTTTTTTTTTTCTAATAAATATATTAAGTATGTTATATTTATTATAGTTACTACGGAACCCTTCATGGGCGAGTCCGACTCGCACTTGGCCAATTAATGACTAATTTCAATGTAATTATAGAGTTAAAAAAGAACTGAAAACGAATGAGGTGTCACATTCAGAATTTTTCAATTCTTCTTTAACTTTTATTCCCAACAGGTTCCACAATTATGAATAATTTCAATGAAATTGTTTCCCTTCCAACTATGTTCATTAAATACAGTGTAACACGACGCCGTCCATTCGTGTGAAGTACATAATTTTAAGTTCTTAGATAAGTGTTTAAAATTTAGTATGTATTCCCTTATGTATAATATTTTGTAATTGTTTTGATAGGTCTAGTTGCCAGAAATAAAGGATATATTATTAACCAGCTGCTGCCCGCAACTTCGTTCGCGTGGGAGGATTTCCCGCGTAAATCCCGATTCCTTGTGAATTCCGGGATAAAAAGTTTAGCCTATGTTTTATTCCAGGATGTCCTCTAACTACTTACCAAATTTCATTAAAATTCATCCAGTAGGTCCAGAGATTAGCGTGTACAAACAGAAAGCCTTTTTTTGCCGTGTTACCGTTTCTTAACCCACCCCCTTTTTGTAATTTAAATGTACAGACACACTTTTTTACTGTTTTACTACTTACTGTTACTTTTTCCCAATGATTCTGATGTATGTATATAATCATTATTGTAATCCCTGCTGTGAACATTAAGTATCTAATTAGTTTGTATACAAGTCTGTCGGTTTGGCCATCCGCCGTCAAAAAGCTCTACCTACTATTTATTTATTTATTAAAGCAACACAAAATGTACAAAGGCGGACTTAATGCTATAGGCCTTATTATTTGGACTATGTGGTTTTGGTTTCTAGATGTGATATAATATAATTGTTCATGAAGTCAACACTTCAAAGAAAGATTTGATTTATTCAATAGAGACATGAAAATAACTAACGTCTATTCATTACAGAATGTATTGGTGGACAAGTAACAAAAAATGGAAAGATAGATTCATCGCTACCGTGTCCGATACCGGGGGTCCTTCTAATGTTAGAAATGTAAAGGTGTACAATTATGTATGGTCTGTTTATGTATCACGCTTGACTTGCTGAACGGATTGGGACGAAATTTGATAGACGGGAATATTTCAACTTAAGTGTGTCAAATGAATGCTATTAATTAATTGTTTTTTAAGTATCCACAGTTAAAAGGATATAGTTGCACTATGTCAGTTCGTTTTTCTATCCAAATCCCAGAAAAATTCCATTGGCCATGTTTATATCAATCACGCTTAAAAATGTCTACAATAAAATCTGGAAATAATATGGATGTGTTATAGTTATGTTCGGACCATGACAAAGGCGAGTGAATGCGGTTGTCGATTACCGATACTCATCGATACCCGATCGATACAGTTACGTATTCATAACGAATGTCTAGACGAGGCTTAGGTTTTAAAGAATCGTGTGCACTGCGGTTATAGCAACGGTATCCTCTGTAGGTGAGCTGAGTACCTACTTTTACAGTTTTAATTGCAAAATTATTTACGGCTTTCCAATAGCAATATTTCGCCAGGCTAGTATATATATCGTCGAGCTCATCTTCGTTTATCTCAGATGAAAGAGTGTGCAAGGCGAGCCCTATATGTAAAATACATATAATAAAACAGTAAAAAAGTGTGTCTGTACATTAAAATTGTGTACAAAAATAATAATTGAGGCGGGTTAAGAAACCGTGCACAGCAAAAAATAAAAAAGTCTGTCTGTTTGTCTGTCTGTACACCCTAATCTCCGGACTTACTGGATGTATTTTAATGAATTCTATTTTTTATTCCGGAATTCCCACGGGATCGGGATTTACGCGGGAATCCTCCCACGCAAACGAAGTTGCGGGCAGCAGCTAGTCAATTATAAAAATGATTGATACTCGTACCTAAAGTATATACTTTAGGTACCTACGAGTATCAATTATAGGTTCATGATATTAGGTTCGGCCAAACACTTGCAGTTTTTAAAAGAAGAGTAATATACACTGACTTTCTATTTCTTAATACATAGTTCTATCCAATTATTTATGTTTTAATGTTATTTATGTATTGTACCTACTGTATATCTATTTAAAGTAAATTATTTTCTTCTCCCTTTCACCGTGTCAAACGTCTCTTACAACTCTCTTTTCATAGGTATGTTGGACTGGAATAACTCATAAAAAGAAATAACATAGTTATCTTTTCTGTAGATGGTCTCTAGGAAAAGTAAATTTTGGTTTTGAAATTTAGTTTGTTAATTAGAGGAAACTGTTTTATCAAAATATCTTTAAACAGAGAAGCACGGAAAATTACTACATAACATAAAAACAACCATTGTTACACCATTTTATTTTAAGACCATATTGTAAATTGCTTTGGCGTATTGTTACAAAAAGAGTAATGGTAGATATCTATCTTTTAAATCATTTATCGACTCGAAACGGTAATGTACCATAACCTAGAGTAGAAACCTTCGAAATAGTGTCAAAACAATAACATCGACTATAAACCGACACATAAAATTAGCAATCATAATAAAGAAATTACTGAAAGCTTGAAAATAATGGTTGTGTCGTTACTTTTCAATGTTAACAGCAATGCTTTGCAATTGTTTTGTACTTGTTATTTGAAATAATGGATTCTTCATTTGCTATGACGCCTCGGAGAGGAACGCTGTAAGTATAGCATGCTTGTATCATAAAACACATTTAAACGCTTTATTTATAGCAAATATTTTTCATCACGAATGTAATCTGTTATCGATTCATAAATTAATCCCTATTTTCCTTGGCCACGGCACAGCATCACTCGTGAACGGCTGGGCTGATTTCGCTAATTATTGTTGCGTTTGTTACTGTTAGTAAGTAGGAGGTTTTTATAAAAGAAAAATTAAGAAAGACGCGCGGAAAGTAAGAATATTTAAGAAAACTTAACGACCATATTACCATTCTAATGTAACCTTCAGGACAACGTCTGTCGAGTCAGGTAATAAGTAAATAAGATATAAAATAGTTGTTTTTTTTTAATTGAGAGGTTTGTTTCATGCTTTCACTTATGTTTATGTATCTACATATAATCTCTGGTCTACCAGAAAGAATACCATAAACGAATCACTTTCTAGATCCCTTACAAGTACTAACAAAGACTTAATTCTCATTTCCCGTCACTTAGCGTACGACTCCAAAGTGAGTGGCTTTCTAAACCAGTTCGGCGGTGGGCATCTATCTCAGTAATTGTGACTTCCTGAAGCGGGCGGCTCGCCGCAAATACGCCATGAAATGACGTTATAAATCACGTCCAATAAATGACGATGTAGGTCGTGACAGTTAGTAATGATGCTACGAAAATATTCCAAGGAAGTGTTGTTGGAATGTTAAGTTAGCAAGATATTGAAGCGTCAATAGCAATGGCTATCGCGGGCTGGAAACATTACACTATTGCCGTGAACTCCAGACATAAGCTTGTTTAGGTTAGTTGGAGGGGTTGACTGCTAGTAATGTGAATGCTACCCTCCAAGCCTCCTCCAAAAAAACTATAAAGGTGTTGCTTTGATATGAAAGCGTTATTTATTGTCTGACTATCTGTTTTTTTATTCACGTGGAAGGTAATACGTTGTACCTGCAGAAAAAAGGATCTGCCGTTCCAGAGTTTACCCCGGACAAACAGCAGACAAAAAACAAAAAAGTTTGTTTTGTATTTTAGTATCGCGTAAATACCTTATAAGCACTAGAGAAAACAATTATTTTGAAATCACAGACAGACACTTCAATGTTATTATAGGTATGTATAGAATAGATATTCAGATACAAACGAAGAACTGGCTACATAATGATAGCTGTATGTTTCGATCTGCAAAGTTAAGTAAAGCTTTTTAAGCTCGCTCCGTGACGGGTGACAAACATAAAAATATTGAAATATCCATGACTCGGACAGTACGTTAAAACGTTGATCCCAGCTGTCTGTGGTGTCATCTTCAACCAGATAACTTTACACCAGTTTCGCCGAAAGGCATCGATTAGCATTATCCAGTTACTGGTTTGTACAGGGTGGTACAGGCTGACTTATAAGTGCCACTATCACTCAACCATGCTGACCGGCTCATCTTCACATTGCCATTTCCTACCGCAATGTTTAAGAGTAAATTATTTTCCTTTTTCCATAAAATATATCTTGTTAGCGGTCGCGCGGGACTTCACTCCCGTGTCCTTTATCACGATAAAAACAAAATCTCCTTCTTTTGCAGTCGGGTAAAAACCTGTAACCTTCCTCAAGCTTCAAGCTACTTCCACACCAAATTTCATCTAAATCAACCCAGTACTTTCCAAGATTGGCGCGTTTAAATAAAGAAAATTTCCGCTTTAATATTAGTATAGATTGGAGTGTAGTCTGGCAAACGAACGCAGTGTTATGTTGGATAATGTTGAGGTTACAACTGAAGTTGTTTAGGTACTACACGGAACTAGTAAAGCAGTGGTTGGGAATAATAAAGTTAATTTTTAAGTGATATGATTTTTGCAATGTAGATAGAATTCACATTACTAGCAATCTTGTTAACCCCTCCAACTAAGCTAATTAAGCTTTTAGCTGGAATGGGTTCACGACAATAGTGGGTAGGGTTCGAACCCGTGATCACAAGGCCGACACCTTAGCAATTTGGCGATTGATGCTCTGTTGTCTGTTTACATGAAAATTGTTTTGAAGTGAATTCATTCCTATCTTCTTTCCACCATCACTGCTCGATATCCGAGATCTTAATGACAAATCTTAATACAGATCTCACCAACCATTCACAAGCGTCAGGAATTCTCTCACAAATAACGGATTGGTGACGCTTAGGCATCACAATAATTGTATCGACGTGATACCTCCACATCCATTGTCTTGTTCGTGGAACTAAAGCCATGGGAGTGCGGAGTTCATTATGATGCATCGAGTGCCAGCAGTAAATGATCTGCGGAAGTGGGGTGCAATGTCAATATGTGTTGTTTGTGTGTATAACGATTCAATCGTATCTTACTTCTTACTACTATCTAGCTAAGTATATAAATATTATAAATGCGAAAGTTTGGATGTATAGATAGATTTTTGTTACTCACTCACGCCAAAACTACAGAACGGATCTAATATACAATTTCATTAATTAATAACACATAGGCTTCTTTTTATACCAGAATTCTCACGGGATCGGGATTTACGTGGGAAAACCCTCCCACAAGAACGAAGTCGCGAGCAGAAGGTAGTACTTACGTACATATAAATCGAGTGGGGTGTTGAAGATTTTTCGTGGCTAACAACAAATCTGTAAGACTTCACATTGTCATATATATATGGGGTTATTACTCGCGGCTTTATATCAGAATTTCCTCGTTGGTTCAGTGCTCGCAATCGCGACTGTTGACATTGAGATAATATGATTATTTTTTATGATTTAATTACAAATGTATAGTTTTCAGATTTTTCCTTGAACTTGTACTATCAAATGATGTTACTTATTAATTAGATAATTCTAGGTCAATGGAAACCCTATCAATTTTGATTCTCGAGTGTAGGAATATGCGTTTTTGCGAAAGGGTCTTTACAGGAGACAGACGGCCAACAAAGTAATACCATAAGTGTTCCATTTTTAACCGACTTCAAAAAAGGAGGAAGTTCTCAGTTCTTTAACGGCTATGCATCGGGAAAAGCAATATTTTGTAAAAGGTGATAAGTTGTTGACATTATGGCTTTTGTAACTAGATAAATTATAAACTGACCCACTAAAAAGCGTGAAAAAATATTTTTAGCAAAAAATAGAACCGACTTCCATATCAAAACACTACAAAGCCAAAAATAACTTTAATTTCGGAAGGCGGAGTGAAAAAAAAAAAAGAAAATATAAAACCAATAACACGGACTACCGAAATTAAAGTTATTTTTGGCTTTGTAGTGTTTTGATATGGAAGTCGATTCTATTTTTAACCGACTTCTGAAAAAGGAGGAGGTTCTCAATTCGGATGTTTGTTTGTTTTTTTTTTTTTTTTTTTTTTATGTTTGTTCGGGCATAGCTCCGTCGCTCGCCAACCGATTTGAAAAATTATTTTTTTGTTGGAAATGGTATACTTCCCAAATGGTCCCATGAAAATTTTATCGACATCGAACAAGCCGTTTCTGAAAAATCAACAAAAGTCTAAAAAAAATATTTACATTGATGATCTTTTCGGTTACTCTATATTGTGTTTTTTGTTCGCGCGTTTTTAGTTTTTTGTAGTTGACATTTTGGCTTTTATAACTAGATTAATTACAAATTGACCCACTAAAAAGCGCGAAAATAAAAACTTTTTTGCAAAAAAATAAAACCGACTTCCATATCAAAACACTACAAAGCCAAAAATAATTTTAATTTCGGAAGGCGGTGTGAAAAAAAAGAAAATACAAAACCAATAACACCGACTACCGAAATTAAAATTATTTTTGGCTTTGTAGTGTTTTGATATGGAAGTCGGTTTTATTTTTTTGCAAAAAAGTTTTTATTTGCTAAAATTTCTTTTTTCCCTTCTGAGGTAAGGAACCCTAAAAATCCCGCTCTTCACGGCGACCATGCCTGATAGTAAGCTTTAGCTGACGTCTACGACGGAACAAGCAAGCCCAGAAGCTGGCTCTTCACTTTTGCTTTATAGGCAGACGGGGCTTATGTGGCAGGGACACAGAAGCCGTAGAGAGTGCGCACAATAAATGTAAAAGAGAAGCGCTAAAGCGCGTACATGATACAAATCGGATTCCATTCGATAAAATATAAGGAAGAATAACGCTTTCTGCGAATATGTATACATACGTATTTATAAGCTGGTAGAACGTTTTGCCATACAAGGTGTTGGCAACATCAGGCAGTAAACAGCATTGTCGGCATTGTATAAAGTTGCCCATAGCAATAATGTTTCAGGTTTAACGAGCGCAATACTTCAGATCTAAACTGTGTGCTAGGCCAGTTGCGCGTGCGCCTACGCGCTAATAACTCGGCCTGCAAAGCGTGCTTCGTATGATTTGATGATGCGGAAACTGATAAATAAGTTTCTGCGTAGTGTTTTCATCTGTTTCGTGAAAATATGCTATGAGAGAGTTAGGCTGCGGTTTCATTAAGAGATGTGCGAGAGAGCTTAGCGGCAATGACATGTTATTAAATGTGTCCATTGCCACTATAGCGACGCTACGTAGCAAAACCCTTGTGAAAACTTAGCCCTATATGCTAAAGAATGAAGTATGATATCATGCCTACTAACATTATAATGATATCATCCCTACTAACATTATAAATGCAAAAGTAACTCTGTCTGTTACTCTTTTACGTCTCAACCACTTAACCGATTTTAATGAAAATCTATAATAGATTAAACCTTGGGGTAGAACATAGAATACTTTTATCGCTGAAAAAAAAACTTCTCCGGCTAGCGGTATCGGCAGAAACTATTATTACAAATAATTGCGAAAGTAACCTATGTCTATCTCTATGAATCTCTACACTTTCACGTTTAAACCACTTAATTAATTTTGATGAAAATTGTACATAAATAAAATCAGACCTCGGAGAACGAAATACACGCTACTTATATTTTTGTTAAAAAGTTATTACGCGAGCGAAGTTGGGGTAGAAACTAGCTAGTTTACTATTATAATAGCGCGAAATGTGATCGAAACCAGTGATCTAGCGACCTAGGCAAGGCCACCTTTCCTTGCGATTTTGACTTTAAAGCTTATAAAAAAATCTACTAACATTTCTGTTTTAACGAGTTCAAGTAAACGTGCTTACAATATTCAATCCTTTATAATAAAGGAGACAAATCGTAACTAAACATGAATGATTCAAAAGTGGATCCGCATTGAATTGTAAATTCGCCATAAGAACAAACCAAGGTATGATCACATAATGCCTATAATAACAATAAGAACAATGCCTTGACCTCGACACGTAAACCGACATCAGCGACGACGTTTCACGTATTATTGTGCACCATTTTGAGTTGAATTTGATTGAGACATCATCCATTGTTGCTTTTTGTGAGCTAAGATTTGAGATGTTTTTGAAAAGCGTTTTTGTTCCGTCAATATCAGTTAGGCAATTGTGTGGCGATAAGTTAATTCTGGACGAATTGATTCGTGTGCATCAGAAACGTGATCAAATTTACAGAATCGTGTAAAAGATTTTGTAAGCAAGAAGTTTATGTATACGGTAAAATTTTGTAAAGGATATTACTATTTATATGCGCGGATGACGGAATTATTTAGTATTCTGAGCCACTTCATTTCAATAACATCATCAATCACAATAACTAGTTCTATGAGTATAAAAGTAAAAGTAAACACGACTAAAGACAAAGTAATAAAAAAAACCGCATACAATTTAAAATGAGTTTGAAAAATTACAATAACCGTTTTATATATATAGCTGCGCTGCCATAAAAGCAAAATCGACTTGGTATTCTTAATCTATACTCCGTAGCGAAAGCCTATTTTTTAATTATGGGTAAAATAGTTTCATTGCCCCCTCTCTATTTCTATGAAATCCTTGGTTGAGTTCTATTTTTTGCAAGTATTAAGTCAAGCACGTCCACGCCAGGTAATTTATCTTTATTATTGACTACATGGGCAAATTTGGTAAATTCTTCTCTACTTTTATGTTGTTATATAGGTATAACTACGATTGGATTGGATGCGGACTGCACGTATTTTGTGTTCGACGCTCCAAATTGGTTTGTAACTTACTGGCTCTCTTAGACCGAAGCGGACTCGTCACGCGGTCGGCATTGTTCGGAAACGATCGTATGTGCAAGAAATTAATTGTTCTCGAACTCGTACTTATTTCTAAGAATAACATGTACGTAGCATGGGTGACACCTGGTAGACAATCAAGTATGAGTGAGTATGACTCTATTCTTATCCTATTTTAGATTTGTTAATCTCGATTCAGCCCATGATTGTGGGCGAAGTTACCATTGGTCCAGCATATTTATTTCAGGAAGGTTCGTACAGGTTCGTGCATCACTTTTGTTTAGTGTTTTATTGTTTTAAATATAAATGGAAACAATTTGCCGCCAGTACTTGTTGATTAGAGCAATTAAGCTATAAAAGTGTGTTCACTCCACCTGGCATAGGTTGGATTTTCTTTTGACTTATTCGTACATGTAACTTTTGTGATTGTTGCAGGGAAGCTTATGAACTATAGGAATGTACTCGGAGAATGCTAGAACGAGCTCCAAGTTGAAATGTTTTTAGCTCGGATGGTTTTAACAAATCATTCAATTAAATAGTTTGTTTGTAAAGAATATAATAAAGTGGAAAGAGGAGCGTTGGTCGCAGGGGCGTAGCTACCGCCGTATTTGCCGTATCAATTATACGGGGCCCCCGGGCCACGGGGGCCCCCGAAGTGTGTAAGGAAAAAGAATAAAAACTTTCTAATTTATTTTATTTTACAAATGACAAAATTCTATAAAGCAATTCCTTTTTTTCCCGCCTTAAGCGTGCGTTCAAAAGTTGGCAACACTACATCGTTATGGCGGGCTGCGGGACTTCCCCGTTTTACTTACTTCATCTTCAACTCAGCGGGGAATCCCCGGGAATCCTTCATCGATATCGCGATGTACGTGTACGTTGTTGTACTTTGCATTGGATGTTAAACCACGGAGTGCAGTGCACTGTTTATTTACGCGCTTTATATAAATGTGCATTACATTGTAATTCAGTACAAACAATATTGTTCTTCTGGTTTAGCAGTATTAGTAACGATTTGTAAAAGAAATGAGTGAAAGGAAAAAAGATTATCCCAGCGGCGCTGAGAAAAGAAAAATTAAACAGAAAAGGGACGAGGTTATAAAAAAAGTGCCCAAAATTTCTTCATTTTTTCAGAGACAAGATACTGTGAGTGATTTAGATTGGAAAGGTAAGTACTACACTACTACCCAACCCATTTATTAGGGGCCCGTAGTGATAAACAAGGAAATGTTTTAATTTCGGTCTGTCCATCTGTCCGTCACAAAAAGTTGTCTCCCCCCTCGATTTTCACAATTATACTGTTTTTAGGGTTCCGTGCCTTGATTAAAAAAAACAAAATTCTAACTTATCTATAGGATCGATTTGTTTTGTTGTTTGTTTATCAGTCCGTATCGTATCGTTAATTGCGTGTTGAGAACTTCAGATGTGCAGACTCGCTTTCGGGTTCTCGTTTTGTATGGCCACTACACTACGCGCTGCGTTTAAATAGCACGCAGGTGTATAGTAATGCACGGACGGGCTGCAGGTGATTTTGTATCTACTAATAGGTACGAGCACAATCCGCGTAGAATCTGTGTGCGTCTGAACTGAACACTCTCTAACTGTGACCCTTAGTAACGTTATTTATTTATATATAACTCTTTTTAGTTTAGTATCAAAGCATTCGTATTTATTTTTTAACAATTACTCGTTTATTTTTAGATTCTTCTGAAGCATGTTCTTCGTCACATATCCATCCGGAAATAGAAGAAAGCCAAGCACATACTTTATCGGATGTCCATCCAGAAATCGAGGAACCCCAAGTCAACGATTCTGATATATCTGCAGATAATGCAGATTGTAATATAATTTCATCAGATAGAGGAAATTTTGGTGACAATTTAACTGAATGCGAACGAAAAATAATTTTTAAATTGGGTCCATTTAAACCACAAGGACCATTTCCAAAAGTTTCAGAAAATAACCGACCTTTTTCAGCTTATTATTATTCATATTTCAATCAGGCAGGCATAAAAATTATAAGACCATGGTTATGTTATTCTAACGTTTTAAACAAACCGTACTGTCTCTTCTGTTGGTTATTAGCAGATCGTCAAAACAAATCGTACTCCTCTGCTTGGGTTAACGGTGTTTCGGTTAGAAGCAATTTCACACAAACTATTCTTGACCATGAAAAGTCACAGCAGCATATTAGTGCCTCACTCTCTTATAATAATTGGTTGCAAGGAAATACCATCGATACTCTATTGAAAAGTGAAATCGATAGTAAAATTACATTCTGGAGAGATGTACTGCATCGTATAATTAATGTTATAATTACTTTAGTATCTTGTAATCTACCTTTGAGGGGGCATGATTCTGATTCTGGCAATTTTATGGCAATTTCACGTCTGCTATCTAACTATGATGCAACTTTAAAAGAACTTTTTCTAAAACCGAAAGGTGAAATAAATTATTTAAGCCCTACGATTCAAAACGAAATTATTAGTTTGCTTGGTACTAACGTTAGGAACAGTATTATCTCAGAAATTAAAAAAGCTCCATTTCTGACAATAATTCTGGATACAACACAAGACTTGTCAAAAATTGACCAACTATCTGTAGTTTTTCGATATATCTCGGTTACAGAAAATGATGATAATGTGCCTAAAGAAATAAAAATCTGTGAGTCCTTTTTAGGATTCATAGCAGTAACCGATTGCAGTGCTGCAGGTCTGAAAACTGTCATTTTAAATTTGACTAAAGAATATGGAATTGATTTGACTAAATGTAGAGGACAGGGATACGATGGAGCAAATGTTATGTCGGGTGTGTATGGAGGATTACAAACCCTAATAAAAGAGCATGCTCCAAATGCCGATTATGTTCATTGTGCTGCGCACGCTTTAAACTTGGTTTTGAACGATGCTGCGAGACATGTTCGTGAAGTATCGACTTTTTTCGATAATTTAGAAAAAATATATACTTTTTTTGGCAATAGTATAAAACGCTGGGCTATGCTAAGTGACGATTCATCTGAAAAATATTTGATTACCCTTAAAAAGGTATGTCCTACCAGATGGTCTTCTAGGAACGACGCTTTATTAGCAGTAAAGAAAAATTTTTTACTAATCATGAAAACTTTGTACCAACTAAATTTAATTTCAAATAAAAAAGATGAACGTGAAGAATGTAAAAGTATAATTAATATTTTAGAGAGTTTTGATTTCTTAGTGCTCGTTACATTTTTTTCTTCACTATTTGAAATTATTAATCCTGTTTCTAAAGCTCTACAGCATGATAATAATGACTTACAGAAATCTAGTATTTTATTAAGTAATCTTTTAAATAGACTGTGCCAATTAAGAAATCAGAATTCATTTAATAGTTTGCTAAATGAATCCAAAGATTTAGCAAAAAAGTGGGGGGTAACAACTGTTTTTAAAAACAGTAGGCGAAAGATAACGAAGCGTTTTTTTGATGAGTTATCACAAGATGAGAGAATTTCCGACCCGGAATCCTATTTCAAAGTCAATGTATACTATTGCTGTTTAGATATATTAATTTCTCAAACTAAAGAAAGATTTCAGAGCCTTTGCAACCTGAGTAGTATATTCGAAATATTACAACCGGAGAAACTCCTATCTTCTTCAAGCGAAGAGATATTAAACGCTTCCGGAAAACTGTCTGTTAAATACAGTAAAGACATCTCACTTAATCTTTGTGACCAATTAAAGGCTCTAAAAACATGCTTAAATTCTGAAATTAAAAAAATTTATTCCATTAAAGAACTCATTGAATTATTGCTAGTAAAATTCAATAGTCTTGCATCCAGTTTTCCCGAGGTAATCACAGCATGCTTTTTATTCTTGACCCTTCCAGTTACAACCGCAACGGCAGAAAGAAGTTTTTCAAAATTAAAACTAATAAAAAATTACTTAAGAACTTCGATGGGACAAGAACGGCTGTCAGACATCTCACTATAAAGTTTCTGCCTCTATGGACACATAGAGGCAGAAACTTTAGAAAAACTAAAATCATCATCAGCCATAAATGATTTAATAAATCAGTTTGCCGATAAAAAGGCAAGGAGAGTGAATATTTAAAATTCGATTTTTATTTGTAAAATGGGTAAATTATGTGGTAAATAAATATTACTTCTCACAATATTTTTTTTCTTTTGTGAAAAATCTTTACCTCCATATAAGGGCCTCCAAAAAAATTTTTATACGGGGCCCCGACAAGGCACGCTACGCCACTGGTTGGTCGTCCGCCAGCGAGATGGGCAGACGACATTGTTGCCATCGCGGGTATAACCTAGATGAGACTGGCATATGAACGTGGAGCTTGGCAAGCCCAGCAGTGGGTGATGTCAGGCCGTGGATGATGATACAATAAAGTATATAAATAAATAAATGACATGTATGTCACATTTGTCTTCCCCAAGCTACGGCACTGCGTTCAGACTGGTCTATCTTTACCATTCATCTTCTTCTTAGCGTGTTGATGGCAAATAGCTAAATGGAGTCTGCCCAGAACTGGGCAACAAGTTTGGCACCGTCGGAAGCTTCTATCAAGTCCTGCAGTGAGCAGTTGACAGAGCACGCAGGACAGGAAAGCGTGCCATGGTTTGTGGAGCAGAACCACATATAGACTCCAAGGTGCAAGGCAGAGTCATTAATAAATCTCCACCTGAACAGATTTTCTTCGCTGTGACCAACCTGGGTCTGGAGTCTATAAAATTTAAAGACTTCCAGGTCAGCCATGGCAGTTCATGATTCTCTTTTTTATCTTTACCAGCCATATGCTTGGTTGCTATAAATCTCTCACATAAGCTGTTAGTCTTTCATAGTGTCGATTATCGAAAGTAATGATGTGATTACATGTTGCGGTGGCGAGGTGTCGGTAGTGGCACGCGGTTGGTCATTCAACTTGGTAACGGAATGTCAGCGATTGTTCACGAGTTTCCGACACCTGATCGCAGATCGCACATAATTGTCGTAATTTCAGTATCAGAGCGCTATTGTTACAAATTATGAACAGTGACTGGTGTATCTGTTACGAAAACTTAGAATTATATTTTTTTTATAATCAGTGCGCGTTTGACTAGAATGTCAAATGATGGAAATCACAACAGAGCACATTGTTGTACATGCTAACCTTTAAATAAAGATGAATCGGCCTATATCCTCTAGGCTCTTACCGTTGTGTTGGGTCTTGCGTTGTTTGGGGAGTGGGAATCTCTCCCAATTAACTCTTTATTTCTATCTGTTCGTAATACCTTTATCAGACTCTTTTTCACCCAATCTTAATACGAGAATCAATCTGTCGTCATCAATTGTATCTATTAATTACAACATCACAGACAATATAAAAAATGTAAAAGTGTGTTGTGTCTCAATCACGCAAAAATGGTTAGATGCTACTTGCTATACTTACCTATAGTTTAGAAACTCGAACGACATATCGATATCTTTTTACCCGAAATTTTTACGCAAACGCAGTCTCGGGAAACAGCTAGTTTTACTATAAAATTATAAATAGACATTAGCCGACACATCCTGCAATTAGCTATTAGAAGGCTGCTCGCCCCCCAAGGAATAATGCGTGATATGATATGTGGCGGTGTCGAGCAGACAGTTACTAATAAGGATATTTCCTTTTACACCTAGTGGCTCAGGTTCCATCATTTTATAAAGAAAATAATATAATTAGATAGCTACGATTTGGCTTGAATAAGACATAAATAAAGAATTCTGCAGTGACACACATTACTTGTTTTATGTGTGTAAAAATTTGGATCTTATTTCGTTTTGATAGCGTCTCATTTAGCCTGCTTTTATCGCGTCACTTAAATTAAGTTGGGATGCAAAATATCTGGAAGCGGCTGACCTATCTTTGCATCTAATCATACGAATTGGGGTGGGCGAGTCCGACTCGCACTTGACCGGTTTTTTTTACTGTGTTGTTATATCAATATAAATGATCTCGTGTCCAGATACTACCATTATCCATAACTGAACGTGGGTAAATATCATCCAATAACAGGGGCAGATGACCTTACGTCTTAAATTTAAATATGAGTGGGTGTTTCACGTTTGAGCACCTGGATACCGTTATGAGTAGTCTACTCAGAGTAGAAAGGACGTTGATGTTTATAAGCATTGTTCCTTTTTCTTACAAACTTACTTCGTACTACAATCAACTTGCCTCGCTTTGACCCAATCATATTATGATCGGGTTCCAGTGAAGCCGAATGCAGATAACCAAGTATTTTCCATCTGACTGTCACCTGACTGCCGATCTGACCTCTGCAACCCAGTAACTTCGTGGGCCAGTTTTAATACAACCAAGACGAACGAAAACCATCTTAACTTGCTTTTCGAAGCATGGTTGAATCCCAGTACGTTAAAATGGTCCCATCCACGGATTGACCTTACCAGTCGTTGCTTAACCTTCAAAATCAATTGGGTGGCTGTTATTATTTTGGAGACTTTTTGCTCTTAATTGTTACATTGTCTTAGTTAATAAAGTAAACTATCCGAGCAAAACATTATGCATCTCTCTCATATGTCGTAATGAAAGTATTTAAATGTTATAATACCATGAATATATTTCCATAATAATTGATAGAGCGTTTTATATCATATTAATATTATGTAAGTAAATGGGAAATAGGATTTTTTCAAATATAATATTATGTATGTTTATTTTATGTGTTGTTATACGTTTGTATTAGAACGTGCAACAACCGGGTCTACCTTTTATAGCAGAACTTTTTACGTCATAATATTAGTTTGCATAACAACGGATAGCATAATCTTCATTTCACAGAAAGTTGTTTGGCATACACTCATCTATATATATAAAAGCGAAATACCACTCACTGATTAATCACGAAATCTCATAAACTACAAGTAGTAGCTCTCAAATTTTGCATGGGAGTCCCTTTTAGTACGTAGATGCTCGCTAAGACGGGATTTTGCGAAATTCCCACAGGATCGGAATTTACATGGGAAAAACTTCCCACGAACGAAGGCAGAGCAACTGCTATTTTATCATAAATTCGAAACTCATAATTTTGTTAGTCAGAATCATCTTTGAGCATTTTCATGTCCATAATAATTGAAAAGCAAAACCATCATATCGCAGAAATTCGAAGTCAAAATCTTCTTTTGGCATACATTTTATACCTATAGTAATTAAAAGGCAGAACTGTCATATCTCAAAAAGTTTACAGCTAGTTTCATCTACACTGTTTATTAACACTATATGCAGGCATGCAGCATGCAAGCAGGTATGCAGCTTGGAGGCTGGCATGCAACATGCACCAAGCATCGTTTCTGTCACGGCTCCGGCGCTGCGGGGTTTGGGCGGCCCCACGCGAGCTAACCGTCGCAAATGGTTTCAACGCTCACCACCGCAGCTTCTGCTTGCTGCTTGCGGCTTGTTGGCCGGCTTGCCCGACCAGCCTCAGCCGCGGCGGGCCTTCAAACCACCTGCTCCTCAGCTCGCGGGCCACCCTAGGCCTCCGCGCCTACGCGGGCTTGAATTACACTCTAGGGTTAGGGCAGACAAGACTACAAGACTGTGTAAAGTCGGTTTTGCGGCGATTCGTTTCTGTCACTAAATTTTATAGCACAAAATATTGACTTTTTATGATACTATTTTAATTTAACATTGAAAATGCTACCAAGTAACCGTCTATATGTATTTGTGATTAAAATTCCGTAAAAGTTATTTTGTAAATCGGCGAAATATAAAAAAATAATGGCGTAAAATAATACCTATGACACATGATACTTCGATGATCTAAACATAATAATTATGTCAAGTAATGCATATAGCACCACGTTTCTGATTTCCGTGCTCAGCTCAAATGGCTTCCTATTGGTTTCGCCGAAATCTTCACTTACTTTCTCTGCTTTATAATGTGCTCTTTAATCCTTATACTCCTTTTTATCTTAAGGAACGTTTTCCGTTCCTCTGTGACACACATTCTAGATTCTAGAAAATTTAGAGTTAAGAAACTCTTTTACTATTCAAGCGGCTCGTTTGTAGAATGAAACCAATAAACCAATAAACCCATAGAAATAAGGCGTGTTCAAACGCTACCAGCGTTCAAAAGAATGGTGAAGGAGCATTATCTTTCTCTGTAACTTTTCCCCTTCTTTCTCAACTATGCATGTAATATTTACTAGTATATGATTTTTGTATTTTATTGTATGTATTTTATATTATTATGTTCAATTAATATTATTTATGATGTTTGTACACTGACAGCCCTTAATCTGTCTCCTTTAGTTTTGTCCATCCAAAGGTTGTATGTAAGAGATCGCCCTGAGCGATAAGACCGCCCATTATACACTAGATTTTATTTCTGTATCCAATTAAATATTGTAAGTTGTACAATAAAGTATATAATAAATATCAAAAAGGACGTCGGTCAATAGGTTTCGGTAAAATGAAATTCTAACAAAAAAAAATCGGAAAAGTGATCGGTTCCCAAATAATCATCATCTCTCTTAAGGTGATACGTAAAAAATAAGACATAGCTCGAGGGGCGTAGCTTAACGGAAGACGCGGGGAGCACCCCCGCTAGAATACATTGCAAACTCGAGCGCACGCTCGCGGTGAGTTTGCGATGTAGTTTGTGTGTTTTGATGTTTTAGAATAGAGAAGGCACGGAGTCGCCAAAATCAAATACATTTCTTTTTAATCTGAATTAAACTAACTTATTCATTATATTGTTAGGTATTTAGTGTTTTACTTTATTTAAGAATGACAAAAAATAATATAACGTGTGTAAATGCACAGACCGTAACAGTAAATGATCATATTGACCTAAGAAAAAGAACTACTAGTGTAGTAAACAAATTCTTACTATGATTTTATTTAATTAATTTACTTAAAATGAGTAGTAACAAAAAGTTGCTTCGAAACTACGCTTTTTAACACGCTTTTATTAGGTCGACCTGTATGTAACTAACTATGTAATGGAATCTAAGGCAACTACTTTAACCATCTTCCAAGGGTCGTAGCGTAATGAAAATTAGCAACTGTATGTAGTTCTGATGACAATACAATAATATGGTACTGTCGAACTGATCTGATGATGAAGCCGGAAGATATGAACTGGAACTTCATGATGGAAAATCGTATCATAGCTGTTTTGAATTTCTTAGAAAAGTCTTGTAATGAACTTTGACCACGATTAGGTTTCAAGGTCTGATGATGAAGCCGGAAGATAGGCAGTGGCATTCCATGATGGAATATCGTATCATTGTCGTGTTTGTACTTGTGAGAAAAGCCACGTAATGGACTTTGAACACGATCAGGTTTCAAACAGGATCAGGTTTGAGGATAACAAACCTAAAGAAAATCCGTTATCGGTTTTCTTAACCTTTTTGTCAACTTTTTGTGATGTCACTTTCAAATCCTCTGGGGTGATTGACCGTTTAATTGTTCACTACTCGTGGGAATAATATAAAAACAGAAACAGCAACACAAAGAAAACGGAGGCTACAAAAAAAAAGGAAAAGCGCGAACAAATTTTTTGTTTTTACGTGCACTTATAAAAGCGTGTTTTTCTAGTGATTTTTAAACTATTAATTTATTATTAATTAATTAAAGATTATTCATCCAATTAAATTTTTTGATGGATATTTTCTCACGAATAAAAGTCAGAGATTTAATTAAAAATTACTAAAATCTATAACTACACTATTTTCTTGGAATACATGTCTGTCGCCTTCATTTAATATTTCATCAGAGACATTTCCCCCGCGTGTTTTATTTTCTTTGTTTGTATCCTTGCCCCTATTTTTATTAATTACATATTCTGGATCACGGATCTCTCATGTACCGAGGATCTACCAGTCATATCATTATTTTCAATCTCTATTTCATATGGTAGAGGCTCATCATCTTCACTGACCTCTAGTGAATGCACTAAATCATCGTCGCGTATTTCCCTTTCCGTGTCCAACTGGCGACATCGGTCTCGCGAAATACACACGCTTTTGTATTACTACACAATTCAACCAACCCGTGCTCAACTCGCGTCAAATGAGTACGTTTTTGCGGTCAAGCAACGTTAAAAGAGGTTTTACAAAATAGTGTGCAATTGAATTCAACACGGTTTTTTAACTGGTCTGTTCGAAACAAATCCGTACTGATTTAGCGGGGTGCGTCTCATATCATAAAAAGTTATTTGGTATATTTTCATTTCAATAACGTTCACAAGATAGTGAGTTATACCAACTGTTGATGTAATTTCTTTAGACATAACATTTATATACTCTAAAACTTATTTCGTATAACGTTATTGGATATAACGTTTATTTAATCGAAAATCATTAAGCCTATCGTTTAAAATATATAATATTGCGAGTAATTTGATTGAGCGTGCTGCGGAAGCGGCGTGACAGAAACGAATTGCTGCGAAACCGATTCCACGTCTGTTCCATGTCTGTCCTACCCCTAGAGTGTTATTTAAAAACGCGTAGGCGCGGAGGGGTGAGGCGGCCCGCGAGGTGAGGAGCAGGTGGTTTTAACACTCGCCGCCGCGGCTGAGGCTAGTCGGCGAAGCCAGCCAGCAAGCCGCAGCCGCGGTGGTGAGCGTGAAACACATCTGCGAGGATAAGCTTGCATGGGACCGCCGGAGCCCTGCAGCACCGGAGCCGTGACAGAAACTATGCCTCTAGTTTCTGTCACGGCTCCGGTGCTGCAGGGCTCCGGCGGTCCCATGGTCAGTAGAGAAGTCTCTTGGTTTAAAGAGCATCACTTTCAGTACTGCTCGTTGTCAGTTATGTTTAATTTTTAAATAATTTATAAATATTTGATATTTAATAACAGGGCTTTACCTATGAATTCGCTGTTTTGCCGTACTGGCAATTTCAAATTATAATATTAAATCATATACTGTCCTCTTAATCTGTATCATGGATACTGTGGAGTTTTTTTGCCGGTTTTTCTCCCTAGAAAACGACCAATTTCAAACCATGCACTAACTTCTGACGTATTGTAAGTGCCCATGTGGGCCTATCTGAAATAAATATGTTGAGTTTGAGTTCGATAATCATATTGTTTTGGCTAATAATTATAATTTCAAATTAATTTTATTTTATAATTTGGAATTCTTGTTTCAAAGTTTGGCATAACCGTGCCCCTTGTACCTACGGCCCACAACCTCAACGACGTTTACAAAACGAACTCTAAAAATGAATGCACCACCCGTTATTAGTTTGCTCGTGTCCGATCTGGAAATTTCGACTTGAAAAATGAACCCTTTGGTTGTTGATGACGAATTAAAGGCGATTGTGGGAGCTGATGACACCCAATCTGCGGCTGAATTAGAAGCAGCTTTCAACGCTAGTATCAAAACAATATTGGTTTACTTGCGTCAAATTGGCAAGGTAAAAAAGCTTGACGTCTGCCCCACGAATTCAGTGATCATCACCGCGAAGAACGCATCGAGACGTACCTTGCACTGCTTAACAGGCACACAAACGAAATAATCTTGTTGCCTGCGGTGAAAAATGGATCCTGTTCGACAATCGTAAGCGAAATTGATTAGATCCTGGATTAGCATCTAAACGTTTTCCTAAACGAAAACTGACCCCTAGAAAAGTGTTGGTCCCTGTTTGGTGGTCTAACCCTGGTGTAATGAGTTATCTACCAAACAGGATGAGCATTACTGCAGAACTGAACACAATTATGGAGAAGCTCGCACATCTCCAACCAGCATTGGTCAATCGCTCGGCTCCGCTGCTCTTGCACGACAACGCGCGTCCTCATACTACACAGCAGACGGTCTACAAGTTACAAGAGCTGGTGTTGGAAGTTCTCCGCCATCTGTCGTACTCACTAGACCTTGCACCTACAGACTTCTACTTTTTCCTGAATTCTAAACTTCTCGGAAAAAAATCAACATCATAGAGGCAGTAAAAATGCCTTTGCAGAATTTGTTGCCTCCCGTCCAACTGATTTCTTCAAGAAGGGTATCAATAAGCTACCAGTGCGTTGGAAAAGATGCATCGATTGCATGGGTGATTACTTTGATAAATAGAAATAAAATATATAGAAAAAAACACGATGACTGATTTCATGAATAACGGCAATATCATTGGTAATGGCTTTCAGTATTAATATACCAGACGTACTACAGGGCACCATCCTCACTTGGTCAATGTACCACTTTGTCATACTATGTAATTCTCCTCTACATTTATTGTGCGCACTTTGTCGGTCGGACTTCGGTCGGACTTCGGTCGGACTTCGACCGGTCTTCGAATCGGTTTGGAGCTCTCTGTCGGCTTCTGTGTTCTTTTCCACATATGACCCGTCTGCCACCTTTAAAGTAAGAGTGAAAAATCTCCGGCAGATGCTTTGCCACCACGAATTTTGGCCCTGGCAACGCACTTTCTTTCTATTTCATTAAGAAAAAAGCAGAAGAAAAATATTAGTTTAGTCCTGTCAAATTAAGATATTCCATAGACAATTTTAGACTCGATTAAAAAATTGGTTACTAAAAATACGTCAATTTACGTCAGACGCTGACTAATTTGACAGAAATAAACTAATATTTTCTGTCCTTTTATAATGAAATAGTAAGAAAAAGATGCACTGAACTTTAGTTTAGTTTGTGAACAAGACAATCCGCGCCAATGTATTTCTTTTTATCTTAATAGGAAATAAACAGTTTACTGACTAATTTTTTTCCAAGAAGTTAGTAGTTAGACACTGTTGATCATCCAAATTTAAAAATTATAATGGCGACTCTAATCTTCTGTTTTCCGAATCACATGTAATATCCGAGGTCTGCTCCGGCGCTGTGATTTTGTCTCTGTAAAATAAAACTGGTATGTAAATATTAAAAAATAGGGAACCCTCATAGTTCGTCATGTCAGTCCGTGTGTCCGTTCGTATGTCACAGCCATTTTATTCCGAAGCTATTAGGACTATACATGTGAAACTTGGTAGGTAGATGTATTCTGTAAACCGCTTTCAGATTTTATAAAAAAAAATATTTAAAATAAAGGGGAGCTCACCATACATGGAACTGAAACTGAAAAATTTTTTTTTTCATGAAACCTATCTGTGTGTGGTATCTATAGACAGGTCTATAAAAATGACATAGGGGTTTCTGAAACTACTTTTTATAAAGTCAATCGTTTAAAAGATATACGCTCCCAAAGTGGTAAAATGTGTACCTCCCCCCCCCCCCCCCTCTAACTTCTGTAATAATGGAATGAAAATCTAAAAAAATATATGTCTGTAGATCTTAATGTATACTTTCAACCAAAATTGGTTTGAACGAGATCGGGTCAGCATTTTTTGTGATACAACATATTTTCTAAAACCGCAAATATAACTTTGTAATTCATACAAACACTATGAAAAACAAAGTTATTTGGCGTAGTTGTAAAAAATGTAAATAACTTAGTTTTAAGAAATTTGTAAGGTTTTGTTTTTCGTCAAATAAATATACATATTATATTATAATAGTTACTACGAAACCCTTCATGGGCGAGTCTGACTCGCACTTGGCCAATTATTTTCCGTCATTTTACGAGCATGATCCCTCAGGCGTTCCAAATGTCGGTTTTTAGGGTTCCGTAGCCGAATGGCAAAAAACGGAACCCTTATAGTTTCGACATGTCTGTCCGTCTGTCTGTCTGTCCGTCCGTCCGTATGTCACAGCCATTTTATTCCGAAACTATTAAGACTATACATGTAAAACTTGATAGATAGATGTATTCTGTGAACCGCTTTCCGATTTTAAGAGAAAATTTAAAAAATATTTAAAATAAAGGGGGCTCCTCATACATGGAACTGAAACTGAAAATATTTTTTTTCATGAAACCTATACGTGTGTGGTATCTATAGACAGGTCTTTAAAAATGACATTAAGGTTTCTAAAATTACTTTTTCATAAAGTTATTCGTTTAAAAGATATACGCTTCCAAAGTGGTAAAATGTGTGTCCCCCCTCTAACTTCTACAATAATGAAGTGAAAAATCTAAAAAAACCATATGTTGTAGATCTTAATGTAAACTTTCAACCAAAATTAGTTTGAACGAGATCGAGTCAACATTTTTTGAGATACAGTATATTTTCTAAAACCGCAAATATAACTTTGTAATTCATACAAACACTATGAAAAACAAAGTTATTTGGCGTAGTTGTAAAAATTGTAAATAAGCTACTTTTAAGAAATTTGTAAGGTTTTTGGTTTTTTTTTTTTTCAAATAAATATATTAATTATATTATATTTATTATAGTTACTACGGAACCCTTCATGGGCGAGTCCAACTCGCACTTGGCCAATTTTTTCACCTTTCGTTGTCTTTTATACTTATTCCCCATATCGGTAAACTAATGTTATATATAAACATTGTTCACTTGTCAAATATAGATAAATAAAATCAGAAAACAAGACTAAACAATAACTATTTCGATAAAAAATTATAATCACGGTTGCGGGAGGAATCGACACAGGTCTATCACTGACAAAGGCCGCAGGCGAACTGGGCGGGCATAAGAAAGTGACAGAGTCTATTACTTCCACGTGCGAAAAAAAGAGAGCGCAACAATACGCTGGAACCAAAATAAAACAACGTAAGCGCCAAACCAAATAAAAATTGTTTAAAAATAAATTAAGCTATGTATCAAAAAATATTTTCAGACAGAGTTTTCAATTACCTATTATGCACATTTTGAATGCAATTTTGAAATGAAATTCCTTAGGATTTTAGAATTATAGTGAACAATAAAAAAGAATAGAGGTCTTTTCGGAATCAAATTCGACGGAGCAAATTTAACCCAATTGCGTTTTCCTTCGGTCAAAGTATTAATGAAATAGTCAATAAACATATTACCAAAAATAAAATCCATACTTGCTGGAATAGTGAAATAAATGTTGACGAAAAAACCCCTAATTTATTTTGGTATCGCCTTAAGAGGGTGTCGAGCCTACGAGACGCGCGGAAAATAGGTATTTACTGCAGCGGGCTAGTCGTGTGCGTTGTCACACACACAATGACAAGTTCGCTCGAGGCCCGCTTGCCGTTGCACGACGAAGTTTGCTAACTTTGCATTTTTTAATTTTTTGTCGTTATGTTGAATAAACTTGAAAAACGAATGTTAATTATTTAGATGGTTTTATTTATTACACTAATATTATAAAGGCGAATGTTTGTGAATGAATGTGTCTGTTTGCATGTTTGTTACTTCTTCACGCTCAAACGGCTGGATGGATCTAAATGAAACAAGTAGGTACGTAAATAAATCACAAAAATAAATTTAATAAATTATACCTATTATATAAAAATTAACGTTTGTTTTTACTGTAGTAATACATTATCCGTTCCCTCACTATTCATCCTATTGCAATAAAACTTTGATTTTATATATTAAACTCCTCAGATTTTTTTTTAAAGAATACTAGCAATGTGGGTACATTTCACATTACTAGCAATCTTGTTAACCCCTCCAACTAAGCTAAATATGCTTGTGTCTGGAGTGGGTTCACGTCAATAGTGTAATGGGTGGGGTTCGAACCCGTGACCTCTCGATCACAAGTCCGACACCTTATCCATTAGGCTATTGACGCTTCGAAACTGGGTAAGTAGCAAGTTAGGGTAGATGGGTATGCAGTACTTATTTGAATAATAAAACCAGTATGAAATAAAAAAAATATAATTATGTAATGTCATAATAAAACCAGACTGAAATAAGTTTTGTTTATTAAAATTTCATTTAGTGCTCGTTTAAATTCTGATGTACTGTCATATTTTTACTAACATTCGGTACTTTATTATATATACGTGGGGCCATACCAAAAAAAACATTTTTTAATTAATGCTGTCTAGCG
The DNA here is from genome assembly GCA_943138885.2 of Tholera decimalis. Classification (NCBI taxonomy): domain Eukaryota; kingdom Metazoa; phylum Arthropoda; class Insecta; order Lepidoptera; family Noctuidae; genus Tholera; species Tholera decimalis. The sequence continues at coordinate 32,267,064 of OW964560.2, forward strand.
AACTTACTTCGCAGAAAATATAAGCGTAATTTATTTCATAACAATATATGTATCAAGTGTAACTTAATTTAAAAGAAAAAAAAATAAAAGAAATCTATAAATCTAATGTTATATTGCTTATTATAACATTTTACAAAAATTGGCCAAGTGCGAGTCAGACTCGCCCATGAAGGGTTCCGTAGTAACTATAATAATATAATACAATATGTATATTTACTTGACAAAAAACTAAAACTTACAAATTTCTTAAAACTAGCTTATTTACATTTTTTGCAACTACGACAAATAACTTTGTTTTTCATAGTATTTGTATGAATTACAAAGTTATATTTGCGGTTTTAGAAAATATGCTGTATCTCAAAAACTGCCGACTCGATCTCTTTAAAACCAATTTTGATTGAAAGTTTACATTAAGATCTATAGATATATATATATATACAATGTGTAATTTAAAGGGTATATACATACCAAGTGCATGGCTTCTTTGGATGATAACAAACGATATGGCAAGGGTTTTGTAATCCTAAGTCTACATGTGTAGAACTTATTACAAATTCCAGTACACTGATACCAGAAACCAAATTTTTCAAATTAAGAAGAACGAAAAGAATTATCGTGTTATTGGCAAGTGACGTGGAAAGTTATTGACCCTCGTAGTGCTGTGACACGTTTGTTATGATTGGTATTCAAAAAATATGTGAAACCAATAATTTGGTATCAATTCTTTAAGTCAGTTATTTTGTGCTGAAACTGTGCATAGAGAGTCCATACCAAATGTTGTCTTCAGCCCTTTTGGTTAGATATGGGGTTTCCGTTACACGTTGTATATATATATTTATATTTTTCACTCCATTATTATAGAAATTAGAGGGGGGCACACATTTTACCACTTTGGAAGCGTATATCTTTTAAACGATTAATTTTAAGAAAAAGTGGTTTATAAACCTCAATCTCATTTTAAAGACCTGTATATAGATACCACACATGCATAGGTATCATGAAAAAAAAAATTATCAGTTTTAGTTCCCCCCATACATGGAACTAAAACTGAAAATATTTTTTAATTTAATTTACGCTAGATAACTTTGTTTTTCATAGTGTTTGTATGAATTACAAAGTTATATTTGCGGTTTTAGAAAATATGCCGTATCTCAAAAACTGTTAACTAGATATCATTCAAACTAATTTTGGTTGAAAGTTTACATTAAGATCTACAGATACATATTTTTTTAGATTTTTCACTCCACTATTATAGAAGTTAGAGGGAGGGATACACATTTGACCACTTTGGAAGCTTATATCTTTTAAAGGATTGACTTTATGAAAAAGTGGTTTCAGAAAACCCCATGTCATTTTTAAAGACCTGTCTATAAATACCACACATGCATAGGTTTCATGAAAAAAAAAATATTTTCAGTTTTAGTTCCATGTATAGGGTAGTAGTATGTTCCTTTATTTTAAATGATTTTTATTTTTTTTTCTCAATATCGGAAAGCGTTTCATAGAATACATCTACTTACCAAGTTTCACATGTATAGTCTTAATAGTTTTGGAATAAAATAGCTGTGACATACGGACGGACGGACAGACAGACAGACAGACAGACAGACGGACAGACATGACGAAACTATAAGGGTTCCGTTTTTTGCCATTCGGCAACTGAACTCTAAAAAACGAGTAATTTCTTAAAATATATATTTTTAATTTTGGTACACTACACATATTACAGTATAGTAAGAAAAGACAAAATGACAAAAAGATACTATACTTTGTAAGAAATAAAAAGACAATAAAACTTATTTCGAATTTTGAAAATACAATCGTAGAAATATCAATGCATCCAAGGTTTGACTTCCAAGCCTGCTTCGTTTATTACCAACATAAGCAGCAGCTGAAAACGCTCGTTTAGGTTTTACACTGGTTGGAGGAATAGACAATAGATACTTATATGCTGTTTCTAAGTGATATCCACTAATTCCTCCATTTTCAAACAGGCTTATTTCACGTCTAATACTATATTTTGTCAACCCCGATTAATTTTGTATTTGTAGGGGAGAGGGGGGCACTCTAGGACAGTTTATAATAAAAAAATCCTATTTTCATTATTTTAAAAGTTTTTTTTATTTTTTAACGTGATGTATGCTAGTTAATGCTTCTAACTTTTAAGTAATATTATAAAAACTGTATTTGAATAGTGCAGTATTATTTTTTTTTTACTTTCAAAAGAACCGTCACATATCCAAAACTGCCCCCCCAGAGGGGGTACTTTAGGACACTAGTGGGGCAGTTTTGGACTGCCTGGGGCAGATTAGGACTTCATAAGAAAAACAAAGATAACAACACTATATTTCTTTTATTAAGTAGTTTTGTTATTACTAAATGACAAATTACCATTAAACCTTTTTTTTTCTCAATCTTTGTATTACAAATTATAAAAAATCTTAAAAATCAATACCTAGAATCAAAGGTTTTATTTACTACTGTTTTTATAGAACATTTACCCTTACTTTGAACAAAAATAAATCAGCTACTCTCAAAATATAACAATCAGTCTCAATAAACCTGTTTTTCTACAAAATAACAACAATATTCTAAGCATTAAAACATTTAAAAAAACCAGTCTCAGTCTCAATAAATCAGATCTAATCTAGTTTCCTTGACTGGAAATCAGTTAACCAATCTGAAAATTTGACAAATCAAATCTGAATACCAACATCCCGGCAGTTCTTGATGTGCTTCCGGCATCGGTTGGTGGTGGAAGTTTAGCAAGAATGAAAGAAATTCTCTATCCTTTTTTGACGTTCTATAAATGCTTTTTCAATTTCATTTTTCTCCGGTGTTTCGGTTAATATACGGGACGTACCTTTCTTCCTTCCCCTTAGCCCTTGTTTGCGAGGAGGAGCTTGGGGATGAGGTCTTATCATTTCAGGTGTTAAAGTTAGATTAGGTGTATGGGGTCGTAGCCCTTCTCCATTATCCTCATTCAAGCTTAAATTGTGTAGATCTTCACTCGGTCTCAGATCTGAATCAGAATGATGTATTAACGTTGCAACGTACGATGAAAGTTATATTGGGGCACTTTAGGACAGCGTCCTAAAGTGCCCCTACAAGGTTGTACTAAACTGCCCCCACCCCAGATCATAAAATGTAAACAGTCACATGATCAAATAAATTTTATCATTTTACGGTTTAGTTGTTATTATTACATCACCACACATATAATTTGAATAAAAAATACGCGAAAGATTCATTTGAACACTACTTTTAATGAAAAATCACTTACCTAGATTCTTCGAAATTTTTACGACAACCGCCTAAAACCAGGCACATGCCAAAAGTCAGTTTGACAGTATTCTGTGCCATGGGTGACATATGACAGTTGTCTCTGGTAGTGTGGCCATCCGAAAAATGCACTTTCTGTAAATATTGTGCAAAACTGACCGAGAATATCATCCTTGTCCTAATCTGCCCCTGTCTTAAAGTGCCCCCCTCTCCCCTACTTCACGATCTGGGGATTTCATACTCTTATCAATTTCTAGCTATAACTTTTCCTTTAGTGTCAATTGGGGTTGGGATTGGGAGGTTTGTGGCCTTAACTCATCATCTGTTTGTGATCCTGATCTTCCTTCTTCTTCTTCCGTGTCATCTCGACTTTTAAGTTTTTTAACAATACACTTTATTTGCTTCCAAACTAAAGCCTGTGTAGAAACTGGAAATAAGTCATGCCATTCCAAATCCGATAATAACTGATTTTCATCATCTTTTCATGGATTTTGTAATTAATTCAACACACCAGTCAAATCATCACTTCGTCGATGCTTCATACGTTCCACTAAGGATGTTTTCATTTGTTGGCAAGTGTCAGCACTTGCCAAAAAATGATTATGCTAGATAGCTGTTTTATAAGAAATTTCAAAGCGGAAACAGCTGTGCATCAATTAGCATCTCGCCGACAGATTGCTTCTACTGTCAATTTAATTGGGGTCAGCACATCAACAATTTTATTTACCAATTCAAAATCAACTTCTTCCAAACGAATTGGATGATTGAGATCTATAAGAGCTTTTTGAATGAAGGTTTTTAAAAGATAAAATCGCTCCAGCATTGTTAAAAGACTATTCCACCTGGTTTTACAGTCCAAAAGAAGTGACAGCTCTTTTCCATGTTCAATTTTCATTTATTTTTGAAGTACTGTTTCATTTTTCAATGGTGATCTTTTGAAATACACTCTACAACTTTGCGGATTTTCTTTATCAGCTCATTAATATTTTCATCTTGTGTTAACTCTGGTATGTGTTATAGCGCAAGGTCATTTTGTGACATTAAGATTAAGTCTGATTCTGGAATGTCTAAGTCTTCTAAATGTTCATCATCATGGATGTCGTCCATATGATCAACAGCCACAGGTGGTTCATTTATAGTATCATCTGAGGTAGAGCTGTCTTGCAAATAATTATGTTTTTCATAAAGCCAGTATCCAGGGAAATATCAAATATACTTAGACGCTCTTTCAATATACGAAGACAATTTTCAGCCATACTTTCATACTTCCATAAATAGGAACAAGTCCTAAATTCCAAATTTTTTATATATGAATGAACGTTGCCGTATGGTTTATTGGATGTTGAAGTCCACTTGTCGAAAGAAAGACTAAATCTTTCACCTGCACTTTTAAAATGTTTCAATTCTGCAGTTACTTGCTTTCTGATTTTTTCACTGTAATTCATGACACGTTTTTGAATGGTGACGGCTGACTTTGGTAAATCCGTGTTTTTTGCAAAGACAAATTTTCTCGAATCATCTGAAGTTATGAATATATTGAATGGAAATCCATCTAATGCAATCATTCTTGCCAAAACATCATTGAGGCTATCGTCGGCACTTTTAGTAAAATAATCATTTAACTTTCGCTTGGCTGGCGGCGGTGCTGTGTTCAGATTATCAGAATCTAGACTTGTTGAAGCTGATATAAGCTTGATGTTATGTTTTGATGACAAATGTGTATGTAATCCCTTAGTCGATCCATCCAAAGTCTTGAGAACGGCTGAGCATCGGTTACATTTGGCACTATTCCTATCCTTCGCAACTAAAAAATAGCTCCACATTGACGTCGTATCACTGTGTTTTTTATGTTTAACAAAGTCTCCCGCCATTTGAAATACTTAATTTCAGATAATTGACTTTTAAATTTAATTGACGTAGGTCGTGGGTTTATATTTAGAAAATATCTTGTAATGACCAAAGTTTTCAATATAATTAAGCATATCTTAAAACTGGAAACATATGTATCTTACAACTATACAATAATATAGGTTATCCATCAGAATTCAGACAGGCTTTAATGTCCTCTCATACCTAATTAACCTGTATTATACATACATTGTAAGAATGATATTTTAAAAGAGTAACTGTGGAGTTTCTTGCCGGATCTTCTCCATAGAAAACGACCAATTTCGAACCGTGCCCTGCGCCAAACTGCTGACGTTTTATAAGTGCCCATGTAGGCCTATGTGAAATAAAATATTTTGAGTTTGAATTAATTTTTTTCTTAAAATTCAAACGCGAGCCAAAAATAAAAAAAAATCACAAGAAACAGTAGTAGGTATTTCTACTACTATTTTTTAAGAGATAACATAGAGCAATCATGCCAGTAGCGTGCAACCAGCGCACCACGCACCATGAGACCATAAGTCTAGTTTAAGCATATACTAACGGGAACCCGTGTGAAATTAGTACTTCCCACAATATGATTATAAATTAAAGCCTGTCTGAATTCTGATGGATAACCTATATTATTATATAGTTGTAAGATATGTTTCCAGTTCTAAGATATGCTTAATTATATTTAAAACTTTGGTCTATACTGTCGTATAGACCAATTAATACAGCACAATGGAATTACAAATAAAAAATATCCGATAAGTTGGTCATCATGTATGTCATTGATATACACTATAAAAAGGAAAGGGCCAAGAATTGAACCTTGCGGAGCACTCATCTTGGCTAAGGATCCTGCAGATGTCGCTCCATTAACAATAACTTTTTGTTGCCTGTTTGATAAATATGAAAGAACAAGGTCAGCAGAACACGAATCCACGAACTCCGTAATGGTGTAATTTACAGATCAGTTTTTTGTGGTCAACGCAATCAAAAGCTTTGGAGAGGTCACAAAATATGCCAATTGCATCCTGAGATTTCTCCCAAGATTCCAGAATGTGAAGGATGAGCGCTACTCCTGCGTCTGTTGTTGACCTACCTTTCGTGAAACCAAACTGCCGACTATGCAGAATTCCATTTGAGTTAAAATATGATAGCATCTGGCCCAGCATGATTTTTTCGTATATTTTGCTTAATGCTGGAAGCACATATATCGGTCTATAGTTAGAGGGATCACTCTTACAACCCGACTTAAAAATTAGTACTACTTTACTATGTTTCATTAAATCGGGAAAATTACCGCTGTCTATACATTAATTAAATGTGCCTGTTAGGATAGCAGCAATTGAGTCAATAATATTACCAAGAACCCTAACAGATGCACTCCACAAGTCATCAGTGTTTGTTATGTTAAGACTTTGGAATGCTTTTTAATTACATCAATAGAAATGGGCTTAAATGAAAATGTTGGTATATCCTTATTGAAGTTTTCCTTTAAAAAAGATTCTGCTAATAATGGCGAAGAATGTAGAGATTTAGTAACCTCTACTGGAATATTGGTAAAGTAATTTTCCAACTTCTCAGCCACTTTTCACTTATCTGAGATGACCTGATCATCGATGTTCAAAGTCAAATCGTTCTAACCCTGTTGGTTTGTGTTTCCAGTTTCTTTGTTTATCACCTTCAACACAGTTTTTATTTTATTGTTAGAAATGCTAATTTTATTACTTTCTGATTTAGATTTAGCTTAGGGCGCATACTCTTTTAAATATTTTTGAGTAGTTTCTTACATAATTATGGAAGGCTTCATCGGAAGTCAATGATTTTTCATGCTATAAGTTGTATAAATTGTCTCAGCTTATTCTTATTCCAGCAGTGGCCCATTCATTAAATTTAGATTTATTACTCATTTGAAATTTTTTAACTGGACACGCCTTACTAAATTCGTGGCATAGTGAAGAAAATAATATCCTGTAATTTTCATTGGGGTCATGGGAGTCAAAATTGGCCATTGAAAGATTACTTAACATGTTATCATTAAAAACATTAATTTCTTTTTAGTTAGTGGCCTAAACTTAATGGTCTTATTTAATTGCCGCTTTTTAACCAACCCAAAGGATACTAGTTGACCTGTATGGTCAGACCTAACTCCACTAATTTGAGACGAGTATTTTATGGCACAATTAGTATAAATATTATCTATGCATTGAGCTGATGTTGCTGTTATTCTTGTTGTTTCCTTGTATGTGCATTTTAAGTTAAATGAACAATGAAGTAAGCTTGCAGTGTTCAGGTGAATTTACTAACAAATCAATATTTAGGTGACCACAAACGAAAACTAATTTATTATCTCTTATAAGCTTAGGTACTTAAAATTTCTCCCATTATCATTAAGAATGATGACAAGTTTGATGCTGGTGGTCTATAAACACTTAAGAAAGTTTGGCCTTCAACTTCTGTACATGCTACCTCACACAAGCAATCAACAGAGCAAGCGGTGATATATTTTTGTTCCTTATATCTAAGAGAATTACTACGTAATATTAAAGTACCACCTCCTACTGAGGACCTGTTGTATGCACTAGTAACAGAAAAATATTAATTTTAAACAACATTCTATCTGGTTTTAGCCAGGTTTCACAAAAACATAAGATATCTATATCATATTTATCTATTAACATTTCCTCATCTAAAATTTTGCCAGAGAAACGATTTATATTCTGATGATATATTAAAATTGTGTTATTATAACTCTCCTTTGTCACATCTAAGGGTTTAAACAATTAATTTCAGTATTATTAGATACCCTAGATAATACTGAATAGTCACTTAACCTAGGATCAGTTAAATTGTCCATAACCCAGTGTAAATTGTAAGCTAACAAAGTAGCCAATTTTAAAGTAAAAATTTTTTATATATATTAAATTATCAGAATTTTCATAGGATTACGACGGCTGATTACTATTACTATCTTCAGACATTCTAGAATGGAGAGATATTGAACATTTATTTCAAAATTTTATTTATATCAACAAATTATAATCACATCTTGGTTATTTTGTATGGGCTACGGTAGAAGCTTAATGTAAAGAAAATTCTGTAAACCTTGTCTTTATCTTAGAGGTTTGAAAAATCTTATATATATATATATATATAGATCGTTTACGGTAATGTTAGGTAAGGTGATGATTCATTACAGGCAATGTGTTACTCATACTGTACTTCGAAAGATGCATTGGATATACATTGAATAATAATAATACGTAATTATAATATTTACAAACTGTATGAGTGTATTTAATCAACCATTAATAAAAAACATTTTTGTTATTGATAATAGGTTCGCGTTTGACCACCATCTCACCTGATGGTAAGTGATGATGTGGTCGAAGATGGAGCACGCTTACCTACATTTTTACAATAAGTCATTTTAGCCCCACATGGATGCGTACTAAGTAACGCAAATGGTCTCTATGAACACAGAAAGAATAGGATCTCGGGTCTATAAAATACTTCTTTTACACTAACTTTTTATTAGCAGTGGCACAGAATATCCTAAGTTAGAAAGGGTCATTATTTAAAATTAAGAAATACTTACTTTTTCGGAAGAACCTTTTTTGTACAGTGCACAATAACCTCGACTTTCAATTTCATCTTCTACACATATAAGAGTATCTATCTATTCCGTCGTGATTTCGAAAATAAGTAACTTCTAAAAAGGGTCCAAACCGGATGTGGTAACTTTTTTTTTTAATTTTTGGCCAAGAGGAAAATTCAGTGTTTGTTTCTCAATACTAATTGTATACTACACGTTTCTATTACTATAAGAATTATATACAAGGAATATTTTAATAACCCTAACCGAATATTTTTGCTAACGCTCCAAAAACTCTGTTAGGGTATCAGACCGGAATAAAATATTTAACTTTAATTGTGATACCCTGCGTGGTGGATCAGACCGGAATAAAAAATAATTATGAAATAAAACCGATCCCCCAGGGTATCAGATGAGGGTATCAGACCGGAATATTTCTTGTAAATTCGGACACGTAAACATTCTGCCAAACAATAGTTATATATGCTAAATAATTTTTATGCCTTAAAAATATTCGATTAAAAAAGATTATGCCAAGTGTGTTGTGCCAAATAAATTTCGGAGTATCAAGATTCTGTCAAATAGAAGGAACCCGCCACAACCTTCATTTCTTTGACCGACCGACCTTGACAATTCATATGTTTCTGTATTATAATAATTGTCTGCGTTGTCCTACTGTAGAGTAATGACCTCTTTTTCCTCCTTTCACCTTTCGTGATTTAATACGATAATAATGCCAATCCCTTCTTTCTTCTCCTTTTTATCTTTTTTTTTCTCTCAAAAGAGTCCAGCTCATCCCGCCATCTCCTTCTGGGTCTGAAACCACTGTCATGTCCGTATGTTTCTGTATATACATTTTATTAACAAGCTTTGAGTTTCCATAATTAAGGCAAGTTTTCAATAATTAGGTCTAGTTTTAATCAATCTTAATTTTTTACAACAGTTATCCTCTTTTTCTTGATTACATACTTAATTGTTCAATTCCATTCCTCGTGTTTTTGCGAAGACTTTAAACTTGTAACACGTAACTATATATTATAAAAAGCAATCCTAAAGATCGCAGATAATTATGATCTTTCGTTTTTTCAATGTGTTATGTGAATATACAGACACACGTTGGGCTTTGCCGTTTTATTATATGAGTACGTATTATTCTATTATTTAAATTACACGACTTTTGTTCATGATTATATTTTATTGTATAAAGAATTCCAATTGAAAAGAAAATTATGCTCATTTTAACTCATAAAAATATTTTATAAGCATTAACTACAACTCAGGAATTCTCAACATCTATAATTTAATGAGTTAATTAATATTCACGCATACCGTTGCAGGCGCAGCGTTTTGTCTGCTTCTAACTAATAGCTAGCGACTATTTGGTTTGGACCACTATTTGAACGGTACATAGCTCGGTGAAGCTGCCGAGTACGAGATGTCCAAATAAACGGATGGCTTGCGCCCGCGCACCCATCAAATTTAGATTACAGCATGTAGAGGCGACTGTATATTAATTCATCTTGGTAAACCACTTTTTTTTGGTAAAGTACAACCAAACTTAAATCTATGCTCATTGGTCGATCTTGCAATTTATAAAGAATTCGTTTCTGCCGGCAGCTTTGCTCGCCTTAAAGTTTTTTCAGCCAAAACAGTATCCTCGGCTATAAATCGGCTAAATAGCTTAGACGTGAAAGTGTTACAATCAGACAGATGGTGCCAGATCTAAACAAACTTGTATCGAAATTGACTTGAAAACACGTACCTACCTACACTTCGATATTAATCGATAGTAATATTATACAAGCGAAAGTTTAGATACCTAGATATAGATGGATGAGTGTATGGTCGTTGGTTATTCAAACACACCAAAATGGTCGAACGATTCTGGATGAAACTTAGCGTAGAGAAATAAATGGGCTACTTTTCATCTCGGATAATCGTGCTAAATTTCCACGCAGATGAAGTACCGGGCTAGTAGACAATTTCTAGAAAAAAACACAAGAAATAAACCTCCTTGACTTTTCTGCACAAAATAGCGGTTTTATAAGGCACATTGACATCACAAGAATTAAATCGTCGAACAAGACGGTGAACGCATTATATTGAATGGAAAGCAAACACTAACTCTCAACCATCCATTCCTCCGGCTGTGACTTCTTAGCGTATGTAGTCCGTAAAAGTTCCATTGACATTTCACATACGGGGCGAGTATAATTGTAAACTTGTTTGCAGTAATCCTGACCCAGTAAAAACACAGTTATTTCGCTCCCCGGTGCATCGTTTCTGCATGCATCGGATTCACACGTTGTCGGTGAAAACAGAACCTGAAGTTTGCTTGCCACGTGAATAAATATGCGAATGTAAGCACTATGTGTGAGGCAATATAGAAAATACATTTAATTTTGTTGATTTTTAAATTACGTTGGTAGATGTTTTAGCTGTATAAGCCGGGACTTTGTATCTATACAGGGTTATTGGAAATATGTCCCGATCCTATTAAGGTCATTAACTAACAAGTAAAATGTTCCGCCGTCAAAATAGATTAGTGATTTTTAGTAGACAAAAAATATTTATTTCATAATACGTTGCAAAAATCATAAAAATAAAATAAGTATTGGATCTTTTTTTTTCAAAAGTACGGAGGTTTTTAATTGTTTTATGTTTTTATTATGCGCAACTTAATTCTTTAGCTATTTAATAAATAAGAATGCTAATACGTGTATCGTTTTTTTTTAATAATTTTTTAAAAGAGATAAAGTCCTATTTTATTTTAATATTTAAATAAAAAAAATCTCGATATTGGTATAATGTAGGCCTAGAAACTTAGGGTTAATTTGTTAGTTAATGACCTCATCTACACGCCCTTAACAGGATCGGGACATATTTCCAATAATCCTGTATATTAATACACCAGCATTCTCGCGGGACTTCCCTCCCGTAGACTTTTTACGATAAAAACATAACGTCCTTCTTTTGCAGTCGGGTAAAAAGTAACCTGTAATCTTCCTCAAGCTTCAAGCTACTTCCATACCATTTTCATCCAAATCCACCTAGTACTTTCGAAGATTAGCGCGTTCAATCAAACAAACTTTTCCACTTTATAATATTAGTATAGACTAGCTTTTGCCCGCGACTTCGTCCGCGTGGAATAGTTACTTTGGGCTAACGTTAAATTTAACCCCGATTTTGAAGCATTCTCCATTGGCGCTCCGCTCCTATTGGCATGCTACTGCACAAATAAGAGCTTTTCAGGCAAGCCCTAACCTCATCAGCTCGGGTTCCCCGTGGTATTACCGGTAAGGTTTGTCGGAAATCACCACAAAATAAAACCGTGATACCGCCCATTGGTCGATCAGTTTGTCTTATATCCCTTAAAGTTCTGTCTACCGCTTCTAATTTTTTTTCGATGGGCCATCGTACATTCATCCCATATGATTAAATTACACTCACGTAATACCTTAGCTTTGTCGCTATTTCTTGAAATACTACAGGTTGGACTTTCCGTGCGATCTAAATCAATTGGTATTTTAAACATAGTGTGAGCAGTTTTACCTCCTGGTAGCAATGTTGCAGCTATACCTGATGAAGCGGTAAGAGCAATTTTACGCTGATTTCGAACATAAGCTAATATTAATTTAGTCAAAAAGGTTTTCCCAGTTCCTCCAGGTGCATCCAAAAACCAAATTATTCTGAACACTCTCGCACACGCGATCATAGACTGAACGTTGTTCTGCAGTCATCATTGGGACACCGTTTTCTAATGTTGCCAGCAGTTCCATTGAGTTGTAACCAATCTCTGCGGAATATTCCCTATTGGTAACCTCTCCAACTGAGTTTGGTGTTGGCAAACCATATTCACAGAGTGATTTACCGCCTACTGTTAAGTCTTCCTGAAGAGTTATTTAGCACTGATTTATGGCAAGACCTTTTTATACCTTCAGCCGCGAGACGCGTCGAGCGCGGCGACCGATTCTCAAAAATAATCCTTATAGCATGATACAGTATTCACGCGCGATGGCTTATTATTAGCGTATTTCATGTATAACTTTGGTGTTTCTATACCGATTTATATGATTCTTTTTTGTGGAATAGTTAATAATGTTAACTTTTTCAATGAAGGGTGACTGAGAGTGTTATAAACGTAAGAGTAGACAAATATTATAATCAGAAAGCTTCGAACTGCTAAGCTATCGGGAGTTACACGTGTTATTGTGAGTCAACCATAAAAGATAGACATATGCTGTCGTGGAATATTTTTTATATAATTTTAAGGAGAACATTTCCATCATGAAATGATTTCTGTGTAGCTTTAACCACTAAGGTTGCACACGTGTCGGAAGCTTAAAAAATGGAGTAACTTCTCCCGTTTTCCCAACATTTCCCGTCACTGCTCTGCTCCTATTGATTGTAGCGTGATGAAAAGTATACTATAACCAGCTCAGGAGTATGAAAAATAATTGTACCAAGTTTCGTTAAAATCCGTCGAGTAGTTTTTGTTTCTATAATGGTTATACAGACAGACAGACAGACAGACAGACAGACAAAAATTTTACTGATTGCATTTTTGGCATCAGTATCGATCCCTAATCACCCCCTGATAGTTATTTTGGAAATATATTTCATGTACAGAATTGACCTTTCTACAGATTTATTATAAGTATAGATGAAGAACAACTTTGGACTTTCACGAAAATCATGCAGACGGAAGACTATGAAATTTGGCACAGTTAAAGTTTATATGGCGAATGACTGTAGAAAGCTTTTTGTTTTTTATGCATTCGAAGTGATTTTAATTATGTACGAATTACGACCATCGCGAGTAGGTATGCATGCATTATAAAAGTAGGTATTAGCTTTCTGCCAAACTTTTACGGGGCCAATTCATATGACACTAACGCAGAATTATAAATTGGCCAAGTAAAAGTGTCACAGAAAGTTAATACTTGAATAATGCATAGAAATAATTTTCACTATGATCGAATTTTGACCACTGTAAGACTTTATTAGGTGCAAGTCTCTGCCAGTATAGAAGGTAAAATAATGGACGAAATTGGTCAACGATATAATATAACTAATTAAAAAACCATCTTTATGAAAATCCAAAGATAATTCTACGAGTTTCAATAAGAAAGTTGCTCTTATAAAGTACTCAAGTATTTCCATTAGAAACCCGAGTCCTGCGTCATTTTGTAAAAGTAATAAAATGTCTAGACGCGATTCAAATCTGTCGTAAACAGTCAGAAACCGCATATATAAAACAGCATAAAGACAACAATTTCATCTCAGAAAAACAGAAACAAATGACTAGAAATGCAAACGGTTAATAAAATGATCGATATAACTTCAAGTGATTAATGTTTTTGAGCGCGTACTGAAAGCAATAACGGTGCAGTCTAATACAATTACGGAGACTGGCAACACATTCACCAAGATACTCCATTCACTAAATGCTATTTATTTTGGAGTGCAGAAAAAATATCTGGAATTGTTAGCACCTTGGCAGTAGTTTTTTGTTTATTTAATTACTTATAGTTTAATTGCATTACATGCATAATGGTAAAACGATGGCAATATGGGTTCAGAATAATGCTGACGTATGCTTATACATGGTTAGCTCAATGGTAAAAATCAGAAACATTTGACGATCATAATGAAGATATCTGTTAGTACTTTTGAAGCAACATCTTGAAGTTTTCATCATCATCAGAATATGATTAATCCCATCAATATTCCAAAAGGCTCATTCGTTTTACGAACTAAAAATAAGTATTTTCCTTTGTTCATTCTAATGCAGTTATGTTAAAATATTGGTGTTCAATCAAGTACCTACATTATATCTATTTCATGCAGAATATACCAATAAACATGCTATAATATACCCTACTCACTACCCAATCCAATACAGCCCACGCTCGGTGTCGAAACCAACTCGTTTATGAATGGCGCGCGTCCTTGCGCGCACGCAGGCTGTCGCAGGTGACTGCCCTTGCCGTAAACATGCGACCAGAGACCCAATAACATGTGCATCTGTCATGCGCTCTCCTTGCTTTTGTTTTAATAGCTGTTTGCAGCTGCTTGAGATCAACTCTGGGAGCTGTGCAGTTTTAATTGACAAAAATGAGAGCTTCACGTCTATTTAAGTTGTAAAAGTCGATTATTAACCAGAAAAAACGGTCGTTATTGGTTTGTAAAGTGACGTATAAGTCACTAAGTGGAAAGTTTACTAACTAATATAAATCAGTATTTTTCCAACCTTGTGTCTAGAAGTGCCAGATCTGTTGGCTGCCGATCCCATGATAGATTCGGAAAACCCAAATATCCAACGACTGTCAGTAATGGCTTCAATTGCTTTCACTTAGTGGAACTAACACAGTAGGTACACCACAAAAGTAATGAATATCACCCTATAATTATTGTTGAGAGAAGGTTTTTGTTGCGCACACAGCCCCCGACTGGTAGCCTGGCCGCCACTACCGCTTTAAAGAATACTTAAGTGTTTCCGCAGCCTCCAGCGCCAGTGTACGAAGGTACACGGGGTGTTTTTAGTTAGAGTCTAACAGAACCCTTCACCCGCCCCAGGGCGAAGGACATCCATGAGTATTTCCACCTCGAGTTAGAAAAAAGTCTTTGATCTTAACGTTTCAATACTCAGTTTCTGCTGGCAAATATTACGAGAAAAGTTGGCCGTGTACACAAATACGTTCGTTACGTACGTACGTAAACGTTATAAGTAGTTCATATTAACTTTCTTTAAATGACATCAAAAAACGGAGCGTATGTATATGGTGTTGCCACCGTGTTTACATATAAGTTCCAGATAGTTATGTGTCAGATAAAATAAGTTTGTGAAACGCAAAGTTTCTTATTCAGAACTTTTATCAGCCGAATAATTTATGTGTAACATAGGTATTCGACACTTTATCCGTACATTGTGAAACAGACCCAGTGTAAAAACATTATTTTCATACGAGTTCATAGTATCTGCTATTGTGTCTACACGACCGCTAAGGTTATAAATAAGCCATAATCATAATATCATCATAACGGAGTAAGCATAGTGTCGTTGATCATACGAGCTCTTCCCATGTCTGTTGTGCCATGTTACAAAGGAATTACTTTGGAGCAAACGACCCTCCCTATTTTAATTAAATGCCAGTGTACGCGCTTTTAATTCTTGTGTAAGTAGAAATCATATACATGTTGACGTTAATTTTGCACAATTTTGAATGAAATAACCTAACTCCTTAATTCCTGTACCTTCTTATGGGAAAAATGATCAAATTACTCTTCATGGTCTGGGTGGAGTGGAAGGGAGTGTCAGACTTCTACTGACTAAAAACCCACTCCATTCCTACATCGCCCCTTGAAGCGCGAGGTCGTGGGCGAGGGCCAACTTCGCCCATGCCCAGCTACGACACTGCTTATGTTTGTCACATAAACAAAACTACTATTGAATATCCGTGGTAATAGGGTCTCAAAACCCAACCCCAAATTACGAGTACGTATAAATTTACCCAATACTGGTTTTTTAAAGACTTTCTTACTCATAAATAGCAAGTTTGGAGTTATATATAACTTTATACCTTTTACCCTAATATTTTCCAGGAAAAGCCATTGCTACAGGAGTGGTACAGGAAATAATTGATTCTTCTACCCTAGCTCGCATTTTGTTCATCATGCAATCCTCTACATAGCTAGCAGTGGCGAAGGGTGAATTTTCAAAAAAGGGAAGCCGGACCAAAATATGCTTACCTTGTTCTAGTGTGATGCGTGAATTCCAGTAACTGTGGCCCTGTGGCTGACTTCGAAATCTTGTAACTTCGTAAATAATTATTTGTTTAATTGAAAATAATAGATTACTATTTATATATTCATATATAAAATAATAGACTAATATTTGCCATATTTCAAAAGGGAAGCCGGTAGGAATCGAGTTATATGGAGCCTTCGCCACTGATAGCTAGTCGAATGATAACAGCAGAAAAGCGGATATTCAATACCATCTTATATCTTTATTATATATATATAAAAGAAAGTCGTGTTAGTTACACTATTTATAACTCGAGAACGGCTGAACCGATTTGGCTGAAAATTGGTAGGGAGGTAGCTTAAAACCAAGAGACGGATATAGGATATTTTTTATCCCGGAATTCCCACGGGATCGGGATTTAAGCGGGAAAAATATCCACGCGAACGAAGAAGAAATGGAGAGTAAGGTAGGGTTAGGGTAGGGGTAGGGGTAGGGTAGGGGTAGGGTGGGGTAGGGTTGGGGTAGGGTAGGGGTAGGGTAGGGGTAGGGTTAGGGTAGGGGTAGGGTGGGGTAGGGTTGGGGTAGGGTAGGGGTAGGGTAGGGGTAGGGTTATGGTAGGGGTAGGGTAGGGTAGGGGTAGGGTAGGGGTAGGGTAGGGGTAGGGGTAGGGCAGGGGTAGGGTAGGGTAGGGGTAGGATAGGGGTAGGGTATCGGTTGGGTAGGGGTAGGATACCACGCGAACGAAGTCGTGGCGGGTCAGCTAGTACTAATATAAAGCGGATAAAGTTTGTTTGTTTGTTTAAACGCGCTAATCTATGAAAGTACTGGGTGGATTTTGACGAAATTTGGTATGGAAAAAGCTTGTAGCTTGAGGAAGGTTATAGGTTACTAGGTTATTTTTACCCTACTGCTAAAGAAGGAGGGTTATGTTTTAATGTGATAAAGTCCAGGAGAGCAAAGACCTTCGCCTGTGCTACTTGTAATTAAATAAAAACTATTTGAGAAATAAAATTATTGATCTTATCATCAAAATCCCTAAAATCATAGAAAGCTTTAGGCATATCTCAGAAAAACGTATAATCCCGTGAACTACTAAAACCAACCTATATAAAAGCACTTGCGTTTTATTCAAGACAATAATCAAGGTCTAGTTGCAATTTGCGTGGGGTTTAAACGGATTAATTATTCTACCATTTATTAGTCCATTCAAAATCCCTCGATTTGACACAGACACTCCTCCATCTGCGTAATTTTCGTAAAAAGAGATGATAGTTAAGACTTTTTAAATGCAGTTTTATACAAATTCCGTCATTAAATACAAATGAAAGAATAATGAAACTTATTTCAAGGAGGTTTCCTTGAAATAAGTTTCATTAAAGAAAAGCTATGGTTATAGCTTTTCTTTAATTTACCTACCTATACCAAAAATTATAAAAATAGATTCAGTGGACGATTCTGATCGAACTAATTTCAGGATATGCATTAATTATGTTCCATTTTCAACCGACGACAAAAAGAGGAGGTTATCAATTCGACGCCTATATTTTTTTTTTTTTTTTTATGTGTGAGCATCGAGTACTCGAAGACGGCTGAACCGATTTGGAAAATTCTTTTTTTGTTCGAATGGGTATACTTCGAAATTGGTACCATTATCACCAAAGTCAGGATCTGATGATGGGATCCTGGAGAAATCGAGGGAACTCTTCAAATATTATAGGCACACCTATGGCGTTTTGGGTATTTCTTATAGTAACTTGTGCAGTTGCTCTCAAAAAGTACCATTTGGGGAAGTGGAACTGATGATGAAGACCACAGATGGCCGCCGAAACTACTCAATAATAAGTATTGAGTGGATTGCGATTCGATTACTTGAATATGGATGTTAAGCACTTTATGCTCGTCACAATGCATATGGTGATGTAGAGCTGATGGTGAAGTACCAGGAGAACTCCTCAACAATTAACGGCCCAGCATTAGGAAAAGCAATATTTTGTAAAAGGTTATAAGTAGTTGACATTTAGGCTCTTGTAACTAGGTAAATTAAAAATCATCCATCTAAAAAGAGTGAAATAAAAACTTTTTAACAAAAAATTAAACCGACTCCCAAAAACACTGCAAAGTGAAAAATAACTTTAATTTCGGAAGTCGGTGCCAAAAACGAAAAAACAAAACTAAAGACACCGACTACCGAAATTAAAGTTATTTTTCACTTTGCAGTGTTTTTGGGAGTCGGTTTAATTTTTTGTTAAAAAGTTTTATAGATTTTTCTGTTTGTATTTGATATATTATTGAACAATGAAGGACCGGCTCAGCCACCTAGTTTCTAAACAGGAATCCAGACTTCCCTGGCCGCGCGACAGGTGTGAGGAGAACATCTGCCCTTCCGCGCAACTTTTTATATCGAACACGTTTAGTTGCGTGCGGCGTGTTCAACCGGGATTGTTGGCCTTTGGTCGAGTTTTGATATTCTTGGAGTTACTCCGTATGTATATATAGATAAATAGATAGATACAATATACTTTATTATACACCAAAAATTGCAACACACTTAAATAACAATATTGCTAAATCTTTGGTTACAATGGTGGTCTTATAATTATTATAATAATATAGTCCACCGAGTTATTATTATTATTGGCAATTATTTAAAGCCAGGATAAATACAGGTACGAAGGAGCAAGGTTTTATGCCTTTGTGGGTTTAAGTAATTCTACGAAATTGTTACTTATAGTCTATTTGAAGGTATTTTTTATCAATAACTATCTTTACCCGTAGTTTCGCTCTGTGAGAATGTTAACTAAACGGAACGTAGGACGAAGTAATTCGTCCTATTTAGTGCTTTAGCAATGTATACTATTTCGCGCCAAAAATCCGCCATAATAATACGAAGTGATGTTTCCTGACGCGGGTGATTGCTACCTGAATATACTCGTAATACATACAGTAGACAGGCGATTAAACGATGTTTACTTTCTACTACTGGTTACTCATTAATATAATTAGTAAACCCGTTGTAGTAACACATGTTTATATTCACGTATTAAACAACTTTTTTTAAGTATTGCTTGGGTTTGGCCACTGTGTCAATCTGATGGTAAACTGTGATGATACGAGTATGTTTGGCGATAGCGCTTGCTTAGAAGTAACCTTTTCATTTCAGACTTGATAAAGCTGAGCAACCTAATTAATTCGTAATTAGGTTTAATAATGATTATTTATTACTCATTAAGAACTTGGTTCACTTACAATGAGCTTAACTTACTAATTATAACTACAGTAGAGTCTGTTTATTATGACTCCGCCTATATTGACCAACCGGTTATTATGACGTAATTACACTACTAAGTTTGGTTTCCATATAATATTCTTTGTAAAAAAGTCAGATATAATGACTTCCTTTACAGTGACATGTCGCTTATTATGCTACCCATTTTTAATCAATTATGTCCGGTTATAATGACCGACATGATTCTTTACACCTTCGGTAATGTTCGTTGATATCGTTCGATTATTACACGTTTGGCACGTGGCTCGTTTTTGTTTTGAATCTCAGTAATCGTAAAATATCGTACAGAACATTAATGCTAAGGATCAACTCGAAAGTGATGGGGAAGAAGAAATCGAGGAAGAACCAAATACCTACCGCAGAAGAGGCATTAAAGGCTGCAGAATTATTATCACGATTTGTTCATAGCAATATTGAAAATGATAATTTGACCATGACGATGTCTTCTATACATAATAGTATTAGAAACTGTTATTACAATAAAACGAAAAAACAAAAGCAGACAAAAATTACAGATTACTTATATTATAAAAAAAAAATAGGTATACACATACATGTAGCGTATGTACATATTACGTGCAATTTTTTTTTATTTAATATACTATGTTTCTCTATTAAAATACATTAGTACATATTTACATAAAAAAGTTTCTTTTTTCACTAAACGCTTTGTATGACGTCCGCTTATTATGACGTGTTTGTCAATTCCCTTCGATGTCATTATAAATGGATTCCACTCAATTCCACTGTACTTATAGCTATTACAATATTTTGACATATGTACAGAGATCGAATGGTATGAATAAATTTTATCATATACATATTTTTTTAACAAAGTCTTAAACATAGATAATTTAAAATCAAATCCTAAATAATTAACTCATTCAATTGGGAATTACAATTAATTTCTTATGTTAACTAACATAGGGCGTTCCCGTTAACCCGCAATAGTATAAGCACATCAATTAGATCGCCGCACACGCGGCCCGTCATTCATAAATAAATTGCGACGTTGCCGTCCTTCAAGTACGCGTGTACATAGTGTTTCTTTTACGTATCAATTTAACATTTTTATTTAATGTTTAAAAAAATAAAAACATTTTGTTTTCGAATGGTAATATATTTTTTAGCATGTGTATGGATGCTATACTATTGCGGGTTAACGGGAACGCCCTCTGTTAGTTAACATACTGTATAATGTTTTTTATTTAAGTTCTTAATTTAATGTCTTCATTGTTTTAAGGTTTAACTTATGAAATTTTGTTTTTATTTGTCATGTATTATACACTAGCAGTCGCGCGGTTCTTTGCTCCCGTCATGATAAAAACATAACCCTCTCTTTTGCAGTCGGGTAAAAAGTAGCCTATAATCTTCCTCAAGGTTCAAGCTTTCAAGCAACTTCCATACCAAGCATCCAAATCCACCCAATACTTTCGCAGATTAGCGCGTTCAAACTAACAAACTTTTCCGTTTTATAAAATTAGTATAGACTTAGTATTGTAGACCTGTACATGGTTTTGAAAAATACTCAAACCCAGACAATTATTGAAAAAGCTGGAATAAGTCGATTATTACACCTACTTAATGGAACAGAACGCGTTTGCAGTAAGTATCCTCGATGAATGCTTACAATGTAATAGTAGATTGTGTGGCCAATTTTCTGTTATTTCTTATAGGTTCAGTAACTGGCGTGGCCATCAAGCATGCAGACGGATACAGCTTCAATAAAGTCTCCTAATCCAGTTTAACGGCTTATAACGGAAGCTGCGAGGTGCTTTAATGTATTATAAGATCGATTTGCAAACATTTATACGTAGTCAATCTACTTCAGTTACGGTAGTCGAAGCAACTATAGTAAACTAGCTCCCACAGTTTCGAAGAAGTTATCCGTAGGACCACCGACCGCAATTAGTGCAAATACTTAACGAACCGCTGAATGCTGAAGAATGATGATCGCGATTTTCAGCCATGAAGGATCAGCTGCAGAGAGATACAGGACTAGCAACCCACCCCTCATAGCATATGTGCCTATACTTTTTCTTGACTACTTTCTGTTAGGCAGCGCACACCAGTAAGACTGACAGTTGGTATATTTTTTAATTATGATCGGTATTTTGTAGCCAATTTATACAAGTTTTGAATAAACTTTATACACATCAACATGTTGAAACATGGTTAGTGCAGTGGTTGAGCAATTGGCAGCTGCGATGTGTATCGCGGGTTCGATTCCTACATTCGGTTCGGGACAAATGTTTGTAGTTCCGGGCTGGGTGTTAGTTAATGTGAGTTTTGTTATTTATGATCACACTGACAATAGAGGAAATTTGTTTTAGTGTGAGGCAACAATAAAAAGACACGTAAATACTTTTTGAAGTTTTTGAGTCAAATTGTGACAAGGCCGATTATTTCATAATATTTATTTTAAATGTATGGAGGAGTATAATAGCCATTACACACATGATAATAAAAGAGTAGTAGACAGTGAGCCAATTAAAAGTCCTCACGTGTTTTTGTAACTCTGTGTTTCCTCATAGCTATAACCTAGGTATATTTAAGTCAAGGGCAAATAGGTTACTTCTAGGCAAATGTGCTTCATCTGCCATTAAATCATCGCTTACCATCAGATGAGATGATGATCAAACGCAAGCCTATCAACGATAACAACAAATGTCACTTAAAATATAATCTTAATATAAACCACATCATACAGTATTGAACATTACTCAATAGATATATTTTGCAAGTACAGTAATTAAACATTTATGGAAAAATCAAAGCTTCAAAAAGGGTCAAAATCGTGCTGCTTACTCTGATCATTAAAGGTTCTATTTGCACGCACAATATATATATGAGTTTTGTCTAAAGTTAAGCTTTGTACTGTATTTTATTGTTGCGCAGTTTGAAGTTATTCAGTTAACACTGTACCAGCTGTCTCTACCTCGCAGAATCCGACCACTATGCTGATAGATGCCCATTTTGTCCGCATGTTACTCATATTTTCCTAAGCTGTTAAGTAACTCTTTCTTTTTGTCCTTACTTCAGAATGTATTTGATAATACATTCTGAAGTAAGGACAAAAAGAAAGAGTTACTTAACAGCTTAGGAAAATCAAAATCGTAAGTAAACAGTGAAGGGACTAGCTGATGCTAGTCCCTTCACTGTTTACTTGCGAAGTTAACAAACCACCGAATCAAAACTCCCCCAAAAACTCATATAAGTTAAGATAATAAGGTATATTCGGCGCTGGCTACTGGGTCGACGTCCAGAAGCGTCACGGTTCACGCTCCGTAGCTCTTTCACTAACTATATCATATTCGTTACCTATGTTTAACTAACTACTGTTACTCGGAGCCGACAGAATTAAGGATTTTTTGTACCAAATTCAATGTTTAGAACAAAAGACATCAACGCGCTCGGTCGTAGCGAGGAAATTAATTCAATATTTCAAGTAACATTTTACTCGACTGTCTGATTCTGATGCTTTGTACATATGTACGTACGTTAAAGTATTGTTTGCCCCTTGGTTGCGCCAACATTCAAAATATGATTGACATCCGCTATTTCCTATATCCATCTCCTTCCCGCACATACCTCGCGAGTGAGTAAGAAGATTCGCCCGCCATTTGTCGAAAAAACTAACTTCCGAATCGCTCCGCATCAAGTTGACAATGGCGTCGACGCGCTCCGCTTAAAAATATTAATAACTTTGGAATCACCGCATTTTCGCATGTAATAAGACTTATAATCCATAGTTTGTGCTTGTGTTTAACGTGTGAGGACAATAACTTGAAGCCCAACTGCCCTGAACCTGGAAAAGTGAACCGGTGAACCGGCGACGACGCGAGCACGTGGCTCCCGTAAAGGTTTGTGCTTTCCTTCCCTATTTATTTCAGGTTGTATTCCATTGTCCCACACCCACTGCAACTCGAATTACCTAACGCCAAGCGTTTGTCAATCGTTTAGCTCCGCACCGCAAATACAGTCCACTAAATTAGCCTTTCGCGCCAACATTTTCTTTGGTCCCTCTCACCGGATAGTTAGGTACTTATTTGTATTAGGTACATATTTGTTGTAGTTATCGCATTGGTATTTATTCCATAAGGAATAAACGCACCGCACCGCAGTCTTGTACCTAACCCAATTCGTTGTTTGTTCATCTATTACCTACGTACGTGCGTAATACCTACATACCTACGTAACCATAGATCGCTCGTATTAGTTATTCATTCGGAAGTCTAAAATTATTTGTATATCAGAAACAGAGACACAACCTAGTGGGTAAATTAAGATTGTTTAAAAACTACCTACAGTGCTTTTATTTCACCCGCAGTTCGTTATAACTACCTACCCACTTTAGGTATTTAATATTGTCCGCGTCGCTGTTCTCCATCGCTTATTTGTTAAAATAACTTTATTTGCTTGTTTACCGCATTGATTGTTTGTAATAAATAATTATTATTCACGATGTCTCATAAGGACATCAAAGTTCAATTGAAACTTTTATATGCTAAAAGAGACATGATATTTTCTCGCGTGCAATCTATTTGTGATAATGCACTTAAAACACTTGATCTAGCTATTAGAGATTCGTTCTTATGTTCTATAGAAAACTTGGATAGTTTGCGCACGGAATTTGAATCCGTAATTCGTAATATTAACGTTTTAGAGTTAGAATTAAATCCAGAATACGCTGTGAGTTATCAGGCTTTGGCGTCATTTGATGATTTATTCTGTCGCATCAAACGCGTCGCGAGGAGCTTGGAGAAGCCGTCTGTCCATCAGAGCCAGGCAAATCACACTCGCGATCGACCCAAATTACCGCCCATTCAGATACCTGAATTTAATGGTGATATTCGCAATTGGAATCTATTTATAGATAGTTTTGAAAACACTATATGTAGCGTTTGTATCTATGAAGTAGATATTTACACTGTCTCACGAACCACTCTAGAGGGGGCTAGCTGTCAAACGTCAGTCGGGTGACGGACGCGATACGCATAGTAGTAGCGGTACGAATCAGACAGGCCTGTGAGCTAGGTGGTTGGAGTGAGCCAGTGACAGTTATTACCTGAAGGACTACCAATGGGTCCTACATATGGCGACGAGGAAAAAGGTCTGTAAAAAATAATTATTAAAAAAGGAAGGAAGGAAGTTACTAGGTTATGAAAATGATTCTAGTTTCATTATATGAAAAAATTAATGCATATTTTGTTGATATAAATTTATAACGATTAACGTAATCGCTAGATCATTTTCTCGAGTTTTTACGCATAAAATTGACTTGGGGATGCTAGGTAGTTTACCCTGTTTACCGCTATTGTACTTACTGTTCTAGTAATTGGTTGTCATATTTTAATTTTGCACACCTATTACTGCCAGATATGTATGTTTACTTATTGAAGATTCTAAATAATAACGTATCCAGAGGTAAAGACTGTAAAAGAATTGATATATATATCTACGTACCCACTAGTAGATACGTAATTTCTTTTGAAGATAGGTTATAACAATTCCATTTTTCCAATGAGTGAATATTTGGATGAATCAATAAATAAGTAGATAGGGTTACAGAAGAAATGTGACACAAGGGTGAATTAGGTAAAAAACCTCACAGAAAAAGTACCAATAGGTAGTTTAGTCTAGGCTATCTACATACTCATGTATGTAGGTACTTGCTACTTACATATTATATTAATCTAACTTAAGAGATTATATTTCATATTTATTAATGGCAAGGCCTGGGGTCCCAGTGATGAATGTCCTTTCTTTTGAAAGATATTTGTGTATATTATATAAATCGTTGTGTTTACATAAGTTTCATATAACTTTTTACACATGTGTTATTCTGTTCAACATGTGAGTCTCTATGATTGTTCCTTAGAAAGAATATAGAAAGAGATTGTTTATGATCAGCAGTTGTCAAAAGCGGTATTCAGGATGGCTACAACATAAAATCATTATGATGTTTTGATATTGAAGAACGGATAAAAAAAAAAAAAAAATGTAAGATAGTTTGATTGTTGTAAGCAGCACAAATGCAATGAGGAAATTGAAATTTAGTAACATTTGCTGTGTTTGACACCAGATGGGTGACCAAATAAATGTTATTTCGAGTAGCTGTAGGTAATTATTTGAAAGCTAGGGCCGAGTCACAATACTAAATATTTATACTGTGACTTTACAGAAAATAAGTAAGCAAATTTAAGTCAGAGTTCATTTTACATGATAGAACAGGATTAAACAACACTGGGTGTAAGTAACTTTCTTCTACCTTCTTTATGAAATTAATTGGTTGGTACCTAGGTATTTAAAGTTCTCTGTGAAGGAAAGTTTATACAAAATGTGAATTCATAATTATTGAATGTGGCAAAATTACAATATTTAACAATCAATCAATCAATTCATTCATTTAAGCAAACTTGGCCCATACAAATGAAACACTTACATACTGTAACAATAACTATAAAGAAACTAATACATTTTACTTAACTAAAACCTAAGTAAACAAGATGTATAAAATTGTCTAATACTATAATAAACTAATACATATGCTTTCTTGCTTTTATGCTTGTAGTATAAAAGTAATACAATAAAATTTGATTTTACATTATTCCATTATTCCGCAGTTCTATCTTTGGAGAGGGCTGATGAATTTTATTGTTTTGGAAAGTAAGGTAAAGACAATTATGGATCATGATAATGTGCATGCTGGTATTACCTATACATCTTAACTTTTTAAAATGAATTGATGTATTAGTACTCAGTGTGATCTATATGGAAAAATACAAACACATCATGTGCCATAGAAAATACAAACATTAATTCAAACTGCACTTAGCTGAACATAAATTATAAAGTTGGTTTTTCTTACAGTTGTCCCCACCAGTGATTTATAATATAATACATTTTGTAACTACAAATAAAAGATATTTTTTGGAATTCTATCCAATTGGAAATATACATACGAATTTAAAATTGGAGATTTGGCCAACTAGATATTCATATTTTGTTGGTGAGTTTTCATTGAATTGGAAGCTATAACCATGAATTTAGGTTATATTTAATTTAAATTATTCACATGATCTTTTATTAAATTAAAGGAATAACAATAATGATAATACCATATAAAAATACATTTCACTAAATTGAAATCGAGTTGTTGGACAAGTGAATGATTTGGTTGATTGAATGAGATGTTCTTTTAAATAAGAGGTATTTCACAATGGATATGACTTTCATTAAATTGAAGGTACATCGGATTTTCATTAAACTGAAAGGTACATCGGACGGTCATTAAATTGAATGTAAAATTGACTTCCATTAAATTGGAGGTACATCGGACTTTCATTAAATTGAAGGTATATCAGACGTTCATTAAATTGAATGTAAATTTGACTTCCATTAAATTGGAAGTACATCGGACTTTCATTAAATTGAAGGTACATCGGACGTTCATTAAATTGAATGTAAAGTAGACTTCCATTAAATTGGAGGTACATCGGACTTTCATTAAATTGAAGGTATATCGGACGTTCATTAAATTGAATGTAAATTTGACTTCCATTAAATTGGAGGTACATCGGACTTTCATTAAATTGAAGGTACATCGGACGTTCATTAAATTGAATGTAAATTTGACTTCCATTAAATTGGAGGTACATCGGACTTTCATTAAATTGAAGGTACATCGGACGTTCATTAAATTGAATGTAAAGTAGACTTCCATTAAATTGGAGGTACATCGGACTTTCATTAAATTGAAGGTATATCGGACGTTCATTAAATTGAATGTAAATTTGACTTCCATTAAATTGGAGGTACATCGGACTTTCATTAAATTGAAGGTACATCGGACGTTCATTAAATTGAATGTAAATTTGACTTCCATTAAATTGGAGGTACATCGGACTTTCATTAAATTGAAGGTATATTGACTTTCATTAAATTGAAGGTATATCGGACGTTCATTAAATTGAATGTATATCCATTTGATTGGATGCTGCCGAACTACCTCCGTGGTCGAGTGGTTTAGGCGTTTGCCTTGTGACCCGGAGGTCGTGGGTTCAATTCCCACGGGAAGCATACTTTTAAAGTTATTTCCAGTTTGGCTAGGATATTGCAGGCCTGAATCACCTGAATGTCTGAAAAAAAAAATGGTTCCGTGCTTCGGAAGGCACGTATAAGCCGGTGGTCCCGGTCGCCAAAATAGATGGCGGTCGTCAAAATAGACACATCAGAGGCCCTTGAGGGGTCTAGAAACTCTGAAACTAGGGTGCATGGGGTCGTTAGACCTTACTACCCACACGAGGATATTTAAACTCCATAAAAGGAGCAACTTTATTTGTACTAGAGAAAACGCAACTTCAAGAAAAAGGAAAATAATTTGCCGGGAGCAAGCGATGAACCAACGGATGATGTAGATGTTTTCGAAGTTTGAATCAATAAATTGGACAAGTAATTCCTTCCGAAACAAAATAAGATATATAAAAGGACACTTTTCATCCTATCAAGCACATATAGAGATAGGTGAAAGTTTACTACATATTAAACTCGGAGACCAACAGGAAAATGAAATTTGATAGACCGGAAGAACATAACATTTTTGCTTGTTAGTGCACTTCTGTTACCTTTTATTTTTATCCGTGAGAATCTGTAATAAGCTTTAAGTTACGTATACTACTGCAATTAATGCATATTAGCCATTGGTTCTCCTTTGAATTAATAAATAAATAAAAATTTGGGAAGTATCTGTCATTGGAATTAAGGGAGAAGATGTTGACAATAGTAGCTTTAAAAATTGTCAATAATCAACTGAAAAGCAGTGCAAGAATAAAAAAGACAAGGACCAATGAATTTAATGCTATAGAGTAGAGACAAGGAAAATCAAGACGGAAATGACAAAGGAAATAAGATATAAAGCAAAAAAGAGCATCAAGTTGCACTAGAAGTAACACTAGCACATTTGACCAAGAATATTCGTGTTCGGTAAATGAGAATAATAGTTGTGCGTGTTGTGTTGTTGTTGTGTGTGTGTGTGTTGATAATAGTTGTGGAAAATTTGCTTATTTTGAAAAAAAAAAAGTAACTAGAAAAATAACAAAAGAACTATAACAAAAGACAATGGAAGAAAAAAATAATTCCCTAGAAGATAAACAGGAGAAGAAAATACAAAATCAAAAGTATGAGGAGGACAGAGTAAGAGCATATTATTGGAAGAGCGCAGACTTTTAGCTTGTGAAGAACATACGGTTAGAATTAATTTGTTTCTAAAGATTACAAATCACTTACACAGAAATAAATACTTAATATTACTTAATTGGTAAAACATTTGCGTTATCCAGGAGTAATACGAGCTTATTGTGAATGATTTATACAGCATACGAAAAATGAAGATACTTTTAAAAGTTTCACAAATTAATTGTATTGCCTACCGACGTCGCGCGTCGCGTTGTCGCGGCCGCCGTGCGATGACACATTATGTTAGCGAAATAAGGACTGGTTTACACTGGGTGCAAAATTAATTTTGTTCATTAATTAATTATTTTTTGTTATTACCTTTTAAAATGTAGCATTTTAATAATTTTTAAATAGAAATAAGTTTGTATTTTTATATCTTTTGGTAGAGAGTTTTAAAATTTTGCTCCCTCATACATAGAAGTGGAAATGAGAAATTTGGGGTTGGAAATGAACCAAATCCAAACAAATAAAGAAACAAATAAACCATTTCCGAAATTCAAGGACACCTTTGCTGAGTAGAGGGCCGAGGTTTATTGCACATGGGAATCGATTGCAAGCATACCGCTATGCTGTTAAATACAAACGGGGAAGGACCAATCTTGCGGACCCATTATCGCGATTATATGTATAAGTGTTCAGATTACTCAAGTTTTCCGCCATCAGGAGACTATATTGACCAAATTGATGAACTCGCAAGACCACGTGCGATAAGAATGCAGCCAATGATAAAGGACCGAGAAACTGAGAGTTAAACCACCAACTTTTAAAGAGATCTACACAAAAAATTATTCTGAGGTCACGTATTGAGACAAATCGCAAAGGAAAAAGGAAAGGGTATGGAGATAGGAAAAGAAAATTAGGATCCAGAATAGATAGCAGGTGACGAAGTCCAAACAAAGAATTAGTAAAAACAAATAAGCTGTTTAATCCACACATGTAGTTGGAAAAACTGCAGGTAGTGATGTTATAATACGGAATGAAGAAACGAGACAGAGGCTACGAAGGAATGTGATACACCAAAAGCGAGAATGGAAATATATACAAGACGGGAACACATCAAGAGATAACCCAATCAACAATGAGAAAAACAATATGATTTAACATAAAAGATTAACTTAAAAGTAACAGAAATAGTGTACAATTAAAAATAGAAAATCATTTGAGGTATAAACCTATGTAAACTAAATTATTCTGTAACAGTGATTATTGAATAGGGATTCAGAATGTCAATTAGTAAAAATTTGTTAAAAGGGAAGGGATGTAGCGTTTGTATCTATGAAGTAGATATTTACACTGTCTCACGAACCACTCTAGAGGGGGCTAGCTGTCAAACGTCAGTCGGGTGACGGACGCGATACGCATAGTAGTAGCGGTACGAATCAGACAGGCCTGTGAGCTAGGTGGTTGGAGTGAGCCAGTGACAGTTATTACCTGAAGGACTACCAATGGGTCCTACACTATAAATGGGAACGTCTCTTTGACAGATCATGAAAGGCTACACTATCTGGTTGAAAAGTTAACTGGTAAAGCTAAAACTGTTTGTGCCGGCATTACTTTTAGTGCCGAAAATTATTCATTAATTTTAAAAACTTTAAAGTCGAAATATGAAGACAAAAGATTAGTTGCTACCGCATATTTAGATCAGCTATTCGAGTTGAAAAATATTACAGTTTGTAATGAACATAATTTAGAGAAGTTTTTAGATACTTTTGCATCATCTGTTCGCGCAGTAAAGAACCTGAAGGTCGATGACCTCTGCGACTTTTTGTTTTTGTATTTGGGTTTAAAGAAATTAGATAGTGAAACTGTTCGTTTATTTGAAATAGACCATCGCAGTAGTAAACTGCCAAAATTCAATGATTTAGAATGTTTTGTTCGCGATCATATTAAAATATTGCAACGCACTTCGTCAACCCATGAAGTTACGAAGAAGTCCGACCGTCGAACAGATGCGGCTTCGAAGTCACAAAAGTCGACACATACGTATGTGAATACAGCACCTGCTCCTGTACAATCGAGTTGTTCTTTGTGTAATAGTCAACATTCGCAATTGTACAAGTGTTCTGGTTTCTTAAAATTTACGCCCTATGAACGTTATAAGTTTGTTCGCGAAAAAAAATTTGTGCTTTAACTGCCTTAGTGACAAGCATCGGGTTACGTCTTGTAATAGTAGTCAAAGTTGTCGTAAGTGTTCTTCGAAGCACCACACTTTACTTCACATGGAGAAAAGTTGTAATAATGCCGCATCCAATGTGAGCACAGTTAGTTTACCAAGCGGTGACACGTCGTCGCAGTCAGTCGATGCGAACTCTGCGTCCGCTTCGCAGCCGCAGCCGCAATCAACGCGCGACGTTGCCCGCTCGCAGGCCGCCGTGACTGACGTCACGTTGTGTTCGATGTCCGCCGCAAGCAATACGTGCACTACCGTGGTGCTCGCGACCGCTCACGTTGTTGTTGATGATGCTTTTGGTAATCCGTGTCTTGTTCGAGCGTTGTTAGATTGCGCTTCGCAGAGTAATTTTTTAACTCAAAATTGTTGTCAACGCCTTGGTTTTAGTATTAATAACCGACCAGCCCGCTCAGTAGTTAAGGGGTTCGGTGGTTTAAAATCAACCATTCATGGTTCGATTAAAATTAAATTTGCATCGCGTTTTAATTCTAATATTTGTTTTGATATGGATTCGCTTGTCGTAGATAAAATTACGGAACAATTGCCTACTGTCCCGGTTGACACGTCTTTATTGACCAAATTTAAAGACCTACCGTTGGCAGATGAATCTTATGGTGTCCCTGGAGACGTCGATATGTTGATCGGCGCATCGATTCTCCCGCACCTTCAGTTATCTCGTAAGATTCAAGGTCATTCGTCGTTTCCCGCACCGCACGCCCTAGAAACAGTTCTAGGTTTTGTTATTGTTGGTTCCGCACCCGCACATTTAGATAGTTACTCGACTGTGTCACATTGCTGCACTGTTGAGCCGCCGCTGGAGTCTACCATCCGCAGGTTCTGGGAAATTGAAGAGGTCAATGTCCCGCCTATCCTAAGCCCTGATGATAAGGTGGCTGAGGAGATTTATTGTGGCACGACTACCCGTGATAATGATGGTCGTTATATTGTCGGGCTTCCATTCAAGGGAGATATTTTTTCGCTCGGTGACTCCTACGCTTCCGCGGAAAAACGCTTTTCTTGTTTAGAACGTAAGATGCAAGCGTCTCCGAAGTTGAAGCAAGCCTATGATGAGGTGGTTACCGAATACTTAGATAAAGGGTACATCTCACCTGCATCCACCGCCGAGACTGACGAGACTCTTGATCATCCATCTTACATCATCCCACACCACGGAGTTGTTAGAGAAGACAAGCTTACTACTAAGCTCCGCGTGGTTTTGGACGGCAGTGCTAAGACTAGCACTTCCGTATCGCTCAATGATATTTTGTATTGTGGTCAAAACCTTCAAGGTAACTTATTTGACATTATTGTCAATTTCCGCTTGTTTGCTGTCGCGCTTTCCGCCGATATAAGGCAAATGTTTCTTTCTATTGGTATTCGCGAATGCGACCGCAAATTTCAACGTTTTTTGTATAGATTTTCGCCTCAAGAACCTTTGAGAGTTTACGAGTTTAACCGTGTTTGTTTTGGGCTTAAGTCGAGTCCTTTCCATGCGCTTCGCACTATCAAGCAATTAGCCACTGATGAGGGTGAAAGATTCGCGAAAGCGAAAGACACTATTGAGACTGGGCTATACATGGATGACTTTGTTTATAGTGTAGCCAGCGAGGCGGATGCCGTTGAGACCGCCGCTCAAGTAATAAGTCTTATGAAGGCCGGTCAGTTTGATCTTGTGAAGTGGACTAGTAATTCGCAGACCGCTCTAGATTCGATTCCACTATCGCATCAATTATCTTCGGTGAAGGAATTTGATGGTGATGATACGCACAAGGTTCTAGGTTTAAGTTGGTCACCCGCGTCTGACATGTTCAGTCTTAAAGTTAGTTCGACTCCGCAAATTTGTACTAAGCGCATTATCCTGTCGTGTGTAGCACGTATATGGGATGTTATGGGATTTGTAGCTCCCGTCGTTTTATATGCCAAGTTGCTTATAAAAGAACTTTGGCTTTCCAATAGTGATTGGGACGACCCCGCGCCCGAAAATATTGTTAAATTGTGGGCTCGCTTCCGGAAAGAACTTCCATTGCTCAATCAAATAAAAATTCCTCGCCATGTTGGTATATTGTCGAACAGTATAGTTACTGTTGTAGGCTTCGCCGACGCCAGTGCAAAGGCTTACGGGGGGGTAGTTTATTTTCACGTTTTGGATGCTGACAAGGTTTCGGTTAGTCTTATAAGCGCTAAATCCAAAGTCTCCCCTCGCAAGGTCGTTTCTCTGGCGCGCCTGGAGCTGTGCGCTATACTTTTGTTAGTGCAATTAATCAGCTCGATTGTCAATGCTTGTAGGCACCGCATTATTATTGATAGAATTATGGCTTTTTCTGACTCTACTGTAGCTTTGTGTTGGGCACATTCTTCGCCCCATCGCTGGGACACATTCGTCGCCAATAGGGTGGCCAAAATCCAGTCCGAATTACCACCACAAAATCTCTTTCACGTTGCTGGCACAGATAATCCCGCCGATTGTCTCTCCCGTGGGTTGCTCCCTTCGCAAATTTTAGATCATCCGCTGTGGTTCTGCGCTCCGTCTTGGATTCATAGCGTGCTCGAGGAATGGCCGGTTAAGCCCTTTAATCCAGCTGCCGTTTCAGAACCACCCGAGGAGAAGAAGCATTCGCTTGTAGTTTCGGTTCCACGTGAAGAGTCGATTATTTTATCGTTATCTAATCGCGTCTCGTCTTGGTCGAGACTTTTGCGTTGTGTGGTGTATGTATGTCGTTTTCTTAAACTGTTACCCACGCGCGGTGTTATAACCGCCGCTGATCTGGATAAAGCTGAGTCAGTCGTGCTACGTGAATTGCAGAGATTTTATTTCGCATCCGAAATTAGTAGTTTGGAGTCCAACAAACCTTGTAGCCGCGCCTTTCAACATTTGAAACCTTTTTTGCAGAATGGTCTTATTCGAGTAGGTGGTCGTTTGAGAAATTCCGATTTAGGATTTGAGCAAAAGCATCCAGTAGTTTTACCCCGCAAGGATCATATTTTAGATTTGATTGTAGATTATCATCATAGGTTGAATTGCCACGCAGGTCCAGACTTGTTGATGTCTATCCTTAGACAGAAGTATTGGATACTTTCCGCTCGCAATTTGATTCGTGCTAGAGTACACAAATGTGTGCCCTGTTTTAAGCTTCGCCCGCGTTTTATCGCGCCTGAAATGGCCGATCATCGCTCTTGTCGTGTTGTTCAATCCGCTAAACCTTTCGTTCACACCGGTACAGACTTCGCCGGCCCGTTTAGGGTAACTGTTGCCCGTGGTCGCGGAATACGCTCCACGAAAGCTTACGTTTGTCTATTTATTTGCATGACAACTCGTGCGGTTCACATAGAATTGACCGGTGATTTAAGTACGCAAAGTTTTATGTCCGCGTTTAAGCGCTTTTTGTCGCGCCGTGGTCCCGTCAAACGTTTATATTCTGACAACGGTACCAATTATGTTGGAGCTCGCCGTAATATTTCGGAGTTGCACGCGTTCTTACGGTCAAAGTATTATCAGAGTGAATTCGCTCATGTTTTGGCCGAAAATCGTATTGAATGGCATTTTAATACGCCCGCTGCTAGTCACTTTGGTGGTAATTGGGAGGCGAATATTAAGAGCCTCAAGTCGCATCTGTTCCGCGTTGTAGGCGTACAGATTCTCTCTTATGAGGAGCTGAGTACTGTACTCGCTCAGATAGAGGCAGTAATGAATACTCGTCCACTGTGCCGAACTCTATCTAGTGACCCCTCAGAATCTTTAGCTTTAACTCCGGCTCACTTCTTAACCACGACTCCTCTTAAGTATTTGCCCGCTATGGATGTTGATGAAGACAGACTACATCTCCTAAAGCGTCATGCTCTTTTGGATAGATTAGTTCAATCATTTTGGAAGCGTTGGAGAGCAGATTATTTGCACACGCTACAGTCGCGTCAAAAATGGAATACTCCATCGAATCCAGTCGCCGTTGGTACTGTAGTGGTTTTAATGGCCGAGAGTGCGCCTCCTCTACACTGGCCTCTAGGTGTAGTGGAGGAAGTTTTCCCTGATCCAAAGGGAGTAACGCGTATAGTAAAGGTTAAAACCGCGACCGGTTCGTATTTACGTCCGGTTATTCGCCTCTGTCCTCTGCCCAATCAGCAGCAGGCTTCAAATTAGTTTAGTAGTTATGGTAACGCTTTATATTATAGTTTAGGAATAAGGTTAGAAGTTAGATGTTACTCCAGAGTTTAGTTCTTTGATTAGTTTCGCTTATAGTTTTTGAAGGTAACCCTTCAAACCGGGGGGAATGGTTGCGCCAACATTCAAAATATGATTGACATCCGCTATTTCCTATATCCATCTCCTTCCCGCACATACCTCGCGAGTGAGTAAGAAGATTCGCCCGCCATTTGTCGAAAAAACTAACTTCCGAATCGCTCCGCATCAAGTTGACAATGGCGTCGACGCGCTCCGCTTAAAAATATTAATAACTTTGGAATCACCGCATTTTCGCATGTAATAAGACTTATAATCCATAGTTTGTGCTTGTGTTTAACGTGTGAGGACAATAACTTGAAGCCCAACTGCCCTGAACCTGGAAAAGTGAACCGGTGAACCGGCGACGACGCGAGCACGTGGCTCCCGTAAAGGTTTGTGCTTTCCTTCCCTATTTATTTCGGGTTGTATTCCATTGTCCCACACCCACTGCAACTCGAATTACCTAACGCCAAGCGTTTGTCAATCGTTTAGCTCCGCACCGCAAATACAGTCCACTAAATTAGCCTTTCGCGCCAACACCCCTTGTTATTTGTTTGTTTGTTTACTGCTGAATAGAATTTAATAAATGATGTAAGTGTAGTTTTTCATGCCATTTAAATTTATTTTGCCTTAATATCTACTGATCCCTTGTAATAATGGCCGCTCGTGCGCTCGCATTTGGCTACTACAACCACTCTACATATAATGTCCCACTTTTGGGACACTGACCTCCTATCTATCTCTAGAGTTTTCGATTTTTGCTCCTCGGACGTTTCCGTTTCCCAGCAATATTTTCCTTCGCCATTTTGTGCGCAGTGTTGATGATTAACTATACAAAATACCTCATTTCCTTTAATCGCTTAAATTTCAGTATAACAAATTGAGCTTAATATAAATAAACAAAACTATAACAACTCCATTTCCTGTCCTCATAAACATTTTTTATACGTGAATAAAGCGGCATAACGTCGGCAACTTTATGATGGATATCACCGAGGGCCAAGTTTTATCTCATTCTGTGACATAAACAAGACAAATGACATGAGCCACGTAATCTGGCAACACAGAATGGCTTGTTCGCATGCCATTTACGCTATTAATAAAAACGTAGAGTTCATGTGACGTTTCGTTATATAAAGCTTGTCTCTTCATTACTAAGTTACATCACTTTACGATGGGTACACTCGATTACATCTTTCATGTCAAAAATTATATACATGATGCAATATTATATAAAATACGGAAACAGAGCACGGAAGCTTCCATAGACATCAATTTACTTGTTTATGGTAGCCTTTTGTTTATGAACGAGTTCAGATATATAGTTGAATTGAAGTAAAAGTAGGTTGCGTTTATTAAATTTTATTAGTTAAGGGCCGTTATCTAGTTAATTTAATGAGATTAAACTTTCGATTTGCTTTGGAATCTCGTTATCTCGCTTAGGGCGTAATGATTGATTGATAGATATTCAATTAAGATCCATCTATATATAGTTTATACGTGCGGCTTAGCTTGTTATTGAACTTATTCCATTATCACACTTATATGTGGAATCTCAAGTGTTGCTGTTAAAAATATTAACGACTTTACCAGTAATTAATACAACATATACATGTCAAACTGTAACGCGTAACAAGGATATTAGTACAACTTGTTTTATTTTTTAAATAACATTTTGGTTTCTATGTGTGTATTAATTGCTAGTTAAAAAAATTGTCATCATCTGCCTTACCCGTACTTATCTATGTGTGGGTCAGTTTCCAATCTAATTGGGTGCAGCTAGTAGAATACCAGTGCTTTTTTTATTATGAATGAGGGCTGTGCTTGGAGTGACCAGCTCAATTGAGAATTTCATCTTGACACAATCTATAGATTGATACTAGACACACTATAAATACACATCTTTTAACATTTGCGTCAATGAAAACATGTATATTTACTAAGCTTACTCTCACGTTTAACACTTTCCATATGGAAAAACTGTGTTTTGAAATAAATAACTTAGCGTGTGACGATGATAAGATTCAATCTTTATTATAGTGTGTAATTAAAACTTATGATACCAAATCTATTAATTACCTCGACTGGTAATTAGAAATGCACAAAAGATAACATTTGTTTGCACGTGGAGCTGAGTGAGATAGTAGTTGTTACTTTCAGTTCCCTGCTAATCTTTCCACTGAAAGCGCTTTATAGCTTTCACCCTTTTTATTAGGGTTCCGTAGCTGAATGGCAAAAAACGGAACCCTTATAGTTTTTTTATGTCTGTCTGTCTGTCCGTCCGTCCGTATGTCACTGCCATTTTATTCCGAAATTATTAGAATCATACACATGAAATTTGGTAGGTAGATGTATTCTGTGAACCGCTTTCCGATTTTAAGAAAAAAATAAAATAAAATTAAGGGGGGCTCTTTATACATGGAATTGAAACTGATTTTTTTTTTTTCATGAAACCTAGCTTGTGTGGTATCTATAGAAAGGTCTTTAAAACTTACATTAAGGTTTATAAAACTACTTTTTCATAAAGTCAATTGTTTAAAATGTATATGCTTCCAAAGTGGTAAAATGTCCCCCCCCCCTCTAACTTCTATAATAATGGAGGAAAAATTCTAAAAAAATATGCTGTATATCTTAATGTAAACCTTCAACAAAAATTTGTTTGAACGAGATCGAGTCAGCAGTTTTTGAGATATAGCATATTTTCTAAAACCGCAAATATAACTTTGTAATTCATAAAAATACTATGAAAAACAAAGATATTTGGCGTAGTTACTACGGAACCCTTCATGGGCGAAGTCTGACTCGCCCTTGGCCAATTTGTTTAATAGAAAACAGTTATAAATTCTCATTTTACCGAGCCTTATCAAGTAAGATAACGGTTTTTGCATAATATTATTATAAACACTTAAGGAAATAAAATAGAAGGTTAAAAATAAAATAAGATTTGATTTGTACCTTAACTAAATGTTTAAGGGAATTAAGTTTAATTGTGCTTACTTATCTAATTTCTTGTTAATTGATTTTTTATTCTAGTTCACACAACTTATTTTTAACGCCGAGTATCTTGCTAACTCATGGGTAGCTGAACCTGACCTTTACTTATCTCTACACCTAAAATCATATTGATTCGGTCTGACGCACGTAAAAAAAGGACAACCACTTTCGCATTTATAATATTAGTTTGGATGTAAAAACAAATACACGTTTAAAACAAAATCCTATTTGTCGCGCATTCGACAGACATTCAATCATCAAGCACTATTAACTTATACAAGATATATGCGACATATTAATATAACACCTACAAAACTAGCTTTTACATAGCAGCATTACGTAAAGTTAAGTTTAATAAACTCATCACCCAAATATAGAATGACATTTATTATTTAATTCAAATATCCAGTATATTAGAATTAAATAATAAATGTCTATGTTGTAAAGGTAACGATCTTCTCTCAAACGATTCTACTATTATTCATTATTACGTGATATTTTCCACACGTATTGTGATAAATCACGCGTAGTCATAGGTTAGGAGAGAAAGTTTTGGGTAGGTACCTTGTTATTAAGGCTTGTATTCATGCCAATAACCTTGACCATTTGGGCGGAGCTAACGACCCCTCTCCGCGCGCCACTCCGCGCAGCTCTCCGCTACCCGCATGCAACAGAAAAGAGAGGCGCGCTCGGCCCGCGCCTGCGCCGCCAGCATGCGTCGTCGCTTCGCCTAGTCTCGGCACAGAGTATCAAAATCACAGAAGGTCAAGTCATCGTGAAAGTTAAATTCATTTTTATTTTTACCGCATCAAAAGTGGTCAAATTTTATTTTTATTTATTATCTATTGATATAGATGCACTTTGAGTATGTACTGTAGAAACTATACCTCTATTATAATAGATCAGCCTGGCTCGAAACTTGAGGTAAACAACTTGATGTATCTTTTTAACTAAATCATATATAAATAAAAATTAATGGCTAAATGTGTTGCTAAGCGCAAAACTCAGGAATGGCTGGACCAGTACGGATTTTTTTCGAATATTCGTTATAGTCTGAGGAAGGTTTCTATTAAGAGAAAAATGGTAGGTAGGTAGGTAAGGTAGGTATGTAGGTAGGAACTTAGAGTAAGGTAGATAGGTAGTATAATTATTACTAGTGCATGTCATATTATTTGTTACATTTTTTATAAACAAATAGATTATAACTAAAATTCACTGAAATTTAACTTTCTTTCACCAAGTATTTTTATTCTTTTGGTTGGTTGAACTTCTTCATCCTCATTTATTTCTCC
The DNA here is from genome assembly GCA_943138885.2 of Tholera decimalis. Taxonomy (NCBI): domain Eukaryota; kingdom Metazoa; phylum Arthropoda; class Insecta; order Lepidoptera; family Noctuidae; genus Tholera; species Tholera decimalis. The sequence goes on from OW964560.2 coordinate 32,306,761, forward strand.
GTGTTCACATATATTTATTTTTAGAAATTTTGATAGCCATATAAAATCTTGTTCTATGTTTCGTTCGTTCGTTCTCGTTTTCTTCATTTTAAATAAACGTATATTATTATTATTATTTTTTTTCTCATCAATCTATTTTTCTTTCCTTAGTTCTATTTCCTTCTCTTTGTCGTTTTCTTCTTTCTCTTGTACATTATCTTAACTCTATCTCTCTATCTCAACTGGCGGCTTCGTCCGTACGAAGAGAAACCGGTGCATATCGGCTCAAGCCAGGCCTCGCTCAGACGAAGCGCACACACGCGCCTTGCTTTTTTTTTTTTTTTTTTTTTTTTTTATTTAGAATAGGTTCGCGTTTGACCACCATCTCACCTGATGGTAAGTGATAATGTGGTCGAAGATGGAGCACGCTTACCTAAAAGTAACCTATTCACTCTTGACTTAAAGACTCCTAGGTTATAGCTATCGGGAAACACAGACTCCGGCAGGGAATTCCACTCCTTAGCCGTACGCACAATGAAGGTATTCCCAAAACGTTTGGTGCGTATGGGTGGGATGTCCACCATGTAACGATGGCGCTTCGCCGTTTGTCTCGTAGTCCGATGATGGAACGGGCTTGTTGGAATTAAATTGTGTAATTCCATCGCACACTCCCCGAAATGTAACCGATAAAAAACCGATAGACTTGCAACTCGTCGTCGATGTTCAAGGCTCTGGAGCTTTGATTCGACCAGTGCATCGTTGCCAATGAGTCTTTTGGCCCGCTTCTCGATAGACTCAAGCGCGTCCAGTTGGTATTTAGCAGATCCATCCCAAAGATGAGAGCAGTACTCCATACACGACCGAACCTGGGCTTGATAGAGATTGAGCAACTGTTCGGGTGTGAAGTACCGTCTCACCTTTGCTAGGATTCCCAACTTTTTTGATGCTAGTTGAGCCTTAGCCTCGATAAACGGGCCAAAATTGAGGGTAGAAGTTAATGTTACCCCCAGAAGCTCGATATGGTCAGTTATCGGCACAGTTACACCTCGGAAAGTAGGAGCCGGTTCAAATTGGCTCCTTTTTGCGGAGAAGAGACACGCCTGGGTCTTAGCTGCATTAAACTTGACCAGGTTGGCATCGCCCCATTCGGAGACAGCCTTCAAGGTCAAGTTCAAGCGCCCGACCATGTCCTCACGGAGAGACTGGATCTGTGACCCACCAGCTCGCGCGCTGGACACATATCTCTCAGAAACTGTGCTGTCGTCTGCATACCCAAAGGTACCGGGCATTAGCAGATCGTTAATGTGCAGCAAGAATAAAGTTGCTGAGAGAACAGACCCCTGAGGGACCCCGGCATTAATTGCCAATTGGCCAGACGAGCAGCCATCAATGACCACTCGAATGGACCGATCCCTCAGGAAGTCTTCAATCCAAACGCAAAGTTGGGTGGGTAACCCGAAAGAAGGAAGCTTAGCAATAAGGCTATCGTGCCAGACCCTGTCAAAAGCCTTGGAGATGTCAAGGGAAACAGCAAGTGCTTCCCCTTGCCTCTCAATGGCCTCACTCCAGATATGAGTATATATATATGCTTGTAGTAGTGTACCTATCATAGCGCAGTTGTATGAAGCTTACCCTCTGTCCGTTTACTCTGTGCTATCTACTTTTATGCGAGGTACAGTACGGCCGTTCTAACTTGGCGAGTGTGAAGTTAGGCTCTGCGAACTTTAATGCCTGTGCACTCGTACAAAAATAAAGGTTTTAAAAAAATAAATGCAATTAGCATTTGTTATTCTTGTTAACAACTGTTATTGGCATTTATTTTTTTAAAACCTTTATTTTTGTACGAGTGCACAAGCGCTAAAGTTCGCAGAGCCTAACTTCACACTCGCCAAGTTAGAACGGCCGCATTGTAAGTAAAGTGATAGTTTATAATGAAATATGTAGATAAAACTTTAAGCTTACCTTGATAATAAATGTATACCCTTTTGTTTGTAATATTTTTTTAGACCTCTCTTCATTCGTTTCTGCTTATTCCTATGTTTTACAAACTAAATTTAAACACTACTAAAACTGTAAAATACTATGAGTTTATAACACTAACACTACTTATAGATACATAGAATACTCTTTAACTTATAAACAAGAATCAGAAATAAAACTTTTTGACGAATCGAAAGTCGGTTCTATTTTTTGATAATAAGTTTTATTTCACGCTTTTTAGTGGGTCGGTTTGTAATTTATCTAGTTACAAAAGCCAAAATGTCAACTACTTATCACCTTTTACAAAATTTTGCTTTTCCCGGTGCAGAGCCGTTAATTTTTGAGGAGTTCTCCTGGTACATCACTATCAGCTCTACTTCACCATATGCATTGTGATGAGCATAAAGTGCTTAACATCTATATTCAAGTAATCTAATCGCAATCCACGAAATACTTATTATTGAGTAGTTTCGATGGCCATCTGGGGTCTTCGTCATCAGTTCCACTTCCTCAAATGGTGCTTTTCGAGAGAAACTAAACAAAGTACAATAAGAAATATCCAAAACGCTATAGGTATGCCTATAATATTTGAAGAGTTCCCTCGATTTCTCCATGATTCCATCATCAGATCCAAACGTGACGACAATGGAACTAACTAAAATGTATAATCTTTCAAACAAAAAAAGAATTTTCCAAATCGGTCCAGCCATCTGCGAGTAATGAAGTAACATCATAAAAAAAAGTTCAAGACGAATTGAGAACCTTCTCCTTTTTCTAAAGTCGGTTAAAAAGCTATTCCACTATTTACAAAATTAATTTTTGCAGTAATATTTTACGATATTATTTCGTAGTGCTTGAGCTCTCGCAACGCGACGTACGTCCACCTAGCAACACGATGCGCCCCGCACTGAATTTGTGGACGAGTGCGGGGGTGATGTAAACGCAGTCTTTAATTGGACGCATTTTTAATTTATTGTAATAAAAATAATACATATTTGTAAAAAGTAACAAAACCAAATTATTTTCATTTGTATTGCAAAACAGTAGTATATTTTTTATACTCTTTTGATAAGAAATTAAGGAGTAAAATGGTTTCATCTCAATGATTTGGAGGTGATTTGGCATTTTTTTTTCTTATTATGTGATACCGATAGAAAAATTGTGGCTAAACCAAATTACGGTTCATATCATGTAGATTACTAACAATTTTTTTCAGATGTAATTTCTCTGTAATTGCCGACGAAAAGTTGCTTCATCTGAATGCTTTTTTCAAGCTTTTTTCGAGAGAGCAGCCTTAACAATGGATATTTTACTAATATGGAATACTATAGCCATAGAGTAAGTTGCTCGCATTTGAATGTAAGTGGACCTCTCTCGTTACAGCAGAGGCGGATTGGCGCCATTATCTATGGTGAGGTCAATGCGTAGCCCAGAGACTGCAATGACAAAAGCCTTTTGCAACACAGCTCTAAAAATATCATAAACTTTAATAATAGATGTTGCCGTCGTGTCATGTCGTCTTACAAATGGGCAAAATGGTAACCTGATATTATTAATACGCATTCCGCAAGACTATGTTTGCTAAGGAATCCAGTTAAGAGTATGTGTAATGAAAGGTAACTTTCATCTCTACATATTAGAAGGATTAAGTTACTTTTACATACAAGAGAGTGCACGGGTTAGGGGAAACGGATTTTAATTATTTTTAGCGTAGTGATAGTATACCATGTGGGTATATTACCTATAAAATATTAAAGCGCAACTCAAAAATAACAGAGAAAAATGAAACGTTATATAAAATTCCCACTTTTTTTTTTTTTTTTTTTTTTTTTTTTTGTTTAGGTAGGGCCACTCGTAGTTTAGCTCTATACGGCTAATGTACTACTTAACCGGTCTGTCCTGTGGTGACCTCTAATAAATTAAAGGCCCCCAGCCAGGGCTTACAAACTAAAGTTTACTTAAAGCTAATGACCGCACGCTAAGGGCACTCCCTGTGGAGTACGGGCCTCGGCATAGCGGGGTCATTTTGGGAGGGCAGCAAAGGGACAGGCTGGGTCATATTATTTACGGGAGTATTTATTGCTACTGGCTCAGCATCGCGGGCTGGCTCGTTTGGCAAAGGTCGGGGAGGATTTTCATTACAAGTACGCGGACGTCGCGATGGGCCTCGTCGGCGAGGCCGGAATAAGGAACGCGTTCTGTATTTGTGTTTTCTAAGAGTGCTGGTTTCCCTACTGCTCTCTTGTCGGATGGTGGTGGGGTCGTCAGGCTCGTCTAGGATGTTACGCGGGCGACGAACCCGAGAAATCTTGGAGGGTCTGTATCGGGCGGCCGATACGATCAGGGGGTTAGTGTGGGTATCAGCAGAGGTGAAGTAACGCACTGACATGCGTTTCAACACTTGCTTTATGGTCGGGAGTTTGAGGTCTACGTGGAGATCCTCATTCCTACAGAACCAGGGCGCGCCCGTGGCCTTTCGGAGAAAACGGTTCTGAATGACTTGCATCCTATGGATCTGATTGGGACTGGCATGAGCAAACACCGGACAGGCATACGTCATGATAGGACGTATGCATGTCGTGTATATTCGGATTTTACATCTAAGGGAGAGCTTATTGTGTTTATTCAGCAAGGCGTGGAGCCTACCGAGAGCGAAAGCGGCTCGCGAGCGAACCGACTTTATGTGCTCACTGAAGTTAAGGAACTGGTCGAGGATCACACCTAAGTATTTGGCTCGCTTCTCCCAAGGGATTGGCTTGCCGAACATAGTGATCGGGCGTGGGGGGGTGAATTGTTTATGCTGGCGAGCCCTGCGAAACAGGACTGCTTGACTTTTGTCGGGATTTACCTCAATCCTCCATTTCCTAAACCAATCGCCTAGTGCGTTGGCTGAGGTCTGGAGGGTATGAGCGATGCTAACGGGATTATGTCCCGAGTAGTAGATGGCCGTGTCGTCGGCAAATAGGGATAACTCTACTGGGGGCTTTTTGGGGATATCGCTAGTGAATAGCGTGAAGAGTGGGGGGGAGAGCACGGCGCCCTGAGGGACGCCGGCTCTGATAGGGCGGGGAGTGGAAAGCGCTCCTTCGATACGATATCTGAAGGAGCGGTTCGACAGGAAGTCTCGAATGATGAGCACGAGACGGTCCGGCACACCTAGTTGGTAAAGCTTATAAATTAAGCCATTGTGCCAGACTTTGTCGAAAGCCTTCGCTATATCAAAGAATAGGGCCCCCGTCACCAGACCGCGTTGAAAACGGCCGCTAATGTGCTCTACGATGCGGTGGGCTTGGTGGACACTGGAATGATGGGCTCTAAAGCCAAACTGTTCGTTAGGGAGTAGGCTCTTGGCCTCGACAAAGTCCTTGAGCCGATTTAGAATAATCCGCTCGTAGACCTTGCCGAGGGCGCTGAGCAGACTAATGGGTCTATAGCTAGTCGGGAGGTTCTTGGGCTTTTTGGGTTTTGGGATACCTATCACTATAGCCTCTTTCCAAGCTTGTGGAAACAAGTTGTTGGACAAGGCGCCATTGAAGATGGCAGCCAGTAGGACTATGATCGTACGTGGGAGGAGTTTAAGTGCCCTAGTGGTCAGTCTGTCAGTCCCGGGAGCTTTCCTAGGTTTGAGTTTCTTGATGATCTCCTCCACCTCGTCTACCGTGACGGGGGGGAGGGGAGCATCAGGGTCCTCGACAGGGGGCAGGGCAGATCTACGTTCGACCTCAGCATCCACGTGGGCAAGGTGGGCTGGGTCGACTGGTTGCGAGCTGGGAGAGCACTGGGCCTCCAGGCTGTCGGCTAGGCATTCGGCTTTGTCTTCGTCGTCGAAGGCAATGCTTTTGTCCGGGCGGATAAGGGGAGGCATTGAGGCAACCTCAGTGGCGCGCATTTTCCTCTGAAGTTGCCAGAAGGCATGGTGGGTGGGTTCCAGTTCGCTCAGGGTCTTGTCCCAGCCGGCTTCACGCCACTCTCTGATGCTGTTACTTACTTTGCGCTGTAAGTACCGCATGAAAGTTTTGTTATTCTGGCAGGGGAAAGCTCTGTAGGCACGGACTGCTGCGTTCTTCTCAGTCAGCAGGGCCCGTACATCGTCCGGGAGCTTCCGGCGCCAGTGCTCTGACACCGGAATCTCCCTTGAACAGTCGTTCAAGACAGATTGTACGTGCTAAATTCCCACTGAGCGTGCGATGGCGTTAGTGGTAACGCTCTAGTCTAGACTCGTACTCCTGCTGACGCGGGTTCGCTTTGATTGTTTGAAAATACCTTGCAAATGTAAAAAAACACATAGATCAGGGATTTTCAGAATATTTTCTGTTTGCTTATTTTTATTAGCGGTGCTGACACGGCGATATATTTACGCTCATTAGCTTCTCCGCTCAGTGATTAAAATGTACTTTTCAGTTTACTGCTAAAGACGGCGTTCGTCGGATGGTTTTTTTAATTGCCATTCACTTTTAATACTTCGTTTTATTTTATAACAGAATAAAAAGTGGTTTTTGTTTGAGTATCATAATAATAATCTTAAGTTTACAAAAACTTTCAACATTGCTCAAATTGAAGGATCATTCAGGTAGAGTACTCCCGAACTAGGATACTCTGTAGCTATCATCTTTAATTAAAGAGTAAAAAGGTTACTTTAAAGCAAGTGAGCTCCATCGTCGAATACATCATCGCTTTCGAACAGGTGAGATCACGGAACACATATAATCCTAGCGGAGGGTGAGATTGAGAACAAACGCGAGCCATGCAACAAAAAAAACAATTTAGATACGTTCTGAAAAACCTAATAACACAGCTGAAAAATCAATATTTTCATGAAAACTTTTTTTCTTAATATACAAAAGATTATGAGTTTCTTAATTAACAATCAACCCTCTAATTAAAACTAAGCCATTATGTTAAAGAGAACAAAAACTCCTTGAGAAAGCCCGCGTGTCATTGAGTTTCACTAAGAACTTCTTATAAAAATTGATTCATAGTTTCTCTGACTATTAAAATGTAATCAGAGCCGTGAGACATAAAAATTAGCTATAGGCAATAAAAAGATAAAAGCTTTGCATAGTTGACCTTCTTTAAAGCGATACTTCACATGTAAAACAAGAAAAGTGTGAGTCGTATATGTGTCTCGTGTTAGGCCCCCTTTAGAGATAGACAGGGTAACACTTTTTCCTTTTATGACTTACTGATTAATTGATCTATTCGTTCAGTAAGTTATTTAGAGTAAGTACTATATCTGCTTGGATTTCCTTTTAAAAAAATTGAAAATTTCTATAGATTTTAGCAATCTCTAACTCGTAAGTCCTATGATTCAGTTGAACGACTTCATAATTATTTTTATTGACCACCACGTCTAAAGGTATGGCCATTTATTTTTAGGGCTGTAGACTATACTAGACCATTTGATAGGTAAATATTATGAAGTCTGAAATTTCAAATGTTTTGATTTAATGTAACTTGAATTACCGTAGGTAGGAACATCTTTCAAACTAAAAAAACTTATTGACACGAAGTGTGTTAAAATAGATTCCCTTCAACAATTTGTCAAGAGTGTTATTATTAAAGAAATAAGTCATAAGGCCTGTATTATTAATTATTACGCCAGATGCGTATTTTTTAATAAACACAATTAAAAATTACCTTATATGTATTATGTAATTTCCCGCCGCGAATGATGATAAACTCTCCATATTAGTACCTACGATAAATAAAATCCAGATATTAATTGGCTGTTCTACAAGTCATTTGGGAACGATATTAAAGTCAACTAGACAAGTTATTTAGCTAGAAAGTATAGGATGTTCATTGCATATTATTAGTCATATATGTAGTTTAAGAACTTGTTAATGACTGAAAAACAGGTTGAAGAGGAAAAAATTGACGGTCGACTAGTTCAAGGCTAACTTTTTTATTATTCACAGCCTGAATGAACATCTGCCACCGTCTAAATTATTTCCATTTTTAAATAGTTATTCTGCATCTTTTGTTACTTATTCGTTAAACAGAAAAGCGATGAATTAAATACAGTTTTTGTTTCTTTATCTGGGCGACAAGACGGTCGTTCTCAATCTGCAGGTTATGCGATTTTCGAAGCGTGCGTCATTCGGAAATACGATACCTAGTAGACAACCTTCTAATGTGCACCATTTAATAGGAGCTCCTGATACTATTAAAGACGACGTGCTACGATCACCAATCGGTTTTTGATGTGACTACATATAAATCCTTACACATAAAACACGGGCCTTAGAAGTACTGACGCGACGTTGTCACTGATGGACCCATGAAAGTACAGACCAAACCCTTGGACCTGAAAAGCTAGCAAAAAGATTTTAGGACCTAGACTACATAATTCTTGAAGGACATAAAATATAGGGCAGATGAAGACATTGCAAAGATAGCCAAAACGACTATTAATTGATTCAAAAGTCCTGTGGTATAGCGAATTTGATATTTTAATCCCCTTTCATTAAAGACGTTTGTTTGTGCACACAGGTAGATACGTAAAAGGTTAGTGAGATATCTGAAATATATGTACATACGCGCATATCGCTGCACCAAATAAGATAATAAATTTTTGGGTCCTTTTTGTCAGGAAAAGGTTTGTATAGTAGAAAATTTGCCGCGTCTGCTAGTAAATAATAAAAGTTTATTAACAGTTTCACTATAGTCATTTCTTACATATCTTGGAGATCAAATAAGCAAATAGTTACTCATGTAAGAAAATGAAAACCATTTATTTGGTGATAAACACACACAACAACAAATACTAGAAAATTACAAACATACAAAATAACACTAAGAACTTCGCTGAGCATGTCTATAACACCGAAAGCGTTACCAACTCAGCATTTGCTGGACGAAAGACACCCAGCGCTCGCGCTGGTTTTTAGTTCGCACCAATCAGTGACACACGGACGAGGGTAAATAAACTAATGTTAAAGAATGTACAGTATATTAAATACATAAATAAAATAATATTGAAAGTTGTAATATCGTGCTACGTGCTAAAAATAAAAATATCTTTTAAATTGTAAATTGAAACTTGCCACCAAAGGAGTAAGGAGTCTCCGCTCTTCCGTATTACATTAACTACCACAATGATTATGACTTATGATATTAAAACCGCAAGAAAACTGGACTCGTAACGAGGAGAGCATAATGCTTCCAGTATCACACTGTCAATCTTCAGATCATTCTCCGAATTTTCATACACTTGCCTATTCTTGAGTGATGTCGTTTCTTAAACAAATCTAGAATCCCAGAGTTAGTATATTCCAATATATAGATTGTCCATACCTCACGATATTGCCCTTTACCGTTTTAATAGCAGAGCAGTTCAGACGACGAAAATGAGCATAACATCAAGTAATGTCTGGTTTCGAACCCACGACCAAACTTGTAAATCGTGCCTGTAACCACTGGGACAACACTGCACCGCGCCGTTAACTGATGCTTGCACTGTTAACTTTAATTGCCTTACCGTACCTTTAAACTTGCCACAAAGAAATCAGAACAAACGTAAATGATTAAAGATCTATTAAAAACGAAACAGTGAAAGTGCGTTGTGTTATGAAAAACTACGGTTTCTGCTCTTAGCACGTCATTCATCATTCTTCGGCATTTTACGTCCAAATATTTTCAACGCATTGCTTCTCGACGCCTCATTCATCAGCAATGGTTATTTACTAACAAAAATTGTGAGAAACAGTCCATTATGACATGTTGAATAAGATTAAGGTACGGATTTCAATGGTTTTGATGTATGAAACACCAAAACCAGACTGTGTTTTACATAATACGTAATGTAAAATTAGAGGAGTTTGAAAACATAATAGGTTCTGATAAAGATTGCAGTTAGAAACGACATGTGTGCCAAGTTAATGGTAATGATAGTGCCAAAAAAATACCTGTTCAAAAAAAGACCTGAATTTGTCCTATAGAACCAGTGTCCAGCCACTTCCAAGTACTAGGAAAACATAAGTACAGGGCAGCGTTGAGCACGACAAGAACAAGTAAGTAGTAAAGCGAAATGTTATCATTATGGCATCTGCGCCTGCGCGGACGGCGGCCGGGCTATTAGCGTCAGGTAAATGAAACGTAAAGTCCTGGTACCGCATTATAAATTCCTCACGCCAGTGAAGGCAAAAACATCACGAGAATTGGTTCGCGATTGCCCAACGCTTTTTTATATTCTAAGCGGAGCTCATGCTAATGTGGAGGTAAACTTGAGCAGGATTCAAGTTTGTTTGGATTGGACAATATGACTTTGTATTATGCTAATCCTTGTCCGAATATTTTTGGGTGTTGTTGAATTATTTGGAGGACATTCTGCCTTTGTAGATGTTCCTTTGTATTGGGTACATTCTTTGGGTTGCTTAGTTTATTCATGTCTTCCTATTGATGTATTTTCAAATTTTGTCTTGTATGGAACCAGTTCTTTAAATTTAGCGACTTCGGGACCCCTAACCTCGCTCATCGTTCTTGTAGGTATTCATTTTGACTTGTGTTATCTACACAGATACTTAATATGGCAAAATAAAAACTATTTTTGCGCTTAAAGTAGTAATTGAGTTTATTATTTCAAAGTTGTTTTTTGAATTTGAACAGAACGGATGTAGGCATGTACCATACGATTCTCTCCCAACCAAATGGCGACGCTGCAAAGGATTTGTTCAAATTCATGGCCCACATATTGTGAAGGTACAATTGTTTAGGACACGATGGGACTGACATACGGTATGCGTAAAAGTCCCTATAAATAAATAAAGAATAATAAAAAAAAAGTTGTTTTTTAATGGAAATCTTCAATATCATTAGATGTCTATAAGCGGTTAACACCAAATTTGTTGCAACCGTCGAGCCACCGGCAGTAAACATTAGCCTTAAATCTAACCACAAAAGCTTGCAAACTTACAGTAGGTCTTGGCAGTCGATGTTCCTTTACAATTCCGATTACCATCCCGCATTCAGATTTTATTGCATGGAATATTATAATCCACTGACAATAAACACTTGACGATCACTTCACATTTAGCACTAATACAAGTGAGAGCATTGACTGAAGTCGTGAGAAAATCGCGGAATCACGAGAAAATATCGTAGCTACGTCCAACACGCGAAGAATGTGTACGGAGACTGGCGTGCATAGCTGGCGTGCGCATGTCGCGCCTGGAGGCGTTTGCGCAGCCTTCGCCGCCGGTGGAAAGTTCATCGAACGAGTAGCTCCCGCATGAAGTGAGACGTGCGATCACATGAGAAAAAGCCTTCGAGAAAATTTTACTCACCTGTCTATACAATCAAATGGACTTTTATAGGTTTGTGTGCTGCATGCGCGAATGCGATGAATGTGGACTAGATTGCATATAAATATGTCGACATATGACTGAAATTCACAAAAAATCTGTTTATGCGCACTATAGAACGATTAAGTGCATTTCCGAAAGAAAAAAGTCTAACAAGCATTTGAAAGTTTCAAAATTCAGCACTAAGAAAATATGAGAAGTTCTACATTCTTTGGATTGTTTGACTTATACTATATTTAATATTCTGTAATCATAATCAGTGATTTGATTTCTGGCAAAATAGTAATAACTTATCAGGAATAAGAAAGAGGATCAGCTCAAGAATGTTTGTTTTATTGAATTATGTGAATAGAAAATTTAAAACAAACGTACTTCTGCGTAAAATGAAACGTAACCATTTTATTATCTACGCACTAGTTGTCAATTTATTCCATCTGTCAAAGTAGACATGGGCAAAATGTATCACTAAAAAGAAAAGATTGAAATGTATCTTTCGATCACAGGGATATGTATCACTCTTTCATATCTTTGTATCCATATGTATCAGTAGCTCACACTCGCGCACGCAACACGCTGCTCAGCGTGGCATCGAAAGATTCGATCACAGGGATATGTATCACTCTTTCATATCTTTGTATCGATATGTATCAGTAGCTCACACTCGCGCACGCAAAACGCTGCTCAGCGTGGCTTGCTTCGCTCAACTCGATCCAATGAATCATTATGAGCGATCTTAGAATACAGTGAGCGATAGATAAGTATATAAGTATCTTTCTAATTTATTGGGCTGCTGTTTCTTTCTAGGTATCTGTTTTGATTGATAAGTATTAAATAGGTATTTGAAAAATTAACTGTAATTTATGATTAAAATAATAAATAATTAAATTAATGATTACCGAATATAACATTGGTACTTAGGGTAGGTATTGTTTTTACTTATTAGTAGCAAAAATATATTCTATAGTCTACCGATTGAACTGATATTTTGTTTAATTTTGTAAATCGCAAATTTCTTTTTATTTATTTTTTATCCTGATCCTTAAAACGATGGTTTTATGATTGAAATTTGTTTGCATAGTTTACTAAAACTTTTTAAAGGCAAAGTAAAGTACACGTGAAGGTAAAACCAGTATAATACTTAAATGTTCACGTACCGTTTAACAACTTTGATCCCTACGTACCAGTAATAGAGTTATCAATTTATCGTTTTGTGCCGACATATGTCAGCTTATAATGGTCAAACGACTCTCTCTGTCTTGCGAAAGCACGACAGAACATTCTAAATAGGGAGGTGCGAAAGAGACGTCTGAACTTTCCAAAATCTTCCTTAAATTTGGCTTGGAGTGGCCGTCCGGCCGAAATATAATAAAAATAATAAACATCAAGACGCCGTGAGTGAATGAGTTGAAAAGATACACTGATACAGTGATACATTCGGATGTGAACGGATATAAAGAGTGATTGATGGAAACGGAGTGATTCATATCTTTTGTATCTATCTCTCCTGAGTTACCCATCTCTATGTCAAAGTGTCAAGTTTGTCATCAATCAGTCCGAGTCCGGATGCGAATCGTGACTTTGAATTCTTTGCGAGTTTATGTGAATATCTATTTGTTTTCTACACCTCAACGTTGCGTGAACGGAATCAATAATGCCTAAGGTTTCAGGTAAATACTCAAATGTAATACTTTTTACGTTCAGAAAATGCTACATCATTATTTTAACATTGACGTTATAGCTTTTTCAACTGTCATTTCATTTTTGATATTTTCTTATTTTGCTTTTGAAATTTAAATGCTTTCTGCAAAATCCTTCATCTTATACTCTTCTAAACAAAAACATATGAACTGGCTTGGGTACTAAAAGTGCAACGTCATGACGCGGCCCTTATTTGTCCGTGAAACGTACCCGGCATTTTGTAATGTTTTCTTACCTATCAAACCTCATTTAACTGTAAGCAAGCTAGATTGTACAAAGATTTGATATATAACTGCAAAAAATGCTCGAAATGGACAGTTTTAAATAACATTGTAACGATTTTGATAAGTTTATCAATGCTTTTTATACCTATTCGGTCCAAATACGAAAACAAAAATAGGTACCATACCAGTCTTATTAGCTAAATTCAACTCCGTCCAAGCTTTTCCCAAATTTGTAGTTGCAAGGACAACTTAGATAAGGATAAAATATGCTAAACAGCACCATTTAAGTCTTAAAACATGTCTGCCAATGTCAATGTAGTAATTAATCATTATAGCAATTACAGTGAAGGTAAAATGGGGCAAGGAGCTGTATCCAGGGGTGGAGGTGAACACAGATGATGATCCTGTGGTGTTCAAGGCACAGATCTTCGCCCTCACCGGTGTGCAGCCTGAGAGACAGAAGGTGGTGTGCAAGGGAGTCACGCTTAGGGATGACAGCTGGGGCAACTTTAAACTAACTAATGTAAGTAACTATAACACTACAAGTGTTATAGTTCAATTGATAATGCATGCATAATGTATGAGATAAGTAGATATTTATAATGTATATGGGTAAATTCAAATTAAATCCATGAAGAATAAACTTGTGCACCCTTTTTTTAAAAAAATTAGGCTGACAGAGGAGTATGAAATTAGTTACAGTAAAAGTTTATATGAAATAATGTAAAAAGTTATTTTTTTAATATAATATTGCATTAGGAGAAAAGATAGAGAAGAAATGATTTTAACTTTGGTCAAATCTTCATCAGTGGGTGTCTCAATCATGTATACTCACATTATTTGCAAATATCAATGTGTTTTGACAAAAATATTGTAATAAAACTTGTAGCAATAAGTTATGTTTGTTGGAGTTATATATACTCGTATTATAAAGAGGTAAAATTTGTTTGTATGTAGGGGGTAAGCTCCGGAACTAATGTTCATTTTCTTAAAAAAGATTTGAGGTGCATTATTAGTGAATGCTGTGCATTATAAAGAACACTAGAAGTAAAAAACTATTTTTTCTACAGCTTAACATTTAACTGATGGTATGAATAACATTGCATGTTCTTACACACCATTTCTCACATTTTACAATTTGAAAAGTACTTAAACCAAAGAACACAGTTGTGGCTTCTTATCAAAATCATCACTGTGTATACAGAACACCTCAATCAGACCCGAACCAATTCATAATCAAATTAAATAGTCTCATGCATAAGTTATTTCAAAAATATAATTCTGGAACAAAAGTAGTTTTAGCGGGTGATTTAAATATTAACACCCTTAAAAAAGGCAATATTACTACTCAATTACTGGATCTAGCATACAACTATAATATGAAATTACACATTAATGTACCAACGCGTAAGTTAGCATGTATAGATCACATTCTGAGTAATATTCACAACGCTACTGCTACAGTTATGCCACTTCACTTGTCTGACCACGACACAGCACAAATGTTAACTATTCCTATAAAAATAAAACCCAAAATCAAGCAATACATTATATTTACAAAAGAGATTTCAGTTCCTGTAATATCCACAAGTTTAGGGAATGCTTAAGTAATCTTTCTTGGTCTGACATACATACGGCTAACGACGCAAACTCAGCATTCAATCAGTTTCATGAAATGTTTTGCCTACTTTACAATCTTTGTTTCCCGAAATTAAAAGTAAAAGTTAATTTAAATAATAAAAAGAAACAACATTGGATAAGCAAGGGCTTAAAAAAAAGCTGTAAAACAAAACGGCTACTGCGCCAACAATTTTATAAACACAAAACTGCGATTAATAAGACTAAATACCTTAAATATAATAATCTCCTTAAAAATGCATCTTTAACTCAAAAAGAAACGCAAATATCAAATACATACATAAAAATGATAACAAATGCAAAGCAACGTGGAATGTTATAAAAGACAAGCTGAATAATGTTAACTCCAGACATAATATAACAAATATCAAATATAACAACACACTCATTTCCAATCCAGTAGATATAGCGTCTGCCTTTAATAACCAGTATATCAATTCTACTAACAGATCAATGCCCCCGAGCGTCAAAAGTAACACTATCAATAATATAATTGTTGGCTCTATGTTCCTCAAACCGATGTCGCCAATTGAAGTTAAGCAAGAAATAATGCTTTTAAATAAAACAAATTCTGAAGGGCACGATGAAATTAACACAAAAGTCATTAAAATCTGTGTCGACGAAATTATTGAAGTACTAACACACCTAATTAATTTGTCATTTTACGAGGGAACTTTTCCAGAAGCTTTAAAGGTTTCCGTTGTTAAACCACTGTACAAAAAAGGAGACAGACATGACCTAAACAATTACCGTCCTATCACCTTAATACCCATCTTGTCTAAAATATTCGAAAAATGTATGTACAAAAGAATTGCAAATTACTGTCAAAAGTTTAACATAATACAAAAGGAACAGTATGGCTTTCAAAAAGGGAAGTCTACAACGTTAGCAATCTATGCCCTCATAAATGTTGCTAATATTAATGACAACAACCTAACCACGGGATTATTCTTTGACTTGTCGAAAGCGTTCGACCTAGTTTCACACGATCTACTACTGCAAAAGTTAGAAGCAGTCGGGATTAGAGGGCCAACCTTACAGTGGATAAAATCATATCTAGATAACAGGCAACAAAGCGTTACCGTAACAACCATTAATAAAGATAAAGTAGTTACGCAACACTCTTCGAAATATAGATGTAACAGGTTTGGTGTCCCACAGGGAAGTATACTCGGGCCAATCTTATTCTTGATATATATAAATGACATTATTAAAATAAACATAAATGCATATTATTTGCTGATGACATCTCTATTATTGTGACATCAATTAAAAAAAATAATACAACTCACGACCACGAAACTGACATTAATAATACTATTGACATTTTAATTAATTGGCTTTATGTACATAACTTACAAATAAACCTTGATAAATCCGTATATATACAATTTAATAAATCTAATAATCATAAATATAATATCAAATTAAATATACCCAAAATCAAACCACATATAATAAATAACACATACAAAGTTCTTAGGAGTTACTATTGATGAAGATCTAAATTGGAAAGTGCATATAGACAGTGTATCAAGTAAGATAAATAAATTCGTGTATGCCCTAAAACAAGTAAAAAAAAGTACTAATCTTAAAACAGTCATATTAGCTTACCGTGCGTATGTGGAATCCATGTTGCGTTATGGACTGATAATATGGGGTAACAGTACTGACAAAAACAGAGCCTTCATTGCTCAAAAAAAATGCATTAGGGCTATATGCGGACTTCATCCGGAGGAATCATGTCAACCAGTATTTAAGAAACTTGGCTTGTTACCGCTACCTTGTCTGTATATTAATGAAATTTCAATGTTTGTATGGAAACATAAAGAATTATTTCAAGTAGCAAATGATCTAAATCCTCGAAGCCGACGAGATAATTAGAAAGAACTATGATATTTAGTAAGACGTGATTTTTTAATAAAACGTAAATATTTGAAGCGCATGCGCAGGCTGAAGATATAAGTTCCTAATATTAGTATGAGATAAAGTTTCCGAGTTTGTAGGAAGTAATAAATCTTGTTTTTTAGAGAGACATCAATATGGGTGGGTAGAGTTCACATTACTAGCAATTTTGTTAACCCATCCAACTAAGCTAAAATGCTTATGTCTGGAGTGGGTTCACGGCAATAATGGGCGGGATTCAATTCAAAAGCAATTAGGCTATTGATGCTTCAACTATATCTGGATCCACTGTACCAATATTAAAAAATCTTTTACCAATAGATTGATACATTATTCCTGAGTGACAGGCTACTACTTTTGCCGCAGGATTACGCTAATAAATAATCTATACTAATATTATAAAGAGGGAAAGTTTTTTTTTAAGATTCCTTGCAATGTGGGTAGAATTCACATTACTAGCAATTTTGTTAACCCATCCAACTAAGCTAAAATGCTTATGTCTGGAGTGGGTTCACGGCAATAATGAGCGGGATTCAATTCAAAAGCAATTAGGCTATTGATGCTTCAACTATATCTGGATCCACTGTACCAATATTAAAAATTCTTTTACCAATAGATTGATACATTATTCCTGAGTGACAGGCTACTACTTTTGCCGCAGGATTACGCTAATAAATAATCTATACTAATATTATATAGTAGAAGTTTGTTTGTTTGTTTGTTTGTTTAAACTAATCTACAAAAGTATACTTTGTGGATTTGGATGAAGTTTAGTCTGGAAGTAGCTTGAAGCTTGAGGAAGGTTGTATTTTTTTTATCGTGATAAAGTCTATGGGAGCGAAGCCCTGCACGCCTGCTAGTAATAAATAATTTTCTAAACTGGTATGTATGTATGTATGTCGGGCAGGTGTCCGCAACTCCACGACCATGCGCGTATTTTGCGTGAGGGGTAAGATTTCTCTTCACTCAATCCATGCCAGTTCCTCCAGGAAGGCGAGCAACGCCCTTGTTTTGCTTACCATTTCTCGGAGGGTACCTGGGTTGCCGAAGTATTTAGTCCTGTAATCCGCTACTACAGGGCAGCTTAGTAGCAGGTGTGCTGCTGTTTCGTCCTCCTCCATGCAGGCTCTGCAGAGTGGGCTGTCTGTGACTCCTATTAAATAGAGGTGTTTATTAAATGATCCATGACCGGTTAGGGCGGCTGTCACCAGCCGCATTTGCGGTTTAGATAGTCTAAGGACCTGTTTCGACAAGCGGCCATCAAGGGTCGGGAGAGCCTCTTTGGCCTGCCTGCACTCACCATGGTCCACCCATAGTTTGTGGTGTAGGTCTCTGGTGCGTTTCCTTACCAGGTGACGCAGATAACCGAAGGGGAGTGGTGCAATGGGTTCGGGTCCCATAATCGCCATACTCGACGCCCTTCTAGCGAGTTCGTCCGCTGCATCGTTGCCTCGGGAGTCGCTGTGTCCTTTGATCCATTGAATGGTTATATTGTTGTGTCTACCAACCTGGTTAAGGAGATTGTGACACTCCAAGATCAGCCCGGAGTTAACTATGTGGCTGTTCAGTGCTTGCAGGACCGCCATGCTGTCCGAAAGTATACGTATTGAGTGGTCCTTAACTTCCCTGTTTATGATGGCCGAAGCTGCCAGTGAGATGCCCAGGCATTCGGCCTGGAACACTGTGTTGTAGACCCCCAAAGGTCTGGCTATACGAATGTTGAGATCCTCCGAAAAGACTCCTGCACCCGTACCAGTACCTGTTTTGGAACCATCAGTGAAGACACGCACCTCAGAGGGACACAACCCCTCACAGCGGTGATCCTCGTACAGTTGGATTCTGTATTTTTTGTCAAAGACGATTTGTTTGGGCACCCTGTCATTAACTGCCTTCGTTATGGGGAGCTCGTTGTTGAGTTCCTCAAGCAGAGCAGTGTGCTGTGTTTCTTTCTTACCCCAGAGGTCCAGTGTTTTAAGACGCACTGCTGCCATCGTCGCTTCCTGTTGTATGAACAGATGGAGCGGCGGGAGCCCCAGCATCGCCTCCACAGCTGCTGTCGGGGTAGTTCTCATGCAGCCCGTTATCGCCACGCAGGCCAGCCTTTGCATGCGTTGCAGTTTGTTTACGGCTGTGACAAGCTTGGTGCGGGGCCACCACACCACGGCCCCGTAGGTAATCATCGGCCGAATTACAGCATTGTACAACCACATTGTGTTTTTTGGGGATAAGCCCCACTTCTTACCTATCATTTTCTTGCATTGCCAGAAGGTGATGCATGCCCTGTTTAATTTGTAGTCTAGATGGTTGCTCCAGTTTAGTTTACAGTCCAGAATGACCCCCAGGTATTTAACCTCACTAGACAACTGGAGTTCTGTATTGAACAGCTTAGGTAGGCGATGAAGGCCTAGAGTTCGTTTATGGGTGAATAAGATTAATTCGGTTTTAGTGGGGTTTACCGACAAATCATACTCCCTGCACCATCGCTCCACGATGCGTAGCGCTTGCTGGGTGAGGTTACAGATGGTTCCTGTTACCTTCCCAGGCACGAGGATTGCGAGGTCGTCTGCATAGCCTATTGTGTAATAACGGTGAGCGTTGAGTTGTGTGATGAGGTCATTGATCACTAAATTCCAGAGGAGAGGTGATAGCACGGTAAAAACGGTCTACTGTCTAACGGTCTAAACTGGTAATGAAAACACAGAAACTGTAAACTCGCTTTGGTTTTTCTCGCTATACAATCAAAGAATATTGACAAGTTTAATATTAGAAAATCAAAGGAAATTATCAATTTCTTTACACCTATTTAAAGATTAACTATTTCTATTACACTTGCACACTCATACAGCTATACTTAAAAAAATTTTTCGTATTCTAGAATGCCCTGGTGTTGGTGATGGGTAGCAAGGAGGAGGACGTGCCCGCCGCCCCCGTGGAACAGACGCGCTTCGTCGAAGACATGAATGAGGCGGAGCTCGCTACTGCTGTGAGTATAAAGCTATTTTGACCTGACTATCATAAAGCTATGAATACCTACTGGAAGTCTGCCATGAGTTACCGATCGCTCACCGCAAGTGGTCTTGGATTGGCCACACTCAACAAAGTGACCCTAGCCACATCTCTAGACAAGATCTAGAGTGGACCTCACAGGGGAAGTGGAAGCATGGCCGTTCGAAGCTTACTTGGAAGCGTTCGGTAGCAGCCGAGTTGAAGAAAACCGGGTTAATGTGGCTTGAGGTGAGGCGCGTACCTCAAAACAGAACGCGATGGCAGAGCACTGTAGATGCCCTCTGCCCCACCTAGGTGACTTAGGACATTAAGTCACCGTAAAGCTAAGCGGAATGGTTTATGATTTTAGCAGTACTTGAATGTATGTACACATGTAGACGTCTACAAGTTGTGTTTCTGAGACAGGGCAACAAGGGTTAGTACTTTATGGCAGGTGTGTAGCAGGGCAAATAATATTTTATTTTTATTATGGACAAGATCAATTACTTTAAAATTAATTTCTTTTATATAATTTCTTCTAGACATTCACAACATACTATAATTTATTCGCCATAATATTCGAATTCATGTTAAATCTCTTTCGAATTGAAGAAAAAATCTTATTGAATTTGATACGGAAAATAGGAGGCTGTCCTTAACTGTTTAGACATATGTATGTCCTCAATAGGACCCCATAATTAAGCTTCTGGCTACCAGGAATATGTTGCAAGTAAAATGTTTTGAGCTTTTATTCAAACAAGAATGGCGGTCATCTAACAAATTTTTGTTGGCATAATTTTGTTGCGTCTATTAATGGAAAATATACAAGAATATAGAGTTTCAATTCATGATCACTTTTGCCTTAAGATCCACTATTAAAGGAACTCTTGAAAAAAAGATATTCGTTGAAGAAGCTTTAGAGGTTATGTCTGGCCATTATTACGTAAACCGATTTATTGGAAGCAGACTGGTACCGTAGACTATATTATATCCATAGTCAACGCTAGTGTGGAAAACATAGACCTAGTAGTGAGCCATAGTCAGTTGGCCAGGGATCTCCCGGCCGTGATCTCACGGCAGCATCGAAAAAGCGGCTGTCGCAATCGAAGGCTGGGCACGCCACAATCGCTGCGATAACTTTGAGGAGTGGCTGGAGAGACGCCACGGCGTCCTCACCTTCCACCTGACGCAGGTGCTTACTGGACACGGGTGTTTCTGGAGGTACCTATTTCGGATTCAGCGGGAGGACACGCCCAGGTGTCGACATTGCGTGGACCACCTGGAGAACACGGTGGAGGTGTGCCCCGCTTGGGCAGAGCTTTGCCGTTTCCTCGTTGAGGCTATCGGCGGCGGTGACCTCTCACGCCCAACCCTGGAGCGGAGCGAGTGGGAATGGAATGCAGTCGCCTCCTTCTGCGAAGCAGTAATGCTAGCGAAGGACAAGACCGAACGCGCGAGGGAGAGGCAGCTCTCTTCCTCACGCCCCAGCCGCTGCGGAATACGCCCCGTGCGTCGTGGATCGCGAGCCGATCTCCGGCCACCGTAGACGCGGACTTGCGAACGGCGAGCAGGCGTAGCTCACCGTCCGGTAAGGACCAGGCCCGGGTCAACGGCGCATCGTGTTCCACGCGCGCCTCAAAGAGCTGTCACCACCAGTAACGGGGTCCCATAAGGCCATTGCCTACCGGGGCACAACCCCGGTAATGTTCTAACGAGATACCGCGGCCCCGGAACTTGAGGGCAGCTGAAGGAACAGGGTGGGTTTTTAGTCAGCAGAAGTCTGATACTCCCTTCCGCTTTACCCAGAGCGGGAGAAGTCATTGATTGATTTACCCACTGTTCGGGGTTGGGGTGAGATAAAGATATACAAAGATTAAGATTATAAAGATTACTATATTTCAGTATTACAAATGGGATAACAATTAAAACTAATGAGGTGAATGGGATGAGATTGAGTTGCGCCCGATATGCTATTCGAAAGCGTACTGACTATTTTACTTAGGTGATACATAAAATATTCAATGCATAGTGCGCGGTGTCGCAATTACGCTGACATGTTAATATAGTTCGGTGATTGACCCGAACATGCTCCCGAGGGAGGAAAAGATGAGGTTAGTATGTATGTAAAGTTAGATGGGTACTGAAATTAATATTAACAAGGTTAAAACAATGTTCTTATAATTTTATTTACGTAGGGTTAGTTATGTTAAAAGATGAGATGAAGGTAACATTATAACTTAAACAGAATCGCTACAGTGTAAATCAGGAAGAGAAAATACACGAAAGATCGGTGAAGAACCTCTATCTTCCTTTTTTTGTAAGCACTCACTAGATAGAGCTAGTCTCTTAGGATCACTGTTCACTGATTACTACTAGATTGCCTTTTTTCCCTAATTTCACTATACTCAATCACAACGCTTTCTGGATCGGTGCGTGGAGCTGGCAACGCAGTCGCCGCAGTGGTTGTTTGCCGCTCTGCTGTAGACGCGGGACGATTCCTTAGCCGCCAACATTTAAAACAGTAAGCTGCTACCAAGGACAAGATTGCCAATATGATGAGATATATAGCAGCATACTGATGGACGTCGTGGTGGGAGATTTCGGTGCTCAAAGGTTCACTCTGTTTTATGATTTCAAGACTTTTCTTAATAGCTTCAAATTGCATGAGGTTGTCTGAGTTATTGGGGTTAAGCTCATATGGGATTTCTGGCATGGTGATATTTATCATGTGATTAATTGGTGATATTTCTGGTGAGATAATCTTTGTCGTCGTGCTAATTTTACTAGACAATCTTTTGGTTGAATACACCATAAAATCATTTGTTTTTACTAAACAGCCTTCCCCTACACGCAACAGACCTGCACCAGATAATCTTACTGCCTGAACTTGATGTTCACACAGAAGTTTCACGTTACATTCATTGCAGCATAAATAATAATATTTGTTTTCTGATGTTAACTCTTTCCAGTCATTCTTGCACGAAGTAGTTTTTGTTTTGCAGGTTCTTGTGCCTGGGATCGTCTCGCAAAGGCTATGATCGTCTCTCATGTGATGAATAGGCTTTCTAATATGACATAGAATAGTCGCAGGATTTTGTAATGCGCATGACTGCAGATCCGTGTCTGTGATACTCAAATACGAATCTTTTCGTGTATTGATGGCTGCCAATTTAGAGACAAGTTCGACCTTCATCATCATGTTATTTGTCGCAATGCGTGGAACCGGGATGAGATTGAATACTTCGTAAATATCCCTTTCGATCAGGGGTATTTTTATTTCTATAATAAGATATTTTCCAGAATATTTGGCTCTTACTTTGAGCAAGTTATAAATATCATTAAGGTTGAAGCTGTCGACAGGAACTACCAAGTCTCCAGATATCTGTGCTGAAATTGTGCTAAGCTCCGATCTAAGTTGCTTTGGAGATATCAAATGAAAATCTAATTTTCCACTATAAATGTCAGTCACTGTATCTAAAATTGAGTCCTGGATTCGACGAAGGGTATACAGCAAGTTGTTGGCAGTGAAAGCCGAGGTTAAGAAGTCTGTGATCATAGTTACATTTTGTACTTGTTGAGCGAGATTTTTATAAGAATCTTGAAGATAATTAAGCTTTTGATTAATTAATTTGTGATGTTTCGTGATAGTATTCTCCATCCTTTTCATAAGATTAAATTCAGCTTCTACGACCGATGTTTGGTTTTTCCAGAGGTTGTATAGGTGGTTTTAATTATGTTTTAAAAGCTCAATATCCTTTTCATATTTTTCTGCAAATCGTTGGTCCAATACTCCGAATAAACTATTTGCAATGTAGCTTACTCCGTCTAGCAAGCCACGTCTACGGCGTTTCTTATTAGTCATAATCGAGTCATTCATCATGACAATATTATCATAATGTCTAATTTATATTAATTAATTGATTTATATTAATTTTATTTATGTTTATAGATACACGCGTAATGATCCCGCTCCGATGGCTCGAAGGACCAATGTTCGGGGTTGGGGTGAGATAAAGATATACAAAGATTAAGATTATAAAGATTACTATATTTCAGTATTACAAATGGGATAACAATTAAAACTAATGAGGTGAATGGGATGAGATTGAGTTGCGCCCGATATGCTATTCGAATGCGTACTGACTATTTTACTTAGGTGATACATAAAATATTCAATGCATAGTGCGCGGTGTCGCAATTACGCTGACATGTTAATATAGTTCGGTGATTGACCCGAACACCCACCCAGGAAAAAAAGGGGTCCCCCGACACTTCCAAGGTATTTGAAGTTTATTATATCGAAAATCTGTTTTAAACAAGTAACTAGCGTTATGAAACCTATACTTACAGGCATTAAGTATTACAAGTTAATTGCGGTTCTGTCTCTAGGATGGCAACGCATGTACAATGCCTTTTGTAATGCAGATCCATATAGGCCGCGGAGATCACTTTCCATCAGTCGGAACATCTGTTTGCCATAATCTAATATGGGTCTTAGTTGTATTAAATAAATAAATAATTAAAACTAGGTAATAGGTCCTTATAAAAAATGAAACAATTTGTTTTATATATGTGTGTATTTATTCTTTATCTTCTCTTATGATAATATCGTCCAAAAACCCTGCTGGTGGAGTAATAATTGTCTGATGTCAGGCCCATCCAAGATACCAAACTACTGTCATGGTATGCGCGCAACATCCGACGCTTCGTCTTCCCACTAAGCAACAGCAACAGTACTCTATTGTTCCTGCACGGCCGGGCACATTATTTTCTATTAATATATATACATAACATTGCCTTCTAGAGACATGACGTGATTTGATTTTACCCCTAATAAGGGTTGTATCACTACTGCCTCTAAGATTGTATTCAGATGAATTAACTCGCTCACAGCATACCTCAATCCTGTATCCGCCGTGGAAACGTACATGTTCGCCATAACATGAAAGTGCTTGTCGTATTTGGTACGTTCCCAGGATGAATAGAATGAGGTCTCTATATTCTAAGACAGGAAAGTAAACATTGTTTCTGTTTGCTGATATGTTTTGGAAATTAGAAATTCTTCTATTCATATTGACCGCCTCAACCATACTAGCCAGATTATTTTCTAAATTCATATTTTGCCTAATTATGTTTAATATTTCATTGGCATATTCATTGTCTTGCAAGCGAGCACCAAACTTATTTGGTGAAGCCGCTACTATCTGGAAGTTTTGCATCATGTGGGGAAGTGATCTATGGAAATATTCTGGCCTCAGTAATTAAAATCTCTTTTAAAATATCCGTTTAGCACTTCCACTTATGCGGCAGTTAACACACATTATGCGAGTAGGATGCAATAACAACAAAGTCCAAAGTATCAGGTAGAATCGTAGTCCAAAAGAGTCAAAGCAAAACGTCTTCGTCCTAAATAGCAGCTGATCGGAATCCTTAAGCAAGCAGTAGTCGCAAGGAAAAACTCAGTTTATACACAGAAGCAGCTAATAATTACAAAAGTACGGAAACACAACCGACATTACACGAGATAGCGGCAGTTGTCAATACACCTTACGCAAATGTCAATGTCATGTCGTATTGTTGCCATACTTTGCTTGCAGTATGACTTTATTTTAGTACTTATTTATTCAGCAGAATAAATTCTTAACAAAAATCTGCAATTAAATTTATTATGGTTTATCAATACGCTTGTAAATTATACTTATGCGATAAGGGCAAAGCACTTTAAGTAAATTGGAGTAGATTTACCAATATATGGCAGAGAAGCCAGCAGAGAACTTTCAACTGAGACAATATTAGGCTAAAAGACACGAAGTCAAATTGTACAGGAAAAAAATCTTTTTAGCAAAAAATAGAACCGACTTCCATATAAAAACACTATAAAGGCAAAAATAACTTTAATTTCGGAAGGCGGTGTCAAAAACGAAAATATATATAAAACTAAAGACACCACCTTCCGAAATTAAAGTTATTTTTGCCTTTATACTGTTTTTATATGGAAGTCGGTTCCATTTTTTGCTAAAAAGATTTTTTTCACGCTTTTTAGTGGGTCGGTTTGTAATTTATCTAGTTACAAAAGCCAAAATGTCAACTACTTATCACCTTTTACAAAATATTGCTTTTCCCGGTGCAGAGCCGTTAATTTTTGAGGAGTTCTCCTGGTACATCACCATCAGCTCTACTGCATTGTGACGAGCATAAAGTGCTTAATATCCATAATCAAGTAATCTAATCGCAATCAACGAAATACTTATTATTGAGTAGTTTCGGTGGCCATCTGGGGTCTTCATCATCAGTTCCACTTCCTCAAATGGTGCTTTTCGAGAGCAACTGCACAAGGTACTATAGTCTGGCAAACGAAAGTAGAGACTGAAAAAGCGCGGCAAATTTAAAAAATATCAGCATAGCAACCCCAAAACTATTATGAAATACCAGGAATAACCTTATTTGATACTTTAGAATTATCTATTTTATTTCATCGGTATAAAAATACAAGAGGTATTTTAGGTAGGTAATAGTTTCGATATTGTGTCTTAATTCGAATTAAAGAAAACAACAGTAAGTACTCTAAAATAGTTCTGATTTATTCACTATAATCAAAATCTGAATGTAAGACTTCCATGTGGAAAGTAAAATTAGAAACACTGGAATCATTGATTCCTACGTTAATTATAAAACTTTCTAAATTAATTTCTGTAATTCTGTCCCTTTCTTTATATTTATTTTCAACATGGATGAGATGATCAGTCATTTTCTTTCACTCCTCGGGAGTTATATTTTGAAACGACACTTTTATAACTTTCTCTAACTCCACTGCAGGCTACTATTTTTACTTGCCACTTTACGTTTAGCGAAACTCCATACTAATTCAATGGCATTTAGATCGCAGTGGTAGGGGGGAAGACGCAATACCTCGTGCCCATTCTGCTTCAGAATTTCATCAGCTTCATATACTGGTTCTGATGTTTCGTTTTAAACTTGTTTTCTAACGATATAAAATTCGTTAATTTTGTTACGAATAGCATCTATGTCGAAACTATCTAAGTCGGACACTGTGAGTTTATATGGCCTTTACGCGCACCTTCCTTTTTAATTATTTTTAATGTAGTAACGCTCACTTCTGTAAAGAATGGTAAAACAGAATAATTAAGTTCTGCAAATCATGAATTCAATTACATCTTTATAAAAGTTATGTACTCCTAGTAAAAACTTACTAGTGATTGAAGCTATTTCGTCCAAGTACTGGTTCTGGGTTCTTATCCTATCTTTCTGCTCTAAATCCGTAAGTTTTTCAATAGTTTTCACTATCTCATCAACCCCTGCTATATCCACCAGATAATCTATAACAGAAAAACCAAATTAAAAACCATGCAACATTTAATAGTATTAAATAACCATTATGCATTATTATGAAGGTGTTTAACATACTATAAAATGAATGTGTATCAAAATAGATAAATATTTTTCCTCGCTAAAAGATAAATATAAATTATGAATTACGACAAAGTATCAACTAAGTAGCGTCATACTTACTTATGAAATCGAATACCACATGTAAACAATTTTGTTTTTGTTTGAATTCGGCGTCTTTCTCCTATTGTTTTTCTTGATATTTAGATATCATGCGAAACAACATCTCCCGTACTCCACTTTTAACAGTTTTGTTCATTTTTCGCTGAATAAACGCTATTAACAAGATCACAACAAATCACCAACAACACGCCATCTTGTTTTGGAAAAGTGAGTTTGACATTAGTATAACATTGCCATATAAAAAGTTTGCAAATAAATCGAGTGTCTACTTTCGTTTGCCAGACTCTATAAAAAATACCCAAAAAAAAAAAAAGAAAAAAAAAAAAAAAGAAGAAGAAGGTGTGCCTATAATATTTGAAGAGTTCCCTCGATTTCTCCATGATCTCATCATCAGATCCTGATTTCATAACAATGGGACCAACTAGAAAGTATACCCTTTCAAACAAAAAAAGAATTTTCCCAATCGGTCCAGCCATCTCCGAGTTATGAGGTAAAATAAATGAAAAAAAAAAAAGTTCAAGACGAATTGTAAACCTCCTTTTTTTTTAAGTCGGTTAAAAAATAATCTAATCCCTTCGATCATATTAGTCAATTGTGTTTCCAAAAAAATATATATTTTCTATTAGAGTGGGTCAGTTCTTAAGCATATTTTGAAAAAAAACTAAGAAATTATTTTATTAACATTTGCAAACATGACATTTGTAGACGCTCAAATATTCTATCAACAATCTTTTCGCCATTGTTCTTTATCATCTTCTTATCCATTTCCCATGTTTGATTTTTTAGTCTCTGAATATCAATATAATGTATAGAATGAATGCATATCTCACCTACACAACACTGGGTAAGACCGCAACATGATAGCTCTAAGCAATACTGGGGTCTGATTTTCAGAGGCACGGAGAAATCTGGATATGTAATGATTTCCCATCCACAGACTGACTGAATAAAAAAAAACAATATTTCAGAGTATAACTGAAATTAACACTCCAATAGTCGCGCGTTCTACCATTGTAGAACGCGTGTACATTTTGTTGAATTTTGTCGCAAGTTGAAGGTCACTCACGCACACATTCTTAGTATTCCTCTATTACTACGCAATAAACAATAGTACTGTCCTTGCGGCGATGGACGCGGCCGCATGTCTGTGAAATTTGGCGCCAAAAGTGAATTTCTACGATTGTAGAGCGCGCGACCACTCACGTGACATTTTTCTCGTAAGTTGCCGTTCATGTTTTTTGTTGTAATAATGTTGATTACCTTTTTATTTATTGTTATGTTTATTTATTTTTAATGTTATGACATGTACAACTTATTGTAAGGTTAGTAGTAACAAGAGTGGTCCTTTTTTTCAGAGAAATGGCTTCCCGCAGTGAAGAAGAGAGAATTAGTAGATGGCTGGAGAGTAGACACTGATCCTAGTGATATAGCAGAGAGTGACCCTGAAGATCGATTATTAGAAGAGGACTGGTTGGAAGAATCTCAGCACGATACGGACATTGGATACGGATATTGTGGACAAAATATGCGGTTCTTACGACGACACAAGAAATACACCAGGAAGCTTTGTTATATATGTAACAAGTGGATTTGTCCCGCCCATCAGGTTCTTCTTTGTCCCGATTGTGCCAAAAACGAAGAAATGGAGGTGGAAGACATGACTGATTAAGAAATATGAGACTTATAATGTTAAGAGCAAAAATTTTGCGTTTCTTTTTTTGTTATTTAAAAAAAACTGTTTTTAGTTTCTAATATGTTTAAATATGATTATGTTTTGTTTGTTTTAGCTTTATAATAATAAATTTTATCTTAATATTTTTTATTTATGAAAATTTGCTTTAAAACTCCATCATTAAATATGTTCTACAAATGTAGAGCGCGCGACTACTAACGTCCCAAATAGAGGCGCGCCTACTGGAGTGTTAAAAAAGTGATAGTTCTCATGCTCATCATATTTTGTAAATCGCAAGAATATTTGGAATTTCAAGATTTGCAAAGAATCTATGCAGGTCTATGTGAATCTAACTTTTATATAATTTGTTTCAGTTGGACTTGCCTGAGGGTCTGATAAACTTGGGCAACACATGCTACATGAATGCTACAGTACAGTGCCTGAAGACAGTACCTGAACTTAAGAATGCCTTACTTAGTTATGATAAGTGTGAGTGGTTTATATTTATTTGTTTTAAGCAACTCTTCCATAGAAACAGAGATGTGTCCTCTTTAC
The DNA here is from genome assembly GCA_943138885.2 of Tholera decimalis. Classification (NCBI taxonomy): domain Eukaryota; kingdom Metazoa; phylum Arthropoda; class Insecta; order Lepidoptera; family Noctuidae; genus Tholera; species Tholera decimalis. The sequence continues at coordinate 32,336,229 of OW964560.2, forward strand.
GTGCACAATAGTGTCTTTGATTGATTTTTGGCTGAAGACGAAGTTGGAAACGACCTACGGCCGAAAGCAAAGATTATACTGGTCCAAAATTCATTACAAGATTGGCAATTACGTAATATTTCAAAAATAAGTTTTGGCATAGTGTCAATTAAGATTTGTGGTAACAAACAACACTATTGGGACCTTTGGCCTTGGCCAAAACAAATCTTCAACCAAATTTAGTCAATGCCGATGTTTGATGTTTAGTCCGTATGCGGTCGAAGGCGAAACCGAATGTTCGATCTGACAAAAAATTTAATCTATCAATGAAATAGTATACAGCAAAGCCTTTATCTGTCTTTTTCTTCGATTATTTAGTATATAGCACCCAAGATTTTGATATGATTTTTACTTATTGAAAGAGTTTTTATAACTTTGGGATTGTGTATATAAATTCAACCTGTGCTAACCCGCGGTGGGTGGCTAGTGATCTATAATATCGTTTCTTAATTTTTTCCCGTTATATCTCAACAGCGTCTGGTGGCGGCACAGCAGGAGAACTAACCTCAGCCCTTAGTGACACCATGTCAGCCCTAGATGGGGGGAGCGCGGGGGCTTGCGCAGGCGCAGCCGCCAAGTTACTGCGCGCCCTGCATGCTACCGCGCCGCGCTTCGCGGAGAGAGGGCCCGGCGGCGGGCTGGCGCAGCAGGACGCTTCGGAGTGCTGGACGGAGATCATTAGAGCGCTGCAAGCTAGGCTGCCGTCTGCACCCAACACCCCCCCAGACAGGTAAGAGGTTTATACAGTAGTACCCAACTGATATGGCTTACCGATGTAACTGCGCAGAACATGAATTTTCGCACCGCGCTTCGTTTCCTTTACCGCTATTGGTTGGCAGCTGCCGCCATCACAGAACCGTTGCTTGCCTGTCGGTTTTCTACAGATTGTACTTCGGGGAGTGTGCGCAGGAGCTCCAGACGCACGGCTGGGTACCACCCACACTTTGTTAATATACCGTCTTGTCGTACCAAGCACTTCTCTTCCACATTTATTGTGCGCACAGCCAAGCTGTGGAATTCTCTGCCGGCTTCTGTGTTCCCTGCCACTTATGACCTTTCAACCTTTAAAGCACGAGTAAATAGGCATCTTCCGGGCTCGCTCGTCCCATCTTAGACCTCATCTATCGCTTACCATCAGGCGAGATCGAGGACAAGAGTGGGCCCATCAATAATAAAAAAAAAAAAAAAGCAGATAAAAGAGGTTAGAAAGGAAATAGTTCCTGATTTGTATGAGAACGCGTGTCGCCGCTTGTCTCCCCACTCTGTAGCTCTACTACAAGCAAGAGGCCCGTTACGTATGCGAATTACGCACACAAATAAATTACACACACTTAAATCGAGAGCTTGCTACTGATTATAACTCACTGTTGATAAACATGCGCCGTGCATCACGGCCAATCAGGGCAAAGGACAAAACGTCAATGGTTGAAGTGTGGCGCATGCAGTACACTGTAAGCGGACTTGGTCATTGCGTTGATTAAACGAGTACACAACGAGCAATGTATACTTTTTGTAAATTGTTGCAATAATGTTGTTAATGTTCGGAATTTCATAGTGATCAGAATATTTTCATGTTTTTTACAAATAAAATTGTAATTGAATGTTATTTTCGACTTACCAATGGAAAGATATACCTCCTCGCTCTATACTTGCGGTCTGTTTTTTTGTTTTACAGGTTATAATTGCACAACACGGCATTTTAAAGCAGAGCTCTGTGTTCCGAAGTAATCCGAAGCGCACTAAACGCAGTGAATGAATTAATCGGTCGCGCTATGATTGTCATATCATAAATGTGGCGCGCTCGTCACGCCCACATTACCATTCCAACCTTATTCATCTATTCCGTGGCCGTCATGTTAACGCGCGACGCGTGACACGTGAGGGAGACGGAAATAACAGCTGCAGTGTATTATGAACCTTATAGTAGTGTCCTAAGGTTGACTGTAAGTTTTAAGCGTTCTTTCGTTAGTCTTAGGGGCCATACTTTCTTTTCTGCACGAACGAACATTCACGACGCGCCTTATCAGTTGGATACTACTGTACCACTTTGTTAACCAGTCTTATATCACCCAGGAGACATTTAAACCCCTGACGCAAAATAAGGGGTGTTATAAGTTTGACTTGTCTGTCTGTACACTGAATCTTTTAAATAACTTCGATAATTCGAAATTATTTTGAAACAAACTAAATTTCATTAAGTTTCATTCAAAATTATTGCTGATTTTAGTCTCTGGTCCCAATTGAAAATAATTTGCATAATATATGAAAAATTTGAACACCTACCGCGTAAGTCCAGGGTATCACTGAACTCGAGATTTAGATTTTTACTCTTTTAAAAATTTCTTGGTTCAATATCGATGTCGTATGTGTAATACTTCTGCCGGGGTTGCAGGAATGTTATAACGAGATACCGCAACCCCGGAACGTAAGGGCAATTGAAGGAACAGAGTAGGTTTTAATTCAGTAGAAGTCTGATACTCCCTTCCGCTCCACCCAGAGCGGGAGAGGAGTCAGTAAACGATTTTCCCACCGAAACAAAATCGAATACTTGTTGATTGAGTATCGCGTGTAGCCACTGATGCTTTTGAAGTTTTCTATCACGAAACAGGCTTAAAGAATATAAATTGAATGGTCAGGTACTTACAGGGATACTGGGAGTCAGAAGATCACCACACTATGTCACTAGCAGTCATATTTCACCAGGTTTTGAGTGTTTTTCACCGCGCGCGCGGAGTTTGCATCCGCCGGCCAGCTAGCTTCGTTTTACACTAGTTTTTCCTCGCTTCACCAGATGGCGGGAGCGATGCGTTGTTCGAGATGTTACTCAAAGCGATAGGTGAATGCGAGTGGCGGCAAATTTGAATAAGGAATGGACTTAGGGAAACATCCTTAAGCCTGTTCACTTGTGTAGTAATAATCATATTGTTTTTCACAGATCATCAGTGATTGAGCAATACTTTGGCGGTACTCTCGACGTGGAACTGGTCTGCTCGGAGGCCGAGGAGGCTCCCTCTCGCACCAAGGAGACATTCCTACAGCTGTCCTGCTTCATCTCGCAGGATGTCAAGTACCTGCAGTCGGGGCTTAGATCTGTGAGTTCTATTTTTAGCTCCATGACCTGATTCCTCCATCTCCCTTTCACTACCGGTCTACCAGACGCACGGCTGAGTACCATCCACACTTGGTTGATATACCGTTTTGTCGTACCAAGCGCTTCTTCTCCACATTTATTGTGCGCACGGCCAAATTGTGGAATTCTCTGCCGGCTTCTGTGTTCCCTGCCACTTATGACCTTTCAGCCTTTAAAGCAAGAGTAAATAGGCATCTTCTGGGCTCGCTCGTTCCATCGTAGACCGACATCTATCGCTTACCATCAGGCGAGATCGAGGTCAAGAGCGGACTCATCCGAAATAAAAAAAAAACCCATAAAAGGATTTAGAAATTTCATCTTTAACAGCTTCTAGTATGGAATCAACTGAAATGGCAAGAATCTTCGTCTGCTTAGCGTTTTTCCTACTATGTTTGGGTTGGCTTTCCGTTTAACCGGATGCAACCCATTAGCTGGGTAACATAATACCTCTTGGTTAGACCAGTGTCTGACATACTGGCTTCTGACTACCTGTAACCACTGTCAAAGATGTTTAAATGACAGGCGGGACCTGTGCTTCACGTGCTTTCCGAGGCGCCGGGGTATCATACCACTAACTTCCAAACTCCGGGCTACTACTAAGAAATTCCTTGCAGAAAAACCAAATATTTTCTTTTTGACGTGACAACGTCTTATAATTCGATGAAGCTGGCTGCACGCACGAAAATACATGACTCTTGCGGCGTTACCTCGCTCTGAGGCGTTCCATCGCTCTGAGGCGTTCCAAAGCAAATCAAATTGGATCTACAAGTTGACATTTATGTATGACTCAACAAGTCAAGTACTAGGCTATCATAAAACGCTAAGAGATGACGTCACTGTGTAGGGATTCTTCCATTGTCATGAGCAGTGCAGTAATAGTGATGTAAAATTAAAATTTTCTTTTGAAAAATGCAACCATTCCATCAGTATTTTCTTATGACGTTGACACGTTCAACTATCGTCAGTAAACCGACTTTACAGACAACTGATTTTTTTTTAGTTGATAGACTTGCGTTTGACCATAGTCTCACCTGATGTTAAGCGATGATGTGGTCGAAGATGGAGCACGCTTGCCTAGAAGTAACCTATTCACTCTTGACTTAGACTCCCAGGTTATAACTATCAGGAAACACCGACTCCGGAAGGGAATTCCACTCCTTAGCCGTACGCACAATGAAAGTATTTCCAAAACGTTTCGTGCGTACGGGTGGGATGTCCACCATGTAACGATGGCGCATCGCCGTTTGTCTTGTAGTCCGATGATGGAACGGGTTTGGTGGAATAAGACTGTGCAATTCCATCGCACACTCCCCGCAATGTAACCGATAGAAAACTGACAGGCTTGCAACACGTCGCCGATGTTCTAGGCTCTGGAGCCTTGTCTCGAACAGTTTCTCGTTGCCGATGAGCCTTTCAAAATCCAGTTCAAAAGTGGTAAATGGCGAGAATAACATAAGAAAAGGAATGGAACTACTGATATTTCTTAGCTTTACAAGTTTAGTGATCTATCCATACTGTAACATTATAAATACGAAAGTCTCTGTATGTTATGCTTTCACGGTTAAACTGTTGAAGCTATTTTAACGAAATTTGACAAGGAGATAGGTGAGGATCCAGAGTCAGACAAATGTACTCGTAGTTTACTCTTAATTTCAGAATCAATTCTTAGTGACTAAAATAGGAGGTGAAAGTTTAACAAAAAAGAACGCCGAAAAAAGTCGCCCGCAATGCTAATTCATACGACTTTTTGCGGCGAAATTTTTAGACGTATTTAACATAAAACTTAATAACTACCTAAGTTTAGCAGCTTGTTATTATGTTTCTTATACACCGTTAAATTTTGATCGTTTTAATCCCGTGGAGGGTCGAACCGGTGCATGAAACACTATCGATATGTAAAGATAAAGTTAAAAATATAGTACTTTTTTTATAACTCGAATAAATTTACACCTGAGTGAATAAATAATGCAAACCATTAGTAGACACCATTCGATTATAAAAACAATGACGCGAATGAATAGCCAATACTAGACCAAACCCCGCCCCCAATCCCCATTTGATACGCGGGGCGCGCACTAAGGGCAGCGCAGGAGTGACACGTCATGAAATAAAAATTCAGTTTCTCTAAGACGCCATCCGTGTGCTGTCGCGCGAAAGTAATGGCGTCTCGGAATTACGTGTACTCCAACCTGGAGTTCGTTGCCGTGGTGCAATTTTACGCAATCGTGGGTTTTGATGCGCAGGCGGCTCGACGCCTGTACAGTAAACCAAACCACTTGCAATCTTTGCGACTGCGTAGTATACCCAACCCGCAAGTTCCGTCTGGGCAAATTATTGTAGCGGCTACGCAGCGTTTGTTGGACCACGGACAATCCCAGACACCTTCACATGCTCAGGGCCGCGGTCGCCAACCAGCCTACACACCTGAACTAGACGAAGAAATTCTCGAGTGTGACAGTGACACGTTAATGAAACTAAAAGACAATTTAATTAAACGTGCAAGATTATATATCCAAAGGAATGGCACTTTGAACAATTATTACGATATCGTGAAGTCTCACTAATGATGATTCAAGGAGATTAATTATTAGGTTTATAACTGAATTATTTTTAAACGGTTGTAAATAATTTTGATTAGGTTACTACAATTTTTTATAAACAATTTTTACGTGTTAATTAAATAAAAATACACAGGTGATTTAGGTATGTAACATAACTTTTTTTAAATTATGTAATTAGAACTTTTTATTTTTTAAATCATTGTACATAATTTTGATTCCGCATTTTTAAATACGCCATAACTAGCAGGACTGTCGAGATTGATTTTTAAATGTAGGTACCTACCGCTTTTAGCATAATTATTTTATTAGGTATGTCTTAGGTACAAAGCAGTTATGTCGGTCCTAAGCCCGTAAAAGTATGAAGGAAAATTTGGAACCATTTAATTCGTTTACGTGAACATCAGCTGAGCGAGTCAATAATCTTTATCTTAATCGCGCAGTGTAGGTACGTCGCGGTCGGTCGTTGTGTAGGTAACTATCTCGTATACTACCTATTTCATGCATTTTGCGAGTTTTACCTTATCACTTGCAATTTTTTTTTATTTTAAGAGTTACATTGATGTAAAAGCTTTTGATGAATAGTATTTTGTAAGTGAAACCACCGGTTCAAAGGATTAAAACGATCAATATTTAACCGTGTATAGTATGTATATTTTTTGAATATGATGTGTTCTAATACTGTTTTCTTTTTTTTAGAAAATGTCAGAGCAAATTACAAAAATGTCACAGACCCTAGGAAGGGATGCGATCTACACGAAAACAGTAAGTCATAGCCATTAGTGTAATTTATTCTTAGCTTGTGTTGTCATACTTGCCTAGATGTCTTTACTAACTTGTAGGTGGGGTAGATAAGAGATAGGGGTTGGACCACTTGGACCTCCTACCCTTATCGCCCTACACATATATGGCGAGGAGAGTAAAGACTAATATTGATGTTGTAATGCTCGTGAATGAAAGCTACTTATGGTAACGGATCGCCTTATTGTTGATGGTTTAATTTTATGCCTGGAGACTACTATATACAGCGTGGAGACGACGATATTACTTTAATTGAAAACACTGGCATTGCTGGTTCCTAGAAACATTTATAAACTATCAAATATATCCTTTTTCTTTTTTTTTTTTTTTAACGTGGTAAAATCATCAAATAAGTCCTCCCACCCCGGGCAGGGTGGGGGGGACTGTCAGACTTTTACTGACTAAAATCCACGGTGTTCCTTCAATAACCCTTTACGTACCGGGGTCACGGTAATGAGATAAGTCCCACGACCCCGGCAGGCTTCGGCCCTCTGCAGAGGGGGCCTCGTCATGTTGCTGACGCTCTTTGAGGCGCGCGTGGAACACAACGCGCCGTCGACCCGGGCATGGTCCATGGTCGGACAGCGAGTTGCCCTTTACTCGCTGTCCGCATGCCCGCGCCTACGGTGGCCGGAGATCGTCGGCCGACGTCCGACGCCGTGGGCGTCTACCACTGCGGCTGGGCTGGAGGGAGGACGCCATCCTCTCCCTCACGCGGCCCGCCTCCTCCTTCGATAGCATGATTGCTTCGCAGAAGGAGGCGACCGCTTCCCACTCCCTCTCGCCCCGCAGCATGGCCTCGACCAATGCCGGGCGCGAGAGGTCTCCGCCTATCGCCGCCGTGAGGACACGTCGGTGCTCTGCCCAGGCGGGGCAGTCTTGCACCGTGTGCTCTACGGTGTCCTCAGGGCGACCCTCGCAGTGGTGACACCCAGGCGTTTCCTCCTTTCCCATCAGACACAGGTACCTCCCGAAACTTCCGTGTCCGGTGAGGACCTGCGTCATGCGGTAGGTCAGGACGCCGATCTAGCCACTCCTCAAAGAGGGGTCTTACCGCCGCAATTGCGGCGTGCCCGGCCGTCGGTTGCAACAGTCGTTCCCTCCATACTGCCCTGAGATCCCGCCGGAGCTCTTCCCGCCGCGCCTCGACTTCTCGAGGCAGCGGGGATACGCCCCGGCGCTGCGTCTCCACGCGCCATTCATAGACGCGCTGGAGGGCAGTCGCCTCCAGATCCCAGGGCAGCAATCCGGCAAGGAGGTTGGCCGATTCGCCGGCGATCGTGCGGTATCCCCGGATCATTCGGATAGCCATGACCCTCTGGCATGCGACCAACTTTAGTGGTCGCGTCCGGATGCACAGGGCCCACACTGGGGACCCGTAGAGGGCCTTGGACCGCACGACGCCGGCGTACAGCCTTCGGCAGGAGGCGTTTGACCCGCTGAGATTAGGCAGGAGTCGCCTGAAGGCGGCTGCTGCCCGGTTCAGCTTTGGGGCCAAACTCAGGAAATGCTCCCTGAAGTTCCACCGGCTGTCGAGGACGAGTCCCAGGTACTTCATCGTCCTCCCGACGCCGATGCGAACCCCCTCCACCGTTATGTGGGACTCGGACCGTGGCGCGTTCCGACCGCCATGGAAGCACATGGCCTCTGTCTTGTGCAGCGCCACGTCGAGTCCCAACTGCCGGATCCTACGAACGACTGTCGCAACCGCTTGCGTCGCCAGGTCGGCCGCCGCCTGGTGCGACTCTCCCTGCGCCAGGACGAGCGTGTCGTCAGCGTAACATATTACACTGACGCCGTCAGGGAGGTCGCCGCGCAGCACCCAGTCGTATCCGATGTTCCACAGGGGCGGTCCCAAGACCGATCCCTGTGGGACACCGCACGACATCTCTCGCCGGTTCCACTCTCCCCGGTGACCGGGGTAGATGACGGCTCTGTCCGTCAGGTAGTCCTCGACTATGCGACGGAGGTAGGTCGGCACCCGGTGATACCGGAGTGCCTCCCTGATGCAACTCCAGGGCAGGGTGTTAAAGGCGTTGGAGATGTCCAAAGACACCGCCAAGACGACCCTGCCCCGGGATACCGCGTCCCCCGTCGTGAGGGCTCTCCCGCGCATGATGGCATCCACCGTCGAGCGCCCCCTGCGGAAGCCAAACTGGCACTCCGCAAGATCCGGGCCCACCCGATTCAGGTGCCCGAAGAGGCGGTCTGCAATCACTCTTTCCAAGAGCTTGCCCACCTCGTCGAGCAGCACGATGGGCCGGAATGCGGACGGAGAGTCCGTAGGGCGCCCGGCTTTCTGGATCAGGACCAGCTTTCCCGTCTTCCAGCGAAGCGGAAACTGGCCCCTCTCCAGGCATGCGCTAAAGAGCCCCCCTAGTCGAGGCCCGAGAGTCTCCGAGGCCAGGACCCAAGCTTTCCCTGGCAAGCCGTCGGGTCCTGGGGCGGTATTTTTGGCCTTGAGCCGTTGTACCGCCACTCTCAAGTCTACCTCGGTCACCTCTGGAGCGTCGTAGACGTCGTCGTCGCTGTGGTCCGCGTTTGCGCCAGCTTCAGGTTCCGTCGGAGACGGAGCCATGGGCGGGGGAGCATGCTCCCCTCGCGATGGGAACAGGGCGCTCACCACGTCCTCCAAGAACTGAGGCTGGAGACTCTGCGTCAACGGGGGAGCCCAGGGGCGGAGCCTCTCTCGCACCCTCTTGTAGGGGCGGCCCCATGGGTCCCCGTCCAGAGTCGCCAGCATCTCCTCCCGGGCCAGTTCTTTGGCCCGCCAGATCTCGTCTCGGAGGACGGCCTTCGCTGCCCTGTAGCCCTCGTACAGCTCCGCCTCTACAGTCACCGCATCCGAAGGTCGGGTGCGGCGCCTGCGGAACCTGGTGTACCGGCGTCGCGCCGCAACTCACGATTCGCGCAACGCTGCTAGCTCGCTCGACCACCAGTACAGCTGACGCCGGGCGCGTCCTTGCCGGACCCGGGGCATGGCCACGTCGCAGATCTCCGACATGGCCTCCCGGAACCACTCCGCCTCGTCGTTTATGTCGGCAGGCCTGTCCGGGGGTGACCCCCAGGCCTGCACGATCGAGGCTTCCAGGAATAGCTCCCGGTCCATCTGATCAAATATATCCTAACATCGAAATTATATGAACGATTTTTTTAAACAAATTAAATAGCATTTATGCTATTTAATTTGCATTGATTTGTATCAGGCGATCAGTTTTAGAAATAAAAGTTGTAGGTTTTTGTAGTAGCGAGCTGGCAACGTGGATAATACCGATGCGTCCGGGGGTTGTTAACCTGTCCCGTTAACAATACATCATGTAAAAAATGCTTAAAATAGAAATAATGTCCTGTGGCTAAACTACTGCACATATTCGATTGATTGTTTGTGTGCACTGCACACACTGTGCAGGTTGGGAATATAATAACTAAATACGAAGTTTAAAATCATATTGTTCTCTCCACGCTGTATACTAATACTACTATATTATATACTAATATTTATGCTATATATACTAATATTTATACTATCACATAATTATGTGAACTGAATACAACATGGCAGTCTCTACCAGTCAATCTTTGTGTTAAAAAGACCACAATGGCAGGCGTACAAAAATAAAATGAAATAAATTATAGAAAGAATATACAAATAATATATGTTGTTTTGTATGCATTTTACTTTTTGATCTTGAGTGTGTTTCGTCCATCAATCCATCTTGGGTTCTGATTGCTGATTGCGACGGATGTCCCGAATCTGTCGTCTCTGTCCCTTTTTTGAGAAGCTGGAAGAGACTGTTATCTGCCTACTATGCGCTTCAAATGCTATTAGGAATTTCAATTACCTTTATCTGTCAAATGTCACTCAAAAAGTACGGTTTGCAAAAAAAAAAAGAAAACGTAATGGCGTAAAATTATAACGGTTTATTTTACTTTGTTTAACCGAGTCTCAAGTCTTTAAATATAATATTTAATTATTTAAAATCATAATTAGATTTTTTAAACATACTTTTCTCTCTTATTTTCATTGTTGTCACCGATAACTTCGAAAGTAAAGAGAACGCATTGGCGCAAAGGCCCAGAAGTCCTGTCAAAATTATTAAAATTTTATTTTATTTTTGATGATCAAAATATGGAAAGTGGACTAGTTTTGTTTCGCTCAATATTTGTTAATAAATCCTTGTTTTGCTCACTCTACCCAAATGGTTCGATTTGACAGCTAAGACGTCACAATATGGCGCTAAGTTTTTCTTAATAGCAGTTGAAATGCACTGTACGCGTATGACTGATTGAGATAGAAGAGCACTTGTGTATTCTCTATCCCTTTCCGCAAATGTCTGTCTTTCTCCGCTATCTACTACTACTAAATGACTCTTTCAAGGATATCACCGCATCCTACAATAGGGATCTAATGGTCAGCTACACTTCCCATACCCGGCATGGCTACTCCAGCATAACTTGTGTCTATGCTTATATATTTATTTATTCACCATGTCCTTATTTCTTTTCAGAGCAAAATCAGCCGTCTGCCAGCGTACTTAACGGTGCAATTCGTGCGCTTCTACTACAAAGAGAAGGAATCCATCAACGCCAAGATCCTGAAGGATGTTAAGTTCCCCTTAGAGCTGGATGTGTATGAACTGTGCTCCGCCGAGCTGCAGGAGAGACTCATGCCTATGAGGAACAAGTTTAAGGTAATCGGACTGCTATATATGGTTTAAGACATTTATTTCACAAAAATAAGACAATTCACTTATGAGAAATACAAGTAAGTTAATCTTAATACTAAATACATTAATACTGTTATACAGACAATTGGTAGGTACTTATAAGTCATTAAACTAACTAACAAAGTCAGCAACAATATCATTATCTATACTAATATTATACTGTGAAAAAATTGTTTGTTTGAAGGCACTTATCTTCGAAAGCTCTGGGTGGATCTGGATGAAATTTGGTAAGGAAATAGCTTAAAGCTTGAGGAAAGTTATAGGCTACTTTTTACCCGACTGCAAAAAAGAGAGTTATGTTTTTATCGTGATAAAGTCCACGGGAGCGAGGACCTGTGCGATTGCTAGTGCTAGTGCTAGCAAATCCCTGCTCTGTCTGTCTGTGTGTTACTCAATCACGCCTAAACTATTGAAAAAGGACACAGGGTGCTTTTTAATGCGAAAAAAGGGCTGTAGGGGGTCAACCCCTATTTCGAAATAGGGGATGAAAGTTTGTATGGAAATTACGTCATTTTTAAAGCTGGAAGCTCGAAACTTATTTTTTAGACTTTTGATTAGAAAAAATGTACTTAAAGAAGCTATTAGCAGTAAAATATTGTAAATAGCTTATTTATGTATGAGTTTTATTTTCAAAATAATTAGTCTAAAAAATTAAAAATGCTGCCGAAAGTCACTTACTCAGTAGGCTATAAATAACACTTTTACACCTCGTTTTTTTTTTCAACAAACTCAGAGGCCAACATCTCTTTTAAAGTCTATACAATCCATAGTGATCAAATTTTTAAGAACCATGTAGGTTTGTCTGTGGTGCTTTTTAGAGGACAGAATCACACAGATTTGAGCAGGCCCCTCCAAATAGTCTCTCATTCGCGAACTTTTTTCTGTACTTTTTCGGTTTTTACACAATTCCAACACAATCAAACCACCGAGTTCCAGGCTCTTGACAGTTGAAACCCGTCATCATTGCAGCCGGTAGGATAGCTTTCAACTTGATTCAATAAATATAAATCCTAAAAATCTAAATCTGTACAAACCACTTACAGAAGTGTAATTATCATCATCAGCAATGCTCTTAAAATGGTGATGGAAATCGTCTTGAGGAAACCATAATTGGGTACCTATGGTATCCTAGTACCCAATTATGGGAAGACATGCGACATTATGGCTTACGGACCATTCCGTCTCATAGAGAGAACGCCTGTGTCCTATCAATGGGAATGTTAGTCAGGTTATGTTAACATACAGAATTTAAACTAGGAGTTTAATAACGAAATCACTCCGCTGGCCGCAACCAGATTAAATTTACGAAAAAATATGTCAAAGATTGTAATTAAATGTCTGGGCTGCCGATCAGTGAAAACAGGAATTACATAATATTGAAAGAGTATTTCCTGAAATTTTAAAAATGACCTTTTATAACTGATGAGTCACATCGTTTTTTTTAGCAACTTACTTGATTGTCCCTGAGTATTGAGGTCGGTATTGTAAATAATTAATATAGAAGGCGTAACAGATTAAGCGCAATACCTCAGACACCCCAATTAGAATATCCATATCCATACTATTAATATTATAAATGCGAAAGTAACTCTGTCTGTCTGTCTGTTATCTTTTCACGCCTAAACCGCTGAACCGATTGAGCTGAAATTTGGCATGGGAATAGTTTAGGACCCTGGGAAGGATATAGGATAGTTTTTATCCCGGAATTCTCACGGGTTCGGAAATTAGGCGGGAAAAACCTCCCACGCGAACAAAGTCGTGGGCAAAAGCTAGTTAAATTATAAGTCTAAAACAACATCCGTAACTAAATAAATTGAAACCAAACCTAGCACGCCGCAATTGCGGCGGTAAGACCCCTCTTTGAGGAGTGGCTAGATCGGCGTCACGGCGTCCTGACCTACCGCATGACGCAGGTCCTCACCGGACACGGAAGTTTCGGGAGGTACCTGTGTCTGATGGGAAAGGAGGAAACGCCTGGGTGTCACCACTGCGAGGGTCGCCCTGAGGACACCGTAGAGCACACGGTGCAAGACTGCCCCGCCTGGGCAGAGCACCGACGTGTCCTCACGGCGGCGATAGGCGGAGACCTCTCGCGCCCGGCATTGGTCGAGGCCATGCTGCGGGGCGAGAGGGAGTGGGAAGCGGTCGCCTCCTTCTGCGAAGCAGTCATGCTTCCGAAGGAGGAGGCGGGCCGCGTGAGGGAGAGGATGGCGTCCTCCCTCCAGCCCAGCCGCAGTGGTAGACGCCCACGGCGTCGGACGTCGGCCGACGATCTCCGGCCACCGTAGGCGCGGGCATGCGGACAGCGAGTAAAGGGCAACTCGCTGTCCGACCATGGACCATGCCCGGGTCGACGGCGCGTCGTGTTCCACGCGCGCCTCAAAGAGCGTCAGCAATATGACGAGGCCCCCCCATAGAGGGCCGAAGCCTGCCGGGGTCGTGGGACTCATCCCGCTACCGTGACCCCGGTACGTAAAGGGTTATTGAAGGAACACCGTGGATTTTAGTCAGTAAAAGTCTGACAGTCCCTCCGACCCTGCCCGGAGTGGGAGGACTTATTTGATAATTTTACCACGATAAAAAAAAAAAAAAAAAGACATTTTTTATAAAATAGTTATCCTTACTAAACGCAAAACGTATGCGCGTCATATAATATCCTTACACAGACGCATACACTCATGCAATATTTAGCTGCCGATACGCACGCGAGCGCATTTCCTTGAATTAAGGATAGTATTAATTTGTCATGATACTGTGTTTCCATTTTAAGTTAAATGAAAGATTTTTCCGTCAAAATTTAACACCTATTTTTTTATGACGGAAATCGATTCAGAAGCTGATTCTGAACCAACTACTTCCAGGAATTGCGTTTGTTCTGTTACACGTTGTATAATAGGGACGGAAAACTGAAAAATGTCGATGTGCCAAAGTACTTTAAACTTGTTGTGTTTATTTATTATCCTGTTACTACCAACCAAAAAAAGATATTTATGCTGCCTCAAATACGAAGTTTAGTTACGGCTATGTAGCGGAACATACTGAGTTTAATAAGTAAAGTTGGATTTATGTTTTACTAGGAATTCGAAGACGCAAATGTGGAGACATCGCTCAGCACGAAGAGCCACGGCGACAGTTCAAAGCAAATTAAGAAAAAAGACCCGACGAGGGCAGTACCTTACTGGTTCCCTAATGGTAAAATACTTTTACTTATTTCTTTTTTATACTTTTAGGGTTCCCTACCAAAAAACGGAAACTTTATAAGATCACTCTGTTGTCTGTCTGTCAAGACTCTTTATTTCGGTAACGCATGGAGATATCTGCTTGAATCCATAACCATATACTCAGGTGTACAGTCCCTTGAAGCTCCGTTTTCCTCAAGCATCGCTGCAAAGACACCCAGTGACTTCCGAGGGGTCGGCAACTGACAATTTTCACTACTCATGTTTAATTATTGCCTACCACTTCACCACCTTTGACTGGTAGAGAATGTCTTTTTTGGGGTGGGAAAAATCATCGAATAAGTTCTTGTTATCTCGCGGTATCTCGAACATTCCTGTAACCCCAGCAGGCAATGACCCTGTCGGGTCCCTTCAATGCTGTTGACTGCTCTTTGAGGCGCGCGTGGAACATGACGCGTTGTCTAATATAGTATGCCTACGGTATTAAATCCGCTTTTGTACCTGTGTTCAAGAAGTGTAAATAAATAAATTCGTCATGGCCAGCCCGGGCCCACTTAACACTTTCACTGCCACTGACATGCCTGTCGTGTTCTCGTTAAATTTTTTGAGGTGCCGGCAACATCCTGGCGTGTATTTAATATTTTGTCGATATTTCAGTCATTTTGCTGTATTTTTTTATTGAAAAGGATAGCATAGTTTTATAACTTCATATATTTATAACGTTTGAAGTGCTTCGAGTATTGAGACTGTTTTAATATTTTATAAAAAATACATCGCTATGCTATGCTGTTAACACGCTAAGCGTGTCAATTATCGGATGTAGACATAGATCGTCAACTATGGGCATGTGGGTAGGTAGGCTAATTTTGGATTGCGTGAACCGATTTTAATAATTCTTTTTTTTTTGTTTGAAAGAAGATACGTTTAGGATAATAAAATATGTAAACTAAGTTAAAATAAAATGCTTGCATATACGGCAAAATTACAAACTTAGCTCAGAAAATATTTTGTACAACTTATGTTCTTCCTATCAAGTTCAAATAAATTTTCCTAGAAAGTCTTTATAAAGCCCTACTTTTGAGATTTTTTCATATTTTCTAAACTTATGGTTCAAAAGTTAGAGGGGACACACATTGTTTTTTACTTTTGAAGCGATTATTTCAGAAATTACTGACACTATCAAAAAATGATTTTAGTAAACCCCTATTCATTTTTAAATACATATCCAACAATATATCACACGTTAGAGTTGAAATGAAAAAAAATAAAACAATTTTTATTGTACCACTGTTGGCGTGATTGATGTACATATCGGTACCAAATTTCAGCTTTCTAGTGCTAACGGTGACAGATTATCCGAGGACGGACGGACGGACTGACAGACAGACATGGCGAAACTATAAGGGTTCCTAGTTGACTACGGAACCCTAAAAAACGTAAACGTACCCGGGATTAGTGATTAGCTCTGAAGCATTCATATTAGATTAGTAATACCAAGAAAAACATAAATGTACTCATAACATAAAAGCAGCCAGGTTCGGTACCGAGCTGATGTCACCGGTAACAGAGTTGAGATAACGGAACATGTGTGTACCGCACAATCAAGAAATAAAAGAATATTATGTTGATTTGTTTTACTTGTTTTATTTGACAGATTTCCTCATTACAAATCTTTTGAATCAAAATATTTTGACTGATATCATAATTACTCCTGCTTTTACCTAAGTACCTACCTACAAAGCTAAATTTTAAAGACGTCAGTACCATATGAAATTAAACTAATCTAGACTTAAAAAATACCGTGAGTTTGACCCTAATACTGAAAATCGGATGTTTCAAAACAATGTAATAATTGGTGGATACAGTTTTCTCGTCTTTCATTTGCTCTTCCAATGGCATATCCCAGCATGTAGCATTTTCCAATTGTCTCCAAATTCAAATTATTTCATTCAGGATTCATTTCATTCATGTTATCAGTGTTTGTTCAGACAGATATTTTATTTATCATATCATTATTCCTTTAAAACATATTAAAAAATGCGATTTATTAAAATTATTAATACCTACATACCTAATCTGCTATGATATTCACAGATAACATTTAGAAAACATACTACTTAATTACATATTTTGTGACTTTACAACTTACTTCATCGACATCAAATAACTCTGGTGAATTTGATGAATTTAACTCAGGAGTGGTGCCATCAGGATCTATTTCATAACGAAATTCTATAACTGGTGAAGAACTGTGAGAAGATTCTTCCATATTCGAATCATCTTCCTCGGATGACTCAACTACACAGTTTTTTGGGACTGCGAAGTAATTAAAACACAATGTATGAAAATCAATATAAATAGTACAAAATGTTGATCATTTCTGCTAAGATTACGAAACTTGCTTACCTTTAATCTTATTTTCAGACATATTCATCAATTTATGTGCACAGATCCCTGAATATTCACTCTTTAGATGCACTATACAACTGAAAAATGTCGCAATCAACAGTAAAATACAGTAACGACCATATTTACCCTATGTACAGTGCCGGTGGCACGCTTAGCGTGACCATTAATTTCATCTTGTAGTGCCAGTCACACGCGTTGCGTGTTCACCGGCGTTTGTAGGCGGCATCGCTAAGGACAAGGTAAAAACCACGGTGGCAGTGAAAGTGTTAACCTTAGCAGCCTTTTTAGCAATTTCAGCAATTTGCATCATGGAGCGCAGTTTTTTTTTTTAATATTACATCGAAATATGCGACGTCATAATCATCGGCATTACGAAAGCCTGTGGAATACAATTCCCCAAGCAAAGACATCCCGTGAATTTGGACGGGTTTTAAGACTATGTATTTACTGTCCAATTTCGAACCGTGCACTAACTTCTGACGTTCTGACGTTTTATAAGTGCCCATTTAGGCCTATGTGAAATAAAATAGTTTGAGTTTGAGGACTAAGAATTCCACGTGATTCCCCAGACGTGGGCAGCAACAACAGCGGCTACTACCGCCTGCAGGCGGTGCTGACCCACCGCGGGCGCTCGTCGTCGTCTGGTCACTACGTGGCGTGGGTGGCTCGCGGGGACTCGTGGCTGCGCTGTGACGACGACGCCGTCACGCCCGTCACTGAGGAGGAGGTGCTGAAGCTTAGTGGAGGCGGTGAGTCTCTTAACAACCTGATTTTTTTAAAAGGCCAACTGTTAGAAATGACTTTCTAGAAATAGTTGCAAGCCATTCGATTTTCAATGTCCGTTTGCCCAGCAAGGCGCCCCAGAGTTTGCGTTTCAGGTGTGCACCAATGCAATGGACTCGCCTCTAGGAGTATATGTACCGGTTTCTTTTTCAATGTACCTCTGTACTTTTGAAGAAATGTGCAAAACAAGGGGGCCGTGCCAGCCAAAGGTTTTCAGCAGGGCCCCCATGTAACTTGAAAAATATATAGCGTATTAAAAAGTTTCTTAAACTCAAGGACTCTATTAACACGTTATATGTACCGCAACAGATAATGTGAATTAGTAATAACAAATAATATTTAGATGTGGATAGCGTGACGTGCTGGAAAAAAAATATGTAAAAAATATCTAAAATGACAAAACACCCTTAGACAAAAACTATTAACAAATATCAATTATATGTATTAGTACTTATATATTAATAGTACTTAAGATCTTTTTTTATCCATGTTCATGTGGAATCATGGTCACCCCATCAGTTGTAATATATGATATTTTTTATCCAATTTATCTTTTAAAGTACTAATATATCGCAATTTATTTTGGAACGAAAATACTCCTATACATAATTCAGGAAGTCGAATTTTGTAAACAAACATGTCATATTTAAAAAGATGTAGGCAACTATAGAGGGCCGTGCTAAATGAACTAATATTGGTTTATTTTTGGATATGGCCAATTTTACTATAGACGTCGGCATAGTTATCGAATTTATTGTACACCAATGATTTTTGGTGTTTTATATTCATTTTTATACTATAAAATAGATAGTAAAATGAGCAGTACTATGTTACACATGCCTACTTTAGGCAAGTATATTATGTTAGAGATGAAAAATACATAAAACACAGATATAACAATCATACATACATAGTATGAAAGCTCATTTTTTATAGATTAATACAACTAGGTATTTATAATAATGAAAAACAAAATGCTTAACATATAATTAGTATTTTGTGATAATAGAACAGCCAGCAACGGACACTCCATACTGACATTATGGTGTCTTATTTTCCTCACTGATTTGCCACAACCAAGGCAAAGCATGTTATGCCCCAGTAGTCTCTCTTGTTCACCAGCTTCGGTGTTTAATAATAATAAGCATGGATGACAAATAAATGTATCAAGAGGCAACTGAAAATAAGATGCACTGTAAGATTTCGCATACCAGAACTATATAAAAATAAATCAGGTTAAGTTTTTTCTAGTCCAACTTCTTACCTGGGTTTGGCATTGGTTATCCAACGCGAAAGTCTTGTTTGATTGTGTGCAGAAATCGAGAATATGAGATGCCTCTGCAACCTTTGCATGGTTATTCCGCAGTTGATGCACCTCATATTGATCCACAACGCAATGTAAATCAGAGTCCAGTATTAATAGCAAGGTAATCGGGTGGTAGAAGGTATCAGTACGTTGAAATAAGCAGGGGTCAAAAATATTAGAAAATAATCGGAAAAACAAACACAGAACGCAATATAGAATTTTCAATAACATAATATTGACATTTGACATAGACAATGACACATTGTCAAACAAGTAACGCGTTCCGTTTTCCGATTTTTTTTTTGTGTGAAATATAAAAAAAAAAACTATCTTACGCATCAACATTATGAAAAGATAATTTTATTAAATGCCAAAAATACCAACGATAACAGTTTCGTATAAATAAAATGTTTTTAATAATAGCGTTTTGTCGTCCATATCACACGTGTATGTGATATATGCAAGTAGTATGCTTGATGTGGAACACCCATTATTATATTTATCTTACTTTATGGTCCATTATGGCGGACGTTGACAAATGGTACTTTGAATTCATCTTGATTACTAATTATTTTGAAATAAACACTGACGAGATCAGAGAGGTTAAAAACTACGTATTAAATCATTTTTCTATTTTTAATATACAATATTATTTACTATGTATGTGTACATGGAATGTACTTTTTTGTCCATGTCATTTAGCCATTTGTATAAGAAACCAATGCGGTACATATGTTACTTGCCAAACATCAATTATTTTAATAGTTTTTTTTAGATATTTTCTTATAATCTTTTTTCCAGCACGGCCC
The DNA here is from genome assembly GCA_943138885.2 of Tholera decimalis. NCBI lineage: Eukaryota > Metazoa > Arthropoda > Insecta > Lepidoptera > Noctuidae > Tholera > Tholera decimalis. The sequence continues at coordinate 32,355,970 of OW964560.2, forward strand.
CCTGTCGACATCCATATATTATTTGTTATTACGAATTAGTGATGAGCGTAGAATCAACGAACTAGTTGAATCAACCGTTGATCTCCTGTCTACAAATTAAAGTTAACTGTATAAGAATCAACTAGTTCAATTCGTCAACGACGTTTATGAATTTAACTCGTGCGTCTCGTTCAATAAACGAGAACGCAAACGCAACGAGCTGAGCAATTTAAAAAACTTACGTTGAAAATAACGTCATAGATTGCGAGCGACGGTTATATCCAGAGATCGGAATAGGTAGAGATGTTTTATGTACTTACCATAGGTTAGAATAATATGGATATTCCCGGGATTTGATTTTTAAGTAGTAAAATAATAAAAAAACTATTCTCGCCTTCGGGACTAATGAAAGATTACATTTCCTTTCTGACGGGTAAATATAAGAAGGACGGGATTAAGTATAGTATAATAAATAGGTAAACTTGATTCATTAAACCACATATATTTTTTTACGTATCAATTTCTTATTCAAGAATCAACAACAATCATTTAAACATTTTTATTCTGAAATTGTACAAAAACATAGTACCATACAAATTATTTGTTCCTCAGAAAATCAAAACATTATCAAATAGAACAATTTCTATTTACAATAAAATCTTAATTAAAATAATCAATACGCTTCAACAATAATTCACTTATTTAAACAAAAAATGTCATTGGTCTGATTCGTCTTCAGCTTCACTAGAAGACTGAGTATGACCAGAGTTAAAATAAATCACCATTATTTTTTCTAAATGAATGAAATTCAATAAAATCCCGTAGTATCCGTCGGAATCCCGTGGAATATTCATATTAAAATCAATGTTTGCGGTCAATGAACCTAAATAGCTCTACTTATTCCGATCACTGGTCATATCATACAATTTGAACTCTAAGTAACGGATGAAAGAGTTGATTTTCGAAAATTTATTTTAAGAATAGTACCTATATTGGTATAATGGCGCACCCCGGCGCGGCGGGGTGGTCCCGCTCGTACCACCCGAGAGTAACCGGTTAATACTAGTTTGTTTGTTTCCGTTTACGAACGATATTAACAACGACCAATGTCTGTCAACACATAAGGGGTATAAATCTTATGCGAGTCGTTACTCACTAAGTTCGAATTAGTTTTGACCACTCCTGTGAGCCGTGTAAACACTTCCGCACTAAAAATTCTGGGAAATAAATCTAATTATGGCCCCGTGTACAGTTTGTTGGTGTGATGGGACTACTCAATGATGTTTAACGGAAGAATAGAGACTTTTAACAGCTTGTTATACCTAGATGCATGTACTTATAATTTTGCATGTTTGTTCGATTCAAACTATTATCTTTCTTATGATTATAAAATGTTTTGGAAAAAAAGTGGATCGGTTAACAATCACGGCATGTCAGAAATATTTGTAAATCTTAGTCTAATGATAAACGAAATCGTATTCTGTGATAATGAAACTAATCCATTAAATGTAAATAGTAATGATATACAGCACCAGCAACATGGCAGTATGTTTTTTCGTGAACAATGAAAATGAGTATGCATCCACTTTAATGCATCAGAACATAGCTGGACTACTTAATAAAATTGATCTCATAGAAGTAAGTTTGGATGAATTGTATAAGCATAACATTAATGTACAGATTATGTGTTTCTCAGAGACTTTTGTGAAGTCAGGCGATGAGCTCAATATTAATTTAAAAAAATTTAAACTTGTCAGTTCCTTTTCAAGGAAAAAGGAAAAACGGGGGGGCGTCTGCATCCTAGTCCGTAAGTCAATAGACAGTAAAAATATTAAATTACTCAAAGACCTTTCTACCGAAAAAGTATTTGAGTGTTGTGGTGTAGAGATTCCTTCCATGCAATCTATTGTTATTTGTATCTACCGTGTGCCAAATTCAAATATTAACTTGTTCTTCGAAAAATTGGAATTATTGCTTTATAAATTACTGTTAAAACATAAAAAAAGAATCTATATTGCAGGTGATATGAATATAGACACATTAAAAAATACTGGAGATTCAATTAAATTTAGGGATATCCTCTCTCATTATGGTTTTTACCTACATATAAAGACACCTACACGTCAAAACTCTTGTATAGACCACATATTTAGCAATCTAAAAAGATCTGTAGGAAGGACTTACGAACTTTTTTTGTCAGATCATAACACATGCCAGTTACTAAAAATGCCAGCTCAAAAACAGAAACTTGGCCTAAAGTATTGGTATATGGATATAAGGGATTATTCTGTTGATAATATTAAGAAATTTAATGAGATCATGACTAGTTTATCGTGGTATGATGTTTATAACGATGATGACGCTAATAGAACATTTAATAATTTTCAGGACATTTTCATCTTATTTTATAATTTATGTTTCCCTATATATAAAATCAAAAATCATAGTAATAATGCTTCACCTAAATGGATAACGAAGGGTATAAAAATCTGCTGTAAAAACAAAAGAAAACTTAAGAAATCCTGTTTTCGAAAACAAAATAAGGATATAAGGATCACATACATGAAATACAATAAAATGTTAAAAAGATGTATTACCCTATCCAAAAAGTTCACAAATCATAAATACATCCAAAATTCTAAAAATAAAAGTAAAGCTACCTGGAATATAATTAATAATAAAGCTGATACAATCAAAACTTATACGCAAATAGACGCACTAAAATGTAATGATGAGTTAATATCGGATCCTGTTCAAATCGCAAATGCGTTCAATGACGCATTCATTTCAGTTTCGAAAGATAATAACTCAAAACAAAAATATACTGGAAAACACTTCTCTCAGCCAGAAATTAACAGTAATAGTATTTTCTTGCGTCCTTGCTCGGAGTCCGAAATCATGAGAATTATTAACTCTCTAAATAATAAGAAATCAGTAGGTTATGATGAGATCTCTACAATTGTGATAAAATCATGTGCACGAGCACTTTCTCCCATTCTATGTCATCTAATAAATACATCATTAGCAAGCGGTGTCTTCCCGGAAAAATTGAAAATTTCTGTAGTCAAACCTCTTCATAAGAAAGACTGCACCTTGGATATTAATAATTACAGACCCATCACTCTTATACCTATACTATCTAAAATTTATGAAAAAGTTATGCACCATAGACTACGTGAGTTCTTGAACAAAAATAAAATAATAAAAGAAGAACAAAACGGCTTTCAACAAGGCAAATCAACAACATTAGCAGCTTTCTCTCTGGTTAAGTCTATTACAGAAAATATTGATAAAAAAAATCCCGTAACTGTTGTTTTCCTTGACATGAGTAAAGCGTTTGATTTAGTCAATCACGACAAGCTATTAGATAAATGCGAGCGCTATGGCATTCGGGGTCCAGCACTAGATTGGCTCCGAAGCTATCTCTGTGGTCGGACACAGTGCGTAGAAGTGACTCGCATAAACAAAAAATTGACATCAACGACCAATAGATCTAAATTTAAGAGCAATCGGTCAGGAGTACCACAAGGTAGTATCTTAGGAGCTCCACTATTTCTCCTGTACATAAATGATTTACCAAATGCCACCAATCATAAATGCGTGTTGTTTGCCGACGATGTCTCAGTGATTATACCTAGCAATAACAATCAAAACCACGAAAAAGAAGTAAACGAGACAATAAATGACATAATTTCTTGGTTAACACTAAATGACCTTTTTTTTTTTTTTTTTTTTAACGTGGTAAAATTATCAAATAAGTCCTCCCACTCCGGGCAGGGTGGGAGGGACTGTCAGACTTTTACTGACTAAAATCCACGGTGTTCCTTCAATAATCCTTTACATACCGGGGCCACGGTAACGGGATGAGTCCCACGACCCCGGCAGGATTCGGCCCTCTGCAGAGGGGGCCTCGTCAGTTTGCTGACGCTCTTTGAGGCGCGCGTGAAACACGACGCGCCGTCGACCCGGGCATGGTCCATGGTCGGACAGCGAGTTGCCCTTTACTCGCTGTCCGCATGCCCGCGCCTACGGTGGCCGGAGATCGTCGGCCGACGTCCGACGCCGTGGGCGTCTACCACTGCGGCTGGGCTGCAGGGAGGACGCCATCCTCTCCCTCACGCGGCCCGCCTCCTCCTTCGAAAGCATGACTGCTTCGCAGAAGGAGGCGACCGCTTCCCACTCCCTCTCGCCCCGCAGCATGGCCTCGACCAAGGCCGGGCGCGAGAGGTCTCCGCCTATTGTCGCCGTGAGGACACGTCGGTGCTCTGCCCAAGCTGGGCAGTCCTGCACTGTGTGCTCGACTGTGTCCTCAGGGCGACCCTCGCAGTGGTGACACCCAGGCGTCTCTTCCTTACCCATCAGACACAGGTACCTCCCGAAACTTCCGTGTCCGGTGAGGACCTGCGTCATGCGGTAGGTCAGGACGCCGTGACGCCGATCTAGCCACTCCTCAAAGAGGGGTCTTACCGCCGCAATTGCGGCGTGCCCGAACACTAAATGACCTTAGGGTGAATTTATCCAAAACAAAATATGTACACTTTAGCAACTACAATCGAATTAATAAACATAATTTCAACATAATATTCGAAGAAGAAATACTACATAGAGACGAAAATATAAGATTTCTTGGTATTACCTTAGACGAAAACTGCAATTGGAAACTTCATGTGGAAACAGTATGCAAGAAACTAAATAGATTTGTTTACGCCTTAAGACAGTTAAGAAGAACAGTTAGTGAGACAGCAGCTCTTACTGCTTATCACGGCCACGTAAGCTCCATCTTAAGGTATGGGTTATTGTTATGGGTTAATTCAACACACGTTAATAGAGCTTTCATTATACAGAAAAAGTGTGTCCGAGCTATAAGTAACGTCGGACCTTTTGAAACATGCAGGCCACTTTTCAAAAAACTAGGAGTGCTTACTCTTGTATCTATGTACATAATGGAAATTGGGATGTTTGTTAGAAACCAATTACATTTATTTGTTGACGATAATGAAAACCGTAAATATATTTCAAGAGACCCCACGAAATTGAACATTCACACTACTTGCAGAAGCGCATTACATAAAAAAAAAAAAAAAAAAAAAAATTGCTATAGGATGTCCATTAAAGTATACAACCATATTCCGCGTCGGTTAAGAGAACTTCCCTTACATAAGTTCCAAAAGCAATTGAAACAATGGTTAATAGAGAACTGTTTTTATACCCTAGGTGATTTTTTTAACTTTAAGACTTAATATAGACCTGTAAACGAAGTATGTATTGACTCATTGAAATTGTGACCTTTTGTATTTTATTTTGACTGTAACCGCATAGTTAATAGTAAATTTTCACATGTCTTTTATAGTTGACAGTTAGACATATTAACATTTAACATTTTGACTGGTTTATATTATGATTTTTTTGTGACACTATTGTTTTTTTTTTTATCTATCGATTTTTTTTAAATAATTTATTGACATTTTTAGTATTCTTTTGATAAGTTTGGGAATATAATATGTATTGACATCTTTAATTATTATTGTAAATTGAATTAATTTTATGATTTGCTGTGCCCTTCGGGGTCCATGATTGTATCCTAGCTTTAAGCAATTATTGTAACATCTAAAACAACATTGTGGAATGCAAATAAATATATGATATGATATGATAAAAAAGCCGGTCTTCAAGTTTGCGGAAAGACAGCATAATATTTTATCAGTAAGTTAATAGATCTATGATCTAAATTAGATTAATTTTCTGATATTATTTATCGGAGTTCATCTTATACTGGATGGAATGTGCAATGCATACAGCATTGCACATTCGCGGAGCGCGCGATGATGTCTTTTATGATTGCGTCTCTTTCTTTTGAAAGTATTTTTTCGCTATAAAAATCAACTACAACAAACAAATATAAAAATACTAAACTATAAAAAAAAAAACATTGTAATAATATATTTGTGTACATAGAATCAGATGATCTTATAAATACGCCTGAGTAGAATATGGTTTATAGCTAATTGTATTCTATTCAGTCAGTCCTAAGCCTGAAGAGAAAGTATGAAGGGAAGGTCATCTTAGTAGAACCATCAATCAAACGTTTACCAATACATAAATTGAACCAAATTGTTTCTAAAATTGAACGCGCAGTCGTTAAATAAAACCCGTTCAATGAATCAACGGTTTACGTTGCAAGTTGACATTAGTAGTACGTTAACTCGTTGACGAATTTAACTAGTAGATTAACCAGTTTACAAGCGTAAATCAACGTTAATGTTTCGTTAACGGAAAAACCGTCAACAACCCATCACTATTACGAATTCACAATATCTGTTGCGGCACATGCACAATGAGTTTATAGAGTACATTCCTTGAGTTTAATAAACTTTTTAAAACGCTATATATTTTTCAAGTAACATGGGGGCCGTGCTGAAAACGTTTGGCTGGCACGGCCCTCCTTTTTTTGCATATTTCTTCAAAAGTACAGAGGTACATTGAAAAAGAAACCGATACATATACTCCTAGAGGCGAGTACATTGCAGTATAGTGCACACCTGAAACGCAAATCCTGGGGGGCCTTGCTGTACAAACGGACATGATTTTCATCGCTGCTCCATGGAATAACCACTTGGTTCAAGCAGGCGTCCGTCACTCGCTACCGATGCCTACCGACGGCGATACCGCTTCGGGTATCGCCGTCGGTACATCCGACAGTGGGCTGCCGCACGCCTGCCTGAGCCTTTTTAAATAATTTTGACAACGTCATAATGGATCGACCTAAAAACAATTGATTTTTCTCCGCTTTGCTCCTGTTTCCCTTTTGATTATTTATTTGCGCGGAATTTTATTAAAATTGAAATTATTTACGTGGTTTCGGATATTTTCGACACTAAAATTTAATAATCGGGAATTCAGGGAAGGAAAAAATGCATCTATAATTTTATTAAACTGAAACATATTTGATCAACAAATAGAAAATAATTGTTTTTCTATATTCGTTTTATTACCAATATCATCACAACCCTATACCATATACAACCCTAGGACATTCGCTCGATGACGTGGGTCGCGTGGCGGGCAAAACAATCTCAACTCTCTGCGTGTGTACTTATAGTACATTTCTTCTCGCTGCAAACAGCTGGTATTATTATTAAGATTTTGTAGGCTATTATAGCGTAGGTATTTTCGCTTTTGTATGAGAGTGATGTATCTGTTACGAAGTAACTATTTAGTAATCTGTGGTTCAAGTGGTTGTAGCACGGGGATTTTTTTCCCAGTGGACCAACCATTTCATGCTAGTTAAAAGAAATATTATATATATATATATAAAACTAGTATTTGCGTGTTGCGCGAGGTGCAAGCACCTCGCGTGCTTGTGGTGGTGGATTGTTCACTTTGGGGTCCATATCTTTTTATCGTGTAGACTCAGCTCAGGTCCTTGATTTTTATAAACTTTTAGGGAGACCTACCTACCACCAGAAAGCTATTCCCAAAATACGATAGGGGGGAGAGGGGAGAGTTTTGAAAAATAATTTTGATTAACATTGGGCCCCTTAAAAAGAAGCTGAAAAAAAAATGATGGGGGGCGAGGGGAGAAGGGGGAGTTTTGAAAAATAATTTATTAAGTTTGCTTGTCGTCGCCGCTGAGTTACGCTTCACCCACTCAACTTTCGTTACGCTACGGAGGTCGCCGGCTCGCTTCGCTCGCCACCTCCCCCCTTCACTCCACTCGGTCTCGCAGGTTCGCTCCACTCAGGCCCTACGTACCACCGGACAGGTTTCGACGCCTACTATAATATTTGTTCAAACACCTAATGGCTATCTCTAACCGTTATGAAGTTACAGCCTTTTCAATTTTAGGGGAGGTTGGGGAGGGGAGGGCATGGCATAAAAAATTTGAAGGCCCGTTTATAGTTAAAAGTAAGAATCAACAGTTTTTTCAGTAGTAAAAATCAAAATGGGCGGGGTGGAGATGGGGGGGGGTTTGCACAATTATTTTGACTAAAGCATTGCCCCTCTAAACGTACGTAAACGTTGTAGACTCTTCACACACATGGTATTACTTACTTTGCCACTCAATTACATATTTAATATTTTAAATTCTAATAACCACTTGTTAAAAAACCAGCAAACCTACACATCGCACACTCGTTTACACTCCCAGCTATCATACACACATCAGTACTATCCCCAAACTCGTTATTAATCAACCCAGCCAATACGGTCTACTCTGCTCTACTAAAGCGGCAATAAACACCCTCATAACCTATCTTCGACTTGCTACAGTGATACCAGATACTGGATAAGGTAGATTTATCAGATGAAATAGACGAAACGCTAACGTTACCTTGCCGCATTATTGATAAACCCGAATTATGTCGGGATCTATTAGTAGAGCACGATTTAAAAATAATAACGTAATATTAGGAGTCTGCAGAAAAACTTTTCTGAACTAGTTACGGTCTTACACCGTCTTGGCTCAGAATTCGACGTAATAGTGCTTACAGAATGTTGGCTTAACAACAATTCTCTGGTTAACCAGTTATCGGGTTATAGCTGGTATCACACACGTAAAGTAATCAATAAAAGTGGCCGTGTCACTGTTTACGTCAAGGATACCTGGCCCGTGTCTTTCACTGAGCCTGAGTTTGATGATGCCAACTGTCTCGTAGCTAAAATTAATAATAGTGTTACGCTTCTAGGCATATACCGCTCACCCTCATTTAGTAATACTGACAGATTCTTGAACTCATTGGATAATTTATTGACCAGTATGAAGGAGTGTCCCTGCGTGATCGTGACTGGTGATATGAATATAGACCTACTAGACAATACCCCTAATGCCCCTCACATCGCCTATCAATGTCTGTTATCGGAACATGGACTGCTTGCAACTATCAATAAACCAACCAGAGACAAAGCGTGTTTAGATCATGCTTTTATCAAAACCAGGGGAACTAAATTTACCCAGGGATTGGTTTGCAAATCGTCGATTACAGATCACGACCTTATTATATTAGGCACGAACCAGGTAAAATTGAGTAACCCACCACGAAACAGGCTCAAGCAAAAACTAGATTACTGCAAGATTGCTGACGAGATTGGTAGAGTTGACTGGTCTGGAGTTAGGTCCAAAACTAACGTAGGTGACGCGGTGATGCTGTTTAATACCATATTATCGGACTCCATAAAAAAGCATACAGAGACAGTCAAAATTAGTCGATCTAAGTTAAGCTTGAAACCGTGGATAACCCCTGGCTTGATTCGTTGCATGCGTCATCGGGACTCGCTGCATGCTCAAGTCAAATTGCAACCCCTAAACGTGGAACTGAAAGGCGTATATACACGATACAGAAACTTTTGTAATAACATCCTCCGCAAACGCAAATCTGACTTCGAGAGTAAGGAACTAGAGAATCACCGCAACCAGCCCAAAAAGCTATGGAAGGTCATTAAAGAAATCTGTGAATTCCCTAAAAAAGTTAACGACAATCGAGAACTACTAAGTAACGGAGTGGATAGCTCATCGTCTGTTAACAGCTGCAACAGCCATTTTGTATCAATAGGCAAGCGCCTAGCACTAAATATTCTAAATAAACTCCAGATTTCGGAGAGTAAACTTTGCAAAGAGGCTACTTTTGAAAACCGTTCCAAAGACTCTCTGTTCCTCCGCCCAACTGACAACAGTGAAATAGATGGTATTATTTCCGACTTAAAAGACGATAGTGCACCCGGTTCAGATGGGATCCGCCCACGCCTTCTTAAGCATATCAAACCATTTATACTGGACCCTTTAACGCACATTTGTAACATGAGCATGTCAACAGTTATTTTTCCTGACTCCTGGAAAATGGCCACAGTGACGCCAATTCACAAGAAAGGTGCCAAAAACTGTCCAGATAACTACAGGCCTATCTCTCTGTTATGTGTCACGTCTAAGATTTTGGAAAAACTTGTTAACAACCGCCTCATCAACTTCCTAGAGAAACACAGTTTGTTAGCTGAACGCCAATATGGTTTCAGACGTGGGAGGTCTACAGAGCAAGCTGTGGGGCTTTTGACTGACATAGTGTCTGCAAAAATTGATGGAGGGCAACGGTCGATCGGTATCTTTCTTGATTTGGCCAAGGCATTCGACACTATTTCTATACAAATGCTTCTAAAAAAGTTGGAGTGTCTTGGAGTAAGAGGAATTGCTCTGGACTGGTTTAGCAGTTACTTAACAGGTAGGCAGCAACATGTTATTGTGGGAGAAAGTGTCAGCGAGAGCCTTCCGGTTGTTTTCGGAGTACCACAGGGCAGTGTCTTAGGACCAACATTATTTATCATGTACATGAATGATTTGCTCAGGCTCTCCATCCCACAGTCAGACATGATATGTTACGCAGATGATACTGCTGTAATATTCCACGGCGATACATGGAAGGATGCCACAGAGGCTGCAGAAAATGGCATGCGCACTATAAAGGATTGGCTCGATAAGAATCTACTCACACTCAATGTTGATAAATCCAATTATATTGCTTTCCATAATAGTCGTTCTCGCTGTCCGGACATTGAGAAAATCAAAATTCACAGCTTCTACTGTAATTCTATTGACTGTAACTGCAATATCATAACCAAAACAGATTCAGTTAAATACTTGGGTGTTATAGTTGACCAAAACTTGTCCTTCAGGGAACATATATGTGTTCTCTCAAAGAGAATACGCAAATTTATTTACATAATGAAGTCACTACGTGCCAGTGCCCCAAAAGACGTATGCAGAACAGTATACCAAGCTTTGTGCCAACCGCTCTTGCAGTACTGTGTAGGTGTCTGGGGCAGCGCGGCCAAGTCCTATCTGCTGGAACTCGAACGTGCTCAACGGGCTGTTCTGAAGGTCTGGCTGGGTAGGCCGAGGCGCTATTGTACAGATCAATTGTACAAAGAGGCGAGAGTCTTGCGAGTCCGCCAGCTTTTCATCTTAAGCTCCCTCCTAAAACTAGTTAAAGTTTTAGGAAGACAATTCACATACACCCAAAGAGGTAGAATTGGAGCCGATAGACTTCCGTTTCCAAGAGTGAGAACAGCATTTGCCACTAGATTTTCGCTGTTTCTGCCGATTCGGGTGTTTAACACGATTAACAAATGCACACTAAGGATCTCTGGTAATATATCCGATGACAAGAGAGCTATAAAGAGATGGAGATGGTTACAGGACCTTTCGTATGACGAAACTGAAAAAATCTTATGCCCAATGAGTTGACCAGCATCAATACACAAACACTCTCACCTAGACACCTCCGGACATCCTGCACACACACAACACAACATTACACAGTTTTACACCCACCCACCCTGACTGTATTTTATTCTTATATTATAATTATATATATATTTTTTTTTAAATTATTATTTTGCTTTGTGTCTAGTGTATTTATCTGACTCCGACAGCTAATTATGTTATTGACTTTCATTAATTGTGACTTGAAATTTGTATTCGATGATGATTTAACTTTAAATTTAATTTGTGATTTAATTTGTAATTTTTATTTGTAATTTAATTTAATTTGTAATTTAATTTAATTTGTAATTTAATTTAGTTTGTTTTTGTTTTTAATTCTATTTTATTATTTTCACTTTAACATTATTATTGTATGAACTTATATCTGCTTCATTAAAATTATGTTGACAAGAGTCAAATTGCGCTGTCCACACTAAACTGAAATCAGCTAAGTTTACATCCTGGGCCACCAAGATACAGGCTGTGCCTAGTTTGGGGCCCACGGGTACTACTCTTGAATACTGTTTGCTCTTCTCTTCTTTTTGTATCTCTCTTTTGATAAATAACATGTGTGTGCCAAATAAATAAATAAATTTAAAAAAAAGGGGGGTGAGAAGGGGGGCAAGGGGGGCGACTTTGAAAAATGGTTTTTACTTTACCCCGAGCCTCCTCTATACGAATCCGTAAAAAAAAAATACGGGTCTCGTAGTTTCCGAGATACGATAGGGAGGGGGATGAAAAGGGGAGGTTTGGCACTTTTCCCGTAGGTTTAAGAGTTACTTGTTTACGAATCTGTCAAAATATACCCACCTCCCCATCCACCATCTGGGAGAACAATTATGTCAGTGAATCAGTCAGTGGTAATTTAGCTTTATATAATAGAACTAGTATTTGCGTGTTGCGCGAGATGCAAGCACCTCGCGTGCTTGTGGTGTGAATCTGAAAAAAAAGAATGGGGGGCGGTGATGGGGGGGGGTTGCATAATTATTTTGACTAAAGCATTGCCCCTCTAAATGAATCTGAAAAAAAAAATGTTCCAAGTCTCTTAATTTCCGAGATCCGCCTAAAGGGGTTGAGAAGGGGGGCAAGGGGGGGGGCGACTTTGAAAAATGGTTTTTACTTTACCGAGCCTCCTCTATATGAATCCGTAAAAAAAAAATACGGGTCTCGTAGTTTCCGAGATACGATAGGGAGGGGGGTGAAAAGGGGAGGTTTGGCACTTTTCCCGTAGGTTTGAGAGTTACTTGTTTACGAATCTTTCAAAATATACCCACCTCCCCATCCACCATCTGGGAGAACAATTATGTCAATGAGTGAGTGAGTGAGTGAGTCAGTCAGTCAGTGGTAATTTAGCTTTATATAGTATAATAGAATTACAAAAAACATATTGACCCCCATTGTACACTAGTTTTAATTTTTTTTTCATAGAAATATTATAAGGTGTACATACCATATGAATAATTTTAGTTGTACCAACAAACAGTTGGTCCACTGGGAAAAAGAAATTCCCTTGGTATAAAACCAGTTGAACAAAGTGGTTGTTCCACAGGGCAGCTATATCGATTTTCTATTGGTTACAGTTCGGGGAGTGTGTGATGGAACAGTCTAATTCCAAGCGCGTTCCATCATCCCATGGACTACAAAACGAACAACATACTAGGTACATCCCTCCCATACACACAAAACGTTTTGGGAATACTTCCTACTCCGGTAATTCCACTAAGGAGTGGAATTACCGGAGTCTGTTTCCTAATTTATTTATTTGGTTCACCAATGATTGTTTACACTGATAAATATACTTAAATACTATGGATATCCAAGAGAAATAGTGTAACAACCACTAAATGGTACAATAAAATAACTATATCTAAGAAAATAGACGATAGCTATAACCAGGGGATCTTTAAGTCAAGAGAGAATCATTTACTATGAGGTAAGCATGGTTAATCTTAGACCACATCATCACTTACCATCAGGTGAGATAGCAGTCAAACATGAGCTTATTATCAGTAAAACAGTGGTACTAAACATACAACAACCTTAAACTGACTTCAGAGAGGGCAATAGCAGTGACCGCGAGGTCTCTAGAATAGCAAGGTTCAAGGGAAGGCATTGGATCCCCAATTACGGGCCATTTATTCTATGCTCGGGATGATAAGGCTTATCTTTAAGCTTTATTTTTATTTTTTTTATTTTATTTTATTTGGGAAAACCAACAATTGTACAATGTGTCTTACATCTAAATACATTAAAAAAAATAGGTTAAAGTACAATTCACTACGTTTCCACAGATTACAATCGATTTTAAAAGTACATGTGGCTTATTATGACTATTAATATTACCAACTAAATATTATTGTAAAAATATATTCTAACTTGGTTGTAACATCTTTACAATACTTTTCTTAAACTTATGTCGAGATTCTGCAAATAAATCTATTTTACAAAAGTATTGGTTATAGCTCTTTACTAATCTTTGGAGGGGCGCTCGTTCACCCGCATTTGTACGACTAGTATTCGTAGCGAAAAGCGGGTAAAAAAGATTTAAGATTCCTCTAAAAAATACTATACTTTATAATCACCGTCATTTAATATATGCAGTACCTAGGTATTACTACAATTCAATTCAATTTTTATTTTATTTCACTGACCTTACAAGAGCATCCTGTCACCTGTGTAGATATGCCACTTACAGGAATGTACATCCTTTAAAATCTTATCATTAATTTGATTATGATAAAATGAATTTACATATATCGGAAAGTAACTAACCACTAGGCATCGTCAAACCATAAAAACCACTAATTTTAAATTACACGTATTGTTACAGGTGACTGGCACTGCGCATACCTCCTTCTCTACGGGCCGAAAATCCTCGAAGTACCCGAAGTGGAAGACAAGCCCGAGCCGATGATAACCGAACGTGATGACGAAGACCCACCAATCGCCCTCGCGTAACGTCGCTCACTATCTAGCTTCTATTTCTTCCAACCCGCTACGACTCGCACAATTTTCTTTAGCCGTCACTACTGTGGCAAGATATTTTGTTGTGAAGCTACCTTTTATTGTGAAAGCGACATCTAATTGTGAAAGCGACCTTTTGTTGTGAAAGCGACATTTCATTGTGAAAGCGACCTTTTGTTGTGAAAGCGACATTGGTCGACGATTCAGAATGATTGTAACATCAATCAGCGACAGTACGTCGCGGGTTGACACGCAAAAATGTACGTTCATGACATTTTGTCTCTAACTAGTGACATTTATCTTGTCACAGTAGTGTGAGGCTGCCTGATGTATAGAAGAACATGAGTTTGAGTTCACTTTGATATAATGTATAATTGAAACATGGTAGGTATGCTAAAGGTTCGCTTAAAATATTCCTATCAGACCAAATTGAGTGGTTAAATTAAGCCCCCAAAGATCCACTAAACAATATTACAAAATTAAGCTAGATGTAATCTCAGCCAAATCGACTTTTTATACAGTTTTTACTTTCGGATTATTCGGTTAGACTTATAAATATTTAATAATGTCGAGATTCATGTTATTGGCGATCGGTCTCTGTAATTTAATGAAGATATGTTAGAAGTAGTGGTGTTCAAGCTATGCTATAAGCCGTTTTTACCAGTACCTGGGCATAAATCTGCACATTTCATAGAAAAGGGCTTAGCTGAGCATAAACGTTTCTATAACTCATGTCTATGCTACATCGCACATGTGTGAGTTATGCCTTTTTGTCGAATCGATGGTAGTAATACATTTAAATATTATGTTGGGCCCAGTAGGTAGCCACGCTAGTCGCGGCCTCAGTGGCGTTTATTTATAAGTTAATTAAAGGTGCACGTATATGGGCACTTTGGACGACACTGCAGCAGATAGGGCATGGTTTGTGAGTTATGAGAGACGATAGCAATACGATCCTCTATTTATAAAGCTAGATGTGCACAGGTCATGTACATCGCTAGGCATAGGCATTCCTGCATTTGATAGCCTAAAAATCATACCGTGGTAATGTCTGTAAGTCCATACACACGGCTGGTATAGCTAAACACAACAATAAAAGCGAGAGGCATTAAATTAAACCACATATACTAGATGTGCTTACGCTTAATCCGAAACTGTTAAAAAAACTTTACAACAAAAATATGAAGAAACATTTTTCAAAGAACTTAAATAGCTGAATAATCAAAGTAAAACGTAAACAGCCTTTGGAAAATCTTATAATGCAGAGCGGTATCGTCGCGTGAATTTTTACATTTTAAGGTGTACAAACCTAGATAACTATGCATAAAATTGTATCGTAGTGTTTTAACTATTGAAAAATCTTCAAAAATTTTCCGTGACTAAACTATTGCTTCTTTTGATCTGATTTTTAATGTGCAGCCTGGAAATGATATATAGTAAATCTGGTTTATTTAATGCCTCTCGCTTTTATCAACCTTGTATGTCATATTTATTATTTTTCTGAGCACTGTATTTATAAGATAGCAAGATATATCGAAAAGCAATAATGTGCTAACCAGAAGTGAACCCTTATATTATATGTACGAAATAAAGCATTTTATATTTACGCAACTACTTATGTATATTATAAAACAGCAGTTTTCTAGCAAAACAGATGAAATAGCAAAATTTTGTTAAACTGTGCTGAAGTTTAAACGTAAGTCGCGGGATTAGTGATTCGTTAATTTATTGTAAATTGGAATTTTGAATGCTGCTGTTGATTGCTTGAGGCATTTTCGTTTAGTTCATTTCAGTAAATATCTAGGTTCTCTATACAAGACGTATTGAATTTTATAAGACTAATTATATTAAACAATGATCGATAATAAATTTGATTATACATTAAAATACTGGTTTTATTATCTAGCAACTCGCCTCTCCTTCGCACGGGTGAAATAGTATCCCCGCTGTTCATAAATGTTTCAACGAGCTAAATCAGCTGAGCAGTTCTGAAGTGATGCATTAAGCAATTTTTATCTTAATGACTTCCATCCTTGAATTAAACCACACATGAAATCAAAAATAAACGAAGCGAAAATAAAATGTAATGTGTAAATACATCGATGGAGACAAATGGCAAAGAGTATGTAATACACTATGACAAATGGTCTGAAATGAAATAATAAAACCTTTTATACTGGAACCTCAAAAAGAAAAACTCCTTATCAAAATCCACAGACAAAAAATTATAGATAGTACGCAAATAGTACGGCATTTCACAGAAATAATATTCATTTTCCAAACATTGATAAATGTGCCTGTGTATCTACTATTTACGTAAATATTTAGTGAAATGTTTGTGTGTATTTTGCCCACCGATATACAAGCTGTTATTTTCAGATTGTAATCAAAGTAGGCACTTGAGATGCACGAGTTTCTTTGCTGGTTTCTTTTTGGGACAAGCGTATTATTATTATTTGTTAAAGAGATTACCCTTCCCTAATAATATAGGATTCTATTTGTCATTACTTTTAAGTGTATTGCTTGGTAAGTGTTCGTAAAACATATTGTATTCCGAATAGACAAACTTGCAACTACATTTTCAACTGTGCTATGTTAATACTGAACACTAACTCCTAAGATACAGGGACATACAGCTAGTTTAGTAGCCAGGGAATCTAATTTTTTTTTTATTTCATTTTACAGAAAGCTTACAGACTAATAACATATACATATATAAGATAAAATACATTCGTGGATAGGGAAATTTGCTAATTACAAGCTTCCACTTACACACATCAACACTGTCTAGGGATATATTGGATTTACTCAATTTACTCAAAATTTATTAAAAATAACCGTTGAGGTAATATGTACTACGTACCATATCTCAATGAAAATAACATACAACATGACTATATTTTTATAAAGCCCATTTATCAGACTACACTCCAGAATAAAAGAAAACTATTTTTTTTTTGCGAAAACAAATTTTTATTGAAATAAAGAAAAAACGTGAAACAATGGTAAAACTAACAATGAATGTGTTTCTCAAAAATAAGGAAAAATTAATCTGTTTTTAACAGTTATGTGAAAAATCAGTAGTCAGTAAAACCACCTATGACGTTAATGTCAACGGTCCTGCAACGGTTTTCATGCTTTGGATTAAGTTATCCAAGTCTTGCTGGGGTATATTGTCCAGGTCCGGCTAAGATGCAAAAAAGTTGCTCTTCCGTCGCAATGTTTGCAGGGAAATTCCTCAAAGCCCTTCTTTGGAGCATGTCCCACGCGTGTTCTATGGGGTTTAGGTCAGACGATTGAGCGGGCCAGCCTAAGACCGATATATACGTCGTGCTCCTGCAACCAGCTTGTCACCATTATCGCTGTGTGCGGCCGGGCGTTATCGTGCAAGAGCTTGAATTCTTGGCCCATTTGTAGTCGATGGGGGTAGATTATTGGTACTAGCACCTCGTTACGGTATTTTTCAGCCGTCATGATGTTTCTGATCCAAACGAGGTCTGTTCTTCCACCAACACGAATTCCCGCCCAAACCATAATTGTCCCGCCGTAGTATGAATGGACTTCCCGAGGATGTTGCAGATGGCTCTCATGACCAGGAACTCGCCAAACACGTACTCTACGTGTATCAGGATGGAAACCGAACCGGGACTCATCGGTAAACAGCACTACAGACCATTGACTATCTTCCCAGAGCAAACGTTCACGAGCCCACTCTAGTCGTCGTCCACGATTTCCTCGGCGTAGTGCTGGAGTACGAAGCGGTCTGCGAGCATGAAGGTTAACTTCATATAGCCTTCTCCTCACAGTTTGCCAACCAACTGCGTGGCCGTAACATTTGGTTGTCTTTTCGCGGCAACTTGCAAAAATCGGTCTTGTCGTTGAGTGGTTATACGCTTCCCGCCTGAGTGTCTTTCAGCCATTTCACCAGTAGCACAATAACGTGACCATGACCTGGATATCACGTTTTGTCTTGTTCCAATCTCCTCAGCAATACTCCATTGAGTAGCCCCAACTTGGAGCATGCCTACTGCCCTTAACATTTTCTCTCTCGTTAAATGGCGCCGTTAATAACTTGTTATAACACACAAAAAATAGCCAAAAACTACTGTTGGTAAATAAAACCTTCTGACTTCGCTACCATAAACCATTATGCCGCGTAAATCTTTTGTTTTTAATTTATTTTTTCAAATTCAAATTTAGAATCGTTCAAAAATGTTTACAAAATAAGCTTTCTTAGAATTAATTTAAAACTGGCCAGTATTTTTTGAGTTTAAGAACTTTATACAAAACTAGCTTCCGCCCGCGACTTCGTCCGCGTGGAAAAAATATCCCCCGATTTCGAAACATTCTTCATTAGTGCTCCGCTCCTATTGGTCTTAGCGTGATGATATATAGCCTATAGCCTTCCTCGATAAATGGGCTATCTAACATTGAAAGAATTTTTCAAATCAGAACCGTAGTTCCTGAGATTAGCGCGTTCAAGCAAACAAACAAACAAACTCTTCGGCTTTATAATATTAGTATAGATATCCCTAGACGGTGTTGATGTGTGTATATGTCAAGTTACCTACATCTAATTTTCGTTGACATTTAACCAAACACAATAGATAATATACTTATCACAGACTTATCACTAAGGTTACAAATTAAGAATTAAAGCTAAAAATTTAATTACTAAGAAGATGTTCAAATCATGCAACATAAAACTAATAAATTAAATCATGAGTGTCACCAAAATATTAATTGTTGAGAATTTTTCTAATTTTCTGTGCACTTGTGCAAAATAGGTCGATTTCCAGGTGCGAGGGTAAATTATTAAATGCAATAACACTGCGTATGGAAAAGGCGTTCCGCCTGTACTTAGTAGATACACAAGGTGCCTGAAGCAAGGGTCGTCTGCGTAGGTTATTTAGATTGGTGCGGAGGTATATTTTACTAAGAAGTTCTGGACAATCAATCGAGCCGTTTGCAATGTTTGCCAAAAAACATAATTATTATACGTCTTACGTCCAAGGGTAAAAAGTGGTATCGCTTAAAACGTTGTTCGTAGTCAGCTGAGAATTACTGCTTTGCCTTAAAGTCTAAGTCCCGCAAAAATCTCTTATGAACGGATTCAATACGAGATTTGTAAATCTCGTATTGAGGGTTCCAGACTTGGGAAGCGTACAAGAAAACAGTATAAGACTTACTGGTTTTAAAGATTCGAAGCTAGCACAAGCTCTAATAATAAAACCAAGATAATAATAATATTTACCCGGGGTTGCGGGAATGATCTAGTATCTATATAAGTTAATAATTATGTTAATTCTAACGAGACAGCGCGGCCTCGGAACGTAGGGGTAGTTGAAGGAACAGGGTGGGGTTTAGTCAGTAGAAGTCTGACACTCCATTCCACTCCATCCAGAGCTGGAGGAGTAATTAGATGATTTTCCCATCGAGAAAAAAGGGTATCTATTCACACGTGTTTTTGTAGTAGCGGATTTAATTCTTTTATTTCAATGTAACCATTTACATGTGTTGTAATACAACTTTTGAGTATTCAAGATTTATTATAAAATCGCTCATTGGTCCCTGTTTCGATTCCTGCACGACACATGTATGTGGCAAAAACAAAATGGTAAACCCCGTCGCAACTATAAGTATTTATTATTTTCAACCGACGACAAAAAAGGAGGAGGTTATCAATTCAACAAAAGATCCCATTACCGAATTACCATAATCCCATAAACCATTTTACACGTATACCAATATGGTGCCAAATGCTTATTGGCTTTGGCACCTCATGCCTACGCCATATTCCATTAAATTATTATAATTACAGGTATAGGCAACGCTGTATCGATACAAGTAAGATGTATATGTCTGCTAATATTCCCGATGTATTGCGGCAAGACTGGACGAGGAGTTCTAAAAGCAGTTATACTGACTTATGTAGTCGCTGGTGAGCAGGCATATATCTAACTAAACAGACAAATAAAAATACCAAGTATATACGTCAATGACGATTACAATATCTACATACAGCTGGTATAATGTGTGAACTACCGAGCAAAGGATCGATCTCATACCGGTATCCTATTGAACGTATAAAAAACAATGCATGAGAATGAAAGAGATCGCGGAATACGATAAGGCCACCAACTGAATTTTTTTTTTCATCGTGATTACCTTCACTTCATTCATATAATGATCTTAATGTCATATCCAGTCATATCATATACATAAATTTATTACACAATTGTATTCCTGCCGAGGTTGAGGTCTTAGCACGCAAGATCAACTAAAGGAACAGGGTGGGTTTTTTAAATTTTTTTTTATTGATAATAGGTTCGCGTTTGACCACCATCTCACCTGATGGTAAGTGATGATGTGGTCGAAGATGGAGCACGCTTACCTAAAAATAACCTATTCACTCTTGACTTAAAGACCTCTAGGTTATAGCTATGGGGAAACACAGACTCCGGCAGGGAATTCCACTCCTTAGTCGTACGCACAATGAAAGTATTCCCAAAACGTTTACTGCGTATGGGTGGGATGTCCACCATGTAACGATGGCGCGGACTAAGCAAAATTAGACAGTAGTAGTCTGACACTCCTCCAATACTTCTGGTCCACCCAGATCCAAAGGAGTCATTTGATTTCCCTCCCCAAACAATAAATGAAAATTAAACAATTATAATGGCCTTTCGTCTACGCACAGGTATATTTCCACCTACCCTAATATTATACAGAAAATTGCAGACCATATCCAAATCCAAATATAATAACGTGGCGACCATAGGCGACATAAAAAAAAACAACGACTACACGCCCTTAACGGATCTAGGTCGACTTAACCTGTAAACCTATATATAAATATGTTTCTTAATCTAGGGCCAATCACGAACATGGGTTTAAACGCAAGAGAAGTAGTGCGTGTATTCGCCTGCAGCACGCAACTGTCATTCAACCTGTCCAAGGCGAGGTACGATGTCATGGTGCAGCCCTTCAAGAGAACCGCAGTCGGGCTGCAGACTGAGATGGATCAAATGAAGGATGCGTTGAGGTTCGGCAAGCATCGTGTCTATGATATTCTAAGGAGGGCTTTTTATTCGTAGGTTTATATTTTGATGGTAAAAATTCGCTACCGTCCATTGCACTTCACTTCTGCTACAGCTAGTGCGAAAAATTTGATTTTTTCATCGAAAAAAATCTAAAGAATCCGACCCTCGTCTTACCCAAAACTACTTCCAAATAGACAATATTGCAATGTGCTACGTTGCATGCGCTTCGTTCATTAAGCCGGGTCCGCTGCGCCAATTTTATAACAAAACATGTTATCAAAACATGTTAGTAAAACGTCCGTTGCGCCTATTGTTGTAATGTTTTTGTTTAGTTTTAGATGTTCAGAAAGTGATTATCAAGAGCTGTTATCATTAATTTTACCAGATATAGAGAAGAAAACAACGTGGAGGAACGATGTGATTCCTCCTGACATGAGACTAAGTAGGTGTGGCAATTCTGTCTCTGAGATTAAAAAATAGGGATAGTGAGCGCGAACACAAAATGCGTCACTTTCCCCCTCCCCGCAGGCGAACGCTGGGGATGTTATCCATTCGTCTCGGCAAACATGTTATTGTGTTTTTACTAACAAAACTGTTAGGCCACGCCTATATTCTGTTAGCAAACAATGTTATACTGTTTGCAAACACGAAAACACGTCGCAGCGGACCCGGCTTTAGAGCTCGCGCTTACTTAGACCAATTTTTTTCGTGGGAATAAGTATCTTTACTCCTCCCGTTGTGTAATGTCTGAAATTGTTTTTGTTCCTTCAGTTCCTTGGCATTCCAGGGCCGCGGTATCTCGTTACAAAATTTCCGCAACCCTGTAAGTTACAGGCTGTAACTTAATTAGACCTTAACAAAATTGCCGACACATTGTTTTACACCTCTGCAATTCTGCATGCCCCAAAAGGAAATGCAGACTCGCAAACTCCGATAATTGGAGGTAGGTACTTTATTATAAATATGAAATAGTTAAACAGTACCTGTCTAGGTAATATGCTAAGCCTTCGACTTACCTGCGTCACGGCACCCATATGACCACCCGTGCATGTGATATTCCCTTGAATACCTCTGCCGTTGACAGCCACGGGTCAGCCATGATTGGTTACATTACTACAGGCTTGTGGTGTTTTTTATTATTGCTAATAAATAGTGTTCCTATTTCCATGTTATATACTAGAATATAAGTTCTTATTTCCACAGTTTTTTTTTCGCTGTATTGCTGAATGATAACTTGATAAGGCAACACCTTTGGGTAAAAGAGCGTCAAGGGGTTTGAAATCCTAATTTAGTATTACTTAGGGTTGGGATTAATTAATATCGTATATTATTGCAAAAATTGTTTTGTGAATTAATAATTAACGACAGACTCATAACATTGACAACGTCAGAAAACTTCGAAGATGTAATCGCGATATCGTACACAAACAAATATTTGGTAGGGGAAAATCTATCGTCGTGCTGTAATCCATCTATATCTGTACAGCCATTATAACCATACATTATATTATAAACTTTCGCATTCATAAATATCAGTATAGATTACCTTACACTGAAGTATTTTTTACCGAAAGTTTGTCTGGTAGAGAATGCATTTTTGCATTAAGGTAATAAGGTCGCCTATACTCCAACAGTGTATCTACATAAGATTTAAATAAATAATATAGATTTGATCAAATAAATTGAAACACAAGAAGATCACAAGTGAAGAAAACATCAATATTCGTTTCTTGGTAGTTTTTATCATATAAAAACATTTTATTACGATTAGTAGGTAATATAAAATTTTGAAGATAAGATTAATTTGCAATTTGAGAATTGACCGTGACGTATACATATTATATAGTAAACATGTTTTCAATAACAACGTACTGTCATTAAATCCGGTTTTTTTGGTCAGTGTAATGGTGCTTTCATTGTTTATCAATCAACAAATTGTTTATAATTCCGTTAAAAATAAGGGCTAGGTATCTAATCACATGGCTGAAGTCGGTGCCAAGATAAATGAATAGGTTTCAACACCTCGGGTGTGCCCCAGTATGCAACTTTCTTTTCCTATTCCTTTCCTAGCACCGACTTCAGCCATGTGAGTAGATACCTAGTCCTTATTTTTAACGGAATTAGACATCCAATAAAACAATATTTAAGGTTATTTCTCTCTTTGAAGTGCAAGTCTTTTTTGTAAGTTTTGAAGTCGGTTCAATTTAAAAAAAAAAGCTTCTTTATTATAATTGGAAACTCGGATTCTTGGTCAACATTCGGATTTAGGTTAATGAAGAAGGTACTGCTGTGTTATTCTGTAAGACCTCATTCTAAAATTCGAATCTGAATCCGCTGTGAGTTTATTGATTGGCATTCTAAAAATTCGGTTGTTAATTCGAATTTACACTAGCGCTACCGTTGCGAGCGTATCAGCGAGTTGAACTAAAGATTTTAACAGATAACGTATGAGATGACGTGAGAAGTGGCATTCGGTAAGATAATTCCTCTGTCACTTCGACGCTGTTTACAGAATACAAAATCGAGGTCACTTTGAACCATAAGCGAAGTGACAGTGAATAGCTATGTGAGATGCGAGTTGTTGTTCGAATTTTACAGAATCGACGTACTGAACGGAATTGGTCCCACATCTGGGCAAAGACCTCTCCTAGCTGTTTCCTTCATAACAATCCTAATGATTTGTTTCTAGATCAGTTCATGTCATAGTAAATCCAATAGAGCATGAGATAGAGGACACCGAAGAGATAGAAATAAAAAGACAACAGAGCGACAACTTGGACGGCTTGCTGAAACTGAGTTCACGGTCCAGAGATATTGAGGTCAAGTACCAGTTAGTATTAAATGTTTTGGGACCAAATGGCAAAGTATAGGAAGAAGCAAGGCTGGCTTTAGGCGTCGCCCCGGCCGAGCTGTTCACTGGTTCTGAGAAACACAGGAAAAGTAGACGAGGCAACACTTGGGGCGGCTTATATCCAGCAGAAAACTTATTTCATCTTAAGGGCCTATACTACCTCAGCGCTTCTCACTTTTTATCTTGCTCGCATACTACTGGCCGCCGCCGTCACGCGAGCAAGCGAGGCAGGGTGGCAGGGAAAAGGCTCTAAGACACTGATAATGTAGTTTATTTATTTTTACGGTGAAAATAATGGTAATTTAAAAAAAGTAAATAACATAAGACCTGCTTTATAGTTAGTTCAATTAATATGCAAAGCTTCATTATCTAATTTGAAGGTATTTTTGAATACCAGCGGTTTATTGTTCGGTTTGGAGGTAACTTTGGATTTTTTTTCTATCATGAAAATTTTATGGAATCGTGATTTCGTCAAACATAGTACCTAACATTAATCCTCAACTTTACCATATATTTATTTCAAAATTATTGCTGCTGTATTTTCGACATAACGGAGGATCATGCTAAGCCATTTGTGGTAGTATAGGCCCTTACGTATGATGAAACGACTTTATTCAACATAAAGTCGTTTCTGAATGCATTAGAACCTATTTCATCTCATCATCTGCGGCTTTTCCCAACAATGTTATTAAGCTAGGGTCGGCTGCCATTCTACCGGATGCAAATGAGTAAGTAGGTACTAGTGTACTAGTGTTTTACATAGAGCGACAACCTAACGGACCTAAATGACAGCCGGGACCATCTTCTTAAGGTGCTTCCTGAGGAGTGCGTGTAGATTGAGTGCTCCTTTTTAAAAGTTAACTATATTTTTACGAAATCAAGAAAGAATTTAAGAAAGAATTGTGAAAACTTAATGATGAAGATAAAAAAAAATGTGAAACCTGTGGTGAGAAAGTCGTGGTCGATTATCTAGAACACTCAATCTGCTAGTCTGAGAATATACTGTGACTCGTTTCAACATATATACTAGATATATGTTTAACATTTTTATGTGGAATAATTGTATTGAATTTTTGAAAACTATTCACAAATATTCAATTAAACAGGCCCGTTGGTATAGTGGTCAGTGGTCGTGACTGCTGTGCGCAAGGTCGTGGGTTCGATTCCCACCTAGGACAAATGTTTGTGTGATGAGCACGGTCATTTGTTCTTTGTCTGGGTGTAATTTATCTATAATATGTATGTATTTAGAAATATATATGTATGTTTATCAGTTGTCTAGTACCCATACCACAAGCTCTGCTTAGTTTGGGACTAGATGGCGTTGTGTGAAAAGTTGTGGAATATTATTATTATTATTAATTGATTTTAGCCGTCTATTTGGGTTTTATATAGATTTATTTAGAACACAGAACAGATAAAAGAGGTTAGAAAGGAAATAGTTCCTGATTTGTATGAGAGCGCGTGTTTCACATTTCAAAAAGTGTCAAACACGCGAATTATTTCTTAAATTCTTTCTTGATTTCGTAAAAATATAGTTAACTTTTAAAAAAGAGCACTCAATCCACACGCACACCTATCTGAGGCATTGAGGAATCTCAGATATATTAAGTGCTCAATACTTTACGGACCGACCTCTGCTAACGTTAACCTATTTATAAAAACGACTTCACCATTAATTTCAGAAAAATACCAGAGAATAATATAGAAGATCATTTTCTTAAGCTTTACGGAAAGAAGTTGGAATACAGATGTCAACATCAGCTGACGGAGGCATTAGCCTTATGCATCGAAGCCTTTACTTCAGCGTACGAAAAATGTTATCACTACATGCCACAGGGCACAGCTTCCATTTTGTGCTCGCCACTAAGACTCGGTTATATCTGCAACTTTATACCAGCCTTCCAAAAGAGGGATACCTGCGATAATTCAAAAAAGGTAATATTTGCGTGAAAGGGATGATGAGTGATGACACCACGGACTAAGTATCCGTCTTGTGCAAATTAATACTTACCTCAACTGAAACAAGAGCTAATACACCAATCGACTGCATTGCTTCACGTAAATAGATAAATTGCATAGATAGACCATTCGTCATTAAACACCGGTTTAAAAAAAAAGTACATATAAAAACTTTTTACCAAAAAATTAAACCGACTCCCAAAAAACACTGCAAAGTGAAAAATAACTTTAATTTCGGTAGTCGGTGTCTTTAGTTTTGTATTTTCGTTTTTGGCACCGACTTCCGAAATTAAAGTTATTTTTCACTTTGCAGTGTTTTTTGGGAGTCGGTTTAATTTTTTGGTAAAAAGTTTTTATTTCACTCTTTTTAGTTGGTCTATTTTTAAATTACCTAGTTACAAGAGCCTAATTATCAACTACTTATAACCTTTTACAAAATATTGCTTTTCCCAATGCTGGGCCGTTAATTGTTGAGGAGTTCTCCTGGTACTTCACCATCAGCTCTACATCACCATATGCATTGTGACGAGCATAAAGTGCGTAACATCCATATTCAAGTAATCGAATCGCAATCCACTCAATACTTATTATTGAGTAGTTTCGGCGGCCATCTGTGGTCTTCATCATCAGTTCCACTTCCTCAAATGGTACTTTTTGAGAGCAACTGTACAAGTTACTATAATAAATACCCAAAACGACATAGGTGTGCCTATAATATTTGAAGAGTTCCCTCGATTTCTCCAGGATCCCATCATCAGATCCTGACGTTTATGAAAATGGGACCAATATCGAAGTATACCCTTTCAATCAAAAAAGAATTTTCCAAATCGGTTTAGCCTTCTTCGAGTAATCGATGATCATACATTAAAAAAAAAAAAAAAAAATATACGCGTCGAATTGATAACCTCCTCTTTTTGTCGTCGGTTGAAAATATAAATCAACCCTTGTGTAACGTAAAATACACATTATTTCTGTTGAATTAACCAATTTTTTTATAGTGCCATTTGCGATATATAAGCACTGTTTTAATAAATAGTTTTGCAGTATTTTTGTTAGTTTATATGAAAATACGCAAACACACTTTTCTTGAAAGTCTGTCGTGCTGGAAAAAAACTAAGCGTAGATTCGTGATCAGCACACCCTAATTACTAAAAGACACCAACCAGAATTAAAACACTTTTTCATTTTATTTTAAATGTAGGCCTGTGTTATTGATACTGATCCTGTTTCCAAAATGTATATATCAAGTCCTTTGCAGATGGACCGCGGCTTCGGCGAAGGGTATGTCGCTCTTGAGAAAGCTAAACGCGAAATAGGCGGCAGTTTGAACGATGTCAACCTGAAATACAAAGTTACATTTGAGCGCAACTTATATGATGTCCAGGTAATTAAATATCAATCAAATCGTCAAAAAAAAAACAGTTTTTCTCTACATCTTCTTTGATCTGTCCCTACTTATAAATAAAAGTGATGTGTTTGTGTGTGATTTTTCATGTGTTTATAGTTATTCACACGATACTAAACCACAAACAAACTTTATTGAATGTTTGTCTGTCCGTCTTTCTGTTTGTCCTGGCTAACCTCTGGATTTGGGTTGGATTCATAATAAGACTTTCATTGGAAGATGATTGTATTCCTTTTATCCCGGAATTATCACAGGGATCACTGGAAAAGCTTCCCACACGTTCGAAGTCGCAAATACAGCTAAATAGATAGATAGATAGATATACTCTTTATTGTACACCATAACAGAATTAAATAAGGTTGGTGGAGTGACTCGGTACCTCTAGCCTCAAGTTTTCCGATGACCTCAGAAATTTGGCATGTGTGTCACGGAGGAACTTAAAACGTTCTTTAAGATAAAAGGGGGTCTTAGGATTGAACAGAATACTGTAAAGCAGAGACAATATGTGTAAGTTCCGGCGAAGACGTATAGGAAGCCACTTGAGTTTCGTACGAAATTCAGATACGTGATCATATTTGCGCAAACCAAATATAAATCTTATGCAAAAATTTTGAAGTCGCTCAAGTTTATCAAGTTGTGCCTCTGTGAGATCAAGATAACTGACATCAGCGTAGTCTAGGATGGGATGCAAAAGAGACTGTGCTAGCGCAATTTTAGTGGCAGTTGGCAGAAAGTTACGCAACCGTCTTAGGGAACTGGCAGAAGCAAATAATTTGCGACTCACCTCTTGTAATTGGGGACCCCACGAAAGATATTTGTCCAACCAGACCCCAAGGTTCTTAACTTTCTCGCTTAGTGGAATAGCTGTGCCGTTGAAAATAACCTGAGGAAGCTGAGACCAGTTTACCTTAGATGCTAACCTAGAGCTGCCGACTACAATGACCTGAGTCTTTAACGGGTTAACCTGCAAACCATGTGCCTCACTCCATTCGCAAACTGAAGCCAAGTCCTGGTTTATCATATTTATTGTAGCATCTAAATCAGTATGAGGCGCTTGTTTGTAAATTTGCAAGTCATCAGCATAAAGGTGGTAGGAGGATTGAAGTTTTTTGGAAATGGAATTTATGAAAATTGCGAAAAGTAAAGGAGATAACACGCCACCCTGAGGAACACCGGCTACAGTACTACACCAAGAAGAGCAGAACTCATCTATGCAAATACGTTGCCGGCGGCCATACAGGTAACTACGAAACCAGTCAATCGCTGTTGGAGATATGTTAATAGAGTGAAGTATGCTGAGCAGAATATCGAAATCGACGGTATTAAAAGCGTTACTAAAATCAAGCAAGCAGAGAACCGTCATATTTCCTTTATCCATGCCCATCCGTATGTCATCAGTTACATTAACTAACGCGGTAGTAGTACTGTGTCCAGGACGAAATCCGGATTGGAAAGGATTCAGCAGACTATTCTTGCAAAGAAAAGCACTTAGCTGATTGTGGACAAGGCGTTCAAGGACTTTAGAGAGAAAAGGTAGGATGGAAATAGGTCGATATTCTGAAAAAGAGGCAGGATTTGATTTTTTGGGTAAAGGAGTAATTTTGGCCTCCTTCCATACCGATGGAAAGACACCATTGGAAATAGAATAGTTAAGGATATAGGTCAGGATAGGAAGGATTTCATTGAGGACAGGAAGTATCATCTTCCGACTGACACAGTCGCTGCCAACCGCGTTAGATGTAATTGAAAGTAAGCTCTTCTTAACATCACAATCAGAAAATTGACTAAAATTAAATGCGGAGTGATCCGGAGTTGGAAGGTTAGAAAGATAATTTATAGTAGCTGCCTTCAATGTCCCATTGCAGTAGGACGAGGATGAGAAGTATTGATTCAACAGATCAATGTCTAGGTCTTTAGGAATCGATTCTTGGCGTGATTTTCCAACTCCCATTGATAAAAAACTTAAAACGAAAATGTATACGTTGCACCAACCCCTAATAAAGCATAGGCAAGGGTTTGATTTATTAGCAACCAGGTACCATGGATTTTATAATTTCTTAAAACCACATCCCCCAGGACGCAAAGGAAACGGGAGAGCGCGTCCTCCACTCATTCGAAGAGAAGCACATCATAATGAGAGTGGTGTTCGTTGCGCTCAACGTCTGCATGGCTCTGCTATTCCTCCGTATCGTCGTGGCAGCAATGTCGTACCACGAGATGTATCTCACCAGCATTCACTACGACAACGTGTATATCACGGGTTACTTCAAGAAGTTAGACGAGAAGAGAAGGAAGAAGGATATGATGACGTTGTTGCCATTGAAGAAGGTAATGTGAAGACAATAATCTTAAAAAAAAAATCAGCCATAATGGTGTCGGCTTCTACTTTAATCTGTTTTAAAATTATGTTTCGTCGAACATTGATGTTGAACCATATAAATTGATGAGCTATGTATTTTAAAATCCTTTTCAGTTGGTAACTATAGCCATATAGATTTTTGATACCTTTGAAATAGACTTCTTGTAAATATCTAATAAATTACCTAGATATCTAAATGCCTATTAGAAATTTAGGTACCTATTTTACTACCAATAAATTCGAAATAAATGCCAGAATGGATAAATGCTCAACAATTAACAAATTGCGTTTCAGAACACCGCGTCGATAGCTGTTGAAGCCTGTTTCTGTATGAAGGGTCAAACGGAACCCGAAAGAGATCGGGTTACGTTTGACCCTTCATCAAACCCGAGACCTCGTCTCGGGTTCGTTTCCCGGGTCTGGCAAAAAGTGTTATTAGATTTTTCTGTAAGGATTTTCACAGTAGAAGCCCGAAGTTTGGAAGTTAATGGTTTGATACCCCTTTGGAATACACGTAAAGTCGTTGGTCCCGGCTTTCATTCAGATATTTTTCCAGTCGTTACGGGTAGAAGGCAGTAAATCTGACACTGGTCAGATACTCGTAGGTAGTCATTCCATATAAAACATTAATACTCATTTGCATCGGGTTAAGCAGACGATGGTGGTAAACATTTAAGTTGTAGCTGTTCTTATAATGAAGGGTTGGAAATGTTGGAATACAATACCCCAAATTAATAATTTAATAATAATTTATTGATAAATAAAAATATTGGTACAACTCGTCTATCTTAATCAAAACACAAAGTACATAGACATACATTAAAGTTTCTAAAGATAGAGTGAAACATCGATGTCCGCGCTAGTTGGAACTGTGTGACAGACATCGACGCCTTCCTCCTACACTAATGGTAACAGATTATTCTGTATGACAATTTTAGTGATTAAAAATAGCAATACAAAGTCTACGTCTACATTTTACTATATAAAACGGAAGGACTATTTAATTTCTTAGATGGAGCGCTACAAATACATAGACATCCATTCAATGTGGTACACACCCTCGCCACACAGCAAGCTGGTGACTCAGATCCTGAAAGTGATGCTCGAGGTCGTGACGGCTACCACCTTCGTGATGCTGGACCGTCTGTTCTACGAGGCTCTCGATGTGGTGCGCCAGCATGCACAGGCTGAGGTACTACAGCAAGGGACACAGGATTTTAAAATTGAGGTGAAAAGCTGCTGAGATTTTTTAAGAATTCGCTTTAAGTTGAAAACTTATTGACACTTCAGAAACCTTGAGTTACTGTACTTCGCCTTATTGTTTGCTGTTCAGAACTCATGTTTTTCTAGAGAAGCCGGATACCTTTTCCCATCTTAACGCATTATTTCCATCGGGTAAAGCCTTAAGACAAGCCAACGACCGCGACGGCATAGAAACTAAAAAAAGAATTATTATCCAGAATACTGAATAAGGTTTACTTAAAAGTTACACGTCTATCAGTCAATAGCTTAATAGCAATTGACAATACTGTGCTAATGTGTTGGACTTATGATTGAGAGGTCAGGTTCGAACCCCACCCATTATACTATTGCCCACTCCTGACCCACTCCAGACATATGCATATTTAGTTTAGATAGAAGGGTTAATAAGATTGCTAGTAATGTGAAGTCTAACCACATTCATTGTTAATATTTTTAACCGACTTCAAAAAAGTAGGAGGGTCTCAGTTCGTCTTGAACTTTTTTTTTATGTATGTTACCTCATAACTCAAAGACGGCTGGACCGATTTGAAAAATTATTTTTCCTTTGAAAGGGTATACTTTCTAGTTGGTCCCATTGTTATGAAATCAGGATCTGATGATGGGATCCTGGAGTAATCGAGGGAACTCTTCAAATATGCACACCTATAGCGTTTTGGGTATTTCTTATAGTACCTTGTGCAGTTGGTCTCGAAAAGCACTATTTGGGGTAGCGAAACTGATGATGAAGACCACAGATGGCCACCGAAACTACTCAATAATAAGTATTTCGTGGATTGCGATTCGATTACTTGAATATGGATGTTAAGCACTTTATGCTCGTCATAATGCATATGGTGAAGTAGATCTGATGGTGAAGTACCAGGAACACTCCTCAAAAATTAACGGCTCTGCATCGGGAAATGCAATATTTTGTAAAATGTGATAAATAGTTGACATTTTGGCTTTTGTAACTAGATAAATTACCAACCGACTCACTAAAAAGCGTGAAAAAGAACTTTTTAGCAAAAAATAAAACCGACTTCCATGTCAAAACACAAACAAAAAGAAAATACAAAACCAATAACACCGACTACCGAAATTAAAGTTATTTTTGGCTTTGTAGTGGTTTGATATAGAAGCCGGTTTTATTTTTAGCTAAATAGTTTTTCAGCTAAAAAGTAGCTGCGTCCTTCTTCAGGGTCTCTAAATCTATCTCTATGCCAAATTTTATCAAACTGTTTTCAATTTGTACACGCAACGGAAGATTCAGTTGAAAACCAGCGTTAGGAAACTTTGTTGCAAGAGTTTCTGCTGTTTGGCGCAGCACACAATGTTTTTTGCTGCTTTGAATTAAATTTCCTTATTTTTTTCCTATACCTATTATGTTTTTCTCTAACTCTGTATGTACCAAATACACATGTTTTATTTATTTCTTTCTTCTTTACATTAATTTTCCAGGTGGAAGGCACAGGTATGCTAGCCGCCCTCCTCCGGAAGCTGATCTCCAATCTGTCCTCGACCCAAGGAGTACGACACGAGGTCACCAACAAACTCTGCGTGCCTCATCCACGCGCCATGCCTCCGATATACTTCTTGAAGATCTACGGAGGATACGTTTGGATACTGCTACTGCTGTATGTGAATCCGTATACGATGAGGCTTAGAAGGTAAAGTAGACAGTGTTACAAAGGAATACTGTTGTTTTCTGGTCAAAAGCATCAGTGGCGAAGCTAGGCGTTGGTGAAGTGAGCCCTCACCAACAGCCTTGACTTTAACAAAGATTTTTTTGATTTTTCACTTTCAAAAACGAAAGAAAAATTGGCCAAGTGCGAGTCAGACTCGCCCATGAATGTTTCCGTAGTAACTACGCCAAATAACTTTGTTTTTCATAGTGTTTGTAATCACGTAATCAAGTTATTATATATTTGCGGTTTTAGAAATATGCAATATCTCAAAAACTGCTGACCCGATCTCGTTCAAACCAATTTTCGTTGAAAGTTTACATTAAGATCAACAGCATCATTTTTTTGTCCCCATTATTATAGAAGTTAGAAGGGGGGCGGGGGGGGGGGGGGGGAGGGGGCACACATTTTACCATTGTGGAACCGTATATCGAGAGAAGTGGAAGAAATAATGGTTCTAGTAACAGTAACCTCCGCAACCAGTTACTGGATAGCACAATACCATTGATTTATTAGATTGAGGCTTCTGACCACCTTTAATAAAAGTTAAGGGTCAATGTTTCTGTAAATATGATTTTCGTTGGTCCGCTTATATTTCATTTCAGACAAATCTGCAGTTACTTTTATCCTCGCCGAGAGAAGCAGCGAGTATTGCATTTGTATAACGATATCCTGAAGAAACGAATGAAAATGGACAAAACACTGCGCAGGTAAGTGAACTAGTGCAGAGTTTGAGCTATCAATGCCAGCCATTCCCAATAAAATCTTCTTCCACCAAAATGTTTTTTAATTAGTTATTGATGTCTCACTGCTGGGGTTTCTCTTTTCGAACGCCACTTCGGACCAACCAGCGCAATTAATTAATATTAATATTATAAAGAGAACATTTTAGATTTTTGATCGTTTATAATGGATAAACTCGAACACTACTGGACCGATTTAAAAACTCTTTCTCGCATAAACCTAGGTATATTATAACTGTTATTTATCTGGAAAAATCTAGTTTTTTTTATTATGGTTCACAAACTGGACAATACGATTGCGTATAAATAAAGACTTTCTTTATTTATATCAATACTAGCGGGGCCTGCGACTTCGTCCGCGCGTAATAGTGACTTTCGGCAGCATTTTTAAATTTATTAAACTAATTATTAAAAAAAAAAAACTCATACACAAATAAGCTATTTACAATATTTTACTGCTAATAGCTTGTTTAAGTACAATTTTCTAATCAAAAGTCTAAAAAATAGGTAAGTTTCAAGCTTCTAGCTTTAAAAATGACGTAATTTCCATACAAACTTTCATCCCCTATTTCAACCTCTTACAGCCCTTTTTCTCATTAAAAAGCAGTCTATGTCCTTTCTCAGGCTCTAGAGTATATCCGTACCAAATTTCATTTAAATCGGTTCAGTAGTTTAGGCGTAATTGCGTAACACACAGACAGACAGAGTTACTTTCGCATTTATAATATTAGTAAGCTAATAATAATTCATCTTGTTTGCTTTTTTCCTCCTGTCCTGAGTCCTGAATAACGTTATAGATTGGTCTAACCTCCTTTCAGGAAAGCAGTGCAAGCCGTGCGCGCTCACTACCTCTCTGGCGAGAACCTCCTTAGTTTGCGGATGAAGTTCCCCTACCTGCTGGGCTGGTTGCAAGCCCTGCCCGCTGCCAGGATGACTTGCCTTATTTGCGGAGAGACGGAACCCAGGAGCAATGAGGGTGAGAAAATCGTTTTTATCTTTGTTTTTCGAAGGCAATGGAATGTTGTCAGAATTCTAAAAAATGGTCTAAACTAGTATATGGTCCTAAAATAGATGATTTAGGTCCACGGAACAGAAAAAACTGTTTTTTCTGTTCCGTGTTTAGGTACGTCTCTTAATTTTAATTCGAGTTGGTCTTGAGGTATGCTTTTGATCTGGTAGAAGTTCGACTTACCGACATCCACGACGTTCAACGAAATCCAAGGATGTCTGAGCATATTTTCAAAGGAAAGGAAAAAGTGGCTACTTTAGCTTAGGATTCAGATAAGTCATTTTGTACCGTAATTATACTCGTATCGTTTGGTTGATCGTGGTCTGGGTTGGTTGCATTGTTCTAGGTCAGTTAGTAGTAACAATGTCATGAAATATGCAAAAGCGTTGAATTCCAGGTTGATGATTACTCTAAATCTAGAGATAATAGACATAGTTTCATCGTGGATTATAGGCTACACATAGTTCTTCATGAAATAATTCTTGTTTCAGCTGCGACATACCAAAGGAAACTTGCGTTATTACGTTCTCGTATT
Source organism: Tholera decimalis (assembly GCA_943138885.2). Taxonomy (NCBI): domain Eukaryota; kingdom Metazoa; phylum Arthropoda; class Insecta; order Lepidoptera; family Noctuidae; genus Tholera; species Tholera decimalis. The sequence goes on from OW964560.2 coordinate 32,390,995, forward strand.
CTGTAATTCGCCTTCAAATTGTATTTTATTTAATAATAATTTCAGGGCAACAATCATCAAGTCGTTGGCACTGCTGCTGCGTGCCGAAGTGTCCGTTCGTTTACTGTGCGGAGTGCTGGAAGGAGGCGGGCGCGCGTTGCCTCGCGTGTGACCCCAGCCTTAACGAGCTCAGCGATGTAGACTCTATTAGTGACGATGATCAACTGACGTATTGAAACGCTAAGAATGACTTGGGCCCGGGTGATCAAGAAAGGGAAAACTGTTTTAAAAATTTTGTGCTGTTTTATTTCTAAAGAAGAAGTTATTAGCTAATGTTGTTTAAGATTAAAATATTTTTAATTACATCGGATTTTTGATTCTTGCAACCCAGTTCTAGATAACGATTTTTTGGCTTTAACCCAGTTTTTTGTCTTATTGTTATTTTATTTTAGTCACACAGATTTGCATATAAAAAACTTCATTTAAGAACAATGCCCCACAAAAGTGTTTCCCTGATATTCTGTGGGTGCAGAGATTCAATTGCATAACAAACAAACAAATCATACAAACTTACATACATATTAGTGTTAAAATACTCACACAGGTACATAAACATTAAGAAATAGCGAAATAGAATTGATAACATATTAAACAAAATAGAAAGAATATCCAACATTTTGCAATAAGGAATTAAGGATATACCTACCTATGTTTATAAAATACTAATAGAAACTCTCTTCTAACTCTGTTGTCTGACTTAGTCAGGAGATCTCTTGACGCTGCTAGTAGGTACATTAATGGTTCCATCCATTCCCGATAATGGGAGATATAACATTATTTGAGTATTAGTTGAGTTAGGCAACATTTAGGTACAGCCAATGTCAAATTATTAACTCTGATGCGAGTGAATATATTACGTTGCGGGTCGACGCATCCCTTCGGGGTGTCGAGTGCGGGCTTATTTTGACTCAACTCGGTATGCACTCAGACTAATAGCAAAAAGCATTATTAACAGTAACTTTTAATAAAAAAACTTTTTACCAAAAAATTAAACCGACTCCCTCCCGACGACCGTGTCTTTAGTTTTGTATTTTCGTTTTTGGCACCGACTTCCGAAATTAAAGTTATTTTTCACTTTGCAGTGTTTTCTGGGAGTCGGTTTAATTTTTTGGTAAAAAGTTTTTATTTCACTCTTTTTAGTTGGTCTATTTTTAATTTACCTAGTTACAAAAGCCTAATTATCAACTACTTATAACCTTTTACAAAATATTGCTTTTCCCAATGCTGGGCCGTTAATTGTTGAGGAGTTCTCCTGGTACTTCACCATCAGCTCTACATCACCATATGCATTGTGACGAGCATAAAGTGCGTAACATCCATATTCAAGTAATCGAATCGCAATCCACTCAATACTTATTATTGAGTAGTTTCGGCGGCCATCTGTGGTCTTCATCATCAGTTCCACTTCCTCAAATGGTACTTTTTGAGAGCAACTGCACAAGTTACTATAATAAATACCCAAAACGACATAGGTGTGCCTATAATATTTGAAGAGTTCCCTCGATTTCTCCAGGATCCCATCATCAGATCCTGACGTTTATGAAAATGGGACCAGTATCGAAGTATACCCTTTCAATCAAAAAAAGAATTTTCCAAATCGGTTCAGCCGTCTTCGAGTAATCGATGATCATACATTAAAAAAAAAAAAAAAAAAAATATACGCGTCGAATTGATAACCTCCTCTTTTTGTCGTCGGTTGAAAAAAGAATTTTCCAAATCGGTTCAGCCGTCTTCGAGTAATCGATGATCATACATTAAAAAAAAAAAAAAAAAAAAAAAAAAATATACGCGTCGAATTGATAACCTCCTCTTTTTGTCGTCGGTTGAAAATACAATAGATTCGGCGTAAGGGGCGTGGCGTCCCGCGCAGGCTTGACCGGTTGTATAGCAGGGGTACAAAGGGAAGGGTGTGATCTAAGGGTTTAGAGGAACGAAGAAATAGGGGTACGCCTGTATCCCTGTGGCAACGAGGGCCTTGTCCTTGGTAACGTGTCCTTCATTACCACCGATCATAGGTCGACAAACTTTTGAACTATTGATCCGTCTTCAGAATTTTGACAGACTGTATCGTCCTTGTGTTGTGAAATCAGATAGGATTTTGAATAAAGACGCACGATTGCCTTTTGTTTTCAAGAACCCTTTTCGCCGGCCGCGGACTCAGTAGCGAGGTGATAGCGACGCGATCTAGCAATGAAACGGCGTTGGGAGACTATTGGATCAGTGATTGAGCGATTGGCTGCTGAGTCGCGGATTCGATTCCCGCACCCAAATATTTATCTGTATGACCTACAAAGGGTTGTTCCAGGTTTGAGTGAAAATCTACACACATGATACTGGAGAAATTCCAAGTGTGGGTCAGTTTTTTTTTAAGTAAATGTCTGAATTTTATTTAAATGGTATCGTATTTTCAGTGCACTGGACAGCTGGGCATTGCTGTCAGTTACAATGAACATGTGTATGGATCGGGTCCAAGTTACAGGTGAATCGATGAAAGTTACTACAACTACAGCTGTCCTATGCTGGTCCCTCACTCTATGTGGGCCACAACCAAAATGTCTATCAGGCCAGAATTTCGCAATAAAACACCATATAAAAATATACACGAGTAACTTTATTTTAAAACAAGCCGTACTCCAACTGCTCGCCGACTGTGAGATTGCTCACAAACTGTATGTTCTCCGCGACGTCGTTGCACAGAGCTGCCAAGCCGGTGACCCGGCCCTCTTCTCCAGGGTTGAAGTTGTACACTAACTGAAAGAGAACGGTGGTGAAACAAATAGACCGAGGATTTACTGCGAAAACCTACTAAATAACAGTTACTATTAACCTGTATAGCCACTGCAGGGCAAAGGCCTCTCCCCATGAATTCCAAATTGTTATATCCAGGGCTTTGGTATCCACTCGGCTGTTAGTTTTATCCATCTCGTCCCGCCATATTCTACTGCTGTGTGTATATTAGGGTTCTTGAATGTGGTTATTTTGGCTCACAGCTCATTGGGCAAGCGGCAGAAGTGGCCAGCCACGGCCCTCTTTAACTTGGTGGCCTCTTGAGCAAATAACATTTTTTTATAGATAAGAACATGAAACCTATATGCTATACAAACAACTTTATTTTTCAAATTTAGCAAGTTGTATGAGAAACCAATGCGGTACCTTAGAATTGCGGTAGGTACATATGTTACTTGCCAAACAACAATTATTTGTTAATAGTTTTTGGCTAAGGTTGTTTTGTCTTTTTAGGGTTTCGTAGCCGAATGGCAAAAAACGGAACCCTTATAGTTTCGACATGTCTGTCCGTCTGTCTGTCTGTCCGTCCGTCCGTATGTCACAGCCATTTTATTCCGAAACTATTAGGACTGTACATGTAAAACTTGGTAGGTAGATGTATTCTGTGAACCGCTTTCCGATTTTAAGAGAAAATTCAAAAAATATTTAAAATAAAGGGGGCTCCCCATACATGGAACTGAAACTGAAAATATTTTTTTTCATTAAACCTATACGTGTGTGGTATCTATAGACAGGTCTTTAAAAATGATATTATGGTTCCTAAAATGACTTTTTTATAAAGTTAATCGTTTAAAAGATATACGCTTCCAAAGTGGTAAAATGGGTGTCCCCCCTCTAACTTCTATAATAATGAAGTGAAAAATTAAAAAAAAAACCATATGTTGTAGATCTTAATGTAAACTTTCAACCAAAATTGGTTTGAACGAGATCGAGTCAGCAGTTTTTGAGATACAGTATATTTTCGAAAACCGCAAATATAACTTTGTAATTCATACAAATACTATGAAAAACAAAGTTATTTGGCGTAGTTGTAAAAATTGTAAATAAGCTAGTTTTAAGAAATTTGTAAGGTTTTTTGATTATTTTTTTTTTTCAAATTTTTTTATATTTATTATAGTTACTACGGAACCCTTCATGGGCGAGTCCGACTCGCACTTGGCCAATTTTTTTAATATTTTCTTACAAAGTTTTTTCCAGCAAGGCAACGGCGTAATAACAAATAATTATATCGATGTGGATAGGGATCCACATCGATATAATTATTATTTATTACGAATTCATTATCTGTTGCGGCACATGTAATGAGTTTATAGAGTACCTACATTCCTTGAGTTTAAGAAACTTTTTAAAACGCTATATATTTTTCAAGTTACATGGGGGCCGAGCTGAAAACGTTTGGCTGGCCGTGTCAGCCAAACGTTTTCAGCTCGGCCCCCATTGGCCCCAACGAATTAATATTTAGCTTGTATGCTAAGCGCAGACCAAGCGCAGACAAAGGCTAGAAGCTGCTGAAGCTAAACGTCACCTAGACGCTGAGTTGACTTTTCGTATACGTAAACTTATAGGTACGCATAAGTGTTGTAGACCTTTCGAAAGCACCACCATAGCAATAGCGTAGCAATGTAGAGGATTCGTAAATTCGTCGTAACGACGTTGACTTTCCGATTTTTTATAATTTCGTCATGTCTGTCCGTCCGTATGTCACAGCCATTTTATTCCGAAACTATTAGGACTATACATGTGAAACTTGGTAGGTAGATGTATTCTGTGAACCGCTTTCCGATTTTAAGAAAAAAAATATTTAAAATAAAGGGGGGCCCCATACATGGAACTGAAAGTGAAAAGAATTTTTTTTCATAAATCCTATGCTTGTATGGTATCTATACCTAATAGACAGATCTTTAAAAATGACATTGAGGTTTCTAACCCCCAAATGTGTCCCCCGCCCCTCTAACTTCTATAATAATGGAGTGAACAATTTAAAAAGATATACTTATAGGTACTGTAGATCTTAATGTAAACTTTCAACCAAAATTGGTTTGAACGAGATTGGGTCAGCAGTTATTGAGGTACCTACAGCATATTTTCTAAAACTGCAAATATAACTTTGTAATTCATACAAACAATATAAAAACAAAGTTATTTGGCGTAGTTATTACGGAACCCTTCATAGGCGAGTCTGACTCGCACTTGGCCAATTTTTCTTTCATTTTTGAAAGTGAAAAAGATTTTATTACTAGTCATCTTTGTTAAAGTCAAGGCTGTTGGTGAGGGCTCACTTCACCAACGCCTAGCTACGCCACTGATGCTTTTGACCAGATGCTTTTGCTCCTGTAGATTTTATGTCGATAAAAACATAAACTGCAGTCTGGTAACAAGTCTATAACCTTCTTCAAGCTATACCAAATTTCATCAAAATCCACGCATTACCTACTTTCTAAGATTAGCACGTTCACACAAACAAACTTTTCTGCTTTATAATATTAGTTCAGATTAAGGTCTTATTTACAAAGGTGAGATCTGTCAGTCATTTCAGATCACTTTCAGATCTTAAACAGCAAAACGCAGTAACTTAATTCGTAGGTTTTAAACGACGCGTCGTACACGTTTCTTAGTCATCTTCCTCAGTAAACGTCGTAGTAGCGTAGATGTTCCGGCCGAGGGCGTTGTCATAGCAACAAAGATGTTTCATTCAAGGGTAATTTCATAGAGGCGTAGACGTTTCGTAGTCGTCAATGAAGTGTAGACGTCATAGTCATGATAGCGTAAATGTTTCGATCCAGGGCGTTGTCGTATTTGCGTAGGTAGATGTTTTGTAGTAATCATTTCGTAGACGAGTTGGCGTAGCGTCGTAGACTAAGGCATGGCGTAGCCCTTTTGTAATTTAGTTAATCGTACTTATGCATATTGTGAGCGGAAATGTTCGACATACTCAGTATTACTTGATAGTTGCACTTACCGATAGAAACTCGTCATATGTGATCCAACCGTCGTTGTCGGTATCTGCGAGATTGAACTTCTCCTTGCGTACCTCCATCCCACTCTCGTCGCCCAGACTCTCTAGCACTGCTCCACTAAATAAAGTTGACGGCAATCAAAATATGTATAAGTATGTCCTGTCACCAATAAATTATAACGGTATTGTCAATAGTCGGACTTCCGTTTTTGGACATTTGTGTGTAAAAGCATGATTTATTAATATTTATGCTTTTACACAAATGTATACAGTATGTTAACTAACAGAGGGCGTTCCCGTTAACCTCAATAGTATAGCATCCATACATGCTAAAAAATATTACCATTCGAAAACAAATTTGTTTTTTAATATTAAAATATTCACAAATAAATGTTACATTGATACGTAAAAGAAACACTCTGTACACGCGTACTTGAAGGACGGCAACGTCGCAATTTATTTATGAATGCGTACTCGTGCACAGAGTGTTTCATTTACGTATCAATTTAACATTTTTAGTGAATATTTTAATATAAAAAAAATTGTTTTATAATGGTTATATATTAGCATGTATGGATGCTATACTATTGCGGGTTAACGGGAACGCCCTCTGTTAGTTAACATGCTGTATATAATGTAATAATAGTACTTTGCCAAATTTGATATTTTTAGGGAAAAACCGTCTTTCCTTTAGTAGTTTAACAAGTCGACACGAAGTTTAAATCAATAACCCTTTTCAGTCAGTAGGTATATTAGACAGTCATCATAAGCTTTTTTCTTCATTCTTCCAGTCTGACCGGGTGCAGTTGAGTACAAGTAGTAGTGGTTTACAAGGAACGACTGCCTATCTGACCTCCACAACTCAGCAGCAGCCCAACAAACATTTGATAGGTCGCCACAACGTGCCGATTTTAACTTTAAGCTTTCGTCTTAACGTCGCTATCACCTTGACACGACCGAGAAAAGGCCCATTTTATACGAATCAGTGTCGTAATAGAGTCATGTAGCAGTCGTATAAATTACTATATGGTGGCGTAGTAATCGTATAGATGTCATTAGATCCACCTTTGGTCGAGTTATGATTACATAATGATGTTATTACCGCTGCTTTACGGCATTTTATCAAATAACCACCGTTCATCACGACTTTTATATAAGATTTTGATGTAAAGTGATGGTATTAATGTATAGCGAACTTCAAACTTTAAAACCGGACAATTTGTACTTTGTTACAATGTTAATGATTGAATGGCGAGTACAGCCATTTTATATTATATTCATTATTACATCCTTGAAACTCATTTTCAAGTACATTAATCCGTCGGGAAATTAATGTTATCGTGTAATATGCGCTAGGTTTTTCAATATAGTAAACGCGCCTTATAAATTCTTTAAATTAAGCAATATTTTGCACCTATATTTTAACGAACGTATACATACACCGTGATATTTTAATGGTTGTTTTCCCAGAGTGAAATGGTTTTGTCTTGGTAATACAATCATTTTATAAACAAATAAAATATTAGAAACAGAAAATGGCGCATTGTAGTTAATGCATTATCACCATTAGGGCTTTCAGTCTCGATGCATTACTGAGTCCCGGGAAAAAAAACCAAGACTAGGTGTGGTCTCGAAACTCCCGGGAAAAACGAGATTTTCGAGACTATTTCAAAACTAGGTTTCTTATTTATAAGCTATGCAATTAGAGAGTCAAATCAAGATATATAGATAATCAAGTAATTACTTTCATAAACAAATGCAAATTAAATAAAAACCATTTGTTAGTTTTTTTTTTTCATTTTTGTAGTGGGCACGTAAAAAACAAAGGGCATTTAACCCTAATTTTGTTACAAAGGAACCCGCATTAGAAAAAGCTCTTTCTGCTTGTACGCTAGAGGGATACTATTTAGTACCACTTCGCGCTATCACAATGAAAGGGGATAGAACCTATCTGGCGTATCTACGGCACCATTTTGTTTTCTTTTTTAATCGTGGTGCATGATGAAAGTGTGGTATGCATGGCTAGAGGAACAAAAAATGTCCAGTAACACGGTACCCCAAAGTGTCACGTAAACGTTTGAAGGTAAACATCGACAACAAACTTTAAAAAAAATCATTAAAAATAAACTCATTACGCGTCCATGCGCTTATTAGTATTTAGCTTATTAGTCTAGCAGTACGACAAAACCACTACTATAATTAATTATTTGCCTACTAAATCGCATCGCATCGCAAAACGCATGTCAAAGAATTCCACACGCGCGTGTTGGCTGTCTTTCATCCCACCGTATTATAAAATGAACAATAAGTGTTTTGGTACATGTCTTTCTTTGGTACATGGATTAGGCTCGGCGTCAAGAACCCCTATCCAACCTCCTGCTGAATTTATGGATTATGTAGTATAGTAGTATTTATGATACATGTTAGATATATTATAAATCTTTTAAAATGTCACATCTTAGTATAAATATTCACTTGTGTTAGATATCATACTTACAGTTATAAATGAATGTTAACTTAAATGACATACCTTTTGCTTTTGTTAACTACTGCTTAAAAACGTTTTCAAGCTGAGTAACATGTCACATGATCCGCGCGATAGTGACATGTCGACTGCGTTTCATTGCGATGGGATTTAGTGGATAAATAGTTATTTGTAGTAGTATTCTCGGGTTAGAAGCGTTATGACTACCTCTCGATAAGACTAAATAGCAGATATGACTATTTCGCTATAGGACTAAGTCTCGATATGACTAGATCGCTTTAAGTCTAATTAGCTGTTTGACTATATATGCATACGTCCTGTTATCGAATTGACTTAATATCGATATGACGTACAATCGTATCCAAAAGATATTGGTATAGGTACTCCATGGAGTACTTAGCTTTACTGAAGTGTGAATACACTATGATGTTCCGCTATAAAAAATAAATGAAAACAATAGTTGTCATTGTCACTTTGAATTTTTATCTTACATTATCTTACTTATTTTATTGTTATTTAAAATGCAGAGTAATGATCGATTTCATTTTATTAAAAATAAAAAGAATAAGGAAGCACTTCTTCATGATAGCTACCGATACAATTTTGTTGTAAAAGTCAAGAGTGTAGTGCTTCTCTCACATTGAATAAAGAAAAGACCATTATAATCAGGAAGAGTCTGCACAAGTGTGAGCAAGACTGAGAAAATGGAAGAAGACCTTTTGTTGGATACGGCAAAACAGAATGTATGCGAAGATATGTCGTCAGTAAAAAAGATTTATGAACAGGTGCTCCAACTACTGCCCTCTTCTTCAACCTATACTGGCAGACCTTATAAATCCGTGAAAGATGTCCTATATAGACATCGTAAAAGGTTCCTTCAAGTTAAAAAAACCGAGTTTTCTAAGTCCAGTGAAGTGACAGTACCGCATATGATTGAGAAAGACTTTTTGATTGCTGAGTTTGAATTATCAAAAGACGACAAAATGCTTGTATTCTCATCACAATTTTCCAAAACGAATATGAAAATTTATGCAGATCAAGAAAAGGTTTTTTTTGGTGATGGAACCTTTAAAAGTGCACCCAGGCCTTACTACCCGGGCACGCCGCAATTGCGGCGGTAAGACCCCTCTTTGAGGAGTGGCTAGATCGGCGTCACGGCGTCCTGACCTACCGCATGACGCAGGTCCTCACCGGACACGGAAGTTTCGGGAGGTACCTGTGTCTGATGGGTAAGGAAGAGACGCCTGGGTGTCACCACTGCGAGGGTCGCCCTGAGGACACAGTCGAGCACACGGTGCAGGACTGCCCAGCTTGGGCAGAGCACCGACGTGTCCTCACGGCGACAATAGGCGGAGACCTCTCGCGCCCGGCCTTGGTCGAGGCCATGCTGCGGGGCGAGAGGGAGTGGGAAGCGGTCGCCTCCTTCTGCGAAGCAGTCATGCTTCCGAAGGAGGAGGCGGGCCGCGTGAGGGAGAGGATGGCGTCCTCCCTCCAGCCCAGCCGCAGTGGTAGACGCCCGCGGCGTCGGACGTCGGCCGACGATCTCCGGCCACCGTAGGCGCGGGCATGCGGACAGCGAGTAAAGGGCAACTCGCTGTCCGACCATGAACCATGCCCGGGTCGACGGCGCGTCGTGTTCCACGCGCGCCTCAAAGAGCGTCAGCAACATGACGAGGCCCACTCTGCGGAGGGCCGAAGCCCGCCGGGGTCGTGGGACTCATCCCGTTACCGTGGCCCCGGTATGTAAAGGGTTATTGAAGGAACACCGTGGATTTTAGTCAGTAAAAGTCTGACAGTCCCTCCCACCCTGCCCGGAGTGGGAGGACTTATTTGATAATTTTACCAAGTTAAAAAAAAAAAAAGGCCTTACTACCAATTGTTCTCCATTCACGTAGACGTTGATAGCACGGAACAAACGACAAATATATTTCCCGTCTTGTATGCACTCTTACCAAATAAACGCGAAACAACTTATTTCGCTTTATTTACAATAATACGTGATGTGCTTAAAGTACATATTAAAAATTTTAAATGTGATTATGAATTAGGACTTATCAATGCATTCAAGACTGTGTATCCGAATGCTAAAGTGACAGGATGTTTTTACCATTACAATAAATCTGTGTGGAAAAAGGCGAATGATATCGGTTTGACGAAATCTGAAGAAGGACGATACATCACTAGAATAACTGCAAACTTGCCCCTCTTGCCTTCATCTTATATACAAGAAGGGTGGTCTGCTATTGTTGAATGTTCTACGCAATCACCTGAAATGAATACCTTCAGAAGTTACTTTTGCAGGCAATGGCAAAAGAATCCTTTGCTTATTTCCTGCGCAAATCAAAAGCACAGGACCAATAATAGTTTAGAGGCATGGCATCGTCGCCTTAATGTACGCATGCAGCACAAACCTACGTTGCTACAATTTTTATTTTATTTAAAAAAAGAGGCACAATTTCAAGATAAAAGAAATTTTAATTCCCTGTTTGAAGCTAACAACAAAAAAAGAAACACAATATTATTTAATCGAAAGTATCAGCGAGAATTAAATAAACTTGAAACGAAGGAGATAACGCTCATATTTTTTTTAAAAAACGTTAGTGATTTAAAACGTAAATATAAATAAATAAATATTTATGTTACAATAGAATGCTTTAATTTTTAGTATTTTAATATTGGTACCGTGGAAAGAGCTTAATGTTTTCATTATCTCTTTACCTGTACATCAAAAAACAAATGAAAATTTAGTCGTTACGCTGTCTGGCCTTATTGCGATCTAGTCCAAACACGATTTAGTCCAAACAAGATCTAGTCATATCGAGATTTAGTCCTATTGCGAAATAGTCATATCTGCTATTTAGTCTTATCGAGAGATAGTCATAACGCTTCTAACCCGTATTCTCATGCTCCTAGTAGCGTGTAATGTACCTACTCTCTTTCAATAAACATTAGTAATCATAATCAACCTGGGAACGATTATTTAGATACAATCTGATGCTTATAGACACGTAATAAGTCTACTTTTAATGATTGTCGTTGTAGTCATATGTCGATGTTTACCTTCAAATATCTCGGTAATGTGACATTTTGAGGAAGCACGTTACTGATATTTTTTGTTACATACATGGCACTTTCAGTATACGCCACGATTTTTAAAACAAAAACAAAATGGCGGTGGGTCGACATGCCAGTCTTCATACAAAAAGTTCGAACCCCTTTCAATTTAATCAGAATAGTTCCATAATTCAATCTATATTGCAAACATAATTAGCTCACATGGACTCTTTCGGGCACAGCAATTTACATTTATAATATGTAGACAAAATATGTGTTATTTGTCAATAAGGTTATTCAGCCTCCACAAATAATACTAAGCTTTACTCTATGCTCGATCGTACTGCCATTGCCATATCCATAATAACAATAATAAAAATTTACTGTTGGTTTAATAAATTATTTAATACAGTTTTTATGTTACTGAAGTCTCAAAAGTCTCGTTATTCCCGTGACCGAAGATGTTAGTCTCGAGTCTCGAAAATATTAAAAAATCGTCGAGACTCTCGAAATTTTCGAGACCGAGATTCCCGGGATGAAAGCCCTAATCACCATGCGTGAGAGCTTATTTTGCTCTGAACATTTATTAATCAGTTTTTCCTTTGTTGGCAGCGCGCAGCGGTGCGTGTTTCATGTAGGTACCTACGTTACGTCTACTGAACTACTAATGATTCTCGTGCTTTCGAGTTTATGAATAATTTTTAATAATTGAAAAAAAAAAATCGTTTTTTTTTTAAGTTTAACTGTATGTTTTGATACTACTACTGATGGGTAACCGTCCTGCCGTGGGAAAACAACCATTTAAATTTCACGCTGTATATTTAGGATATAACCGTAATACAACATCTAATGGACTTATCATTCCGTGCACGTATTGTTGTTTATCTGTGATTATCAGTTATATTAACTAAATTAGGGTTCATTTAAAGTGAATCTCATGTGAAAAAAACATTTTAAATACATAATTAAACTACTTTATTATTACTGGTCTCGGTGATCATAAAAAATGATATGTGATATTATAATAGACATTAATTTTATTTATTTACACCTTTTACTTAAGAATATGAATGAGTGGTACGAAATAAATATTTGAACCATATTCTGCAATTACTAACTCACTTTATATCAGTAATATTAACAATCGCTTTCAATCTTTACCTTTACCACTTATTCAAAAATATTAAAAAATTACGACCTAATTGGCTTATCAAATACATAATCGGAATCATGATGGGAACTATCACTAAGTCACTAAGGCATGATTTATCAAATATTTCATCTACTTCGTCTTTTTCTGACTCTACTATTATAGAGCCGCTAGATCTAGGTGCTTTCTGCGCTTTGAGCAACATCATATTGTTTAGACCCATTCTGCACCGAACTCAAATCTCTTGAGTATTAAATAAATTTTGTGCGGAACCAACTCCAGCTTGATTACAGTTGACTTGTCTTGTAGAAATATTCGATATAATACAATTGGACGTACGAAGCGCAATATACTTTTCTTTTAAAAGGATCGATTTTTACATTTGCCCAGCTTTTTCTATTCATTATAATGACGTACAAATTATTTTTACAATGATAGAAAAGAATGTATGTGGTTGTATATTATTCCATTTTTATACACTACTATGATATCCAGTCATTGAATGGTAGCATAAAAGTGTTCAAATTCATTTAAAATCGTATAATAGTGCAATTTATCACTCTTACACGATGGTCAGGTAAAAGTAAATCTCGCGACTCTTATATATTTAATCTTGGTGTTAAAGTCGTATAGACGTTACTAAGACGACACCACCGGTTAAACTAGGTACTGAAAGTTGTGTAAGGGTCATATAAAACAGTCGTATAGAAGTTTATAAGAAGTCTATATACGACTACAAGTTGTATAAAGATTAGAGGCACTAAATTGTATTACCTATACGCTAAAATTACTTCAATACAGTGTTTAGGTATAGCATTTTGAGTCGCGTAACTTTTACTTATACGACTGAAATGTTTGTTGGGCGGGTAATATCCCTCGATTCCGGGCAATTTCCAACCCTGTGGCGAATGGCTTACGTTCGTCCACTTCCTAAAATATCCAATCCCTCCTTGCCTATCCATTTTCGACCAATTTCCATTCTTCCTTTCCTGTCCAAAGTACTAGAGGCCTGCGTCCATAGACAGTTTTCTGGATTTGTTCACCGGAACAATCTTGTTAGTCCATTCCAGTCTGGATTTAGACCAGGCCACAGTACGGCTTCCGCTCTCCTTAAAGTGACTGGGGACATTAGAGAGGCTATGGAGAACACAAAGGTTACTGTTTTGGTGCTTATTGATTTCTCCAATGCTTTTAATGCCGTCAGTCATGATATTCTCCTATCTATCCTGTCACATCTCATGGTATCTTCTGAGTCTCTGGAATGGTTCTCTTCTTATCTTCGGGGACGTCAGCAGTCGGTTCGTGTCGACGAGAATTCTTCGAGTTGGCGTGACTTGGATGCTGGTGCCCCACAAGGCGGTATTCTTTCTCCGTTATTATTTTCAATCTTCATAAACTTTATAACTCTCTATCTTCGGTGTTCGTATCATCTTTATGCTGATGATCTGCAGTTGTATGCATCTGCGCGGGTGGAAAGTTTATCAGACGCTATAGGAGATGTAAACCGAGATTTAGATGCTATCAAAAGCTGGTCTGATAGATTTGGGGTGTCTGTAAACCCCTCAAAGTGTCAGGCCATTGTGATTGGAAGCTCGCGTATGATCGGTAGATTGACAGTAAGTTCGCTCCCTCCAATCATTTTTAATGGTGCCGTCATCCCTATTAGTTCTAGCGTTAAAGATCTCGGTTTGCGTCTTGACTCTATGCTTGGCTGGCAAAGTCAGGTCTGCGGTGTCAGTCAAAGAGTCAACGGGACTTTGCGATGTCTGTATCGTCTGAGGAACTTTTTACCTGCAAAAACCAAGACAATGCTTGTGCAAACTTTAATTTTCCCTATTATCGACTATGGTGACGTGTGCTACTTTGACTTGAATGCGGTCTTGTTGGATAAGCTCGATAGACTCCTTAACAACTGTATCCGGTTCATATTTAATTTAAAAAAATATGACCACGTATCGAGGTACAGGACCGAGCTCAAATGAATGCCCATTCGCCAGAGAAGAAGTTTGCGCGCTTTGACTACGCTTTTCTCTTTGCTGAACTCTCCTACCCCTCCCTCTTACCTTATTTCTCATTTTCAATTTCTATGTTCCTCACACGCTAAAAGTCTGCGCTCTTCCAATAATCTTCTCTTACTCTGTCCTTCGCATACTTCTGATTTTATTCATTCTTCCTTCTATATACAGGCTATTCTTCTGTGGAATGCACTACCTCTCGATATCAGGACGGCCACCAATCAATATGCATTTAAGAGAAAGTTGCGGGATTATTTTCTTAACAAATAGTGGAAGCAGAGTTTTCAGAACCCACTTTCTATAACGTTTTATTATTATATATATATAATATATTTTTGGTATGTATTATGATAAATATGTATGTAAGTTTATTTTAGTTAGAAGTATATGTATATATACACTTGTAATAAAACTTTTACGTTGAAAATATTATCTACTTAGTTTATTTTTTTTTTATGCACCTGCCATGTTATCTCTTCACCACCCATGGTTGACTGGTAGAGAATGCCTATGGCATTAAGTCCGCCTTTGTACATTTTGTGTTGCATAAAGTTTTAATAAATAAATAAATAAATAATATGATACCCCTTGGCAAGACTTCTGAGATTTTGTGTCTAACCCATAACAATTCTCAAAGATATGATAGATGCTTTAAATTTTTAGCAATATTGTTATTTGTGTTTAAATTTTTGGTGTTCAATCAAGTATATTTTATCTATCTCTCTAGATGTACAAATGTTAGCTAGGACCAACGGCTTAAAGTGCCTTCAAGTATATTTAGTTCCCACCCATCCCCGGACTGACCTCGATAAGGTTGTTATTGTCAAGCCTCTAGGCTCCTCAGTGGGTATATAATTGTAGACAGAGCCGGATTAACCCTGTCAGAGGCCCTAAGGCAATGGCATTCTCGGGGCCCCTTTTCTTACTTTGACTGACCAAATCGTGTGTGAACTGAGGAAACCCACATTAAGGGCTGTGATTTTTAATATATTTGTTTACTTATTCCCAGATTTGTTCTAAAATTGTTTTAATTCTACTACTAAATCTAACGATTTGTATTTTGTGAGATAACAGTGAGGTCCCTAAGTTCACACGCACATCAAATTCTTGTTCGAAGAAACATGTTTTATTGGTGCGTGCACTGGGCCTGGGCCCCTAGTTGATGCGGGGCCCCTAGGCAGTTGCCTACTCCGCCTAATGGTTAATCCGGCCCTGATTGTAGAATATGTACTATTGGCTACATTACATTTAGAACTATCATAAAACGCGATACTAACAAATCATCAAACCCAAGCATGCCGTTGGACTGGTTGTCAAACAGCAAGAACAAGCTGTGGAGGTTGGCGATGGTGACCTCGTTCCAGCCGGGGAACCGCTCCACCACCTTTTGCATACTCCATCTGCGATCCTTCTCCTTCATCTCCTACGAAACCAGATTTTATATATACCTAGCTTAAAAGCAATAAGTCGCGTAGGGTATTAGAGGCTCTTCTTCGGGGCGAAAAAACATTAAATAACTCCTCTCGCTCTTTGTGGAACGGAAGGGACTGTCAAACTTCAACTGACTAAAAACTTATCCTCTTCCTTCACATGCTTGATTTCCGGGGCTATGATATCTTGTTAGAACATTCCTGCCACCCCGGTAGGCAATGGCCTTATCAGACCGTCACCGCTGCTGACTGACGACGCACGCAATCGACCCGGGCTAAACAGATTTCATTCTAACGTGCAGCCATGAGAGTCGGCAGTGAGCACCGGTCTCACGTTTCATAGGTATTAAAATTTGTGACCACTATCAACGATCTAAGCCTATTTATTATAATGATATTTTCAAGACTTTAATGTCTTCATTAGTACTGACACAACATGAGGAGAACCTAAGTACTACAATCATCGTCATCTGTTGTTTATTAGTCTCCATTATGTGAATGTAAGGGAAGTAGCGAGTCGGCCCCAACACAAGTATTGTTAATTACTTAATGGGGCAGCCTCATAAAACAATGATGTAAAGATTTTGCAACAATAAACAATTTATTAATTAATTTATTTATCACTAGTACTCACGCGGGGCTTCGCTCCCGTGGATTCTATCACGGTAAAAACATAACTCTCCTTTTTGCAGTCGCGTAAAAAGTAGCCTATAACATTCCTCAAGCTTCAAGCTACTTCCATACCAAATTGCATCCAAATCCACCCAGAACTTTCGAAGATTAGCGCGTTCAAGCAAACAAACAAACAAACAAACAAACTTTTCCGCTTTATAATATTAGTATAGATTTATCTGCTTAGCCGTTTCCCAGCTATTAGGGACGGCTTCCAATCTTACCGAAATACCTCCCAGTAGCTGGGTAACACGATACCCCTTGGCAAGACCAGTGTCAGATTGCCTGGCTTCTGACTACCCGTAACGACTGTCAAAGATGTACTAATGACAGCCGAGACCAGCGCCTTAGCGTCTTTTCCAATGCACAGAGGAATCTCGTTAT
Organism: Tholera decimalis; assembly: GCA_943138885.2. NCBI lineage: Eukaryota > Metazoa > Arthropoda > Insecta > Lepidoptera > Noctuidae > Tholera > Tholera decimalis. The sequence continues at coordinate 32,407,967 of OW964560.2, forward strand.
CTGGGGTGGACCCTCTCTCTCCGTGGTAAACCGGGTACAGTCGTGCCGGTCTAACTCGACTGCCTGTAAATAGAGGCCTGTAAGGGTGCGTTTCCACCAGAGATGTGCGATGGAAATGTGTCGTGCGAGGATGTTTAGCTGTGCTGTGAAAATATGTGGGGGTTCCCACCAAAGCTGTGCGATGAAAATGTGCCTACGAGGATGTGTAGCGGAGCTGTGAAAATGCGCATTAATGTGTGGTGCGAGGATGCGCAAACCTCGCAACACATCCTTCTCAACACACATTCCTCGCAACACATCCTCGCACACATCCCTCGCTTGTTTTGTATGCGCAAAAATCTAGCTCCGCTGAGCCGTTTCCACCAGAGCTGTGCTGACCGAGGCGAGGTAAATGAAGCGATTCTATTGGTTCTTTACAAACACATCCCTCACTACGCATCCTCGCACATCTCTGGTGGAAACGCAGCCTAAATCTCGTTGTTAAGATGGGCACCCATCCACAGATCGACCTTGGCAAGCCACCTTGAAGGTCGTAACTACAATGGTATGGTAAAAAGTAATATTGGCCATTCAGAAAAGTGCTTCTGGAGCTGACTGTCAAAAAGCCAGAATATCACTCATCGAGATCTTTTACCAATGTTTTTGATACACACCAAAAATCAACCCCGACAAATATCTTACATGATTATACTGCCGTTGCTCCGCTAGCCTCGTGTAGAACAGGTCAACTAACTTGTCGTAATCCGTCTGGATATTCCTTTGCTGATCTGCTACTTTCTTATGTGGTTCACCTAATTCAAAAAGCCTTCTTTGAATAAGATTAGGTGGCTAGATTGTTTGACCTAAAGATTAGTGTCGCTATTGAAATGAGAAGACCTAGCATAATTCTTGTCAGAAGCACTCTCTTGTGTACATCTGTGGTACCTACAAAGGTACTGTCATCTTCATCAGTACATAATATCGTGCCTGTAGTCCCAAAGAAGTGGACATATCTACGCTCATATTTCACAAAACAACATAACACAGAGCCTCTCTAAGCACTTCAGTCTTTTGCAAAGGACTTGTTTGCACTTGTGATAAGTTACCTTGTTCTAAGATAATTATATTGATCCTTCTTTTATTAAGAGTGAACAATTATTTAATTATTATTATTAAAGCCTCGATCATGGATCTGAAATCTAATACCTAACACACAGATTTAGTCGTTTATTAGTCGCCAAATATCAGAATTAGTCGGTTCGTAGTTTGAAAGATATAATGTACATAGAGATACGAGGATGCGTTTTTAAGTTCGCGGAATGGGAGGGTAGATGATAAAAATAGGTCATTATCGGGGTTGCCATGACTTCAGCCACTCAATATTAGTATAAATACTAGGTTTTGTCTTAATTGAGTCATTCGTCTTTGAACTATCGTCAAGCAAACAACTCAATCGGGAAGAAAGTGTGCATTATAAAATCGAGTATCGTGCCGTAATAAAGTTCCTTACCAAACAAGGAAAGTCAGTTCAAAACATACTGGAAGAGATGGAATCCGTTTACGGGCTCTTGCCCGGGTAAAACCATGGTTTACAAGTAGCACAGTCTCTTTAAACAAGGCAGGACCTCACTTGAAGAGGACCCGCGGGCCGAACGGGCTATCGAGGTGACTACTCCGGAAATCATTAAAAAAGTCGAAAAAATAATATTGGAAGATGTCAGACTAAAGAAGAAACAGCTTGCAGAAATGGTTGGAGTATCGGATACGACAATTTTCAAAATTCTACACGATCATCTTGGCATGACAAAGGCCAGTGCAAGATGGGTGCCGAGAATGCTCACGCCGCCTCAAAAACAACGCCGCGTGGAGTGTTCTCGCACGTTTTTGGACCTCTGTAACGAAGATAAGGATGGACTATTGAGTCGAATTGTTACTGGCGATGAAACTTGGGTTCATCATTATGAGCCTGGGTCAGAATAGGACTCTTTGTCACTGCATAGTCTTTTACATACTACTATACTATTTTTTTCGAAAGGAATTCGGAAGGGATCCTGTTGACCGATTGTAAATATAAAGGCGTTTCTATGACCGGATAATACTATGCGTCTATTCTCAAGAGGTTGAAAGAAAGCATTAAAGAAAAAAGGAGGGTAAAATTGACCAAAGGTGTTAGGTGACCTAATGACCTTCTTCACGACAACGCGCCTGTTCACAAGAGCCGTGTTGCGTTGGCTGCCCTGCATAAGGTGGGCTTCGATATTTTAGCCCAGACCTGGCTCCCAGTGATTATTACCTCTTTCCAAAACTGAAAAAAGAAGTTCGTGGAAAGAAATTTTCACCTGATGAAGAAGTGAAGGACGCGGTTTCAGCTTATTTTTCGAACAAAGACAAAACATTTTTTATGAAGGTATACATAAGCTAATTGAAAGATTTGAAAAATGTATTGGGGTAGCAGGTGAATATATTGGAAAAGAAATATAATTTAGTATTTTTATTTTAAGTCCTTGCCCTCCATTCCGCAAACTTAAAAACGCCCCCTCGTATATTGGTGGCCGAGTCAGAAAGCCACCAATTTACCCCTTTATCTTTCTGATATTTGGCGACTAATTTCTACTAAATCTGGGCATGATTAGAATGAGACTGCGGCCAAGCCAGGAAGTACCACACGGTAGTACCTTTATTTATTGCTTTCCTTAAGTGTTATCTATACTTATAATAAATCTGTAGAGGTTAATTCTGTACATGAAATATATTTACAAAATAACTATCAGGGGGTGATTAGGGATCGATACTGATGCCAAAAATGCAATCAGTAAAATTTTTGTCTGTCTGTCTGTCGGTCTGTCTGTCTGTCTGTCTGTCTGTCTGTCTGTATAACCGTTATAGAAACAAAAACTACTCGACGGATTTTAACGAAACTTGGTACAATTATTTTTCATACTCCTGAGCTGGTTATAGTATACTTTTCATCACGCTACAATCAATAGGAGCAGAGCAGTGAAGGGAAATGTTGGGAAAACGGGAGAAGTTACTCCATTTTTTAAGCTTCCGTCGCGAGTGCAACCTTAATGGTTAAAGCTACACAGAAATCATTTATGACGGAAATGTTCTCCTTAAAATTATATAAAAAATATCCCACGACAGCATATATCTATCTTTTATGGTTGACTCACAATAACACGTGTAACTCCCGATAGCTTAGCAGTTCGAAGCTTTCTGATTATTATTCTGCCCGAAATTTAAAACCACCACAACTTTCCAATGGAACTCGGCTAAAAGTAACCCAGTTGCAACAAAATATAATCGAGGCTCAAATTTTAACAGGTTGCGGTGCAGGAGAAACCGTCTTTATTCCCAGAATTCCCATAATACACACACAAATAATTTTCCATTCCAATTTAAGAGAACGCAATTCCCAGTATCGGTGTGTTATGCAATGACAATTAATAAGGCTCAAGGGCAGACTTTTCGTGTTGCTGGAGTAGATCTCGGTGTCAGTTGTTTCTCGCATGGTCAGTTGTACGTCGCTCTTTCCCGGGTTAGCATTTCTAGAAATCTTTATGTTCACGTGCCGGACGGGTCAACTTTCAACATAGTTTACCCGGAAGCTTTGCGCTGAAGTATTTTCGTTCTATAGGTACTTAAGCCTCATGTGAACGTGATCTAAACAATATTACCAATACATTAACTTAATAACACACAAGGAGTTACACGCTGACGGAGTCGCGGGCACAGCTATTAACAATAATATTGTGCGGTTCGGTATTGCGATATTTTTCAACAGTATTATAGATTGACATATTATATTTCCCTACTAAATTACGAAGGTTAATCTATCTGTTACATCAAAATCACTGAACCGTGAGGAAGGACATAGGCTACTTTTTTTTACGAAAAACGACGGAAACGTGGACGAAGTCGCGGGCAACAGCTATCTATACTAATAATATAAGGCTGAAGAGTTTGTTTGTTTGAACGCGATAATCTCAGGAACTACTGGTTCGAATTGAAAAAATATTTTTTAATTAAATAGTCAATTTATAGAGAAAGGCTATAGGCTATATATCATTACGCTAAGGCCAATAGGAGCGGAGCGCCAATGAAGAATGCTTCAAAATCGGGGTTAAATTTAACGTTAGCCCAAAGTAACTATTCCACGCGGACGAAGTCGCGGGCAAAAGCTAGTTTAAAATATTACGTTAGCTAGTCCTATGTTGTGTGTATTTTCCATGACACATTATGATATGGAAATCACTAACCATGAATGTCATCTCCACCGACGTGGTGGCTGACCTGAAACTGCTTATACAAGCCAAGCTGATCCCACACTCAGGCGCTTACATATTCCCCAGTTATCAAGATTTGTACAATATTACCTGTTGCACTAAAGTCCTCCTGTCTATAAAAACAGATGGGTTTCCGTTTCACCGGATACTCGAAGAATCTGCCCAAGCTAGAGATCATCGCACTGATTTGATGACCCATCAGACTTTCTTATAAGTACGCTTTATAAATTAAATTACCTATATGTAACGTTATTTGTTTATACTGCCAAACTTTTTGGCACTGACATTATGACGACAGGAATGCCAACTAGACTTTTTAAAACGATTAGGTTATGGTCTGTATGGTAGTGAAACTTGGTACACCGATTTACTAGACTACAGGCCCGTGTCCAAAATGGATGGGTCATATCACAGATAACTTTAAATAAGGGTCATATGAACCACCAGGTGACGTATATAGGACGATAAGAGCATAAAATGTACTCACTCTACCTACCGACTTTGTGGCGCACCATTTTTTTACGGCACTACGCGCTTTCTTAATATTTTGCATGGATCTATCGATGTTAAAAATGCCGTATGTATATGACCAAAATGTACTCACTCTACCTGCACTTTTGAATTCTCACCAGCACTCAGTTGGACAGCTTACAAGTGACGGCATAGTGCTGAATCTTATTATTTTATACTCTTATATCGTGCTATATACGTCACCTGGTGGTTCATATGACCCATCCATTTTGGACACGGGCCTGTAGTCTATACGTGCTGGTTGAGGCTTCCCCAGTGGCTAGTGTCACAGAAGTGTGGATGTTTTCACCTGATAATAAACTTATTTCAGACTAGCTGTGCCCGCGACTATGTGTGTAAAAAACGTGTAAACCCTATGTATTTGCGACCCTTTAACCTCCTCTTTATTTCAGTGAAGTATTCCCATTAAAATCGGTTCAGCTATTCCAGAGATTGGCCCGAACATTGCCCGAACAAAGAGAAATACAGACAAACAATTTAGAAAGAGGTTGTTTGCGTTTTAGTATCGTGTAAATAACTAAGCGCTTGTTACTTTGAAACCACAGGCAGAAACTTCAATTTCATTTATATGTAGAAAATGTTAAGATGACAACACTATATAATTTGAGACTATTCTTGTATTTTTTCTATTTTTGCATTAGCGGAATATTTATCAAAGGAATCGAAATGAATAAAAATGTTTAGACCTACGAGCGCTTATATTAATCCAAGAATATAAGTGTAAAGATCAGACGAGAGCGTCATTATTTGCAAAGAGACTATTGCAGGGTAAGTGTGTGGAGAAAAATAAAAGCCCATTTTTCTATCAATCACTTGATTAATTTCTCATACAAAATTCATTTAAAAAATTTCAAAAATTTGACATTATATAGCGTCGTACATAAATTGATAGGATTATAAGGATGAATGTAATGTAATGTAATGATGCATGAATATGTAACGAAAGTAAAAATAAAGTTAATGAAATTACGGTAGGCAGTAAAATAGTCTAAATTAAAGTATAGGAACACTACTAAAAAAAATTCAGTCTCATTACACACATTAGAGATGATTACAATAATTACGTAAGCTAAGGTAGATAATATAATCCAGCGGGGATGTCTGTGAACCTTATCCCCAGCTTCCGTCATCCTCGCTAGCCCACTTGTCACCGCTGATGGGGCCATGCAGGTGACAGCCACATCCACATACATTCCTGCCAGGTACTTACAATAGAACAAGACTGTTGTCCACTCGCTATGACAATTCGTAAGCTGGACTACACTACATGAATATACGTATATGCAATTGCTCATGTCAAACTAAACGTGACAGTGTTATGGACGCTTCTAAGATTACATTCTACAGAAAACTAAAAATTAAATAAAATAGTAGACAACAGGCTTCTAAAGCGGTGATCAAACCACCATTCCACCATTCATGGTTACTTAATTCCGTCAGTCTTAAAAACTTTACAAAAAAGAGGTAGTTTATGGTTGATCTTTGAACACCACTAAGCGCCTCGCTGGGAGTTAGGGCCAAGGAAGCTGGTCCTAACGTCCAGCGAGCCACGTGTACAAAAATACTACTTACTGTTACACATTGATATTGACAATATCATTCATCCACCCTCTGCCGACGAAGTAGTGGTCCTCTGCGTGCCCTCTGTGCGAAGCAAGCATCGCTTCAAACAAGCTAATGCACGGTGCCTACTGGCAAGATTTCAGTTCGACCTCAACAAGTTAAAGTTGCCACAGTTTTAGTTGGTAAAAATAGCAACAGGTCGACTTATTGTCAATGTATCTATAGTGCAAGTCGGCTGCGAACCTAAAGTTGTGCAATAGAACTTGCTGGTAGACATAGTGCATTAGGTGAGCGTCAATAACGCATAGAAAAGCCAGACTTTTGAGTGTCGCAGTTGGATCGTGTGACATTTGGATAACTGTCAACTGTCAGTAATACATTCTACTGGCCTGTCTATGCGCCATCTGTTGTAAGAAGCGATCTCGTCTGCAGGGACACTCGCGCAGGGGAGATGGATGCACATAACTTCTACACTAAGACTAACACAACACAAGCTCCTAGATAAAGTTACAAAAATAGCACGAAAATGGCTTATTACATTCGCTAAAATCTCATAATTGTATCATTATTATTATGCAGTTTTAGTGTTGCGTCTCACTTCGCTCCCACACGCTTACCACAACATTGTGACGTGTCCCGACTAACTGAAATGACCTGAATGCTTTTACAATCGTCGTGATAGACATCAAAAACTTGTACAAAAATTATCATTAAGTTCCAATATTATTTAGTTCTCAATTTTATTGTATTTATCACAAAACCACAATTATACTGCTAGCAGCTAGCAGATCTCACAAAGTACACATCGCTTCACGACAAAATATACCTTTGATTGTGTGATGATCGCCCAGGTATGTTTACTCAGGTCGGCATTCGTCTAATATTGTGCCTTACACGTCCAGCGCCATATTAAATTAGACGCGACACATTGTTTCACTTTAATTTCACTTTCAACCCGAACACAAGTAAACATACTTTAGGGATTCACAGAATCATTTGTGTAATAAAATAATTTTAAATAAAACATAACCAAATTATATCAAATTTAAATGCAGTCATAAAATTAAGTAATGCTTCAGCAGCTTTCAGCTTAGTTGTAAAATAACGACCTCGGGTCTAGTTCGATCAGTTGCTACCAATTCTCGACTTTAAAATTTACAATTTTAAACAAAGGTAACTGTAGTTACGTGGTTGTCAAATCAGCGCGTAATATACCCTTCATCAGATGCCTACTGTAAGTCCTGCAAGGAGCTCTGAGACTGCACTCACACGGATAATTCATAAGGTTCGTTCACGACATACCGGCGGCACTCTACGAGTGCACCAGCCGAAAGATGGAGGGAGTTTGCTTTGCAAATCCGTTACCTAAGTTTCAAACGACAATAGAACCAGTATTACTATAATTATGAGATTCGTTGTCGGCTAAAAAACATACTGTGATCAAAATCAAGAAACAAATATTGAAAGTATAATTAATAATGATAAAAAAATGCATTTCATGCAACACATTATTTTAAAAATAACGTAATACTTTAATAATGGCACTGAACAAAAAGTAAACGTTAATTCCATCACTTATTTACTGGAAAAGATAAATATTTAATTATTTAATTCATATGCGGAATTCGTCAACACCGTCAAGACGCAAGACACTGCACATTATCCTAACTAACGCACTGCTCGGCACGGCTTTCGCTTGCTTTAACTATTTCGACTAACTTGGTGTTATCATATAGGTACGTGATTATCTTATTTTATTAAGGTAAACAATTCACACTATTTTATTTACATTCCTGTATAAGAAAATAAAGTATGTCTATTTATGTACATTTGAAATGCGTTAACTGCAACATGTTATAGTGGATAGGATACAGACTTGTGCAGCATGTAATGTAACCAGTGTAGTGTAACATGTTTCATGGACGTTCAACAAACAAAAGATAAACAAAGAAACTTATTCTATGGCAGTGATCAGATTAACATTAGTTGGAAACCGAGCATTCCATTACACGGTTATGACTGATCGTGTAACCAGTAATGGAATACGCAGGTCCATGATACTTCGTTACGTGAACCAGTGTTACACTACATGCTACAAAAGTCAGTACTTAGCCTAAGAGAAGCTTTGCTTCAAATCTACGAAATGCTGAATAAGAGTAAATTCACTTTAAGTGGGATAAACGTGATTATAATAATTAGTAGAAAAAGTCACTACGGTTGTACCAGATAACCAGAAGTATTCACTTAGTAATGTTTCTGGGTTCTTGTCCTATGAACAGAATGTAATGAGAAGCCTGTCCGATCTGTGAAGGTGGCCATAGGGATCTTTAATAGTTATTTATGTTAAGCATAAATGAATAAAAGATCAAAATATATCGGAATAAGATATTACTGCAGGCAACAAAAATGTACCATACGTTTTCATGGATAGTCTCATCGAGCAGCTCCGAACGCGAATCTGTGTGTACCGAGTTTAAGCCACACAAGACAAATATTACAGTCTCATTTATTTTGTGAATTGGGCTACACTTAGTTTGAAAAAAAAAAAAACGTATTGAGATTTTCGCGCCAATTTCTCAAAGACGCCATCTTGTTTTTCTCTCGTGATTCTACGCTACCTGTCACGAATGCGATTTTAAAGTGATGATTATATTTACATATACTTCCATACGCCTTCCCAGGTCGGATAGGATTCTGTTTACAAAATTGTACTGTTAGATATGGCTTAAAGCGCTGACGACACACATAGTGCACCATATAACAAGAATATCATGTAATATATTTGTTTACTTATCCTATTAAGGGAAAGACTGCTACTAAATTGCGAAAACCGTACCTACGCGAGCGTTCTTAGACCACGAATAAATAAACGCACCCAACATTAAATCTACCCCCATCTTGTGACACATAGTTAGACTTCAAACAATAATTTTCCCATCTTAAGTAATTAATTTCAGACTCATTTTCCAGTCAACGTTATCTATAATTATCAGTACCTTAATTTTATGTCTACTGTCCACACCGCAACTAGAAAATTTTTGTTTGAAGCATCGAAATTTTTAGGAATACCACATATTATTTAGAGAACTTATTCTAGAATAATCCTAAGTACAAACGTGAAAATGTATCTCTAACCGTATAGTTAACTTACAGTAATTTTATTATGCTTTAGTTTAGTTTATTGGGGGAAGGTTCTAGCGTTGATTACGCAATATACACGAGCTGATTACCGCGTAGGGATAACAAGAGGTACTGGGCAGACTACACCGCGCAAGAGTAGCTTAGTACATGTTCAGGATATGGGGCCTATGCCGAAAGTAAATCCAAGCAGTTTACTATATAATGGTTTGTTTGAGATCTGCTGATGACACTCAAATGACCTACTTTGTGCAATTAGCTAGAAGGCGGCACATTGAAACAGTAACCCCTTGCTAGCATAGTCCATCCACGTAAGCCTCCTCAATCGATTCAAGCTAACATTATTCCAATTCACTATAAATTTGATTTACTTATACATATTTTGGGGTCTAACAAGCTGTAACAGTATTATATTATAAATACGTAAATCAAAAGCTTCATGGAGGAAAAGATTCTGCAAAGAAACAAATGAGGACTTCAGGAAAAATAAACTATTAAGGCTATGTAAGTTACAAATTGTTCTCCTTGCTCATTTGGAGGCGAGGGAAAACAGACTAAAATGTAAGCCCGCCTCGAGGCAAAGCGCAAGGCGTAGCACAAAATTAAAGCTTTTGCCAGCCTCAATCAAAGCCACAGGCATAAATGTACAACATTATATTGAGAACAAAAGCTTTTCCTCCTACTTGGCTCTCGATAATGACATTAGGTATTATACCATATAAGATTAAGTCCCGTATAATATACATGGTTTTCACACAATCTGTCTTAACTGAACAATTCTCTAACTACATCTCATCAAAAACTGCGCAAATTGTTTGCAAACGATAAATTGTAGGATAACTTAGATCAGACATTTGTTTTTGAGATTGACGTTAGAAAAAAAAAACATAAGTATACATATAATAGATTCATGCTAGGAGAATTAGTGTGTCAAATTATTGAAAACCATGACGGGAAAAACAGTGCACACAATCTAATACAACGACTCAAGTGTTGACTTGACCATCTCGCAGACTCGCTTGCAACTAAACTTAGTTTAAATTATTTATCTAACAATTAATTATATTAAGTGAACACATACTGACTGAACACATAGGGATTTATCTCAAAGTCACCTAACATACGTTTTGAAAAATATCATATAGATTTAATAGTTTTCTTTTCCTATTCAAAAGAATTTCACTATAATATTTGAACTAAAACGAAAAATTTTGTATATGACCACGCGAATAACAACTAATTGAAATAATGATTAATTTTGATAGAAGATTATCTATAAATTAGCTAGTGTAGTGCGTGGAACTAGCTTGCGGAGACACGCCACACGTCCGCTCAAATGTTGTACGCACGTTGACTTTACGCCGTCAACAGACATTGTAGTGACTAATTATCAATATAAATAAATCAGTTTTAAAGAACCTCATACCATCGTCACTCAACTCTCAATTCATTTCTAACATTACGTTTAATATACCCGATCAAGCCGGCAGTCAAAGTTTTGCGACATAAAGAAAAATATGAAATAAAATAAAATAAAATCTTTCACATTTTACGTATGAAAATAAAAATATCACGTCTCATAAGCAAATACGACGATAAGATCATCAGCTTAGGTTCCAAACGAGGTACGTTTGTATTTGCCAAGTGTTTCAATAATACTTAGAATTTTGGTTTCCCCGCGCGGCACCGCCCGCCGCGACGCCGCGCCCGCCGGCCGACACCGGCACCGGCGCAACTCGACTTCTTTAAGACAGTCTTCTAAAGTCAGTCTTAAAGTTTTATTGCATTGATTCTTTTGCTCATCCATACATTTTCACATCCCATCGTACCAAGCCGCGAAAAAAAACAGAAGAAGCCTTCGAGCGATAAGAAGTAACTAATACGAACATAATTCTAGCCGAGCGCGAGCACCGCCACAGCGCGCGCCTAACTATATAAAATATTATATGCACCTAAATCATTATGCAAAATAACTTATCATAAAAATACATATCAACGTCTGCATTAATTAATTAACCAAGTTAAAAAACGCAAAAATTTAACATTGTGGAAAAATACTTTTCAAGTTATCCTTTAATTTATCTCACATAAAAACATCTTTTACATCACATTGTGATTCTCTATAATAGTTTATCTTTACGATTTCTCTATTCGATTATATTAGCGATACATCGCAGGGATCGGACCGGAGAGTACATTTATAAGTAATCGACATTCAATATTTAGTGCACCGACTATGAGTTTGGTGTATTTTACAGTTATTCAGATTAATGACAGCTATTTATAATTGCGGCATCTAAATTACATCGTAAATTACACTGCAAACATTGTTTGGTCCTTAGAGACTAGTCAAATACGGAAACGAAAATCAAAGTACTGGTAACGAAAAATACATCAGGACTCATGGAGAACATGATTTGCTCACCAACGTTGTGTCAGTGGGCAAACTTACGCTCTCCGCCAAGCTATGCTCGAGTGAATTTTTCCAAACGTTAATAATAAAATTGGCACATTGTCAAATAAATCACAAATAAAACGAAACAAAATAAAATACGGCGGACCTTAGGTCCACGAACTACGTTGGCCTTAACATTAGGTACAATAATATAGTATTAATATACTTTGATGTATTGCTTGCCGTGGGAGGAGATGTCGCGCGCGGTGTCGGGCAGCGTCTCGAACAGCACCACGAGGTAGCCCTCGGGCGTGAGCGCCACGTCGCTGGGCCGGTCCTTGTCGTCCAGCCCGGGCGACTTCAGGTCCACGGCCCACAGGATGCGTAGCTCAGATGTGAACACTAACACTCGGTGGTTCTTGGAATCGGCGACTATAATACGTCCGTCGTCGTCAGTCACTATCCCTGATGGGCGATTGAGCTCACCGATTCCAGAACCTTCGCGACCTACACAGTGCAGCACTTTAGACAGAGTCGGGTCCACCATTAACAATCGATGATTCTCAAAGTCCGACACTATAATGTTGCCCGATGTCGTAAAACACACACCTCTAGGAGTCGTAGGTCCTTTTAGCATTTTAGCCGGGTTAGCACCTTCAAACACGAACTTAGTTATGTAAGTTCCATCACTGGTGAACAGTTGAATACGATGATTACGCGTATCAGTCACAACTATATTTCCTAACGTATTTACAGCAACATCCCAAGGATATTGGAATTGTCCACACTCCTTGCCGAATGAACCGAACTTTAGAATAAAGTTTCCTGAAGATGTGAATATTTGAACTCTATGATTGTCCTTATCAATCACAATGATGCGTCCATAGGTATCCGTGGTGATGCCTGCTGGGAGGTCAAACTCTCCAGGCCCTGTGCCTTTAGATCCGAACATTGTTTTGAATTCTCCTCTATTGCTAAATATTTGTATGCGATTGTTTCTTCTATCCGCAACAATGATATTTCCTTCTCTATCTACACAAAGACCCCAAGGTCTGGATACCTGTCCTTCATCCTGACCCTCGCGAGCGAACGAGAACATCGGAACACCAGGGACAGGGCTTCGTGTCGGTCTCACTGACACAGACATCCAGTAACCAGGTATAGATTGACCAATACCGCGACCGGGGTTTGAATCCAAAGCTAGGCTTGATGAAATGCTGTGGTCATAATAATTAGTCGATCTTGTGTGTGAGCCGTATTCAGGTAATGATCTTAAGCTGCTGGATCCTGAAATGTTATAATTTAAATGTTGAAAGCTCTGCGCCGACTGTAAAGACTGTAACGATAGCAGCGACTGGCGGGATTGTATCGATGATGTAGAGCTCAGCGAGTGCAACGAACTAGATGGCGCGGACTGCACATCGCACTGCCTTTTCAACTGGTCCACTAAGTCATAATTAGGAGGGATAAACACGATTCGTTCCTCAGTAACGTACATGTTCTTAAACATACATGAAAAATAGTCAACTTGAGCTCTACCTTTTTCTTTAGCCATAAACAAATCGATACCTTCAGAGTCCATGCTACGCACAAGAGTTTCATTTGTATGAGCTAATCCTGCTAATATGCCTCTAAGTGTATTCATATGATCTGTCAATTCGTTCATTTTAGCTTGACGCATCTTTTCTACTTTATCCAATAAATATTTTTCACGATCTTCGATAGCTTGAGCGTAACATCGCATCGCCTTCCTTATTTTCATATTCGCTTCTGCCGTTTCTTTCTCGTACGCTTTCGACATAGCTACAGCGCGATCTATGGCTGTTTTTATGGCTTTTGTTCCCGTCTTTGTGTCTTCAATTGCTCTAAAAACACCGATACGACACATGTCAAGGGCACCTTTAATGGGCGTATAATTATGATCTTTATGCACCCAAAGCGTGCATTCTTGACATATAAAGACTATGCAAGGTTCACAGTAATATCTAACCTGATCGCTATGTATTTCGCAAAACATAACTTCTTTCTCATTATTCACTGAGTTAGGCCTAGCCCCTATAGGCGATATTTGGTGTATCGGAAGCAGCGTGTGCTCTCTCAGTTGGCAGTCAGATGTAACTTTGTGACAACATTCGTGGCAAAACAAATCGTTGCACTCGAGGCAGCGAGTCGTCGGCGTGCGCTCCTCGCAGCGGAAACAGGTGATGGATACCGACGACGACGTGCCGGGCGAGCCGCTCGAATTGTCTTCTTTGGATTGATGCTGATGGTTGTTATTGGAGGTAACGTTGTACTCACGACTTATGGGTCCAAGTGGATTCTGCACGGAGCTGCAGGCCGGCAGCGCCCAAATGTCGTATGGCATGCTGGACGATGCCGAGGAGGACGCTGCGTTCTGCAGGCTCGACGGTTTGTTCATGTTCTCGAGGAGGTTGCATATGATGTGTGTCATGGCTAGCGGGTCCTCCTGGTCGTTGGAACTGTGCCCGGAGCCGCTAGCGGTGGTCGTCGATGGCAGGCTAGATGCTAGCGACTGCGTCAGGTTAGCGAACGACGTCATTCTTCGTGTCTTTAGTTACGTCATCAGAACTGTAACAAACAAACGCGGTGTTATTTTCGTGAAACACTGGGTGGTATTTATAATCATGACGGTTATGGAGATTGGGAACTGCTACGCTATTTTTTGTAGGTAAAATAGATGTTTCTTTTATGATGAAAAAGTTTAAAATCTTATTAGTTATGTTATCAATTCTAATAGTAATTACACAAAAAGAAGACCTTAATCTTAGTAATTACATTATTAATTCCTAATTACACGCACTACCGCACGACGTAAACTTATATACTTACAATTAAAAAATAACACTGGGAACATAATGTGAATTCTGTTAAATATACAGCAAATTGCTGTCACTATCACTAGTCACACAACAACTGATATATTTGACTAAAAACAAACAAAATTAACTAATAACAAAATGGACGCAGAAGCGCACCCTATCGATGCTTCTGCGATGAACTGATGGTTGCACTGAATCTTTTCATATGGTGCAGTTTGCGAAAAAAATCCATCCCAAAATCATTTGTGCGCGCCCTACCACTACCCCTTGTGATATCGTAGGTAGAGGGAGAGTGAGATAGCAACACCTCATAGACGAGGGTGCGATAGAGAACATTTATGTGTCGCATTCCAAAATTTTCCATAATTTAGATAAGAAGGTTTGCTATGATTAGGGTTGGCAAGGGACGGGCCTACGGACGCGGTAGTCAAAGAGAATTTCGCAAGTGTTTGGAATTTATTTAAATGTTCCCTGTTGTCTAACCATGCGGAATTTAACATGTTGTTTGTTTTTAACAACGATTTGATGCTGCATTCGCCAATCATTGCCCACCTACTGAGAATTAATTATAAAATTCATTCAATATATTTTCAAGTTCAGAACTTACTAGATCAACAACCGATATCAATTCGTGGAGCATCTAACACCGCCTAATAGTACAAATCATAGAGCGGATGTGGAACAGAGACCACGCGTAGTTTTATAGAATAGAAAGGGACAGAAACTATTTCCTATTATCGAGATTTTGTATTTTGGGAGGCGCAGCGTTGGCAGCGCACATGCACCGTGACCTTGTAAGCCGAGTGCGCGTGAGGCAGGTCTGGGAGACCCTGTGCGGCCATCTTGACGCCCCCGCGCTCCCCGAAGTTTGTAAGTGCGTAGGGTGCCGAAAATCGATGCCTTCCCTAGCTGCCCTTACTTTCTATGAAGGGCGAAACCGCGAATAAAAATCCTGTAATAACATCACGATAGAAGAAGCCCTTCGAGAGCGCTACTGATTGTGGGGCAAAGCTAGAGGAATATTTTGTTTCAATTCCGAAACTCAGACCAATTAAATAATTGCACGATCGTGTGCGATTTCTGTAGTAGGTACAATACGTTAAGCTATGCCTGAAAGAACTCTTACGGATGTTTTTGACTTATAAAAGGAAAGCTAAAAATGGCTTGATATTTAAAGCGCTCAGTCATAACAATGAACTAGCCTAAACACATCTGTAACGCTTGGAAGCGCTGACGGAGATATTTAGATACCTACAGCAAAGGAATTTGCAGTTCATCCCTTTAGGCCTGAAAGGGGTAAGATATTTGCCCGGGACAATAATGCAAGGAAAGAGTCTTATTATAAAATCTTGAATCACGTTGGAATAAAAAAAAAAAACAAAATAAATAGCACTAATTAGATGCGGCGACAATTTGAAGGTGCCATTGTTAATACTTTAAGTAGTAAACTAATTATAATCTTTGTAACGAGAATTCGTCAACAAAGTTGTTGAAGAAAAGGCAAACAAATATATCTACTAAATATTATGTTCTAATAAAAGATATACAATGCGCACATCATAAGCGACGATTGAAGGAGACTGTGCAGTATCCGGAGACTATGAACTCCTGACGCCATTTTACGCATAAGATAACACTCAGAGTGACGTCAGACACACGTACTTACTCATATCTAACTATAGACCTTTAGAATGCACATAACTGAAATCAGTACAAATCAATAAAACGGTAATAACAGTCCCGAACAATGAAAACATACCTGCAACAAAAAGGTTCCTCCACACACTTTTTTGAAATAAATACAGGTGGTAGAAATGCATTGGTATTGTAAATAATGTAGTATTAAGTACACAATATACCTTCTTTACGCAGTTACATGGCTTTCTAAGTGCAGGTAAGGCTCTTTGTATGTTTGTCGTAAAAAAATGGCCAAGTGCGAGTCAGACTCGCCCATGAAGGGTTCCGCAGTAACTAAAATAATATAATATGTATATTTATTTGACAAAAAAACCTTACAAATTTCTTGAAACTAGCTTATTTCCATTTTTTACAACTACGCCCAATAACTTTGGTTTTCATAGTGTTTGTGTGAATTATAAAGCTATATTTGCGGTTTTAGAAAATATGCTGTATCTCAAAAAAAAATTTACAAAAAATAGAACCGACTTCCATATCAAAACACTACAAATCCAAAAATAACTTTAATTTCGGTAGTCGGTGTTATTGGTTTTGGATTTTCTTTTTTTTTTCACACCGCCTTCCGAAATTAAAGTTATTTTTGGCTTTGTAGTGTTTTGATATGGAAGTCGGTTCAATTTTTTGTAAAAAAAATTTTTTCACGCTTTTTAGTGGGTCGGTTTGTAATTTATCTAGTTACAAAAGCCATAATGTCAACAACTTATAACCTTTTACAAAATATTGCTTTTCCCGATGCATAGCCGTTAATTTTTGAGGAGTTCTCCTGGTACTTAACCATCAGCTCTACATCACCATACTCGTATGTATTGCGACGAGCATAAAGTGTTAAACATCCGTACTCAAGTAATCGAATCGCAATCCACGAAATACTTACTATCGAGTAGTTTCAGTCGCCATCCGTGGTCTTCATCATCAGTTCAACTTCCCCAAATGGTACTTTTCGAAAGCAACTGCTCAAGGTACTATAAGAAATACCCAAAACGCTATAGATATGCCTATAATATTTGAAGAGTTCCCTCGATTTCTCCAGGATCCCATCATCAGATCCTGATTTCGTAACAATGGGACCAACTAGAAAGTATACCCTTTCAAACGCAAAAAGAATTTTCCAAATCGGTCCAGCCGTCTCCGAATTATGAGGTAACATGAATAAAAAAAATAAAAAAAGTTCAAGACGAATTGTAAACCTCCTTTTTTTGAAGTCGGTTAAAAACTGCTGACCCGATCTCTTTCAAACCAATTTTGGTTGAAAGTTTACATTAAGATATATTAAATATCAGCCAGCAGTTTTGCGGAGCCCCCTTTATTTTAAATATTATTTAACTTTTTTCTTAAAATCGGAAAGCGGTTCGGTTCACAAGTATAGTATTAATAGTTTCGGAATAAAATGGCTGTGACATACGGACGGACGGACGGACCGACGGACAGACAGACAGACAGACGGACAGACATGACGAAACTGTAAGGGTTCCGTTTTTTGCCATTCGGCTACGGAACCCTAAAAATGAATGCTGCCGATTTTCGTGAGTATGGAGTTTGAAAGCGACCCTTCCTTATAATGGCGAACTGATAACTAACATTGTTACATTATTTTGTTAGTATGTATCTGGCAAATACAATGTCAGTTAGAAAAGTGAAGGATCTAAAAAATCCGTTTTGATGTTTTTGTTCCAGCATAATTCGCAATTTCACCTCAATGCTTTGTTACCTACAAAGCATTGAGGTTTTGTAAATAATATTGACCCCCTCTAATTAAACCTTTGAACGAAATGGACCGTAACAATATTCAGTTATACAATACTAGCCTCTGCCCGCAGCTTCGCTTGCGTGAAAAGGTTTTCTTTACAGTGAAAAAAGTATAATTATGTCCTTCTCCAAGGCCTGTCTCTATCTCCATAAATCTATGTTTGTACCAAATTTCATCTAAATCGGTTAAATGGTTTAGACGTAAAAGTGTAAAAAAAATCGCATTTATACTATTAGTAGACAAGTAGGGATAATCTTAATATACATATGTATTACAAAATTAGAACTTTGAAGTAAAACCAATACGTTTTAGATGAATACATTATTAAAGTACGCTATCTAAAATATTGAGCACCGCTGGACTGAGCCGGAGAAATCTACCTGAACCCACGACCGACCAGTTGTGGGCACACTAAACCAAGTTTCATTGAACAGTATAATAAATGAACATTATAATACTTTGAACTGCTTTGTTTTAAACATATTATTGAGCTATTAAGAAATATAAAAACAGAATGAAAGGAAGTCTTTCAACCCAAAATAAATAAGATCACATAGCCCAAAAGGCAATATTTCTAAAGTTGCTCACGTTTTTAGATATACGAATGAATCACATGCATCAGAAGATTGCTTTCAAGACTGGACGAAATGTGATACTCAGATTCGTGTGCTACGCTTTCTAGAGATGACTAACGTAGGCGTTAGTGGATAGGTCGCAATAGTAAATTGTGCTGTGTTAATAGCTATTTGGTAATGGGAACTTGACCTATGACACAATAGTGGAATTGTGAGAAGTAGTAATTAACATGATCAGATTAAATTGTAATTCAAGTTGATTTTAGGGAGTAGAATTCCTTGTCAGTCTGATTTTTTCTAATAGCTATAACCTGGGGATCTTTAAGTCAAGAGTGAGATACTTCTAGGCAAGCGTGCTTCATCTTCGACCACATCATCGCTTACCATCAGGTGAGATACTTAGTAGTAAAACGGGAGGCTACACGAAAAAAAAATGGTGGCAAAAAATTACGTAATAGTCAGGGATGGGCCGAAATTCGGTTCACATTCGGTTCAACCGAATTTCGGCAGCTTGAACCGAACTTCGGCATTCGGCCGAAATTCGGTTCAGATGCCGAACATTCGGCACAAGAAAAATAATACTTACTTGCACTATTTTGACTAAAATTTTATAGAATTAGAATAGCATTACTGTTATTAAATTATGTCTTTTACTCACTCATGGTCATTTATTTTAGTTACGAATATTGTAAGTGTATATCTTAAATTAAATTGGTTCTTCTTATTAGTCTTGATAATCTCTGCCTAATTAATTTGACATAATAATTAGACTATTACAAAAATTAAATAAACTTATTATTCTTCTAACAAACATCTGGATTACAATTCATAAATTGAATTAAAAAATCACGTTTTTGATTCACAAACTAAACATTCATTAACTAAAGGGTACTTATTTTTCAAATTAACAAACTTTTCTCATCTATCTACTCACTCATATTTAAAATTTACTAGAGGCAGGCTATGGTGCAAAAACACCAAAAACTCTGCCTTATCTGGCAGAAGTTTGTTACGTTTTTTTTTCGTATACGTTTCCTGCCTCCGATAAAAGTTGCTCAGAACATACAGAGCTTCCAGGAGACGATAAATATATTCGAGATTGAAGTAAATGCGTAAACAAGTCACGACGTGTCGCTCTCGAGAAAGCGCGCGAAATTGAACCGAAATTCGGCCGAACTTTTCATTTTAACCGAATGTTCGGCCGAAGTTCGGATTTGGTTCAAACCACATTCGGCCCATCTCTAGTAATAGTGCTAAACTAGGTTCACCAATCTCCGAATGTTTTGAAATCTGTCCCACTGAAGTAACTTCGCACAAAGTTTCTTGAAATCTATGCCTTCATACAACTGAGATTATGACGTTTACTAACCCGACTGCAAATAAATAAACAAGCCGTGTGGCCCTGGTTCTGAAAACCGACCCTTCACGTCCTACGGGTATCGTAAAAAGCGGCCAGCCAATCATCTGTGCACTAATATTAAATTGGGATCTCTAGTTTGACATAATTCCATCATTGTTATCGTATCTCTTAACATGGGACTTTTAGGATAAAGCGATTACTCTAGTCCCTAGCTTAGCGTTGTTAATATTCCGGAAATGCGGATCTTAGGACTGCCTGAGGATCGGAATATCCGGAATGCGATGAAACTTCGCTAGAAAATGTTTGACGGGACAGGAAACGGCTGCTATCCCAACGGGATAAACTGTTCTATGTAATATAACTTGCTTTAAGAGAGACGGCTTTGTGGAAATTTATGGATTTCCACCGAAGGGGAATGTTGTTTTCGTTACGGTACGCTTACTCTATAGCGTCATCTTCAAACCTAGTTTCGCTAGATATGGGTAAAAAGCCGTCTTTAAGTCAAGCAAGTGTCATAAATCTTCACACGGGTAACACGGGTGCACATTACATACACAAAACATCGCATCTCGCTATTTGTATTAGTGGAAACCACGGTTTTCTATTGGTTACAATTCGGAGTGTGCCAGTGCGATGAAATTGTACAATCTGATTCCAACGAGTCCGTTCCGTCATCGTACTACACAAGACGACGATGCGACATCGTTACATGATGGACATACGCACAAAACGTTTTGGGAATACTTACATTGTGCGTACAGCTAAGGAGTAGAATTCCCTGCCGGATTTGTTTTCCTGGTAGCTACAACTTGGAAGTCTTTAAGTCAAGAGCGAATAGGTTACTTCCAGGTAAGCGTGCTTAATCTTCTACCACATCATTGCTAACCATCACGTGAGATAATGGTCAAACGCGAGCCTATCATGAAATCTGTTACGAAATAGAAAATCGGAGACACAGATTTTGTTTTCCACTTTTTAAGAAAACTATATCTCAAGTACATACTATTACAACGAAGGAACATCCTTTGAAATATAATTGGTAGGCAGATAATATTTCAAAGGTTGTTCCTTCGTTGTAAGCAAATCTACGTATAAGAAAGATAGGCAGATACGTAAATAATTCCTGATGTAACAATATGGTAATCGGACCATGATTCAGCTGTAAAGACATAATAACACAATCGATTATCAATGCCACTGATATCATCGGTATTTTCGTAGTTATCACACAAAGGAGTATTTAAGAATTGCGCAATTACCGAGCTTTCTTAAAAACCCCTGATTAAGAGTTCGGGAATGAGGGAATCACCGCGGTTCGTGAAATCGGAAAAAGATTTTTTTTAATGAACATTGATTTTTTTTTATTGAAAACGGTTCGCGTTTGACCACTATCTCACCTGATGGTAAGTGATGATGTGATCGAAGATGGAGCACGCTTACCTAAAAGTAACCTATTCACTCTGGACTTAAAGATTCCTAGGTTGTAGCTGTCGGGAAACACAGACTCCGGCAGGGAATTCCACTCCTTAGCCGTCCGCACGATTTATTCCGGTCGGATCCCCTCGATCTGATCCCCTGCTTGTATTTTTTTTGTTTTTTTCCGGTCTGATCCCCTTACTTTTTTTGAATCACAATGAAGGTATTCCCAAAACGTTTTGTGCGTATGGGTAGGATGTCCACCATGGAACGATGGCCCTTCGCCGTTTGTCTCGTAGTCCGATGATGGAACGGGCTTAGCGGAATTAGATTGTGTAATTCCATCGCACACTCCCCGAAATGTAACCGATGAAAACCGATAGACTTGCAACTCGTCGTCGGTGTTCAAGGCTCTGGAGCTTTGACTCGACCAGTGCATCGTTGCCAATGAGTCTCTTGGCCCGCTTCTCGATAGACTTAAGCGCGTCCAGTTGGTATTTCGCAGATCCATCCCAATGATGAGAGCAGTATTCCATACACGACCGAACCTGGGCTTGATACAAATTGAGCAGCTGTTCCGGTGTGAAGTACCGTCTCACCTTGGCTAGGATTCCCAACTTTTTTGATGCTAACTGAGCCTTAGCATCGATATACGGGCCAAAATTGAGTGTGGAAGTTAAAGTCACCCCAAGAAGCTCAATATGATCGGTTATCGGCACGGTTACACCACGGAAAGTAGGAGCCGGTTCGAATTGGCTCCTTTTTGCGGAGAAGAGACACGCCTGGGTCTTAGCTGTATTAATCTTGACCAGGTTGGCATCGCCCCATTCGGAAACAGCCTTCAAGGTCAAGTTCAAGCGCCCAACCATGTCCTCACGGAGAGACTGGATCTGTGACCCACCAGCTCGCGCGCTGGACACATATCTCTCAGAAAATGTGCTGTCGTCTGCATACCCAAAGGTACCGGGCATTAGCAGATCGTTAATGTGTCATTCAAATTATGTATGAGTTTTATTTTCAAAATAATTAGCCTATATAATTAAATTTGCTGCCGAAAGTCACTATTCTGCGCGGACGAAGTCGTGGGCACAGCTAGTATATAAACTAAAGCGTTCATGATAATGACCAGGAATTTCTTGAATACTAGACATTGAGGTAATATATACTAATACTAGACAATGTTGTGACAAGAATTACCTTTTTTGGGCTTTTTTAAACTGGAAATTAATTATGAAACTTTGTTACGTTGTACAAAGTTTGTTACGTTGTACAAAGTTTCAATACATTTTTAGTTAAAATAAATTTCAGTAAAACTAACTGCAAACTTTTTAAGTTCAAACGACTTGACCTTTTCTCCAGTTTTAAGTTTATTTAACAAATGGTTACATACGTCACTCAAAACGCAAGTTCAAATAATGTTTCTCGATCGTGCTAAGGTTTCTTCTTACATATTTCCATTTTGTGCGTCATAGTACGTTGTACTCACGCACGCGTTTAAGTTAATTGGTAGGGTCAATAGTAACATTAGTGATGCATCATGCGCTGCCAGAATCGTTAAAAAAATACTGCGCCCTCTATGGTATTGATTTTTACTCGTTCGTTTTTCAAAATTATCGTGTATGTTGGGAAAGGTCGTTTTCTAGTATTTGATGGAAGTAAACTCAAAAAATATTGAGTTGTTTTTGGTCTGTAGGACGTATTACTTATTAAACGACTTTCAAAAAGGAGGAGGTTCTCTATTCTTCTAGAAGATCTTCTTCCATAGAATCTTGGAAATCATTTAATTCATAAATTATGAAGTCTGCAAGCATCACTTCGCATCGATAAAATTAGAGGGGTGTCACTAGCGTTATCGGGTATCTTGGTAACCCTTTAAGTTTATAGAATTTCCAACAAGCGTGGGACATAAAACAGCCAACATGTCCTAAATATTATAGGTACCACTTTAAAATTTTGATACACGGCACAAAATTATTTTGTTTTTTTCTTTTTTTATTACGAATGAACCCACTTTTGACCCCGATCACAGCTGATCGTAAGTGTTAGATGAGGTCTACAATAGAACGAGCGAGCCCAGAAGATACCTATTCACTCTTGCTTTAAAGGCTGACGGGTCATATGTGGCAGGCAATACAGAAACCAGCGGTTTTTTTTTTTGTTGTGAGCAATTAAGTATTGATTTTTTATGTGTATTGTATTTTGTGTCTTGTGTTGTATCAAATTATCAAATAAACGTTTTATCTATCTATCTAAAAATTTGTTTGCAAGACTAAAAAAACTATACTAAAGACGAAATGTCGCCAATTCTAATTCGTACAATACGTTTAAGGATTGTAGATATCGTGGATGCGTAGTACGGAGTATGTATATCATATATGTATAGTTAAGTACATATCATTGCGGAGTACGCACGAGGGGCGAACAGGACTTGGCGCATGCGATCTCGTATTCCGAAGGGTAGGCAGGATTACCTTGCTTGAGATTACGAGACTATGCCCCCCCTTACACAGAGCTACAGAAATCAATAGTTTTCTTTAATCAGCACTTGGCCTCTCCCTTTAATTTTAAATAGATTTCGTGGGAGCGAAGTTTTTCAGATCCAAAAACTGATTGAAAAATTGAGTATTTAATCGACATTTGTATTAGAATGATTTTCGTTAGTTTCATGCTAAACATAGTAGGTAGGTACCTAACTAACAGTTATTTATTATTAGATATATCTATACTAATATAAAGAAATAGGTAAATAAAAAGGTAAAATTTGTATGTAAGTTTGTATGTAGGGGGTAATCTCTGGAAGTAATGATCCAATTATAATTTTTGTTTCAATGGTAGTAAGGTGTATTATTGGTGAGTGCTATTGGCTATAAATTATTACAAAATCAATGGCACAGTGCTATTAATAGATAAGACAGTACCTAATACAGGTATTTACGAGCAACAGTTTCTACTAATGGTAGTAGTTATACTTTGGTACTACAGTGTAATTAGGTCATTAAGGTTAGGAAGTAGGTATATTATATTGTATAATACTTTTTAACCGACTTCTAAAAAAGGAGGAGGTTCTCAATTCGGATGTCTGTATTTTTTTTTTTTTTTTTTTTTATGTTTGTCCACGCATAACTCCGTCGCTTGCCAACCGATTTGAAAAATTCTTTTTTTGTTGGAAAGGGTATACTTCCCAAATGGTCCCATAAAAATTTTATCGAAATCGGACGAGCCGTTTCTGAAAAATCAAAAAAAGTTGAAAAAAATAATTTACCTTGATGATCTTTTCGTTTACTCTGCATTGCGTTTTTTGTTCGCGCATAACTCCGTCATTTACGAATCGATTTGGAAAATTCACTGACCCACTAAAAAGCGCGAAAATAAAAACTTTTTTGCAAAAAATAAAACCGACTTCCATATCAAAACACTACAAAGCCAAAAATAATTTTAATTTCGGAGGGCGGTGTGAAAAAAAAAGAAAATACAAAACCAATAACACCGACTACCGAAATTAAAATTATTTTTGGCTTTGTAGTGTTTTGATATGGAAGTCGGTTTTATTTTTTGCAAAAAAGTTTTTATTTGATTACAAGTTTATTTTAAGTAAATATTTGTAACAACAATACTCAAGTAAATATTTTTTCATATTGATATGTAATGTTTTCCAGTATAGGTATAAAAAACCGGTCAAGTGCGTGTCGGGCCACGCGCAGTGTAGGGTTCCGTAGTTTTTATAACAGACAAGTGCGTGTCGTATTCGCTGACTGATCGTTTCGTACCATGCTCTAACTAAAAGCCAAACATGACTACCTAACTAATTTGACTTCCTATACAAATCCTCACCTGATCCGACAATTTTGCACGGACAGTTTCAATTTTTTTTTTTTAGAGATTTGTATAAAACTTGTCATAGCCGGTGTTTTGAATTTAAATACGGACACAGAGCTACACTACTCAATCGTCACAAGAAGCTAGCACGATACAACTGGCGCTTAGCGCCATCTATCGACATTTCTATAGAGTTGTTCGAAATATTCGAGTCAAATAAAATTGGTCGACTATTACTCGTAAACTTGTAAAGCCCACTTATGTGTGATAGTTTTCCTTTAAATTTCGTTATATATAGGTACTACTGCCGTGATATTTGAATTTCTAACTATAACCGTTTAGTTGATAGAGGGGGGGACACTTGACTCTAACGAAAATTAGTACTATAAAGCTTGATAAGTCACGAACGGTTTACTTAATCAAAAAACGGTTTTACCAAACCCGTAATATTTTTGTAAGACCTATCCAACGATATCCCACACTATAGGAAGAACGAAAAAAAAAAATGATCATCCCACTTTACATGTATGGGAGGTACCCTAAATAATTGTTTTTTTCTAAATTTTATTTTACCACTTTTTCGGCGTCATTAACGTGTATACTTATGCCAAAGTACAACTTTCTAGTACCAATAGTTTTTGAGCTAAACCGCGGACAGACAGACAGACAGACGGACATGGCGAAACTATAAGGGTTCCTTGTTGACTACGGAACCCTAAAAATTGCATAGTTTATGACTACAACAGAACCAGAGACTAGCTCATTGGTAACAGACACTGTCCCTTAATCTTAAACTTCACATTTTAATTATAAGCATAAACTAAGAAGTTATTATTACAACCATATTTTACATACTTAAGTAACTTATTATATTCTTCAACAACAGTAACCTATACTAATATTATAGAGGTACTTTTTTGTAAATTTGTATGTTGGGGGTAATCTCCAGAACTAATGATCCAATTAAAAAAAATATTTCACTGGTAGTAAGGTGCACTATGGCTGAGAGCTATAAATTATTCCGGAATCCACGCGGACGATATCACGGGCGAACTACTAGTAAATAATAAATTGCTAGATTCCTACAATGCTGTGTCAATTGTCAATGCAAGAACTTTTTCAATTACTTTACCCATTGAAAGGCACATTGTGTGAGAAAGTATGGGATGTACATAAATCTGATTCTTTTTAGCAATTACCCACATTTCGGAGTATGTGAAGTGCTAGTTTGTACTATTTGCATTATACTTCAATAACTATCAACACATCTCAAATTTAATTTATTTAAAATCTTCATATTTATAATACTAAATCGCCTGAGTCATGCCATATTGCAAGTCTGCAAAGACCTTGCAATGACCCACTGAGGTCATTGATTCTCTTGTATAGCAATTTGTGATGTCTTTGAGTATGCAACACTTGGGAATATTATAACTATTATAAATTATATTCAGATATAGTTTATGTTATGCCATTTTTACAAGATTGAATACGGAATTTAGTAATGAGAAGACAACAACTTCTACTCTATTTTCAAAAGACAAAAATTCATAAATAGTCTTTGGTTTTGGCAATAGCTAAGGTGATTTTGTTTAAAATGCCCAAACAGCTTACCATCTCACATATATAATTATGTAAAAAAAAATTTTTAGCAAAAAATAGAACCGACTTCCATATCAAAACACTACAAAGGCAAAAATAACTTTAATTTCGGAAGGCGGTGTCAAAAACGAAAATATATACAAAACTAAAGACACCGCCTTCCGAAATTAAAGTTATTTTTGCCTTTGTAGTGTTTTGATATGGAAGTCGGTTCTATTTTTTGCTAAAAATTTTTTTTCACGCTTTTTAGTGGGTCGGTTTGTAATTTATCTAGTTACAAAAGCCATAATGTTAACAACTTATCACCTTTTACAAAATATTGCTTTTCCCGATGCATAGCCGTTAATTTTTGAGGAGTTCTCCTGGTACTTGACCATCAACTCTACATCACCATAATATGTATTGTGACGAGCAAAAAGTGTTTAACATCTGTAATTCTGTACTCAAGTAATGGAATCGCAATCCACGAAATACTTATTATTGAGGAGTTTCAGTGGCCATCTGTGGTCTTCATCATCAGTTCAACTTCCCCAAATAGTACTTTTCGGAAGCAACTGCTCAAGGTACTATAAGAAATACCCAAAACGCTATAGGTGTGCCTATAATATTTGAAGAGTTCCCTCGATTTCTCCAGGATCCCATCATCAGATCCTGATTTCGTAACAATGGGACCAACTAGAAACTATACCTATTCAAACGCAAAAAGAATTTTTCAAATCGGTCCAGCCGTCTCCGAGCTATGAGGTAACATACATAAAAAAAAAAAAAAAAAAAAAAAAAAAAAGTTCAAGACGAATTGTAAACCTCCTTTTTTTGAAGTCGGTTAATAAAGTCATATTATCTCGATGTCTAAAAAAGTAGGAAGAAAGCTAGTTCTACTTTTTCTTCAACAGTCAAAAAGTATCAAACAGCAAATCATAATTATCATTTTGTCTCAGTAGCTATGATCTTTCTAAAATGTCCAAATGAAGATAGCTTAATATTTATGGTACATACTTTAAACAAATAAAAAACTTACTCCATGCTTACATAGAAAATGATTAAAATTACATGTTATTAGAATTTAAAAAAATCATCACATGTATTAAAAAAATACGTTGACTATTTAAATCCTGTCATGTATCAGTTGTAAAGAATTGTATACATTGCCTTCTTGCAACAGGGGTCACTGACCTCTCACCTCAATGCAAACATGAATGGGTGGAATTGTTTTTATTTAAAACTTTAATAAAGGGTTATTTCTATGCAGGAAAAACCAGTATTTTATAAACATGATCATGTCAATTTTTATTGTTTTTACTAAGTTTTGGAAATCTGGTAAACATTGTAACTAGGTCTTGTTTTACATGAATTTAAAAAAAAACTGTGGCTCTAAAATTAAATATAAGGTTGTTGTTGCTTAACCAATGACAAGCATGTTTTTTTTTAATGATGAAAGAAAATCTCAAGATTCTCAAGATCAATATTGTAACTCTACCTTGAACTTTGAAGAGGGAAAGTGAAAAGGCCATGTTGTTATTGATTTGATGTAAAATCATAAGACCAGCAGTAATTTTCATGATGATAAAATACCTTCTCAGAAATGACATTTGTAATTTATACTGCTTAGTTAAAAGTTGATTAGGCTTGTATGAACAATATATCTTGTTTTTCATGCCTAAACAATAACACTTATTTTATTTTGTTGGTTTTAAACTACACAGACTGGCCCTGTAAGGATCACTAGTTGGGATATCTTTATTTAATAGATTTCTACCCTACAATAATAATATTAATAAATCAAGAAGATACCCCATGATTTGCATTTTATGCATGATATTTTCATTAAATGTGATAATTGCATATCACGCGCGGTGTCCCATCTCGTTAAATATTAATCGCTAGCTCGGTATCCAGGACCTTTACAATGGAATTGCACGCAGAGATAAAATGATTCATCGCGGTACCTACGGATACTTACCAAAATATCTTCAGTCCTTGTGGGAGAACCGCTGAATCACAAGTAAACATACGTACTACGCAATAATGCGTACACACTTTACATTGTCCATTTGAAACGTATCTTATTTGTCCCGTCAAAGATAATTATTCACGAAAATATTTTCTATGATGCAGGTAGATTGCACAAAGATAGCTTTTACAACGCCAATCAATATTTTAGCATAGAACATTGATCCTGCTAATTTTATTGCACTAATTTTAAATACTGCTGACCATCACAATCGCTTTTATTTCGCAATTATCGTTATATTTATTTATTATCATAAAATAACACCTTAAAAACATCAGCGGTGAATGAACGATCAATTGATTTAAAAAAAAAATTGGTCTTGTTTGTGGAAAGTTGACAACAATAGTGGTGCCCTTCAATCCAGAGACAATTTTTGGTTAATTCGGTATTCTCCAATTGTGCCATGAGACGAGCCATTCGGAATGGCTCCACTGAGTGTCCTAGATAATCTTAATGTCTTATGTAATTTAAATAATACAAAATAACTGTGACCATGACTCCGTTTGCGTTTGAGTTGATACTACCGAGGCGTTTTTTTTTTTCATTTTTGTCGCAGTCCGTACGAACAACGCGGGATAAGAAGTTGCCTATGTCTTATTCCAGGATTTCAGCTATGTAAATCTACGTACCTAATTTAATTTACTTGCGTTTAGCCATTTTAACGTTATAGTAACAAACATCCAATAATCTATCCAAACATCCATCCGAACTTTCTCATTAATAATATTATGAATCTGATGAGTCAACATAAACTTAAATGAAAAAACTTGATCAATATTTTTTTCATCTTTTTAAAATATTTAATTATGATAAAATAAATTGAAGCGATTATTGAATTATAGTATTAATCGATACGGAAATCGATTTATGTGAATACTGACATTAGCTGTCAGTGTCAATATTTCGCGCCATATGAAAAGTAACCTATTGTGCGAATGCCGCGTTTGTTTATCATAATTAAAAAAACAACGCTATTTTTGTGTTTGTGAATCGTGTGAAAAGAGAAAATGTCTACTCCTTCGAAGCGCCCGGCATCTCAGGCGTCGTCGGATGCTTCAACGCCGTCACGAAGGACGCGTTCTTCGCAACAACTTGTTGTACCAGAAACACCACAGCGTTCCTCCGGCACCCCGTCAAAAAGTACGTTTTATTTGTTAATTATATGTAGAAATATAGATAATTAGCACTCATTCAATAGAAATAACTAGTTGCTTTTATTTGAAAATAGGATCAGAAATATTTATGGAGGTCAGTTTAAAACAAAGCAATTGCAATATTTGTAATTCTTCTTTCTTATTACATTGTAATTATTGTCGGGTAACGTGTCCTAAAACAGAAATAGTCATCTGCTTTGCTTTTTCTCAACTATGTTGGTATCAGTTACCAGCCTAACAAGATGCAGCTGAGTACTTGTGTTTTACACAGAGTGACTGCATATCTGAGCTCCACGACCCTTTAGCAAGACGGGTGTCGGATTTTCTGTCAGGAAACCTACACATTGAAACAAAATTTTATTTTTTAGATGGCACTCCTACTACACCGCAAGGCACCCCACAGATGCCTGGCACTCCTAGAAGGACGCCGCGCACTCCCCGGGAAGCACCGGGAACATCACCTGCCCGTACCATAGCTTACAGTCCACTTGGTATGTTATAAATAGATGTGTGAACAGGTTACTTCTAGGGAAGCATACTTTATCTTCGACACCCACATCATCACTTACCACCAGGTGAGATGGTGGTCAAATGTGAGCCTATTAAAAATAAAAATAAATTTGCACTAAAGTTTAAGTGTTCTCGTTTAAAAATGGCAATACATGTAATTTCGGGGATTTTAAATGTTAAATTACTCCTAAATGCTAACATGTATAAAAGAAACTAATTTAAGCACCGCATAAAGCATATCTTTATATTATGTGTCTATAAAATATAAATAGAAAACGTTAATAATTATCGAAATACAGCCATACTTTAAACTCATGTTTCTGAGATTTTATGGTAAGATTGAACTTTGGAATGAAATTATGAATCAATCAGTGAATACTGGAAGTCTGGAAAAAATACATGGTAGTAGGTAAAATACTGTCATTGTTGGTGTATAGAATAGAAAATTAATTTTACTTCATCAAGTAACTCAAAAAATATTTTCTAACCTAAATTGTAAGAAATAAAACATAATTTTTATTTGATATGAAAGGCTGAAATAACTAAAAAAAAACACTTCGTAAGACGAGTTCAGACAAATAAAAATGACATTAAATTATTATATCAACACTATGTATGTATGTATGTCGGGCAGGTATCCGCAACTCCACGACCGTGCGTTTATTTTGCGTAAGGGGTAAGATTTCTCTTCACTCAATCCATGCCAGTTCCTCCAGGAAGGCGAGCAACGCCCCTGTTTTGCTTACCATTTCTCGGAGGGAACCTGGGTTGCCGAAGTATTTAGTCCTGTAATCCGCGACTACAGGGCAGCTCAGTAGCAGGTGTGCTGCTGTTTCGTCCTCCTCCATGCAGGCTCTGCAGAGTGGGCTGTCTGTGACTCCTATTAGATAGAGGTGTTTATTAAATGATCCATGACCGGTAAGGGCAGCTGTCACCAGCCGCAATTGCGGTCTAGATAGTCTAAGGACCTGTTTCGACAAGCGGCCATCAAGGGTCGGGAGAGCCTCTTTGGCCTGCCTGCACTCACCATGGTCCTCCCATAGTTTGTGGTGTAGGTCTCTGGTGCGTTTCCTTACCAGGTGACGCAGATAACCGAAGGGGAGTGGTGCAATGGGTTCGGGTCCCATAATCGCCATACTCGACGCCCTTCTAGCGAGTTCGTCCGCTGCATCGTTGCCTCGGAAGTCGCTGTGTCCTTTGATCCATTGAATGGTTATATTGTTGTGTCTACCAACCTGGTTAAGGAGATTGTGACACTCCAAGATCAGCCCGGAGTTAACTATGTGGCTGTTCAGTGCTTGCAGGACCGCCATGCTGTCCGAAAGTATACGTATTGAGTGGTCCTCAACTTCCCTGTTTATGATGGCCGAAGCTGCCAGTGAGATTCCCAGGCATTCGGCCTGGAACACTGTGTTGTAGACCCCCAAAGGTTTGGCTATACGAATGTTGAGATTCTCCGAAAAGACTCCTGCACCCGTACCAGTACCTGTTTTGGAACCATCAGTGAAGACACGCACCTCAGAGGGACACAGCCCCTCGCAGCGGTGATCCTCGTACAGTTGGATTCTGTATTTTTTGTCAAAGACGATTTGTTTGGGCACCCGGTCATTAACTGCCTTCGTTATGGGGAGCTCGTTGTTGAGTTCCTCAAGCAGAGCAGTGTGCTGTGTTTCTCTCTTACCCCAGAGGTCCAGTGTTTTAAGACGCACTGCTGCCATCGTCGCTTCCTGTTGTATGAACAGATGGAGCGGCGGGAGCCCCAGCATAGCCTCCACAGCTGCTGTCGGGGTAGTTCTCATGCAGCCCGTTATCGCCACGCAGGCCAGCCTTTGCATGCGTTGCAGTTTGTTTACGGCTGTGACAAGCTTGGTGCGGGGCCACCACACCACGGCCCCGTAGGTAATCATCGGCCGAATTACAGCATTGTACAGCCACATTGTGTTTTTTGGGGATAAGCCCCACTTCTTACCTATCATTTTCTCGCATTGCCAGAAGGTGATGCATGGCCTGTTTAATTTGTAGTCTAGATGGTTGTTCCAGTTTAGTTTACAGTCCAGAATGACCCCCAGGTATTTAACCTCACTAGACAACTGGAGTTCTGTATTGAACAGCTTAGGTAGGCGATGAAGGCCTAGAGTTCGTTTATGGGTGAATAAGATTAATTCGGTTTTAGTGGGGTTTACCGACAAATCATACTCCCTACACCATCGCTCCACGATGCGTAGCGCTTGCTGGGTGAGGTTACAGATAGTTCCTGTTACCTTCCCAGGCACGAGGATTGCGAGGTCGTCTGCATAGCCTATTGTGTAATAACGATGATCGTTGAGTTGTGTGATGAGGTCCTTGATCACTAAATTCCAGAGGAGAGGTGATAGCACCCTGCCCTGTGGACAGCCTCTGGCTATTAAGGCTACCTGCTGGTCTTCCTCAAGGCGAACCACACGTTTGCTTAGCATATTTGTAATCCAATCAATAAGTACCTGCTGTATACAATTTCAAACTATACAATTTCAAAGTTACTAATAAATAACCCAGCGACAAGTGGTGCCGGACAGTCGCGCTGTGGCGCTCTCGGACGTTGGACCTAGATGTCGCTCGCGCTACGATCCTAGGACAATAAAAATATAGTTGCACCGGCAACTTATACTACGCCTGACTCGTTTTGATCTGTAAGTTTTTTTTTCACATTTACTTTTTGTTTGATTTTGTTCATTTGAATTATAAACATACTAATGTCGCATGCTATTAAGTTAATATGTAATTCTTTTATGTTTTAGGTGATGGGCTGAAAAAGTATTACTATGGTGACAATGGAGGTACCCGAAATAGAAAAAAATAAATGTGGGAGAAATTAAAAGCTGCAAAGTAAGTACTATATTATTACATGACTGGTCATAAAAGGAGTGTAATGTTTTTAGGGTTCATGTATGTATGTATGTATGTTATAAGATTTTTCCTTCCACCATATCTTTTAAACATAGTGGTGTAACAAATATATTCATAATAGGTATACATACTATAATACAAGCACTCATATTCATATTAGGATATGCGAATATCGTAAATTAAATAAAATAAAATAAAATAAAATCTTTTTATTTCAGACATTGGGTCCATACATTATATTATATTAGGCTCCCTGGATATTAGGCAAATAATATTCGTTATTCTCATTACATAGCAATATTAGTATATTACCTAATAGCGAGTATTTGCAATCACTCACTAATACTCGACATTAGGTAATATAGCCATATTAGTATAATACATAAATATGTCGATATTAGGTAATAAAGCCATATTAGTATATTAGACTATTATGGCTAATACGAAAAATAGAGAATAGTAAGATGCACGGACGCGGTTTGGTAATACGGTGCGGATACGAGTGTATGAGCGAGATGGCGCGAAAATGGCGAGATTTTTGGCAGATTATGATATTATGATGAAGTGTGATATTGCGACTTGTTGCAATAACATGTTATTGTGTGTCTGACATAGGCAGAAAAAGTGAAACAGTTAATGTTTCTTAATGTGAATTATAAATATAATTTAAATAATCAGCCAACGTTTCATCGTTGCGGGCCTGCGGACGATGAGCAGGGGTAGCTCACCGTCCGGTAAGGACCAGGCCCGGGTCGGCGTCGCGTCGTGTTCCACGCGCGCCTCAAGAGCAGTCAGTAGCAGTGACGGGGCCCGATAGGGCTACAGTCTTACGGGGTTGCGGTAATGTTCTAACGAGATACCGCGGCCCCGGAACGCAAGGGCAACAGAAGGAGCAGGGTGGGTTTTTAGTCAGTAGAAGTCTGACACTCCCTTCCGCTCCAGCCACAGCGGGAGGAATCATTTGATTATTATCAGAACTAGTCGGCGCATTAAGACGTCCATGGCGTTGAGGGTAGATCTTTTTTTACTTAAAATTTCAGCGTTCATGTTAAAGGTTTTACCGAGATAAATATAGACTTTTTATACTTTTTATTTAACTGAAGCTGAATAAGGAAAAGTAAATATGTCTGTGTATGTAAAGATCAAGTTTAAAAATCAAGTACTTGTTAAGCATTTGACTATCAAACATTTTGACGTCTTAAGACGTGGTCGGCGATTGTGCCGTTTTTTCGTGACGCTTTAAGACGTCTCTGGCGGTCAAAGGGTTAATTAATATGTATGAATATTGATAAGAATATGAATATAGGCTAAACTAATATTTGACTAATATCCAGTAATAAGTATGGTATCCTATTCTGCCGCGCTAGCGATAAGAGCAGTAAGTATGTTTTGCATAGTTTTGAGTAATCGGCAATGAGTAAAGAGCAAATGCAAAGTTTTTGTTACAATTTTGTTTTTCCAGACTTCTATTTTTAAGTTATATTAATTATGATGGTTGAAACGTGTAGCCCAAATAAAGCACTTTTATATTTTTCACTCAATAAAATTGTATATATATTTGAATAGTTTTAAATAACGAAAATCCTTTTATATCTAGTGTTAGTTGAAGCAACTGAAATATCAATTGCTTAGAATAATAGCAGTAAGTAGTAAGTTACTGCTGTTATTATAAGCAACTCATACTAGGGTTAGGTTATAGCTTAGGAATAAAAACATAGTGTTAGATAAAAAAACGTTCTTGTTTATTAATATTTCTTTACTTACGTATTATTATTATATTAAATAATAACGAGGATTCACTATCTGAGAACAATAAGATATTAAAAATATAAACTATCATACAAGTTTAAATCAGTCTTTCTTACTTTGAAAATCTTATAAAATCTTTATAAATATTTATTGAGCTCCATTCTACTCTCGTATATTATTTCAAAAAACTTAAAAAATATATAAACATTGGCAAGTTAGCCATATTTCAAAGTAAAAAACAAAAAAACAGCCTTTCTATGTCCACAATTTGAGATCAAACTAAGTTAAAATACTAAAATTTAAAAAATCAAACAAGTAAGAAATAAAATAACAAAACCTTTTTTTGGGGTGTCATGAAATAACAAAACATATAAAACTATCTAGCAAAACTTAATACTATAAACTTTATCTGAAACCGGTAAATTTAACCAAAACCCCTTTCTGTTATCTGGCATTAATTCTAACAGTTTCTTTAAAATCTCAGTCTTCGTATATTCTGGAATTCCTCTGGGTATCAATTTTGAACTGAATTCAGGAAAAGTTCTTGATTTCAGGCACTTTAACTGTAAAAAGTCTAAACTATGTACTTGTCCGTCAGCATGGTTAGTTTTGTATTGCAGTCATTGAATTGCAGTGTGAACTCGCCTCGATTTGCGACTAAAACCATAATATCCTTAAGGTACACTCTAGGTTGTACTTTCCTCATTTCATGTTGCGAAGATAGGTCGATATAATTGTAAAAATTATCGACTTCCATTATTTTTACAAAGGTTTTTCTTGAGTTAGCTTGCTGTACTGCATCAACGAAGTCGTTAAAATCATAGACCTTATTTTATTATATCTCTCCTAAGTAATTAAGGCAAAAGAAAAACCATGCTTTACTTATTACATCGACAGTATACACAGTTACTGCACATAACTTAAGTAAAAGTAAAACCTAAAGGATAAAGCTTTACTTGCTAACCCGGAGTAACTATACTTACTGTTGTTATGTTAAGGAAGATTTTTCATTTATTGGACTTACTGCCTTTATCCTTAACGAAATTTACTGGTCCCCGATAATCTATTAAAACAGGAGTCAGCACATCTGGTAGAGCTCATTGAGCTGATTCGGGATCAATATTTAACTCATTTTGTCAAAAATTTCACTTACTGCTGATATCGCTAGCGCGGCAGTATTATGAGATTACTAATATATTCAATATTATGAATATCAGAGCAGATTTGACCCTAATATAACATCTCTATTTAAACGCTTGGTCATATTTGGACATACATAGGCTATTTTACTGGTATATGACTCGTATTATCAAGTTCAAGGACAACTAAATATTACAAATAAAAATGTATGTTTGTTTGGAGTGTACACTGGTCCTGAATTTTCCAAGAAAGTATTAAAAATATATAAATGCGTTCAATTTTGAAAAGAGAACATGGTCCCCCGTATGACGAAATTTTATTATGAGTGCGTTCTTCTCGAAATTAATGACCCCAGAAAAAGCCGGTCGATGCCTCTCAGGGAATTAATTTTATAATTTGTAGTTTTTTATATTAAATGATTCAATAAAAAAAAACATGTCTTTCTTTTATCTTACCCATGCCACCATACCATGACATGTCATGCCTTATTTACCTTTATTTTATTTCGCATCTACTCATCCTATGCATCAAAATTCAAAAACTATTTACAATATACTCACCAACATTTGAGTAATTTGAATTATTCTTTTTCCTTAATTAACTAAATGTTGTGTGTAGACGACATAGTTAAAAAGGTTATAATTTTTTTTTTATATTTCATGACAAAAAGGATCAAAACAGGTTGCTCTTTATTAGAAGTACAGCACGCGCGCGTTAGCCGTGCGAATGCACACAGACGCATCGGGAGCTAGTCGATACCTAAGTCACGGGCGGCCCGTTTACTGATAACGCTCTTAAGCATAAATCCTTACTGCCCCTAACTGAAACACAAGGTGTTTGCCCTCCTGTGAGTATATATAATACTAGCGTTTGCCTGCGACTTCGTTCGTGTGGGAGGTTTTTCGCGCGTCAATCCCGATCCCTTGGAAATTCCGGGATAAAATAGTAGCCTATGTAAACTTGAGGCTAGAGGTACCGAGTCACTCCACCAATTTCTTTGGTAAGTCATTCGCAGCTCAAGCAGTACGACTGTGGAATACTCTTCCCGTGTCAGTAAGACAAGCACAAACCCTTCCTTTTTTCAAAAACATGGTAAAAGAACTCTATCTGTCTCTTTAATTTGTTATTATTTTTTATATAACTCAGCTTTGTTCTTTTATGTATATATATATGTATATTTGTATTGAGTATGTAGGTTATTATATAGTATTTATTGTGTATAAGTGAATAGTACACCATGGACTACCCGCGTATTTATTTTCTCCTGCTGTGTCAAATCCATCCAAAGGTTGTCTGTAAAAGATCGTTTTTAGTGATAAGACCGCCCATTGTAGCACACCCTTTGTAGTATTTTAAGTCCTGATTTAATTCTGTTATGGTGTACAATAAAGAGTATATCTATCTATCTATCTATGTGTTATTCCAGGATGTCAACTATCTACTTACCAAATTTCATTGAGAACCGTTCAGTGGTTTTTGCCTCATAAACTTTTACATTTATAATATTACTATAAGTAGGATGCTTCAACATATATATACATATAGTTTATAACAGTTAGGTTCAGTCTATGACTTCCATTACACTCACCAATAATTTGACTTTCATTTCTTATTTTATTATATCTGTTTATGTCTGTCCCTGCCATATCCTTGGGGTGTAGGAAATGATTTTAAAACACGTTTTTGTACAGAACATAAGTATTTCATTGGTTGCGATTTGATTACTTGGATATGGTTGTAAAACACTTTATGCTCGTCACAATGCCTATGGTGATGAGGAGCTGATGGTGAAGTACCAGTAGTACTCCTCAAAATATTTTGCAAAAGGTGATAAGGTAAATAACAAACTGACCTACTAAAAAGTGAGAAAAAAAACTAACAAAATATAAAACCGACTTTCTGTCTTTTTTAACTTAATGGAGGAACACTGTCTCTCAAGGCACAGGTATAAACCTAGTTTGGGAGCCAGGGCACCTAACTATAGCGCATTTTCGGTATGTTGTACATTATGAGTTAAATAAAAAAATAAAAAAGACTTCCCAAAAAACACTGCAAAGTGAAAAATAACTTTAATTTCGGAAGGCGGTGTCAAAAACGAAAATATCTATACTTATAATAAATCTGTAGAGAGGTCAATTCTGTACATGAAATATATTTCCAAAATAACTATCAGGGGGTGATTAAGGATCGATACTCATGCCAAAAATGCAATCAGTTAAATTTTTGTCTGTCTGTCTGTCTGTCTGTCTGTCTGTCTGTCTGTCTGTCTGTCTGTCTGTATAACCGTTATAGAAACAAAAACTACTCAACGGATATTAACGAAACTTGGTACAATTATTTTTCATACTCCTGAGCGGGTTATAGTATACTTTTCATCACGCTACAATCAATAGGAGCAGAGCAGTGAAGGGAAATGTTGGGAAAACGGGAGAAGTTACTCCATTTTTTAAGCTTCCGTCGCGTGTGCAACCTTAATGGTTAAAGCTACACAAATCATTTCATGACGGAAATGTTCTCCTTAAAATTATATAAAAAATATCCCACGACAGCATATGTCTAACTTTTATGGTTGACTCACAATAACACGTGTAACTCCCGATAGCTTAGCAGTTCGAAGCTTTCTGATTATAATATTTTTCTACTCTTACGTTTATAACACTCTCAGTCACCCCTAATTGAAAAAGTTAACATTATTAACTATTCCATAAAAAAATTGGCCAAGTGCGAGTCAGACTCGCCCATGAAGGGTTCCGTAGTAACTATAATATAATATGCAAATTTATTTGACGAAAAAAAACCTTACAAATTTCTTAAAACTAGCTTATTTACATTTTTTACAACTGCGCCAAATAAATTTATTTGAAAAAAAAACCTTACAAATTTCTTAAAACTGGCTTTTTTACATTTTTTACAACTGCGCCGAATAAATTTGTTTTTCATAGTGTTTGTATGAATTACAAAGTTATATTTGCGGTTTTAGAAAATATGCTGTATCTCAAAAACTGCTGAACTGATTTCGTTCAAACTAATTTTGGTTGAAAGTTTATATTAAGATCTACAGACATATATTTTTTTTAGATTTTTCACTCCATTATTATAGAAGTTAGAGGTTGTGTCCGCCACACACACATTCTACCACTTTGGAAGCTTATATCTTTTAAACGATTGACTTTATGGAAAAGTGGTTTTAGAAACCCCGATGTCGTTTTTAAAGAACTGTCTATAGATACCACACATGCAGCGATTTCATGAAAAAAAATATTTTCAGGTTTAGTTCCATGTATGGGGAGCCCCCCTTTATTTTAAATATTTTTAATTTTTTTCTCAAAATCGGAAAGCGATTCACAGAATACATCTACCTATCAAGTTTCACATGTATAGTCTTAATAGTTTCGGAATAAAATTGCTGTGACAGACGGGCGGACGGACAGACAGACAGACAGACGGACAGACATGTCGAAACTATAAAGATTCCGTTTTTTGCCATTCGGCTACGAAACCGTAAAAAGAATCATATAAATCGGTATAGAAACACCAAAGTTATACATGAAATACGCTTATAATAATAAGCCATCGCGCGTGAATACTGAATCATGCTATAAGGATTATTTTTGAGAATCGGTCGCCGCGCTCGACGCGTCTCGCGGTCGAAGCGTTTTCTAGGTACTTAAGCCTCATGTGAACGTGATCTAAACAATATTACCAATACATTAACTTACGCTGACGGAGTCGCGGGCACAGCTATATTGTATCATTACGCTAAGGCCAATAGGAGCGGAGCGCCAATGAAGAATGCTTCAAAATCGGGGTTAAATTTAACGTTAGCCCAAAGTAACTATTCCACGCGGACGAAGTCGCGGGCAAAAGCTAGTGTACAAATAAATCTAAAGACTACTGAAATTAAAGTTATTTTTCACTTTGCGGTGTTTCGGGAAGTCGGTTTTATTTTTTGTTAAAAAGTTTTTTGTTGTAAAGTCTATCGGTTTTCTATCGGTTACATTTTGGGGAGTGTGCGATGGAAGTACACAATCTAATTCCGCCAAGCCCGTTCCATCATCGAACTACAAGACAAACGGCGATGCGCCATCGTTACATGGTGGACTTTCATTGAACGTACGGCTAAGAAGTGGAATTCCCTGCTGGAGTCTGTGTTTCCCGATAGCTATAACCTGAGGATCTTTAAGTCAAGAGTGAATAGGTTTCTTCTAGGTAAGCGTGCTCCGTCTTCGACCACATCATCACTTACCATCAGGTGAGATAGTGGTCAAACGCGAACCTAATCCGAAAAAAAAAACGAAGATATGTGGGGGAAAGCATGAAGGTTCTTTTTATTCCAAAAGATTTTTTCTAAACTCATTGTGCGTAACATTTTTTTTAATAGAGTAGGTAGTTTAAAGTAGACTATAATAACTTAAGAAAAAATATCCTAAAATAAATCCATAAATAATTATAACAAAAGTATAAGATTGGCTGCTGCCAATGCCTTCATTCATGTGGAAATATTGTCAGGGATAAAAAGTCCTATGCATTATTCCAAACTATATGTGTGGCAAGTTTCATCTAAATCCCTTAAGCTATTTTCAACTGAATTCAAAAAGTTGGAGGTTCTAAATTAATTTGTTTTTTCTTGCTATAACACATCACAAATATACAAGCCAACATCTAAAGATTCACATCTATACTAATTAAGGAGAAACGTTTGTTTGTTTTAAGGTGCTAATCTTTGAAAGTACAAGGTGAAAGTAGCTTGATGAAGAAGAACTACATTTTACAGGACTGACAAAAATGTAGGTTACGTTTTTATCGCGATGTCGTCTAAGTCCACGGGAGCGAAGCCCCGGGTGACTGCCAGATTATAATATTGTAGGTATTAGTCCACCAAATAAAAGTCTAGATTCACGAACAACGGTTATATTTTAAACGTTCAAAGTTAAACGGTTAGACCAAGCGTAAGAAGCACAAGAATAATATAGACACTAGTTAGGAAGATAGAAGAATATAAAACAAGTAACTAGATAATAAGCAAAGCGAATTTAAACAATATGAAATGATTTTAATTATTACGAGCGAGCGCGGTAAGTTAAGTGCGGAGGCAAGCTAGCGCGTGAGTGCCTTGCGCAACAGCGAACAAAGGACTGGCGGTTGGAATGCGGCGAAACCGAACTGTTCCGAACGAGACTCGCGGCGCGGCGGAATCACCCGAAGTTGGAAGATAGCTTCTTCGTGTGGTGGCGCTGCCGCTACAGTAGCCCCTCGGCGAGACCGTGACTACGGTCGGTAAAAGTCAGGGAAGCGTACTCTTCTTCCGCTGCGTGTGTGTCTCAGTGGCTCGTTGGCTGATGGTGGTGTTAAGTCGCTTGGAAGGATTGGATCTGTGGTTGAGTTGTCCCCTTGACTATCTTGAGTGATGTAAGCTGGCTTTAAGCGATCTAGCGATATGTTGGTGCTCCTGCCTCGTACCTCAACTTCATAGTACTTGTCCCTCTTTCTCAGTACCTTGTAGGGACCAGCATAAGGTGGCTCTAGGGACTTCCGTACGTGATCTTGCCTTAAGAAGACGTGGGTACAGTGCTGCATGTCTTTCGGAATGTAGAAGGTACTGTTTCTGTGCCACTTGGTTGGTCTCGGAGACAAGTTAGACATGTGTCTTGCCAGACGTGTAGCGAAGCTGGTGATGTCTTCGACAGTGTGGTTGCTTGACGGCGATAGGAACTGGCCTGGCAAGCGTAGAGGCTCGCCGTAGACCAACTCAGCTGCAGAGGCGTGGACATCATCTTTCCAGGAACTGCGT
The DNA here is from genome assembly GCA_943138885.2 of Tholera decimalis. Lineage (NCBI taxonomy): Eukaryota > Metazoa > Arthropoda > Insecta > Lepidoptera > Noctuidae > Tholera > Tholera decimalis. The sequence goes on from OW964560.2 coordinate 32,450,154, forward strand.
ATTCCGAGCAGAACGATGGGCAAGACTTCTGTCCATTGCGTGTTGTCGTGACACATAATGCCTGCCTTAAGTTGTCGATGCAACCTTTCAACCATCCCATTTGCTGCAGGATGATAGGCTGTGGTGCGGAAGTGACGTGCGCCCAGCAGAGATGTCAGCGCCTTAAACAGGCTGGACTCGAACTGCCGACTGCGATCTGTGGTGATCTGCGAAGGGCAACCGAACCTCGATATCCACCCGGATACCAAGGCGGCCGCGCAGGTCTCGGCAGTGATGTCCTTGAGTGGTATCGCCTCAGGCCATCGTGTGAACCGGTCAACAATGGTGAGGCAATATCTGAAATCAGAAGATGGTTTTAGCGGCCCTACGATGTCTAGATGGATATGGGAAAATCTCGACGAGATTAGAGGAAAATGGGAAAGAGGAGCAGTTGTGTGGCGGGTAACTTTACAGCGCTGGCAATGAAGACAGCACCGGCACCACTCTCTACAGTCCTTACGGATCCCTGGCCACACAAATCTTTGCGTGACCAGTCGCACGGTAGCTGTACGTCCAGGGTGGCTCAGACCGTGAAGAGCGTCAAACACTTGATGACGTAGCTCCGGTGTGACGTATGGTCTTGGTGGTTGTGTAGAATCATCGCAGTAGAGATGGATGTCTGAGCCAACCGGAGTTATCTTTTTCAGTTTTAGCGACGATCCTTTCTCTAACAACATCTGAAGTTCAGGGTCTGACTCTTGAGATTGGGCTAAAGCTCTATAATCAATCGTCATTGTGACTTCCTCAACACGTGACAAGGTATCAGCTACCACATTTTCAGCACCTGGTATGTAGCGTATGTCCGTCGTAAATTGAGCGATATAATCAAAGTACCTGTATTGACGTGGCGAGCAATTCTCTCTCGAATTCTTGTACGCGTAGGTAAGTGGGCGATGATCAGTGAAGACAAAAAACTGCCGAGCTTCTACCATATGCCGGAAATATTTGATCGCTTCGTAGACGGCAAGCAGCTCGCGATCATACGGGCTGTACTTGCGTTGAGCTGGATTCAACTTCTTGGAGAAGAATGCAAGTGGCTCCCACTGTACACCAACACGTTGCTGAAGAACAGCTCCTATGGAAACATCAGATGCGTCGGTAAGTATGGAGAGCTCTGCCTGTTCCCTTGGGTGTGCAAGAAGCGTAGCTTTTGACAGCATACTTTTGCAATCTTCGAATGCTTCCAGCTCGAGCTGCGACATATGTATGGGATCTGAACCCTTGACTTTTTCCCCACCTAACATTGAGTTAAGGGGCGCTTGACTTTTTGCAGCATTAGGTACAAATCTTCTGTAAAAGTTTAACATACCCAGGAATCTCCGTAACTCTTTCACCGTACGTGGAACTGGAAACTCCTGAATCGCCTGAACCTTCGTGCTGAGGGGCTGGGTACCAGGTGGCTGATACCTGGTATCCAAGGAAAGTCACCTCGGGCTGGCCCCACACACATTTTGCTGCGTTGATGAGCACGCCATATTTTTGCAAGCGTGACAACAGCTGGCGCAGGTGAACTTTATGCTGTTCAGGAGAAGGAGAGAAAATTAATATGTCATCTAAAAAACCGTAGCAAAAGTCATCGAATCCGGCAAGCACTTCGTCGATAAAGCGTTGGAATGTTTGAACTGCGTTCCTGAGGCCAAAGGTCATGAACGGAAATTCAAACAATCCGAACGGTGTTGTTATGGCTGTCTTTGGAATGTCCGCTTCGTTTAACCTTATTTGATTGTAGGCTTTAATTAAATCGATTTTTGTGAAGATAGTGGAGCCAGAGAGTCGCTGTGAGAAGTCCTGGATGTGACGTATAGGGTAGCGGTCAGGTATAGTACGTGAATTTAGTGCACGGTAGTCGCCACAGGGGCGCCAACCGTCGTCCTTCTTCCTCACGAGGTGCAGAGCTGAAGACCACGGGCTCTCGGAGCGTCTGGCTGTTCCGCTGGCCATCATGTCTTCGAACTCCTTTGCGATTTTTAATCGTTCTGGATCCAAGCGCCTAGGTCTGTTTGCAACGGGCGGTCCGGAAGTAGTCTTAATAAAATGCACGGTATTATGCTTAGGTTTGCTCTGATTCACAGTACCTGCAGGGCGTGTAACCTCTGGGAACTCACGCAGCAGCTGGTGATACTCTGTCTCCCCGGTGACGGTTTTGACAGACGACACATCATCCGGAACCCGCTGTGAAGACGCTGCTACGAAGAGTGAGGTGGCGCCATCTATTAGTCGGTGGTTGCGGCAATCTATAAGCAGATTATAATAGCTTAAAAAATCTACACCTATAATTGGCTTTGACACGTCGGCTATTGTAAATTTCCATGTAAACGAACGGCGAAGACCTAGGTTCAGGTTAAGTTGCACTGGACCATAGGTATTTATAATACTCCCATTAGCCGCCGTTAAACTAAACTTCGCAACATTGCAGGGCGTCTTGATTGCTGACCGTGGGTATACGCACAGATCAGAGCCTGTATCGACAAGAAATAACATTTTAGAATAACGGTCAGTAATAAAAAGACGGCCTAAAGCTAATGGGCAGTCGTAGGCCGCTAATTCGGACTGCCTTTCGAGTTTTCCGACCTCCATGAGCAAGGTTGTATGCATTTCCTTGCACGGACGCCATGCGTGAAGTGGTACCAACAATGCGGGTGATTTTCAGGTGGCTGGCGTGATCTGGATTTTGATCTGCTTCTCCAGTTACCACTTTTAGACCGTGAACGAGAATGACCACATACCTGCCTTCGATTATCCACTCTAGTAGATAGTGAACTCACTTGCCTGGTTAATTCCGCTATCTGACACGCCATCTCTTTCTTGAGGGCAGACGTACCTGGATCTGTTAGGCTTGCGACTTGCATGGGTCCCGCCGGCGCAATTTCATTAACCGTATCCGCTAAATCCGCCAACTTGTCTAACGGTAGATCTGGTTGCGACGCGATAACAGCCTGGAGGTTGGTCGGTAACCTATTCGACCACAATGTCCTCAGAAAGTCCTCCGGTACTGACGGTCCTGCCAGATGTCTTAAATGTCGCAAGAATTGCGATGGTTTACGATCACCGAGCTCTTCATGCATTAACAATTGCTTTACTTTGCGTTCCCGCGATGCCGACAACCGTTTTATAAGCTCGGTTTTGAGTTTTTCGTATTTATTTGCCGCTGGAGGGTTGGTGATAATGTCTTTGACCTCTGTGGCGTAGCGGTGCTCCAGCACTGATACGACCTGGTAGTACTTCGTGAGGTCGACCGTAACGTTTGCCAACGCGAACTGGCACTCCATCTGGGCGAACCACATCTCGGGGTCATCCGGCCAAAACGGTGGTGGACGAACGCCTACACGCGACGTTTCAGGCATCGATTGCTCTTCTTTCTGCGTTTCCATTTCGGGGTCACCAATATGTAGGTATTAGTCCACCAAATAAAAGTCTAGATTCACGAACAACGGTTATATTTTAAACGTTCTAAGTTAAACGGTTACACCATAGCGTAAGAAGCACAAGAATAATATAGACACTAGTTAGGAAGATAGAAGAATATAAAACAAGTAACTAGATAATAAGCAAAGCGAATTTAAACAATATGAAATGATTTTAATTATTACGAGCGAGCGCGGTAAGTTAAGTGCGGAGGCAAGCTAGCGCGTGAGTGCCTTGCGCAACAGCGAACAAAGGACTGGCGGTTGGAATGCGGCGAAACCGAACTGTTCCGAACGAGACTCGCGGCGTGGCGGAATCACCCGAAGTTGGAAGATAGCTTCTTCGTGTGGTGGCGCTGCCGCTACAATATAAATAGCAGGAAATCCATCCAGATCCTTAACTCATCACAAAGTAGTAGTTATTTCTAATAATCATCTTGTTTATCATTCAGGTACAGACATAGACATGAGCTCTCCACTCAACTACGGCACCCCCAGTTCGCTAAGCACTCCTCGCTCCAACTTGCGCGGTGTCATGACACCAGCTAGGCAGAGGGCAGACCTGAAGAGTAACCAGCATGGCCGCAGTGTGCCAGCTCCTAGTGCACCCACACCAACTAGAGGGGTAAGTTTTACATTCCATACTTAGTCTATAATATTCTGGGATGCAGGCCTCCTTACCTGAAGAGAAACTAAGCCATTGTCCATGCAGATCCAGTTCATGTTAGTAAATTAAAATTTGCCTGCTGATTCTACCTGTGTCCCCCAAAAGTGTCAATACAATACTCATTGTATCCGGTCATGGACAAGCAAGCTTGGTACTTATAACTATTTGAATACAGAAATGCATTGCACATTTGGGTCCACTCGGCTCGAGTTTTTTGTTGAGATATTTTCTATGTGTGTACAGAAAAAATCAAATCTGGCACAGTTCAGTAAAGTCATCGAGATTAGGCTAATTTGAAGGGCAATCGGCCTCATCTAGCTAAACTAAACTTAACACGCAATAAAAAACATGACGTGTAAAAGTGTTATTTATAACCAACTAGCTGACCCGCCACGACTTCGTTCGCGTGGTATCCTACCCCTACCCAACCGATACCCTACCCCTACACTAACCCTACCCTACCCCTACCCCTACCCCTACCCTTACCCTACCGCACCCTACCCATACCCTACCCCTACCATACCCCAACCCTACCCTACCCCTACCCTACCCTACCCCTACCCTAACCCTACCCTACCACTACCCTACACCAACCCTACCCCTACCCTACTCTCCATTTCTTCTTCGTTCGCGTGGGATGTTTTTCCCGCTTAAATCCCTATCCCGTGGGAATTCCGGGATAAAAACTATCCTATGTCCGTCTCCTGGCTCTAAGCTACCTCCATACCAATTTTCACCCAAATCTGTTCTGCCGTTCTTGAGTTATAAGTGGCGTAACTAACACGACTTTCTTTTATATATATAGATTTACAAAAATTTCATTTCAATGTTGCCTAGATATTTTGTTTCGAGTTTCCGATATGTCGGCACTATTGCAAGCGCCATGATCACGGATGAACTGATGAGTGAGAGAACTGTGAGGATATCGGTATAATGCAGAGACAAGCAGCTATACATACTGTCACAATAGTAAGCAGTTTTAGGTTAGGTTGTGACAAAGAACCCTGATCTTACCCTACCTTGAAGGTCTCGTGGCGGATAGTTCAGCTGAAAACTGGCAAAAGTCAAGTTGCAAACTTACAAATACAAATAAATTATGAATGCGAAAGTTTGTGGGATGGATGATAGATGGCAGCATGTTTGTTGCTTTTTCAAAAAGTGAATTAACGGATCGGAATGAAATCTGGTATACCTACAGATAGCTGAAAATCCTGGAAAAACATCTAGGATTAACGTCCGGGAAAACCTACTACGCAAACGACGTCGCGGGAAACAGCTAGTAAATAATAAAAAATAAACAAAGAAAAGGTGTTTAGCTGCTTTATTATAAATATTAAATTAACTGTTACACATTACTGTAGCGGAACGTATAATCACATTTTCAATTTGCCAGATAGTTACGTATGCTTCTGAATAAATCTAGGAGCGGTATCTTGAGCCATCTCACTAGACAGTACAGAGCGGGAATGAGGACACTGATTTTGAGACAGAACACCATTGCATTGTTGAGATCGGTTTCGTTCATATTGGACATTTCTGTGAATGTTTTCCTGAAGTCTTCGGTTGATGGTCGCTTTTCTTTCTGTTGAAAGTGTTAGTTTTTACATATGCTTGGCGTTTGTGGACTTTTTGGACTTGTCTATAAAGAATATAGTCTTTCTAACCGATTTCTAGGTATAGATAGGTGCACTCTTTGTTGTCAAGGGCTAAACGTGCTTCCGAGGCATGGGGGTTATCACCCTACCAAAAATACAAAACACAAAGAATATCTCGTCTACAGACTACTTACTTATCTAGCATTGGTCATAGCTATGATTCTACTATTCCTGCAAACAACGTAATGATCCTATAACATTCCCACAGCTGGAACACAGGTCTTGTCTCTGAGAGGGCCGTCCACCACACAGGCCCAGTGTGGGTTGGTGGTGTGGCATGTCTTCCATCCTAAGACATATACCGGTTTGCTAACGATGTTTCCCTTCACGCTCATTCGTTTTGAGAGCAGTGGTGATTATGAAAATAACATTTAAGTTATGTGCCTGCCCGGGTTTGAACTCACGACAAATTGTATGTCGTGACCTACAACTCATCATACCCGTAACTACTGGGTCACTACTATTCCTCCAAACAAATTCCTGAAAACTCAGACCATTTATCAGTCAGATATTAGCCACCTTACCTTCGCAAAATCCACATAATATGCGCAAGCCCGACACAGCGGACATATGATGTAGTCCGGTTTCTCTCGTATCCGCCAGTATTGTGTCAGGCACTTCTCGCAGAACCTGTGACCGCAAGTTAGAGCTGCCGGGTCCATGATCGAAGACAGACAGATCCTGCAGCTACTGATGATCGACGAAGCCTTCACGTCCAAGCTAATAAAACGAATAAAAGTTTACATTTGTGTTAGTGAGAGAGCTCGTGAAGAGGCAACTGGTGGCTAAATAATAATGATCTTCAAGTGTGAGCTACGTTTGTCATGGTTCCTAGACAGGTATCGAGATTCATCCGTGCCTCGGAAAACACGTTAGGCTGTCATTTGTATATCTTTAATAGTTTACGGGTAGTCAGTTGCCAAGGGGAATCGAGTTATCTCGGTCAGATAGCCGACGCTCCGTGTAAAACACACTCGGACGATAGTTTATAGCAGGATTCAATGGTAATTATTGAAACTCCCAACCACCAACCTTATTGCGGACTCGTATTCACTTCTAGCGTATGAGGGTTTTATTTGCAAGTCACATGTGGAATCGCGCATTTTTCTAAGATTTGTTTTCTCTTTGCCTCTCACATATTTTTGTAGTTTTTACATCCTAGAAGAATGAGTTGTGTCAGTTGACCATTTTGTTTTTTGTGCGTTGTCTAAGGTTGTGAGGAGGTTTTATTTCCTCAAACGATGAACTGCGTGAATGATAATAGGAGCAGAAGTATGAAGGAATAAAATATGCTGCGCTGGTAATTAATAGAGGGCAAGGAAATTAACTGATATATTAAAAAAAATAGAGGCACTAAAATCTCATTCTTCAGACATTTAGACCTTACAGACCATTATCAAAATTATTTTCAATCAGTACCGCGACAATATATCTCTTATATCAGAATTAGCGATATTGTATAAGAGCTGATACAAATTTTGGTGTACAATGAAGCACATTCTCTGTATGTAATTATATCCAAGATTCTTGTAAATGTCGTCACTCTCCCTCTCCCTCTGGTAGAAAAAAAAAAACACTGTCGACTTTACTTACATAGAAGCAACCTATTCAGAAACCTTCGAATTAGATCATTTAAAGTTTCATCCAGACGATTATTTTTCGTCGAAAATGATAAACACCTCTGGGTGTAGCGGAAGGGAGTGGCAGACTTCTACTAACCAAAAACCACCCTGTTCCTTCAGTCGCCCTGTGGTTCTGGGACTGCAGTATCTCGTTAGGACATTCCCGCTACTACGGTGGCCATATCGGACTCCGTCATTACTGCTGACTGCTTTTTAAGACGCGAGCGGAACACGATAAGCCGTCGACTCAGGATACAAAGTCCCTTCCATCAGCGTATTAACTTTACTATTCCTAACGTATAACTAAACAAGCGTCAATAGCCCAATGGCTAAGATGTCTGACTTGTGATCGAAAGGTCGCGGGTTCTAACCCCACCCATTACACCATTGCCGTGAGCTCACTCCAGACAAGCATAAATTTAGTTTAGTTGGAGGGGTTAACAGTATTGCTAGTGATGTGTATTCTACCCACATCGCTAGTAATCTTTTTCAAAAAAAAAAAGCGAAAGGAAAAAGAAAGATATCTAAAATCTTTTACCAATACATCAACAGAGCGAAGACGCCGGCGCCGAGGTGCCATCAGGCGAACCGCAACTGGTGGTATGGGGTACAGACGTTGCCATCACCGAGTGTCGCGACAAGTTTATCAAATTCCTGCAAAGATTCGTGGAGCCCACCGCGCTGACCAACGAGCCACTGTATGAACAGAAGTTGGAAGAGGTAAGATTATTTTTTTTATGTTAGAAAAACTTACAGCTAGACAGAGACAATAGTAATTTTACTAATTACTATATGGCCAATTACAAGTTTTCACGGACTTGTGATCGAGGGGTCGCGGGTTCGAACCTTACCCATTACACTATTGCCGTGAACCCACTCCAGATAAGCATGCTAAGCTAATTATGAGGGGTTAACAAGATTTCTAGTAATGTGAATTCTACCGACATTGCTAGTGCTCTTTAGAAAAAATAGAATATAACAGACAGCTGAAACATAGACTGAAAGAAAATTATATTTAGTTTTTGACAATAATTAAAATTATATTTACTTTTCTTAGATGATGATTTGTGATAGTGTGTTGAAACAAACAACATTTTCTTCAACAGATAAACACATTAGAGGAGCCATTCCTGGATGTGGACTGTGAGCACATCAAAGCATTTGATTCTAAGTTACATCGTCAACTTGTATGCTATCCTCAAGAGGTGAGTTTTGCTAATAAAGTCTTTTGATCTAGGTAATACCGAAAATTCCAACTTCTATCGCTATCTGGAATAAATGTAATTATAACACGACTATCTGACCCGGCAAACGTGGCTTTGCCATATAGATTATTACCGACCCGCCCGGCTTCGCACAGGTGCAATGTACTATTAATATGCATGCATTATACATATAAACCTCCTTGAATAACTATCTATTGCTGAAAACTACATTAAAATCCGTTGCGTAGTTTAAAATACCTAAGCGTGCAGACAGCAGGAGCGACTTTGTTTTGTACTATGTAGAGATTTTTAGTGAAAAAAATTTCATAAAATGACGACTCTCAGAATTACCAAATGTACAAAAAAAAACATAAATATCGGTCAAGCCGTTTCGGAAGAGTTCGATAACAAACACTGTCACTAGATAGACGATTAGAGATTAAATTATAATTAAAAACCTAAAATTTTACGCGATTTTTGAGATCCAGGATTTGAAATCTTAGTCAGATGTAGAAAATCTATCAGTAACTTTGCAGTAGCCCTGCTGATGTATGATGGAACAAGCAAATCAAACATGAGAAAAACCTGTTGTAATTGCCTTGTTAATAAATAATAATAAAAAAGTCTCCAGTATAACAAGCATCAAGTAATGTGATTATGGTATTCTTTATAGGTGGTCCCTGCATTTGACGCGGCTGTAAACGAATTATTCTTCGAGCGTTACCCAGCAGCGGTTTTGGAGCATCAAATACAAGTGCGACCCTTCAACGCGCCGCAGAGACACATGAGGGACTTAAACCCGGAAGGTAAGATGGCGTAAATCTTACTAATATTATAAATGCGAAAGTTTGCTTGGTTGGATAGATGTATTACTGAACCGAATCTCCTACTAATCCTTCCTACTTCCTACTAATCCTATCCTACTCCTACTACTAATATTATAAATGCGAAAGTTTGTGAGGATGGATGGATGTTTGTTACTCTTTCACGCAAAAACTACTGAACGGATCTGAATGAAATTTGGTAAGTAGATAGTTGACATTCTGGAATAACACATAGGCTACTTTTTATCCCGGAATTCCCACAGGATCAGGATTTGCGCAGAAAAACCCTCCCACGCAAACGAAGTCGCGGACAGAAGCTATATAGTTAATAATATAAGCCTTCTTCGTCAAATCGATGATAGTACATCAACTACTTTGAATGTGTTGGGCTCATTACTTAGCCACGCTAGTCGTGACCTCAGTGTCGATTGTCAGGTCTCCAAAAGTACAAGTATTTAGGGATTTTGGACACTCAAGCAGATGGAACAAGGTTTGGTCAGTGGTGATCTGTGTGGTCTATAATCCCCCATTTTGATCGAAATCATATTATATAAAGCTAAATTACCACTCACTGACTCACTCACTCACTCACTCACTCACTCACTCATTGACATAATTGTTCTCCCAGATGGTGGATGGGGAGGTGGGTATATTTTAACAGATTCGTAAACAAGTAACTCTCAAACCTACGGGAAAGTGCCAAACCTCCCCTTTTCACCCCCCTTCTCCCCCCTCCCTATCGTATCTCGGAAACTACGAGACCCGTATTTTTTTTTTACGGATTCGTATAGAGGAGGCTCGGTAAAGTAAAAACCATTTTTCAAAGTCGCCCCCCTTGCCCCCCTTCTCACCCCCTTTAGGCGGATCTCGGAAATTAAGACTTGGAACATTTTTTTTTCAGATTCATTTAGAAGGGCAATGCTTTAGTCGAAATTGTGCAAACCCCCCCATTTCCCCCCCTTTTTTTTTTCATTTTTCTGATTCACACCACAAGCACGCGAGGTGCTTGCACCTCGCGCAACACGCTAATACTAGTTATTAGCGATGGCCGTTTTGTAACATCAATAGTTGTACAACTATCTATTTGAGTTTACAACCATCACTCGTTTTCTAACCAAGCATAACTATCTATTTTCACAACGTACGTTATGACAATAACTGCAGCTGTAACAACCATCGGTTGTTTTGTAGCGCATAATAACCGTAGCTATCTCACAACGCTCTAGAAATCACGCAATAGATATCGTAGATGAAGTTGGCTACGTAGCGGTATCGCAACGGTTAGAGCGAGAAAAATATGGGAAAGGTAGCGCGTCTCGTTCGCACAAAAGCAAAGATGGATGGTTATGATTTATTGCATAATGTGACGAATCTTATAAACACGAACGTCGATAATTGAATGAGTAACTTTCGCCACTTAAAAAATATTATTTGAAAATTGAGTTTGGTGTTGACCTTGATACCCGCAAGTGTTCCATTTCCCATTTCTCCACGATTGTTTTTAGGGTTCCGTAGCCGGATGGCAAAAAAAGGAACCCTTATAGTTTAGATATGTCTGTCCGTCTGTCTGTCTGTCTGTCCGTCCGTCCGTATGTCACAGTCATTATATTCCGAAACTATTAAAACTATACATGTGAAACTTAGTAGGTAGATGTATTCTGTGAAAAGCTTCTCGATTTTAAGAAAAAAAAAAATTAAAATAAAGGGGAGTCCCCATACATGGAACTAGAACTGAAAATATTTTTTTTCATGAAACCTATGCGTGTGTGGTATCTATAGACAGGTCTTTAAAAATGATATAAGGGTTTCTAAAACCACTTTTTCATAAAGTCAATCGTTTAAAAGATTTATAAGCTTCCAAAGTAGTAAAATGTGTTTGTCCCCCCTCTAACTTCTATAATAATGGAGTGAAAAAACTAAAAAAAATATACGTCTGTAGATCTTAATGTAAACTTTCAACCAAAATTAGGTTGAACGAAATCGGGTCAGCAGTTTTTGAGATACAGCATATTTTCTAAAACCGCAAATATAACTTTGTAATTCATACAAACACTATGAAAAACAAAGTTATTTAGCATAGTTGTAAAAATGTAAATAAGCTAGTTTTAGGAAGTCTTTAAGATATTTTTTTATTCGTCAAATAAATTGACATATTATATTATATTATTATAGTTACTACGGAACCCTTCATGGGCGAGTCTGACTCACACTTGGCCATTTTTTTTTCTAAAGTCGTTAAATTTTATATGTGTGTTGAATTGAACAATAAGTAATTTTCATCTATAGTGTTAATAATTGTAAATAAATCTAACTCTTTTGACAATATCAAGTACTTACTTTCTTATTGCAAAAAACCTAAGCCTAAGCCTGGATAAGTACGAAAGAAAGTTGACTGTATGTTTAGTATCAATTGTAACTGCAACAGATATCACGTTATAAGGCGCCTTCTACACGAGACGTTGTCGAAATAGATAGTTGTCAAAATAGATAGTTTTCACAACGTTATTTGACAACGGACAACGGCTTCGTTACGTTATTAGAAAAACTCATAACGACACATGTCTACTAGTTATACTATATAAAGCTAAATTACCACTCACTCACTCACTGACTCATTGACATAATTGTTCTCCCAGATGGTGGATGGGGAGGTGGGTATATTTTGACAGATTCGTAAACAAGTAACTCTCAAACCTACGGGAAAAGTGCCAAACCTCCCCTTTTCACCCCCCTTCTCCCCCCTCCCTATCGTATCTCGGAAACTACGAGACCCGTATTTTTTTTACGGATTCGTATAGAGGAGGCTCGGTAAAGTAAAAACCATTTTTCAAAGTCGCCCCCCTTGCCCCCCTTCTCACCCCCTTTAGGCGGATCTCGGAAATTAAGAGACTTGGAACATTTTTTTTTTCAGATTCATTTAGAGGGGCAATGCTTTAGTCAAAATAATTGTGCACCCCCCCCACCTTCCCCCCATTTTTTTTTTAAAGAAAGCACGCGTGGTGCTTGCACCTCGCGCAACACGCAAATACTAGTTCTATTATATAAAGCTAAATTACCACTGACTGACTGGTATATTTTGACAGATTCGTAAACAAGTAACTCTCAAACCTACGGGAAAAGTGCCAAACCTCCCCTTTTCACCCCCTTCAGGGAGGGGGGCTCCCTATCGTATCTCGGAAACTACGAGACCCGTATTTTTTTTTTACGGATTCGTATAGAAGCTTGGTAAAGTAAAAACCATTTTTTCAAAGTCGCCCCCCTTGCCCCCCTTCTCACCCCCTTTAGGCTGATCTCGGAAATTAAGAGACTTGGAACATTTTTTTTTCAGATTCATTTAGAGGGGCAATGCTTTAGTCAAAATAATTGTGCAAACCCCACCCCCATTTTGATTTTTACTACTGAAAAAACTGTCTATAAACCTGTCCGGTGGTACGTAGGGCCTGAGTGAAGCGAACGTTAATCGAAATTATTTTTCAAAACTCCCCCCTCTCCCCCCCCCCATCGTATTTTGAGCTGCTGCTCTGTTAGGGTTATGTTTGACATTTTACTACATTTAGGGGTTTTAAAAGTGAACAATCCACCACCACAACCACGCGAGGTGTTTGCACCTCGCGCAACACGCAAATACTAGTCGTAGTATATAATTCGTAATCGTATATAACCGTTTGGGCTCATTGGATATGAAAAGTAGCGCCCATAAATGAATTGTTCTGCTCAAGGGAGTTAGGATAAGTTGACTTGAGCGCGAATAAATCGAGTAATGTCCAAATAGATTTAATGAAAGCATAACTTGATATTTCTAATGGAGTAATGGTCTGAAAAATATCTAATAGGCCGGGAGAATGGTGCTGCATCCTGCATACAAGATTGAACAACAACTTGTTGTATTGGCGGGATTAACACTGAATATTTTCATCTAATACTAGTTTATTATGGATTTCGGCAAAGTAATGCCTGATTCCATTCTGCATATAAAATATCTTATAAAGCGTCCCGTAAACTCAAATCGATGGAATTATTTATTTATTTATTAAATGACACACCAACGACTTATTCACTAAATCGAATACATAGAAAATTGTTACAAATACTAATACTGTAGTGAATTCATCACTTATAGGTGTGCACAGCACTTGTATAAGTAATTAAAAAAATATTAAGCAATTTGAGATCATGATTACATTAATTTAAATTACATTGAAAAGAGATAAAATAATACATTCAAATTAATTAATTAAACATAACAATGGAATGTCAACCACTTAAATTAAAATACAATAAATACGTATCTCTCAGAACATAATGCCAATGAAAAACATAAACGATAATTTTTCTATTATACAAATTAAATTATTATCAATACAGATTAAAACTAAAAATAAGCTAGTTAGGTCAAATTATACAAGTAGAATAAACAGGGTCATATTTAATTTAATAAACGTTTTATGAAAATTAATTCTAAAATTAATCGTAAAATATATTAAACGCAGTCAGAGAGTCAAGCACTGAGAGCTTGGACATACCGTCTGAATTCATTCAGACTGTTCGAAAATATGTCCAAGTTGTTGGTACGTGTGCTCAGTTTGTTGTAACTACTCAAAAACCGGTATAAAGGAGCGGAACGGCCAAGATTTGTACTATTTTTAGGCATTTTAAATGTTTCCGTTTTAAAATTGGATCTGTAAGCGGTACGACGGGGCACGATTAGACTAATTTCTGAAACTAACTCCGTTACTATTGCCAAGTTATGGACAATCTTAAAAAGCAAAATTAAGTCCGAGCAGCTTCTTCGTTGCTCCAAGGAACTCATTTTAAAATGACAGTCTTTGAGAATATCCAGCTTTACGATCACAGTTCTCAGTTCTGTAGCGCAGATATCTCGTAAATTTTTTTTGGATGCGCTCTATTCTGTCGATGTGGACACGATAAGTTGGATTCCACACGGGAGATGCGTATTCCAGAATACTCCTCACCAGAGAGTTGTAGAGAACCGTAAGGGTGCTGGTTGACTGAAAGTCTTTGCAAGTCCTTTTCACGAAACCTGATGCCGGCTGTACACACTCGCCGAGACACTCCGAGACTGACCGAGAACGAGTGTGTACATGATGCTCTCGCCTTGTCTCGCCCGCTCGGTTCTCGCCTCGGTTCGCCTCGGCCGCGTGTCGGTTTTTTTGCGGCCTAGTCAAAGGGTCTCGTCCGCTCTCGCGAGGTAAACAAGACCAAGCATGTACACACTCGTTCATTTAATTGCCCGCTTATTGTATTTGTGTAAGCACCAGTAACTAAAAAAACCTTGATATGTGAATACTTAGGTACTGGGTTCTTTTGCGGTGCATAGTAATCATCCACCACCTTTATTTTCGCCATGGTTTAGTAATTTTTTTTTTTATGAGATTCGTGTAAGTAATTATAATAAGTAACAGCACAAAGACAAACGGCAGCAGCAGTTTCTAGGTCCATCGTGGCCGATATCCGCTGTTCAAATGACGCAACGAGTGTGTACATGGTGTGCTTTCGTCGAGAGCTTCTCGCTCAAGACTCACGGCGAGAGGCGAGCACAGAACACATATACTCCTAGCGGAGGCGAGTGTGTGCAGCCGGCATGACATTTTATTTGCTTTAGCAACGATGTTGTCAAAATGACTTGCAAAAGTAAGTTGGCTGTCAAATTGGACTCCCAAATCACGAATGGTATCAACTCTGAAGAGTTATGCCATTTAAGTGATATGCTGAGGGCTGAATTAGCTTGTTCCGTGTAAAGGTTATGTGATAGCACTTTTTGTCATTGAGAGTCATCATGTTACTGAGACACCACTCGTGAATTGCGTCCAAGTCTTCCTGGAGCAAGGCAATGTCGGTAGGTACTTGAAACAATCTCTTTGTATATCTTTAGATCGTCCGCAAACATTGAGCATTTTGAGTGTTTTATTGAGTGTATGATGTTGTTCACAAATAACAGAAAGAGAATAGGACCGAGATGAGATCCCTGTGGTAGGGAGAGATGGACTGATAAAGTGGTGATTGATAGCCTTTCTCTCTGCTGACGTTCAGAAAGGTATGATTCAAACCAGAGTAGCATTCGACCATGCATGCCACAGTTCTTGAGCTTTTGTATTAAGAGCGCATGGTTCACTTTGTCGAATGCACTGCTGAAGTCAGTGTAGATTGAGTCTTCTTGTACACGGGAGTCCACAGATTTGCTCAGATCATTAATGTAGTGAATTAAGTTGGTGGTAGTAGATTTATTGGTATAAAAACCATGCTGTTGTGTAGCCAGTTGAGTTTTAACTAGCGAAGTTAATACGGGACAAACTAAAGATTCGAACAGTTTCGAGAAAATTGAAAGGAGCGATATCGGTCGATAGTTTTTACATCATCGACCTCCCCTTTTTTAAATACCGGTACGTGTGCTATTTTCCACTGCGTGGGGAATTTAGAAGACATAAGGGACTTGTTAAAGATTATTTTTAGGGGTAAAGATAAATATTTGGCACACTGTCTTATGAAATGTGGTGGCAAGCCGTCGGGCCCTGGACCTTTACAAGTATTTAGTTTATTTAATTCTTTGAGTACGTCTCGCTCTGTGAAGTAATGGCTTCCCAATGCAAGCTGCGGGTAGTTTTTACACTTCGTTTGTGCAGCGAGAGTACCAGCTGGAGATACAAAAGTTGAAGAAAAATGAGAAGCGAATAGTTTACTCACATCCTCTCAAGAAGTAGCCACGCTCTGGTTCCAATGCATCTCAGATGGAATGTCATTTGTCTTGACTTTTGTGGCCTTGACAAATGACCAAAATGCTTTCGGATTAAGTCTTATGTTCTTTTCAGTGTTATTGACGTACGTGTTTATAACATTTTTTAATCATCACTTTAGAACGTTCCTCCAATAAACGGTATTCATATTTGTCCCTGGGATTCTTGTATTTTTTAAAACGAAGTCTTAGTTTTTCTTTTTCGTTGAGGAGTCTGATCAAAGATTTAGAAAGCCAGATAGGGAATTTCTTATTGCGTGTAACATATTTAGGAACGCATTCATCTACTATTCTGTTCAAATGTGTGTATAGCGTGTCTACCATTAAGTCGACGTCCGTCAGATCCGACAACAAACGCGTCCAGTTGATGTTATTTAACCTCTCATTTGCGATAGCGTAGTTTGCCTTCCAGAAGTTATGTTTGCAAGAACCCTTACTTTTTAATACTGCTGGTGAAATATTTATGATGGTGATATCAAGAGGAGGGTGATGAACATCTATTAGTGAAATTGGGTTTTTGCATTCACACAGACCCACCGTGGAAATTACATAAAATAAGGTCTAAAGTTCTGTTGTTACAGTTCCTAATGGCATTAATTTGCATAAAACTATTTGAAGACAAGAAATCTATTAATGAGTAGTCTAATCTATTCACAAAGTTCTTAGGAATTGTACCCATTGAGCTGGAGAGAATATTGTCCGTACACCAGTCGATTAAGCCGAGATTGAAGTCCCCAGCAATAATTACGTCTTCTCCAGTTGATTCCATCACCGCATTTACGTTGTCAAGAAATAGGTTGAATGGGACTTGTTGCACAGGTGGTGGCAGATAAACAGCACAGATGTATAGGTTACACGAGCCTTTCTTGCTATTAGTTTTGATCTTAACCCACAAGTCTTCGGCATCAGATTCCCATTTTGCTATACGCCTTGAGTCTATTGTCCTGTTAATGGCGATGAGTACACCTCCACCCTTTTTGTTGCCAAGAGGAGTAGACCCTCTGTCTCTACGATAAATTATGTATCGGGAGTCAAATATTTCAACGTCATTCACACTGTCATCAAGCCACGTCTCTGTACCAATTATAATATCGTAGTTGTTAAGTTGTACAGTCATACTGAGATTATGCAATTTGGTTTAAAGACCTCTGAAGTTCTGATAGTAGATGGTGAAAACAACAACTAGATCACGGTCTTATGCGACTTTGGTCCCTTTATAACAAGGAAATAGCTTCTAGGCTTTTTAAATGTTTAGCTTGCTGCCCATCTTCTTTCTTTCTTATTAAGATTTTACCATCTCGGACCCAAACGTATTTGTATCCCTTTTCTCTCGCGGCTTTTCTGGCAGCCGCATGAATTTTTTTGTTCAGGGGTGACAGGTGCTCCGATACGAAGACAGGCTTAGCTACGTTGCCGTATCCAAGGTGTTGCGAGTTAAGTTTTTTTCCGGATGGGCTTTATTATAATTCATCACTAAGGTTAAGATGGTGTCCCTCAGTAGCATGCTACGCAGCTTGACAATTACTGCTCTGGTGTTATTGTTTTCTGGGTCTAGTTTCCTTACCCGTACTACGGATAGAATGTCGTCTTCTTTAATGGAACAAGAGATTACATTCCCAATCTGCTGCACAGTCTTAACAAGATTCTCTGCTTTGTTCTCCGGTATGCCGTTAATTTCTAGGTTTTGTTGACGCGCATGTTGTTCAACCAAGTTTACTCTTGATGAGAGTTCCGAGACTGTATTCCTGAGATAATCATTTTCTTTGTGAAGGTTATTATTGCGACTCTTACAGGTTTTGACTTCGGCCTTCATCCGGTCAAACTCTTCACTCATAAACTCGACCGACTGCTTTAATTCACGAGTCAACGATTTTATATCACCCAGTTCGTTAGTGAAGCTTGCTTTGATGTTGGCTGATATCTCCGATGACAGGACAATCCGTATTTCTTGACGAATACAGTCGATAAGCTCATTTTTCGAACATTGAAATCTTGTATCGGGTGAGCTATCTGTGCGTGGGCGTTTCTGTCTAACACATATATTTGACGATTCAGGAGTACCAACAGCAAGTATATTAATCATGTGTTATAAATAACCATATTATTTATTGAAAACTATTGATTAAACCTACACCCATTCCCTTCACAGACATCGACCAGCTAGTAACACTCTCCGGCATGGTGATTCGTACATCCAGCATCGTGCCGGAGATGCGGGAGGCATATTTCCGGTGTGCGGTATGCGGCGCGGCGGCCACGGCTGAGCTGGAACGAGGCAGGGTCCCCGAGCCTGCGCACTGCTCACACTGCAACACTGCACACTCCTATAACCTGATACATAACAGGTCACATTTCAGTGATAAGCAGCTGGTCAAGTTACAGGAGTCGCCCGGTTAGTGCTCTTTTAAATTATTTTTCTTTAGATCCAGAGGTATTGCTATTTTGTTGTGGTTCCACAGACAAAGCTTTAATGTCTCCAGTACCCGAACATTTCTCTGGGGATAATATCTTTTACACTAGAACAAGCAACGCAGTCTGAATGGTTAAACCACTTGATTAACTATACTTTTCATGGTACTTGAATGTTATGAACTTCAACAATTGTTTCCTGCTTTATAAACCAGTCGTCAGTGATTAGTTGATTACACAGTCCATGAAAACGTTGCCTATTATGTACTATCGACCAATCTTCCGCATGCTCACCTTTAAGGCTATAATCGCATAGCTTACAACTCGATCGCCCAATATGAGGAACGGGAACCGGCAACAATTAGCAAGATGCAAATTGGCACTGGCTAATGTTTGTTGTAATTTTTTGTTATAAACCCTGTATTCACACAAATGCATATTGTCTCTAATTGGGCGAAACCAGGAAGAGGTGTGGTTTGTCACTAGCTGCGCTTCTGCAGAAATATTTTCTTAAGTGAGCATGCGAATCTTTGGCCAATAGTATACAACGTGTAACAGAAACCCCATATCTATCCAAAAGGGCTGAAGACAACATCTGGTATGGAGTCTCTATGCACAGTTTCAGCACAAAATAACTGACTCAAAGAATTGATATCAAATTATTGGTTTCATATATTTCTTGAATACCAATCATAACAAACGTGTCACAGCACTACAAGGGTCAATAACTTTCCACGTCACTTGCCAATAACACGATAATTCTCTTCGTTCTTCTTAATTTGAAAAATTCGGTCTCTGGTATTGTGTATTGGAATTTGTAATAAGTTCTACACACGTAGACTTTGGATTACAAAACCCTTGCCATATCGTTTGTTATCATCCAAAGAAGCCATGCACTTGGTATGTACATATATACCCTTTAAATTACACGTTGTATAGTGTGCCAACACCAATTTTAATCAAATTACCGGTAATAGCGCCGTCAAAATGAGTTCTGGCTCTCACCGCCGTGTTGTGTTTCGCAGATGACATGCCAGCAGGACGCACGCCGGCCACAGTGAGCGTACTAGCTCACGGCGCGCTAGTGGAAGCTGTGGCAGCCGGCGAGCGAGTCAGCGTCACCGGAGTGTTCCGTGCAGCGCCCGCCACCGTGCACCCGCGCAAGGCCACGCTCAAGGCACTGCACAGGACACACATCGACGCGCTGCACTACAGGAAGGTGCACAACGATAGGCTGCTGGAGACCGAGGAGGGGTACGTACATATACCTTGACTAGCTCACGGCGCGCTAGTGGAAGCTGTGGCAGCCGGCGAGCGAGTCAGCGTCACCGGAGTGTTCCGTGCAGCGCCCGCCACCGTGCACCCGCGCAAGGCCACGCTCAAGGCACTGCACAGGACACACATCGACGCGCTGCACTACAGGAAGGTGCACAACGATAGGCTGCTGGAGACCGAGGAGGGGTACGTACATATACCTTGACTAGCTCACGGCGCGCTAGTGGAAGCTGTGGCAGCCGGCGAGCGATTCAGCGTCACCGGAGTGTTCCGTGCAGCGCCCGCCACCGTGCACCCGCGCAAGGCCACGCTCAAGGCACTGCACAGGACACACATCGACGCGCTGCACTACAGGAAGGTGCACAACGATAGGCTGCTGGAGACCGAGGAGGGGTACGTACATATACCTTGACTAGCTCACGGCGCGCTAGTGGAAGCTGTGGCAGCCGGCGAGCGAGTCAGCGTCACCGGAGTGTTCCGTGCAGCGCCCGCCACCGTGCACCCGCGCAAGGCCACGCTCAAGGCACTGCACAGGACACACATCGACGCGCTGCACTACAGGAAGGTGCACAACGATAGGCTGCTGGAGACCGAGGAGGGGTACGTACATATACCTTGACTAGCTCACGGCGCGCTAGTGGAAGCTGTGGCAGCCGGCGAGCGAGTCAGCGTCACCGGAGTGTTCCGTGCAGCGCCCGCCACCGTGCACCCGCGCAAGGCCACGCTCAAGGCACTGCACAGGACACACATCGACGCGCTGCACTACAGGAAGGTGCACAACGATAGGCTGCTGGAGACCGAGGAGGGGTACGTACATATACCTTGACTAGCTCACGGCGCGCTAGTGGAAGCTGTGGCAGCCGGCGAGCGAGTCAGCGTCACCGGAGTGTTCCGTGCAGCGCCCGCCACCGTGCACCCGCGCAAGGCCACGCTCAAGGCACTGCACAGGACACACATCGACGCGCTGCACTACAGGAAGGTGCACAACGATAGGCTGCTGGAGACCGAGGAGGGGTACGTACATATACCTTGACTAGCTCACGGCGCGCTAGTGGAAGCTGTGGCAGCCGGCGAGCGAGTCAGCGTCACCGGAGTGTTCCGTGCAGCGCCCGCCACCGTGCACCCGCGCAAGGCCACGCTCAAGGCACTGCACAGGACACACATCGACGCGCTGCACTACAGGAAGGTGCACAACGATAGGCTGCTGGAGACCGAGGAGGGGTACGTACATATACCTTGACTAGCTCACGGCGCGCTAGTGGAAGCTGTGGCAGCCGGCGAGCGAGTCAGCGTCACCGGAGTGTTCCGTGCAGCGCCCGCCACCGTGCACCCGCGCAAGGCCACGCTCAAGGCACTGCACAGGACACACATCGACGCGCTGCACTACAGGAAGGTGCACAACGATAGGCTGCTGGAGACCGAGGAGGGGTACGTACATATACCTTGACTAGCTCACGGCGCGCTAGTGGAAGCTGTGGCAGCCGGCGAGCGAGTCAGCGTCACCGGAGTGTTCCGTGCAGCGCCCGCCGCCGTGCACCCGCGCAAGGCCACGCTCAAGGCACTGCACAGGACACACATCGACGCGCTGCACTACAGGAAGGTGCACAACGATAGGCTGCTGGAGACCGAGGAGGGGTACGTACATATACCTTGACTAGCTCACGGCGCGCTAGTGGAAGCTGTGGCAGCCGGCGAGCGAGTCAGCGTCACCGGAGTGTTCCGTGCAGCGCCCGCCACCGTGCACCCGCGCAAGGCCACGCTCAAGGCACTGCACAGGACACACATCGACGCGCTGCACTACAGGAAGGTGCACAACGATAGGCTGCTGGAGACCGAGGAGGGGTACGTACATATACCTTGACTAGCTCACGGCGCGCTAGTGGAAGCTGTGGCAGCCGGCGAGCGAGTCAGCGTCACCGGAGTGTTCCGTGCAGCGCCCGCCACCGTGCACCCGCGCAAGGCCACGCTCAAGGCACTGCACAGGACACACATCGACGCGCTGCACTACAGGAAGGTGCACAACGATAGGCTGCTGGAGACCGAGGAGGGGTACGTACATATACCTTGACTAGCTCACGGCGCGCTAGTGGAAGCTGTGGCAGCCGGCGAGCGAGTCAGCGTCACCGGAGTGTTCCGTGCAGCGCCCGCCACCGTGCACCCGCGCAAGGCCACGCTCAAGGCACTGCACAGGACACACATCGACGCGCTGCACTACAGGAAGGTGCACAACGATAGGCTGCTGGAGACCGAGGAGGGGTACGTACATATACCTTGACTAGCTCACGGCGCGCTAGTGGAAGCTGTGGCAGCCGGCGAGCGAGTCAGCGTCACCGGAGTGTTCCGTGCAGCGCCCGCCACCGTGCACCCGCGCAAGGCCACGCTCAAGGCACTGCACAGGACACACATCGACGCGCTGCACTACAGGAAGGTGCACAACGATAGGCTGCTGGAGACCGAGGAGGGGTACGTACATATACCTTGACTAGCTCACGGCGCGCTAGTGGAAGCTGTGGCAGCCGGCGAGCGAGTCAGCGTCACCGGAGTGTTCCGTGCAGCGCCCGCCACCGTGCACCCGCGCAAGGCCACGCTCAAGGCACTGCACAGGACACACATCGACGCGCTGCACTACAGGAAGGTGCACAACGATAGGCTGCTGGAGACCGAGGAGGGGTACGTACATATACCTTGACTAGCTCACGGCGCGCTAGTGGAAGCTGTGGCAGCCGGCGAGCGAGTCAGCGTCACCGGAGTGTTCCGTGCAGCGCCCGCCACCGTGCACCCGCGCAAGGCCACGCTCAAGGCACTGCACAGGACACACATCGACGCGCTGCACTACAGGAAGGTGCACAACGATAGGCTGCTGGAGACCGAGGAGGGGTACGTACATATACCTTGACTAGCTCACGGCGCGCTAGTGGAAGCTGTGGCAGCCGGCGAGCGAGTCAGCGTCACCGGAGTGTTCCGTGCAGCGCCCGCCACCGTGCACCCGCGCAAGGCCACGCTCAAGGCACTGCACAGGACACACATCGACGCGCTGCACTACAAGAAGGTGCACAACGATAGGCTGCTGGAGACCGAGGAGGGGTACGTACATATACCTTGACTAGCTCACGGCGCGCTAGTGGAAGCTGTGGCAGCCGGCGAGCGAGTCAGCGTCACCGGAGTGTTCCGTGCAGCGCCCGCCACCGTGCACCCGCGCAAGGCCACGCTCAAGGCACTGCACAGGACACACATCGACGCGCTGCACTACAGGAAGGTGCACAACGATAGGCTGCTGGAGACCGAGGAGGGGTACGTACATATACCTTGACTAGCTCACGGCGCGCTAGTGGAAGCTGTGGCAGCCGGCGAGCGAGTCAGCGTCACCGGAGTGTTCCGTGCAGCGCCCGCCACCGTGCACCCGCGCAAGGCCACGCTCAAGGCACTGCACAGGACACACATCGACGCGCTGCACTACAGGAAGGTGCACAACGATAGGCTGCTGGAGACCGAGGAGGGGTACGTACATATACCTTGACTAGCTCACGGCGCGCTAGTGGAAGCTGTGGCAGCCGGCGAGCGAGTCAGCGTCACCGGAGTGTTCCGTGCAGCGCCCGCCACCGTGCACCCGCGCAAGGCCACGCTCAAGGCACTGCACAGGACACACATCGACGCGCTGCACTACAGGAAGGTGCACAACGATAGGCTGCTGGAGACCGAGGAGGGGTACGTACATATACCTTGACTAGCTCACGGCGCGCTAGTGGAAGCTGTGGCAGCCGGCGAGCGAGTCAGCGTCACCGGAGTGTTTCGTGCAGCGCCCGCCACCGTGCACCCGCGCAAGGCCACGCTCAAGGCACTGCACAGGACACACATCGACGCGCTGCACTACAGGAAGGTGCACAACGATAGGCTGCTGGAGACCGAGGAGGGGTACGTACATATACCTTGACTAGCTCACGGCGCGCTAGTGGAAGCTGTGGCAGCCGGCGAGCGAGTCAGCGTCACCGGAGTGTTCCGTGCAGCGCCCGCCACCGTGCACCCGCGCAAGGCCACGCTCAAGGCACTGCACAGGACACACATCGACGCGCTGCACTACAGGAAGGTGCACAACGATAGGCTGCTGGAGACCGAGGAGGGGTACGTACATATACCTTGACTAGCTCACGGCGCGCTAGTGGAAGCTGTGGCAGCCGGCGAGCGAGTCAGCGTCACCGGAGTGTTCCGTGCAGCGCCCGCCACCGTGCACCCGCGCAAGGCCACGCTCAAGGCACTGCACAGGACACACATCGACGCGCTGCACTACAGGAAGGTGCACAACGATAGGCTGCTGGAGACCGAGGAGGGGTACGTACATATACCTTGACTAGCTCACGGCGCGCTAGTGGAAGCTGTGGCAGCCGGCGAGCGAGTCAGCGTCACCGGAGTGTTCCGTGCAGCGCCCGCCACCGTGCACCCGCGCAAGGCCACGCTCAAGGCACTGCACAGGACACACATCGACGCGCTGCACTACAGGAAGGTGCACAACGATAGGCTGCTGGAGACCGAGGAGGGGTACGTACATATACACCGTGCACCCGCGCAAGGCCACGCTCAAGGCTCTGCACAGGACACATCGACGTGGTGCACTACAAAAAAGTGCACAGCGACAGGCTGCTGGAGACTGAGGAGGGGTATGTAAAATATACATATACATAATTTCCCTTCTTCTCCCTGTTCTCTGTTCTGTGTTAAGTGCTAAGATAAGCTTGAACGACTCCAAAAAATTTGTATCAGATTCATATTTGGTTTGCGCAAATATGAACATGTTTCTGAGTTTCGCATTAAACTCAAGTGGCTGCCTAAATGCTCCGGAATGCTCGTATTTTATCATTACTCTACAGTATTCTCTTCAATCCAACAACTCCGTTTTATCTCAAAGAACGTTTTAAGTTCCTTCATGACACACATGTTAGAAATTTGAGACTTTCAATGCCTGCACATTCTTCTAAATTCTATGGCTCATCGTTTACGGTGCAAGTTGTTCGTTTGTGGAATGCATTGCCGGTGTGTATTTATGTATTTGTATGTATATATATATATATTCTAAGATATGTAAATATATATATATACATAATTTTCTGTTTTATGAGTACACTAATTTAGCCCTCCCCACTTTAATTAAAGTTTTGAAAGTCCTTCCAAAGGTTGTCTGGAAGATATCGCTTTTAGCGATAAGACCGCCATTGTAACCATAGATTTAAGAAATAATATTAAATAGGTGTGTTTAAATTTTGGTGTACAATAAAGTATATTCTATTCTATTCTATACCTTGACTAACTCCAAAAGTATCGATAGTTCTTATTCAGAATATTAAATTCATGTCGACATATTTCTCCACAGCTTATAGATAGACAGACAAACATTAAAACTCTTTCTTTTATTTATATACAAGTGGCATAGTGGAATACGTGAGCATCAGGATGGTGGGACCAATTCCAGTTGTCAAGTAGGAAGTATGTCAAGATTCCTGGTCGCGCCACAGAAACGTCTTGACATACTTCCTTTACCTTTACAGGAACAAATACTAATTATGTAGGACAACATTTTTAAAACTTAAAACGGGATGTTTACCATGTGTATTTTTTGTTCTGGGTTTCCGATATTTTGGCACTGTTGCGCGATGATCACGGATGATCTGAAGCAATTGCGGGTGGAAGTTTATGAGCAGACAAATCGGTCTACCCTCTTTAGGTTTAAAGACATTTATTTCTCATAAGAACATTATGGTTCACTTAAAATGAGATACATATCTCTTTCTCGTTCGTTTTCTGTTAGCGACACCGCTACAACTGTCACATGTATCGCTAATAAAACCGTAATGTGTATAAACCGAAAAAGTTCCATAGAAAGTTCGCGAGACGACACGGTGAGTTTTGTGTGTCGGGAACAGAATCGAGTGTTTAGTGATACATGTGACAGTGGTAGCGGTGTCGCTAACAGAAAACAACGAGAAAGAGGGTAGACCGATTTGTCTGCTCATAAAGTTCCACCTGCAATTACTACAGTTGATCCGTGATCATGGTGCTTGCAACAGTGCCGAAATATCGGAAACTCAAAACAAAAAAATACACATGGTAAATATCCCGTTTTAAGCTCTAATGATACTGTTAGTGACAATGTTATCTTAAAAACTTATATAAAAAAAAATTAGAGACTTGGGCCTGTCATCTTGATGCTCACTGGAATACACGCCCATTTTCAGCTTCAATGTCTAAACTATACTAAGGCAATTGTCCCATCAACAGCGAGGAATTGTTTCTCGCTCAAGAAACGTAATAATAGATATACTTACAGTACAAAAAAGGAGTATATATCAATAGTCGATCGCTGACTGTTTACACTGCCGGCGAGGACTCGCTCCACTAGTTTGTCGCTGAGCGACAAAAGCTATCAAAGCTACTTGCTTAGCGAGGCTCGCTTGGCAGTTAGAACCAAAGAGTATGTAAAACCTAACGGTAGTTAGAACTTGCACTGAGAGGCTAACCAGCTGATAGCCCAGTGATAAAACTATCAGAACTACAAACGCTGCTTTATCTTTATCGTTGCTTGCTAACTCGTATTCAGATGCTAGCTCTACTCGCTACTCGTTCGTCGTCAGCAGTGGGACAACTGCCTAAATCCTATATACTCCCTTCCACAGCAAAGAACACCGCTTCCCACCGGAACGTATCGAGCTGTTCAAAGAGTTAGCGGCCCAGCCGGACAGCTACGAGCGTCTGGCGCGCGCCATCGCACCCTCCATCTATGAGAACCTGGACATCAAAAAAGGATGCTTGTTGCAATTGCTGGGAGGTACTAAGAAGAACTTTAATGCCGCTGGACGGACACATTTTAGGTGAGACCAACTAAAATATCAGCTTACGTTAAGCGATAAATTATATACTTGTATTTATCTTGCGAATTGTTTATAAATAACATCTAAAACTTTTAATCTTCGTAAAATTAAACTCAAATGGGCGAGAAGTAATACAGAAACAAAACTCAGAGGTATTGCTTTTGAAGTTAAAAGCGTCTATATCCTAATGGCTAAGGTTTCTGACTTGTGATCGAGAGGTCGCACGTTCTAACCCCCCACCCATTACACTATTGTCGTAAACCCACTCCAGACCAGAGTTGGGCATCTCTTTCTATGGGCATTTCTTGAGATTTTTTAATATTACATAGTTATAATTTTAACATAGTAATGCATCATTCAACATGTTTGCGGAGTGGGATCTTTTATAAACCTATCCTAGACGATTCCTCATATTTCTAGTATTTATATAAATATTGTTGAGGATAATAGGACGTGAGGATTGGTCCACAGAGCTAGCCGTTTATTACTTGACTGACTGGTCTGACTGACTGAGTGACTGTATGGTCAGAGCCTATGCTGTCTGAAGGGAGTCCCAGTCGCTTAAAGACAGGCTTGCCCGTTTCTATTTTGTTAATATATACAATATCACCTCAGTTGCTCCATGTAAAGAAAGAAAAGAATTATGTTACCCGTAAAGCATATACACCTAACCTTACATAGTTATTAACAGAGTTACATTAAATTCACAGAGCTGAGATCAACATCCTTCTGTGCGGTGACCCCGGTACGTCGAAGTCCCAGCTGTTGCGCTGGGTGCACGCGCTGGTGCCCCGCGCACAGTACACGTCGGGCCGGGGCAGCTCGGCCGTGGGACTCACTGCCTACGTCACCAAGGACCCGGACACTCGCCAACTGGTGCTGCAGACGTGAGTAACAGGATCGTACACACAGATATTGTAAGGAATTAAACCAGCGTAGTTTACTGGCCACCAGATGTCGTTGTTCTCATTCTATACAAATTGCGTTTACATTAACGCGATCGCGAGCGAAAAAAGCTCGCACTAGGCCTTGTGCAACACACACACAACCCACCCACACACGCAGGCATATGAACACCCACGGATTGAACATACTACACTCACTATTATAACACCTGTTTAGTACCAAATGTTTCCGAACGCACCCTTTTGACATAAGGAAATTTGATCTTGACATTTCTCTGACTTGACAGATAGACTTTGCTTCTTGGAAAAAATGCCGGTCGTAGGGACCCTCTTGTAATTGTAATTGAAATATCGTTTGGAATCGCCTGTTGAAACCGATAATTGGGTCGCGAATTATCTATTGGTTGAAGTGTAATCCCCATTTGACGAAAACCCCGGGATATTTTTGGATCTAACGCCGGTTGTGGCCATCCGCGTGGCACGCGCTCGAGTTGGAAAAAAGTAGTGATAAATAGCTACCACAGTGTTTAATTGAACTTTGTAATCCCTGATTGACGAGAATCCAGGGATATTTCTCGGAACACATCGCCTTATTGCCTCATCCGCGTAGCACGCGCTTGCTGGAAACGAGTTAGGCTGTGATGCTGTTGGAACCGCGCCATCTGGAGACTGGCGCCTTGTGAACGTCCACAAACTTGACTTGCATCACACTTTCATTTACTCACCTCATATTTACATACATACCACACTTGGGGCGTGACCTTGGAAGGTCGAAGCTTGGTGAACCCAGCACAGAAGGTTAGTGGTAATAATGTATTCATAAAGCCTCAGAGGCTATAGGCCTTTTGTTTATTGTTGATTGTAAGCAACGTTTATAGCTCCACGTACCGTGGACAGTTCAGACCGTCCAGTTATCGTTGCACTGGCCTATTGTAGTCCTGAACAACACCGTTTATCTTTTTTTTTATTATTTGAAATATAGTTTGCACCTAGACAGACCTTAATCCTTAAAGCCTAAATTCATAATCAATAAAACGTGGTCGGGCGAACATTCCGTCCGTCCGTCCTACCGTCCGTCCGTCATTCAGTCAGTCAATAAATATTTTTTGCATCAAACATATACGTGTGTGGTATATATAGACAGGTCTTCAAAAATTACTTTCTTAAAGTCAATCGTTTAAAAGATCTACGCTTCCAAAGTGGTAAAAGTGTGTAACCCCCAGATGCCCCAATGCCAAAATAATGCGCGTCCGGCCAGCGCGTGAGATTAGTTCCGAATAAAATTAGGTGGACATTCGGGGGAGGGGGCGGTTCTAGGCACATCAATTAGATCGCCGCACACGCCGTCATTCATAAATAAATTGCGACGTTGCCGTCCTTCAAGTACGCGTGTACAGAGTGTTTCTTTCACGTATCAATTTTACATTTTTAGTGAATATTTTAATATAAAAAAAAAAACATTATGTTTTCGAATGGTAATATTTTTTTTAGCATGTATGGATGCTATACTATTGCGGGTTAACGGGAACGCCCTCTGTTAGTTAACATACTGTATAACTTCGTATCTCATATAAATACTATGAAAAACAAAGTTATTTTGCGTAGTTACTACGGAACCCTTCGTGGACCAGTCTGACTCCCACTTGGACAATTTTTTCATCTACATCCTATTCTCATCGTGAATGCATATCATATCAGCAGCAATAGCCCAATGACTAAGGTATAAGACTTGTAATCGAAAGGTTGCTGATTAAAACCTCATCAATTAAAAAAAAAAAAGATTGTTATCAATGTGGGTAGATTTCACATTACTAGCAATCTTGTTAACCGCTCCAACTAAGCTAAATATGCCGCGAATTCACTCCAAACACAGCATGTTTTGCTTAGTTGGAGGGGTTAACCAGATTACTAGTAATGTGAATTCTACCCAAATTGCTAGTACTCTAATAAAAGAAGAAATACTTATGACTACTGATATACTTCGTGAATGCTCAAACATATTACCTATCTCATTTGTCTTCCTTTCCAGTGGAGCGTTGGTACTGGCAGACAACGGAATATGCTGTATTGATGAGTTCGACAAGATGAATGATTCTACGCGCAGCGTACTGCACGAAGTGAGTATGATATCTGTGTGAACATGAGGTTGACTTAATCTGCTTAACCTTTGCTCAAATATGTCAGGGTCGGCTTCCAGTCTCTGGGTGCAGTTGAGTATTAGTGTTTTCCAGTAGCTGGGTAGTACGATACAACTTGGCTAGCCTGGTGTCAGACTATCGAGCTTCTGACTACCCATAACGACCGTCATTTTTTTTTTTCTAATGGGCCCACTTAACCTCGAATGCGGCCGTTGGTAAGCGATAGATGAGGTCTAAGATGGGACGAGCGACCCCAGAAGATGCCTATTTACTCTTGCTTTAAAGGCTGAAAGGTCATAAGTGGCAGAGAACACAGAAGCTGGCAGAGAATTCCACAGCTTGGCTGTGCGCACAGTAAATGTGGAGGAGAAGCGCTTGGTACGACAAGACGATATATCAACCAAGTGTGGGTGGTACCCAGCCGTCTGGTAGACCGGTAGTGAAAGGGAGATGGAGGAATCAGGTCATGGAGCTCCTGCGCACACTCCCCGAAGTACAATCTGTAGAAAACCGACAGGCAAGCAACGGTTCGCCGATGAGCCAGGCTATGAAGCTTGTTCACCAGCACCTCGTCGCCTTTAAGCCTTTTAGCTCTGCGCTCCATCGAGTCCAATGCAGCAATTTGGTACTTTGCATAGCCATCCCACAAGTGGCTGCAATACTCCACGTAGGAACAGACCTGTGCTTTATACAGATTTAGAAGCTGTCCATGCGTGAAGTACCGCCTCACCTTGTGTAGGATTCCCAGCTTTTTTGTTGTAGTCTGAGCTCTGGACTCGATGGTTGAGCCGAAGTTGAGGTCTGACGTCAACTCCATGCCCAAAAGCTCCAAGCGATTGCTAACTGGCACAGATGTACTTCGGAAAGTAGGGGTCAATTCAAAAGGGCTGTTTTTAGCACTAAAAAGACAAGCCTGTGTTTTCAGAGCGTTGAATTTGACCAGATGGCAAACGAGATTTATTCAGAATAAGCTCGCGTTTAACCACCATCTCACCTGATGGTAAGTGCTGATGTGGTCGAAGATGGAGCACGCTTGCCTAGAAGTAACCTATTCACTCTTGACTTAAAGACTCCCAGGTAATAGCGATCAGGAAACACAGACTCCGGCAGGGAATTCCACTCCTTAGCCGTACGCGCAATGAAAGTATTTCCAAAACGTTTTGTGCGTATGGGTGGGATGTCCACCATGTAACGATGACGCATCGCCATTTGTCTTGTAGTCCGATGATGTACAAATTTTAGCCGGGACCAGCAGTCTTAAACAGCTTAAGTTAGCTTAAAGCTTAAGAATTTATCTGTCTATCTGTTTCTCCGGTTGCTTAGTCATCTTTACCTGCTTAGCTTTTTCCCAATAACACGATGGAATCTTGATATGTTATGATGCTTGTGTGATTAAGATGTACGAGGATTACCTATCGACGGGCCGACCTTTTGATTTGAGACTTTTGATGCCTACACATTCTACTAAATTTTACGACTATTCTTTTACGGTGCAGGCTATTCGGTTGTGGAATACTTTGTCGGTGTCAGTAAGACAAGCACAGTCACTCGCTGCTTTTAAGCTCGGTTGCCAATCATTTTCTTTCAAATTTATGATTATTTCTTTGTTTTTCACCACACGATGTTAAAGAACACATTATATTTATATATTTTATATAATTATGTATTGTATTTATATATATACAACTTATATATTTTAATTCGTTTTTCTGTTCTGAGTATTTGTAGTACACTAATTTAGCCCTCCCCAATTCAGTTAAAGCTTTTAAAGTCCTTCCAAAGGTTTTCTGGAAGATATCGCTCTCAGCGATAAGACCGCCATTGTAACCAAAGTTATAGAAATAAGGTTATGTGTGTTTCAATTTTTGGTGTACAATAAAGTATATTCTATCTATCTATCGTTGCTTGACCTTGAAGATTGACTCTTGCGTTATTATTAGTTAGCCACAAGCTTCTATATTGTATAAGGAAAAATAATACTTTTCTTACTGGTGTAAGAAATGTTCTATGAACGGTAAAGTTCTATGATTCATAAAAACAAGATTGAATGCCAGCTAGTTAATTATGGTTTTGATGTAAAATAAATCATTATTAAACTAGCACTTGGCTCGCTACTTCGCGTGGATAGCCTATAGCACTCACAAATAATACATCTTACTAGGAATGAAAAAAGAACTCCGTGCTTTCCCATAAACACAATTCTACAGCGCCCTACTACCTCTACAAACACAAGTCTAAACTCATCACTCGTTAAGATGTGTGACAACCTTAATTCATTTAATAAATTCGTACCCGAAGCAGATATATTTAATGACCGTAAGTTGAAGTTTAAATCAAAAATCTTGGCCTCCCTCCACACCAATTAAACATAGTCAAAATTTCTCTGTACAGTTTATGAATGAGTTGCTCGTTTCCATTTCTTTTCTTCGTAAAAAAAAAACATATTCCATTATCTTAATCAATTGTACACCTAGATTTCAGTTAGCGATTAAGCGGTAATCTGGCGTCTTTGCTGTTAATGTTATGTTTACCTGTAATTGGCATATATATTAGAATATTACCGTATGATTAAGTATATGTATGTGCTGTGGATGAACCTTAAGGGAAAAAAAAGTTTTGTATCAATATTTCCGAATATTATACCCTACATACAAATCAACAAACAAAGTTTACCTCTTTATAATATTAGTAAAGAATACATTTTGATACTTATCTTCCAGGTAATGGAACAACAGACCCTCTCAATAGCGAAGGCGGGCATCATCTGCCAACTGAACGCGCGTACCTCTATCCTCGCCGCCGCGAACCCGGCTGAGTCTCAGTGGAACAAGAACAAAACGATCGTGGAGAATGTGCAGCTACCACACACGCTTATGTCTAGGTAACTAAACTCTATTACTATTAGGAGCCATAGTAAGTAGTAAGCGTCAATATCTTAATGGATAAGGTCTTGTGATGGAGAGGCCAAGGTTTCTAATTCCACCCATTACACTGTTGCCATGAACCCACTCCAGACACAAGCATATTTAGCTAAATTGGATGGGGTTAACAGGATTGCTAGCAATGTGAAGTCTACCCACATTGCCAGTAATCTTTTTAAAGAAAAAAAAAATAGTACACTGGCTATGGTAGCTGTCATTTTACCCAGCCTACCCTTCTAGAAGCAGATTGATTGATTTATTTCATTTAATTTTTACATTGTGTGGAATTATGCAATTTTAACATTATTATAAACTAGCTTTTGCCCGCGACTTCGTTTGCGTGGGAGGTTTTTCCCGCGTAAATCCCGATCCCGTGGGAATTCCGGGATAAAAATATCCTATGTCCGTCTCCTGGTTCTAAGCTCCCTACCAATTTTCAGCTAAATCGGTTCAGCAGTTCTTGAGTTATAAATAGTGAAACTAACCCGACTTTCTTTGATAAATATAAGGTGTATCTATTCATACACGAAATATTTTAAGAGATATACCTATAGCTTGTAAAGAAACAATAAACACGACAAAAAAATGTTTATCAATGTTTTTTTTATTTTACGTAATTATTATAATTTTAAAACTGCTTGAGACATTTTGCATAAAATCTTTACTCCATAGTCTATGAATGACCCGCCCTCCCGCGCCGCGGTGAAGTGACGTGCCCCCGCGCGCCTGTGTCGATCAGCCGCGTGTTGGTGAGATTGTGCGAGTATTCGCTTCGCATGCATGTCTCCACGTGACGGCACTACATGCTAGTTATTTCGCGTCCTGAAGGTTACTGCACTCCAGTCTGTGTTCTGCCGGATTCAAACACCTGCCCCCACCTCATTTTACATGAGACCTAACAATATCACTGGTGAACTGTAGTGGACTTACGAAAATACACCTCTGCCTATCTCTACCGAGAAATCAGGCGTGATGATGTTAAAAATAAACCAATGTAGCTAGACTTCGTATCTCATTCTAGTGTCATTTTAATAACGTATCGCTTACAATGGATAATAAATGTGAATTTAAATTACAATACCATTTAAAGCTACTTAGCTTTAATAATTTGCCTACTTAGGCAAATTATTAAATTCACTCCATTAAAGTTTTACGAAAAGGAACCTAGATGCGATTAAAATATTTTTTAAATTATAATCCTAACCTACAATTATTATTATTACCCATCTACATTTACATCTATCCTACCTACATCACATACGATGATACGAATTGAATGGACTTTAAGAGACGTTGACCTCTGAGTTCGTTGTTTCGGTGTTTCTTTTCAGAGTAGTCAGGAAACACCGGCCTCATCAAGCTTTACTCAAAACACAAAAAAAATGACGTGTAAAAGTGTACTATTTAGAACCAATTTACAAAATAAATAATTATTTCATTTCATCTGTAAGCTAGGTAAATACCAATAAACAGCTGATAGGTTCAACTCGAATTCGCATGTTAATGACCTCTGTGAGGTTATTAAGATGTGTCGAGCGAGTCATATCCGTCAGCTGATTGTTCAAGCTTTACTCAAAACACAAAAAAATGACGTGTAAAAGTGTACTATTTAGAACCAATTTACAAAATAAATAATTTTTTCATTTCATCTGTAAGCTAGGTAAATACCAATAAACAGCTGATAGGTTCAACTCGAATTCGCATGTTAATGACCTCTGTGAGGTTATTAAGATGTGTCGAGCGAGTCGTATCCGTCAGCTGATTGTTATAAAAATACACATGTGAACTTTAAGAATGCCGTCAATAATGAAATAATAGGTACTTATTATTCTACATTATTATTGTTTTGGCTTTATGTCGCAGTGAAGTTAGTCGGAAACCTGTCTATTTTACAAGAAATTCGTAATTGTGACGCTTTTTACGAATTACAGTAACAATAATTTGGCGTGTCTAAAAATTAGAATCAACTTATTTACAATAATTTAAAATGTACATACCTAGTACCTTCTTCCTTGCACTTTTAATTATGTGTCTCTGTCACTAACCATCACTGCGAAAGCGTTCACAATTCGCGTTTTTAATTGTTCCACACTTGATGATATGGCCGTCATTACCATAAACCAGGTCTTTAGCCCTACCCCACATTTACACTGAACCGCGTCGGCCTAACAATATGTGGATTTTCTGATGCCCACCAGTGTGCGTTGTAGATGTTAAACATCCCAACGCGCGTAAAGGTGGACTCGTCCGTCCAGAGTATGCGCCGCGTCGGGTCTTCAAGTAACCAATGGCAAAATTCCACGCGTGGATTTAAGTCTATCGGCTTTAATTCTTCCACCCTAGTGAAGTGGAACGGGTGCTTCCCCTCATCCCGCAGAAGGCGCCAAACTGTCATTTTGCTCACGTTAAAAACACGAGCGGTGTCTGATGTGCTGGCCATTGGGTGCTGCAAAAAGAAGTCGACGATGTCGTCCTCGATTCTTACTGGCACTCGTTGCCTTCCTCCGTCTGCAGCTGGTGGCATGTAGATCCTATAGTCCATATGCCGCTGTACAGTTCCAAGGATGGTCTGCAGTGATGGTCTTCTCCCAAATCGCTTCAAGAAGAGGGCTTGTGCTGTGAGCAAAATATTTCCACCCTCATTGTAGCACCACCACCATGTTCTGGTACTCCTGTAGTTAGGCATTGTTTAATATGTTGCCCGAGCGAGCCCGACGCGTGTCAGCTGTCTGCTAAGGCGCGCGCGAGCGACACGACACGCGGATTGAGCGGGACTGGCTCGGACTGGCCTAGCAAGGCGCCGCGACTGAGACGCGAGCGCCGAGAAGGGTAGCAGGCGCCCCCGCCGCCCGCTGCGCGCGCATGTTTTTTCTTTGATCATATTCACAAAAGCTGCGCGCCGTTTCAAATACCGCCGCCCGCGTAAACTAGCGTAGTGGATGTTTAAAAATAAGAAAGAACCAGTATTTATTATGTGTGTCAAGTAATATTAAATTATTTAATTTTATTAATAATATACCTTTTTTTTTTTTACGTGGTAAAATTATCAAATAAGTCCTCCCACTCCGGGCAGGGTGGGAGGGACTGTCAGACTTTTACTGACTAAAATCCACGGTGTTCCTTCAATAACCCTTTACATACCGGGGCCACGGTAACGGGATGAGTCCCACGACCCCGGCGGGCTTCGGCCCTCTGCAGAGGGGGCCTCGTCATGTTGCTGACGCTCTTTGAGGCGCGCGTGGAACACGACGCGCCGTCGACCCGGGCATGGTCCATGGTCGGACGGCGAGTTGCTCTTTACTCGCTGTCCGCAAGCCCGCGCCTACGGTGGCCGGAGATCGTCGGCCGACGTCCGACGCCGTGGGCGTCTACCACTGCGGCTGGGCTGGAGGGAGGACGCAATCCTCTCCCTCACGCGGCCCGCCTCCTCCTTCGAAAGCATGACTGCTTCGCAGAAGGAGGCGACCGCTTCCCACTCCCTCTCGCCCCGCAGCATGGCCTCGACCAAGGCCGGGCGCGAGAGGTCTCCGCCTATCGCCGCCGTGAGGACACGTCGGTGCTCTGCCCAGGCGGGGCAGTCTTGCACCGTGTGCTCTACGGTGTCCTCAGGGCGATCCTCGCAGTGGTGACACCCAGGCGTTTCCTCCTTTCCCATCAGACACAGGTACCTCCCGAAACTTCCGTGTCCGGTGAGGACCTGCGTCATGCGGTAGGTCAGGACGCCGTGACGCCGATCTAGCCACTCCTCAAAGAGGGGTCTTACCGCCGCAATTGCGGCGTGCCCGGCCGTCGGTTGCGACAGTCGTTCCCTCCATACTGCCCTGAGATCGCGCCGGAGCTCTTCCCGCCGCGCCTCGACTTCTCGAGGCAGCGGGGATACGCCCCGGCGCTGCGCCTCCACGCGCCATTCATAGACGCGCTGGAGGGCAGTCGCCTCCAGATCCCAGGGCAGCAATCCGGCAAGGAGGTTGGCCGATTCGCCGGCGATCGTGCGGTATCCCCGGATCATTCGGATAGCCATGACCCTCTGGCATGCGACCAACTTTAGTGGTCGCGTCCGGATGCACAGGGCCCACACTGGGGACCCGTAGAGGGCCATGGACCGCATGACGCCGGCGTACAGCCTTCGGCAGGTGGCGTTTGGCCCGCTGAGATTAGGCAGGAGTCGCCTGAAGGCGGCTGCTGCCCGGTTCAGCTTTGGGGCCAAACTCAGGAAGTGCTCCCTGAAGTTCCACCGGCTGTCGAGGACGAGTCCCAGGTACTTCATCGTCCTCCCGACGCCGATGCAAACCCCCTCCACCGTTATGTGGGACTCGGACCGTGGCGCGTTCCGACCGCCATGGAAGCACATGGCCTCGGTCTTGTGCAGCGCCACGTCGAGTCCCAACTGCCGGATCCTATGAACGACTGTCGCGACCGCTTGCGTCGCCAGGTCGGCCGCGGCCTGGTGCGACTCTCCCTGCGCCAGGACGAGCGTGTCGTCAGCGTAACATACTACGCTGACGCCGTCAGGGAGGTCACCGCGCAGCACCCAGTCGTATCCGATGTTCCACAGGGGCGGCCCCAAGACCGATCCCTGTGGGAAACCGCACGACATCTCTCGCCGGTTCTACTCTCCCCGGTGACCGGGGTAGATGACGGCTCTGTCCGTCAGGTAGTCCTCGACTATGCGACGGAGGTAGGTCGGCACCCGGTGATACCGAAGTGCCTCCCTGATGCAACTCCAGGGCAGGGTGTTAAAGGCGTTGGTGATGTCCAAAGACACCGCCAAGACGACCCTGCCCCGGGATACCGCGTCCCCCGTCGTGAGGGCTCTCACGCGCATGATGGCATCCACCGTCGAGCGCCCCCTGCGGAAGCCAAACTGGCACTCCGCAAGATCCGGGCCCACCCGATTCAGGTGCCCGAAGAGGCGGTCTGCAATTACTCTTTCCAAGAGCTTGCCCGCCTCGTCGAGCAGCACGATGGGCCGGAATGCGGACGGAGAGTCCGCAGGGCGCCCGGCTTTCTGGATCAGGACCAGCTTTCCCGTCTTCCAGCGAAGCGGAAACTGGCCCCTCTCCAGGCATGCGCTAAAGAGCCCCCCTAGTCGAGGCCCGAGAGTCTCCGAGGCCAGGACCCAGGCTTTCCCTGGTAAGCCGTTGGGTCCTGGGGCGGTATTTTTGGCCTTGAGCCGTTGTACCGCCACTCTCAAGTCTACCTCGGTCACCTCTGGAGCGTCGTAGACGTCGTCGTCGCTGTGGTCCGCGTTGGCGCCAGCTTCAGGTTCCGTCGGAGATGGAGCCATGGGCGGGGGAGCGTGCTCCCCTCGCGATGGGAACAGGGCGCTCACCACGTCCTCCAAGAACTGAGTCTGGAGACTCTGCGTCAACGGGGGAGCCCAGGGGCGGAGCTTCTCTCGCACCCACTTGTAGGGGCGGCCCCATGGGTCCCCGTCCAGAGTCGCCAGCATCTCCTCCCGGGCCAGTTCCTTGGCCCGCCAGATCTCGTCTCGGAGGACGGCCTTCGCTGCCCTGTAGCCCTCGTACAGCTCCGCCTCTACAGTCGCCGCATCCGAAGGTCGGGTGCGGCGCCTGCGGAACCTGGTGTACCGGCGTCGCGCCGCAACGCACGCTTCGCGCAGCGCTGCTAGCTCGCTCGACCACCAGTACAGCTGACGCCGGGCGCGTCCTTGCCGGACCCGGGGCATGGCCACGTCGCAGATCTCCGACATGGCCTCCCGGAACCACTCCGCCTCGTCGTTTATGTCGGCAGGCCTGTCCGGGGGTGACCCCCAGGCCTGCACGATCGAGGCTTCCAGGAATAGCTCCCGGTCAGCGCCCATCGCGGACCACTCAGGTCCCGTCGGACCGGCGCGTCTGGGGTCTGGGCGGAGACGTCGAACCGGATATACCGGTGGTCGGAATAGGTCTCCACCTCCTCCCGCGCCTTCGCCAGCACGTCGCGGTACGACACGCCCCTCTTCACCGCGTCCGGCTGCAGTGTGATCACTACAGCCGCGGTCTTGGGGGCGCGCAATCGTGCCGCGGCGTCTCGCCGCCGCCGTCGCTCCCTTCTCCGCGAGGACCTGGCTGCGCCAGCAGCCTTCATCTTCTCCCCGGCCACTTGCCAGTCGGCGCCGGCTGGAGGAGTCTTTGGAGGAGGCTGCTGGGACGGCTGGTTCCCGGCCTGGGCCTTCTTCCCTTTGGCCGCCTGTTTCGGCCCCGCAGGTGTCGGGGTCGGAGGCGGCTTTGGTGGGCCCTGTTTCGGCTTGGCCGGGGCCGTCTTCGCCCTCGCAGGAGCCGCCGTCGCTGGGGCCGTCTGCCCAGTGGCCGTCTTCGCCTGAGGCGGCCTCGTCGCCGTCCGGGGGGGCTTGGACGCGGCCGCAGCCGCGTACGAAGGCGCCGCCAGTGGGGGTCGCAGCACGCGGCTCTCCAATAGGGAGAACCGCTGCTGGAAGGCGGCCAGCTCCTGTCGCACCAGGTCGAGAACCGAGTCCTCCGCTGGTGTGGGCTGGCCTTTCTCCTTTTGGCCCCGCGGCGGCGCATTCCGCTGGCCGTCTCCCCGGATTGCGGCCAGGTCCGCCTTAAGGGCGGCGTTCTCCCTCTGGAGAGCCTCGATGGCGGCAGTCGGGCAGGTGACCTCCGCCGTAAGTCCGCGCGGCCGCCATGATGGAGGCCATGGCTTCGCCGATCGCGTCCTCCTTACTCCTGCGGTTCCGCTTCCACGAGATGGTGCGGATGGCAGCTGCCACGGCCTCTTCTAGTTTGGCCTCGATCGAGGCCAGACCAGTGTTGGGCTCTCCAGAGGAAGGCCCCCTCCCTGAGGTCTTGCCTCGGCCTTTACCCCGCACGCTAGTGGGGATCTTACGGGCCGAGACAAGCCCCTCCTCCGACGACGACTCATCGTCGCGGGGGCGCTTGAGGAACTCCTTCCTCCTGTCGGCGCCCCCCTCGTCGCTCCTCACTGCGCTCCCAGAGATCAAGCTCTGGAAGCTCTCGGCGTCCGATGCCGAGTCGGTCTCCGACCCGAGCGTCAGCGCCCCCTTCCTCCGCGGAGCGGCGCTCTGCGCTCGCTCAATGTTCGGTGCCGGTGAGGTGGACGTGCTGGACAAGTCCAGCGACTCCACCTCACGGGCACGTGAGCCTCCCTGGCTCGATGCGGCGACTGCCGGAAATTTGGGGTAAAAGCGGTTGTTGTCCCCCCCAGAGTACGGTGGGACTGACCGGACGTGTCCGGTGCGGGACTCCCCAGCTGAAGAGCAGCTGGGACCCGCCTGGGTATCTTTGACAAAAGCTTTGTTCTCCATATTGTTGTACTTTTTTAGAGAGGTGAGTTCCTCTGACCCTACACCCCATTTCCCCTCCCCTGGTTCACTTCACGGTTACGTCTAAAGATTAGACGCATACCGGAAGTGAACCTTTCCTCCCCCTTGACCCGATCTCTATCGATATAAAACTGAAAAAATAAAGCATAGATTTTGTTAATGACTAGCTATGCTTGCGAGTTTGTTCGCGGGGAACGTTTTTCCCGCGGAAATCCCGATCCCGTGAGAGTTCCGAGATAAAAAATAACCTATATGTTTCCCTATAACCTCAATGAAAGTCCCATTAAAATCGGTTCAGCTGTTCTTCAGATTAACTCAGACAAACGGACAAAAAAAATTGTTTGTGCTTTATTATTTGTAGTATAAAAAATAACAATAAGCACTTAAGAATATCCTGTAATTTTTATTTATAGATTGCAACCTATTGAGTACTCTGGGAAACAAATTAAATCGACTTTTTCCTGAGCTATAACATTACTTCTTGTCGTCACCATGTTATGTTACAAATTCCAGGTTCGACCTGATATTCTTGGTGCTGGACCCGCAAGACGAGGTGTTTGACCGGCGTCTCGCGTCGCATCTCGTCTCACTCTACTACAAGGACTTCACTAACTCCCAGGATGATGAAGATATTGTTGTAAATACTAAAATACCCTCTTTTTTTCTATTTTATTTGCCATGACAGTTTTTTTTTTCATTAATTAGTAACCAGCTCTGAGAACAATGTGTCTTAACATTTTTGTATAAAATAAATTATAAATACATTTACAATAAAACAGGAAATGGACTGTCTGTATATTGAATATATTAACAATAAAATATAATTGTGGGGCGTTTAGAAACAGTAATAGAACAAAAATTTAATATAATATGTCTGTCTGCTTATTTGTTTGTACTTACTAATCTCTTGAACGACTAGACGAATTTCAATGCAATTTATTTTGTTACATAACTAATAAGTCTGGGCAACATAATTATTATAGGCTATAATTGATTTTCACGCGAGCGAAGCCGCAGGCAGAAGCTAGTGTATTAATAACTGTGAAATGTAACAGTTTGAGGGCCATACTAACTTTCACTGTAAAAATTGCTTGTTAAATTAACTAAATACGCCACATTAATTTTCTGATTAAAATTAAAGACAAAAACGGACATGCAAAACCAGTTGTTTCAAATTAATTGAGGAGCTAAATCTCAGGGCCATCACAACAAAGCAATCCAAATAACAGATGGCATTGACCTGGTCTCTTACAGTATTCTTTGGAATAAGCTTAGGAAAGCTGGAGTCCCTTCAGGGTTGGTTAGCACTCTTAGGTACTGGTATGGAGACCAGGTCAATCAGGTTCGATGGGCTGGAGAATTGTCGGAGCCGTATAGGTTGGAGTGTGGGGTGAGGCAGGGTGGATTGGCCTCACCTTTGCTCTTCAATCTATACGTCAATGAGCTAATCGAGGCGCTCAGCAGAGAGCGAGTGGGCTGCTATATTGACGGGGTGTGCTTTAATAATATAAGTTACGCTGATGACATGGCGCTGCTGAGCGCCTCGGTCTGCGGTCTTCGGAAGTTGGTTGCCATCTGTGAAGCTTATGCTAAGCGTCATGGATTGCTATACAACATAGGAAAAAGTGAGATCATGGTGTTTGTGGCCGGTGGTCGGAGCCCTGAAACTGTACCACCAGTCAGGTTGTATGGAGTAGCTCTCAGGAGAGTGTTAAAGTTTAAATACCTGGGACATCTCTTGACCGCTGACCTCAAAGACAATGACGACATTGAGAGGGAGCGAAGGGCATTGTCGGTTAGAGCTAATATGATAGCTCGCAGGTTTGTACGTTGCTCACTTGGTGTAAAAATAACCATATTCCGTGCATTCTGCTGTTCTTTCTACACGTGCAGCCTGTGGGCTGCATATACTCGTAAATCGTACAGTGCCCTTCGCGTTCAGTATAATAATGCGTTCCGGGTGTTGATGGGGCTGCCCCGCTTCTGTAGCGCATCAGGGATGTTTGCTGAAGCTCGCGTTGACTGTTTCTATGCGACGATGCGAAAACGATGCGCTTCCCTGGTGCGCCGGGTGCGGGCCAGCCCCAACATAATCCTTCGTTGTGTGGCGAGCAGGTGAGACTGTGTGTTCGTGAATCGCTGCTGCAAGCTCTCCACGTCGGTGTTGAGCTCGTAGCTTCGATTCGCGAACCAACCTTGTAATTTAAGTTAAGTACTAACATAGGATTAAGGAATTTTGTTACTAACCAATTGAGTTTTGTTACTTGGAAATAAATGAAATGAATGAATGAATTGTCTGCATGTTCCCTTTTAGAAAACATCTTCATATAGAAAACATCTTCTTAATTTGTATGTATTTAAGTAAAATGTTGCCTTAGTTCCATTAGTGTAGAGCTCTGGTGTCCTGAAAAAAAAAATCATATGGACTACGTTATAAGATTTTATTTGTGGAAGAAAATAATTTATTCTTTATTGTATTTTATTAGTCTATTACCAACAAACCCTACTTTTCACTTTTTTAAATGAACTTTATATCACCGATAGCATATTATATTGTCCCCAATTTGTATTGTTGTTATTTGTCACGTATATATCGGGGTGTGTTTAAAAGAACTGATAAAATGCACTTTTAACAGACAAGAATTTGAATAACAAAACTGATCGTGTCATTTCTCTTCATTTTAGGATATGGCGTTAATGCGAGATTACATAGCGTTCGCGAAGGAGCACGTTCAGCCGACACTCAGCGAGACCGCGCAACAGAGGCTCATCGACTCCTATGTTGATATGAGGTAAATAAAACAATGCTAATCTTGTTCGAAGAGCTGAACTTTATTTATTTATTAGAAAAGCACTGCCACATCACGCACATTTTGCATTCACTAAAACATAGATAGAGATAGTTTTAGACACTGCAAAAGACATAGGATTGTTTTTATATGTGATATAGGATAGTTAAAGGTGCAGTACACCTTTTTGGCAACAAGAATTACTGACAAAGTGTAAATTAACGCGGCAAAGCCGCGGGCAAAAGCTGGTGTATTTATAAACGCGTCATTCACATAAATATCCGACTTTCCACTATCTATCTGCAAAAAGTGCTGGAGTTCTTCAGTTACATCACTAGAGGACGAAATCCTTGTAGATGGTCGAACCAGATCCGTGTAACTCTGGACACCAATATGCACAACACTCTCTAAGGACAGGAATAAATGGCGAGAAACCGTCCGGCAAAATATCCACGAATAGGGAATCACGATCCTCAGTAATGAGCAAAAATACGCAAAAAGAGGTTAGAAGTTGGGTTCTATATTCTATTTGTCTTTTTTATAAAGGGAACTAGCAATCTGTGTAGAATTCACATTACTAGCAATCTTGTTAAATCCCTCTAACTAAACTAAAGA
The DNA here is from genome assembly GCA_943138885.2 of Tholera decimalis. Lineage (NCBI taxonomy): Eukaryota > Metazoa > Arthropoda > Insecta > Lepidoptera > Noctuidae > Tholera > Tholera decimalis. The sequence goes on from OW964560.2 coordinate 32,493,536, forward strand.
TTGTGTTTGGAGTGGATTCACGGCATAGTGTTTCATGGGTGGGGTTTGAACCCTCTATCAACACTTTAGTCATTAGGCTATTGACGCTTGAAGTTTGCAGCCTATATGTTCGGTCCGACGTGAAACAGAACGCACCTTTTGGCCGGCAACATTAATTATCTGTGGACTTGACATAACCTCTCTGACTTGACAGATTGACTTTGTTTGCTTGGAAAAAATGCCGGTCATCGGGACCCTCTTGTGTTAATATAATTGGTAAAATATTGTTGAATTCGCCTGTTGAGACCGATAATTGGGTCGCGAATTATTTGTTGGTTGAAGTGTATTCCCCATTTGTTGAAAACCCCGGGATATTGTTGAATTATACGCCGCCTTGTCGTCGGTCGGCCGGCACGCGGAATTTGTTGTAAATCGAATTGGATCTCGCGAGATATGAACAGATTAATTGTGTTCAGTGATTGATTGAACTTTGTAATCTCGGATTAACAAGAATCCAGTGATATTTCTCGGAACACATCGCCTTATTGTCTACCACGCGTAGCGCGCGCTTGCTGGAAACGAGTTGGGTGTGATGCTGGTCGGGACTGCGCCATCTGAAGATCGACGCCTTGGGACCGTCCTAGAACCCGTAACTTACATCACACGTTACAATTACTCACCTCATATCACATACAAACCACACTTGGGGCGTGACCTTTGAAGGTCGAACTTGGCGTCCCCAGCACTCAGGTTAGTGGTACATTTTTGTTTTATTGTTGTAGGCCGAAGCCTAGTAGAGGCAGGCCATTGTGTAACCCTGTTTATAGTATTGAAAACAACGGTGGTCTCCACGTATCGTGGAAAAGTTCCGGACACGTCCAGTTACCGTTGGCTGGCCTATTGCGTTCCTGAACAAACTGGTAGCAGAGGCGCGGCTCTTATAATATAAGATCCACTGGTTTAATTGGAAGTTTTGAATATTGTTGAAAACTTAAAACTTGAGTTTAATTACTTAACACAACTTATAACTTGATAAGTTTGAATATATTGCTTTGTCAGCCGGGCTCAAATAGTACTTGTAGTTTGTACTGTAATTTGTAGTGCTAGCCCCTTAGAATTGAATTGACAAACAAGATTTGTTTGTGAAATTAGGAATTGGTTGTATTTGGTACATAAGTTGGTATATTGTTGTAAAAGTTGTTTGGTATTTGTGGCAATTAATAATTGAATGTCATTGATCTGAATTTGAAGGGTTATCTAAATAATAATTACACATAGTCTAACAACATAGGACTTGAATTGTGTGTATTGGTTATTGCATTTATAGTAATTATTGGATTGTTGATAGAGATTCTCCGGCTCAATATTATACTTCAATTGTTGTATTTAATTGTTGGTGTGATCCTGCACAATATATACATTGAATTGTTATTTATTTTGTAACTAGCCATCCTTAGCAAGCTAGATTCATACTTGGAGTGGGTACAGGGTTGGATTTGGACTTGAAATAATTGAATTTGAATTTTTATTTTGTTGAATATATTTGGCCGGCTAACAAGTCATTGCTGTTTGTTTAATATTTGATTGTTGGTTGTTGATTGTTGTTTGTATTAATATTTGATTGTTGCAATGGCCTCATTAAGGGCAGTCAGGGAGGCGGCTGCGGGATTGACCTCACAGTTGAGATGGTTCACATCGGCAGCTGCAACGGTTGAGCGTGTAGAATTGGAAGAGCTCACCCTTGCTCGGTATGGGCAAGTGATTGAGAGGATCAAGTCAGCTGATGCTGCGCTCATACGCTTCAACGAGTACATCATGGACGTGGATTTGGGGGTGATGGATCAGACAGCCCGCGATAAGATTTTGGGTGACTATGACCAGATTATCCACCTGGGGGATGTCATATGTCTACGAGCGCGGGAAATTTTGAGGAGCCGGGTGCCTGATGCGGCCAAGCCGCAGACCCCTGTTGTTGCAGGCCCTGGACTATTGAGTAGGCTGCCCACCCTGGAGCTGCCACATTTTGACGGTCGCTTGGACCACTGGCTGGGCTTCCTAGATCTCTTTGAGAGTCTTGTCGATGCACGTTTGGACCTCGGACCTGCCCAGAAGCTGGCCTATTTGTTGTCTGTCCTGGAGGGCGAAGCCAGAGCCTTGGTGCAGCACTTGCCGGTGACGGATTCCTCTTACCCGACCGCTCTGGAGCTTCTCTCCCGACGGTATCAGAACAAGCGCTGCCTGGCTGATGTGCACATCGACCAGATTTTGGGGCTACCGGCCATTGTCAGCACGTCGACGTTGCGCACTGACTTGCTGAACCCGTTGGTTTCAGCGACCAACGCTTTGAGACGCTTGGAGTTACCGGTAGAACATTGGTCCTACTTGTTGGTGCACATAGTGCTGCAGTTGCTCCCCGCGGAGTTGAGGTCACGTTTTGAGCAGGAGTATGGTGGGGATGGTGCCACCCATCTTCCCCCCTTTGACGACCTCCTCAAATTTTTGGAAGACGAGTGTCGGTTTGCGGATAACACTCGTGGCGCTACGGGGTCGCCCCCACTACCTTCTCAGCCCAGAGACCAGGGACGGACTGGGGCCCGGGGGCCCGTTGATGTTCCCCCCGCCCCCCGTTTTGCTGGCGCCCGGAGTCCGCGGGCTAGGGGGCCTGTTGATGATCGCCCCGCCCCTCGTTTTGCTGGCGCCCGGAGTCCTCGGGCTAGGGGGCCTGTTGATGATCGCCCCGCCCCCCGTTTTGCTGGCGCCCGGAGTCCTCGGGCTAGGGGGCCTGTTGTTGATCGCCCCGCCCCTCGTTTTGCTGGCGCCCGGAGTCCTCGGGCTAGGGGGCCTGTTGATGATCGCCCCGCCCCCCGTTTGGCTGGTGCCCGGAGTCCTCGGGCTAGGGGGCCTGTTGATGTTCGCCCCGCCCCCCGTTTTGATGGTGCCCGGAGTCCTCATCATTGTGACTTTTGTAAGGCAACGGGGCATGTCATGGCGCGTTGCCCGGATTTTTTGAATTTGCACGTAAGTGCCCGCCGCCGTATTGTCAACGCACGCCGTTTGTGCTTTTCGTGCTTGGGGGCCCACTTCCATCGGGACTGCCCCGACCCCCGCCCGTGTAGAATTTGTGATGGGTCCCACTTGGAGATTTTGTGCGCCAACGCGAACCGCTCCAGCAGACCAGCTTCTGAGGGGGGTTCGCGCAGGGGGGGGTACCCCGGAGACGAGCACCGGGCTGAGACCCGCGATTCCGTACGCCGCTCTCCACCCCCCGCGCAAGTTGAACGGGAGCCCCACGAGCGCCATTTGGTCTTCCCTCGTCAGGGAGAACGCGCATTGGCTGCTAGGCAGCAGTGGCCGGGTCGGCGCCGCTGCCTTTCCCCTCCGTTGGCGGAACGTCCCCCGCTGGAGTCGCGGCCTCCGCCATTCGGGCATTCGGTGGGATATGCCCCTCCAGTGATGGCGAGCGGCTTGGGACACCGCGCGGACGAATGGTTTGATTGTTGGCCTCGTCGTGAACGAAGGCAGCCTGGAAGCGGCGATCGGTCGCCGCCCAGACATCACTAAGAGATTGACGCCTGCCCCGCTAAAGGAACCCCCCGATCAAGACGGTTTTGTTGCCAACGGCCTCGGTCACGGTCTGGGGACCCTTGGGTGACTCGATTGTGGTCTGTGCCATTTTGGAGACGGGAGTCCGGGGTTGCCTTTTGTCTTCTTGGTTAGCGGGACAGGTTGGCCTGAAGGTGAACGACCTTTCAGGCAAGATTTGGGGAATTGGCGAACCGGCTGACACCACTGTTGAGGGAAGGACCTGGTTTGAGGTCACCCTTGTGAGTTGTCCTTACCCTAAAATTGGTGCTCCTGCCCTTGTTGTAACTGAACTTGGTACAATTGTTGGTGACTGATCGTCACACTAAGAACTCGCATGCTGGTTGCAATGCGCTGTTGGCCATTCTGCAGCGAGAATTTTGGATTTTGTCGGCTGATCGCGTCAATGAGGCGAGGCCCTTTGCTGGCGTCATAACGGATTTTGTTGGTCCCCCTTTGTTGAAGACGTCCACCCTTCGTAATAGCAAGATTGTTGGGGCTTATTTGTGTGTTTGTCTGCCTGTCAACCAAGGCAGTACATTTGGAGCTGGTAACCTCCCTCTCGACAGAGGCCTTTGAGGCGACTTGGGAAAGATTTGTGTCTCGCCGTGGGTTACCTTCGTTGATTAGGTCTGATTGCGGTACGAATTACAAGGGTACAAGTAACTATTTGAAGGAGCTATACGCCTTCCTTAATGAGAGCCAGGTTGATATTGGTAATAGTTTGGCCCGCCGAGGGGTCACTTGGTTGTTTGACCCGCCAGCCTGCCCCCCATTGGGGGGGTATTTTTGGGGCCGCGGTGAAAGCGGCAAAGGGACGCTGGCGGAGATTGTTGGGAGACACCGTTCTCACCTTAGAGGAACTAGCTACGGTATTTGGCCGCATTGAAGCTGTGTTGAATTTGCAACCTTGTCAAGACTTCCAATTGATTAGCGGACGGGTAGGCCCGTCCGGGGGGGGTAGATGTTCGGTCCGACGTGAAACAGAACGCACCTTTTGGCCGGCAACATTAATTATCTGTGGACTTGACATAACCTCTCTGACTTGACAGATTGACTTTGTTTGCTTGGAAAAAATGCCGGTCATCGGGACCCTCTTGTGTTAATATAATTGGTAAAATATTGTTGAATTCGCCTGTTGAGACCGATAATTGGGTCGCGAATTATTTGTTGGTTGAAGTGTATTCCCCATTTGTTGAAAACCCCGGGATATTGTTGAATTATACGCCGCCTTGTCGTCGGTCGGCCGGCACGCGGAATTTGTTGTAAATCGAATTGGATCTCGCGAGATATGAACAGATTAATTGTGTTCAGTGATTGATTGAACTTTGTAATCTCGGATTAACAAGAATCCAGTGATATTTCTCGGAACACATCGCCTTATTGTCTACCACGCGTAGCGCGCGCTTGCTGGAAACGAGTTGGGTGTGATGCTGGTCGGGACTGCGCCATCTGAAGATCGACGCCTTGGGACCGTCCTAGAACCCGTAACTTACATCACACGTTACAATTACTCACCTCATATCACATACAAACCACACTTGGGGCGTGACCTTTGAAGGTCGAACTTGGCGTCCCCAGCACTCAGGTTAGTGGTACATTTTTGTTTTATTGTTGTAGGCCGAAGCCTAGTAGAGGCAGGCCATTGTGTAACCCTGTTTATAGTATTGAAAACAACGGTGGTCTCCACGTATCGTGGAAAAGTTCCGGACACGTCCAGTTACCGTTGGCTGGCCTATTGCGTTCCTGAACACTATATATTATTTGAAATAGAGTGTCCGTCCAATGTTCATAATTGAATAAACCGCCTTACTGTCTTAGTAAGTACTGATTACACTACATAAATTGTTTGTTTTCCCCAGGCGTGTAGGCAGTGGTCGCGGGCACATCTCGGCGTACCCGCGTCAGCTGGAGTCGCTGATCCGTCTCGCCGAGGCTCACGCGCGCCTGAGGCTCTCGCCCGTCGTCGAAGTGTTGGATGTTGATGAAGCTTCCAGGTACTTTCATACTATATGTACGGTCGGCCAAGAAAGTGGTGTACCAGTTTTGATTTAGTTTCCCGGTCATCGAAAATTACAACAAGGTTCGTTATAAAAAGATATTACTGAAAGAGACAACATTATCATGACGTAAACCTATGTATTTAGTATTCATACGTCATATGTCACATATAAGTACATGACATTTTAACCTTTAGTATAAATGAAAAGGACATTAGTTTCTACAAAGCAATTGAAATGTTTCCAAACAAAAGTAATAAAAACTATTTAGACAACCGAATTCCATTTGAAAAAGAAAACTGACAATTGACATTTTGTCAAATATATGCAAAAAATCGATATATTTTCCGTGTTATTTTTCAATCAACTGCATATAAAATCATCTCAATGCCTGCCAACTTGACCATTGCCGAAAGAGCACAAATAATTGCCCAATTTAATGAGGGAAGCAGTATCAGTGCGATATCCCGGAATTTGAATATATCGAGGCGTTCTGTCCGCTTTTGGATTCGTCGTGAAGGAGAGGAGGGAAGTTTGTTGGATCACAGAAGAAGTGGTCGCCGGCCTGCACTCTCCAATAACGATAGAGAATTCATGAGACGGGAATATGAAATCAATGGTTTTAAGCCCACAAAACATTTTGCGGAGATGTTCGATGTGAGTGCCCAAACAATAAGGAATCATCTACATTACATGGGGTTGCACCACAGGCATTACGCCAAGAAAATATATTTGACGGATGCTCACAGACTTGCTCGTCTGAACTTCGCCAGAGAGCACTTTGATTGGTCTAATACAGTGTTTTGTGATGAAAAAACGTTTAAATCCAGTCAGCATGGACGTCTTCACCTTTGGCGATATAATTCAACACGGTATAAAGATGATCATGTAATCCCAAATAGAGAATCAGGTCGAATTTCCGTAAATATTTGGGGCTGGATGAGTACGGATGGTGTAGGAGAATTGTGTTCTCTACCTCCTCGAGCGACGGCTGTAAATTATATCGACGTGCTTCAGAATGCAATGCTACCGACAGTCCGTAATGTTTACCCGGAGAACGAAGTGCCACAATTTGATTTTGTTCAAGATAATTGTTCAATTCATAATGCGAGGATCGTAAGAGCCTGGTTTCGTTCACACACTGACGTAAGGGTAATTCAGTGGCCCTCAAGATCCTCAGCCCGATAGAAAATCTTTGGGGCCTTATGGTCCAACGATGGTCGCGTCAAAATGAAAGAACCAAACAAGCTCTTATTAGTCACTGTAATTATATCTGGGAGGAAATGCGGGGAACCGATATTTGCTCACGGCTTGTTGGTTCAATGAGGTCTCGTCTTTTAGAGGTTATAGAGGCCAACGGCGGTTACACCCGTTTCTAATTTTTAAAAATTTTCAATATCTTCTAAATATTACTATATATGCTATGTTTTTGTTTGTTATAAGTATTTTAAAATTGATTGTAGAAATTTAATAAAAGGATAAATCTATTTTTAGCTTGTTTTTTATTGATATTGTAATTACAAGTTTACAGAAATTGTAGGTTTGTGGACTCGCCTTGTGCCTTTACAATTTTATGTAACTTGTTGATTACAATTCTGAATTTGTAGATACAATTTTGTCATCAAAATCTACAGCCCCCCGCCGTTGATTTTACGACGTCATTGGTTCCATCAAGTTCAAACTAAGAACAGCTGTCACGTTACAAACAGTAATAGTCGTTATCAATAATCAGATAAAGACAGCAATAGAAGTTGTCAGATCGATCTGCAAGCGAAACAAATCTTTATCACCTATGAATCTGCAAGCGATATTCAACCTTAGGGTGGTACACCACTTTCTTGGCCGACTGTACATGATTCACTATATTTTCGCGGCAAAACTACGACTAAACGGTAAAGGTTGTAATAATGGTAATAGTATTTAAAAAAATGTTTAAAAGGTGAGAAAAACCAAGAAAATAATATATGGCGATACGAATTTTACTAAAGTCAGAATTTTAATTCGATCCAGATTTGACATTAGCTACTGTCATTTTGTGAAATAATGATACCACATATAATAGTGTAGTGATGAACACAAAAATCGATAAACAATCAGTGTGCGTGCCATCAATGTGCCAATTAAAGACTAAATTATTGATATTTATTTAAATGAATACATAATTATTCATAATAATTATTTATTAATTAGTAATCGCTGCTCTATTTTATAAAAAGTTAATATTTTTGTTTTTGTATTAAAAACAAAACTTATAATAAAAGAGCCTAGATAGTTTTCAGTATTGGCAACCCGTGCGCGCTCGTGCAGCTATCGCCATTTTGTTTATCTTGTCATTCGGCTTCATTCTCCCAGTCTGACTGCACGAATATCTTATTTCATTGCGAATCGATATTTTGTTATTTTGTTGGGTTTTTGTTAAAGTGTTGTTACGTTGTGTTTGTTGTTACGTTTATAGTTTTTTGTGAACTTTGAGTGAATCTATTTGTTTTGGTTTTCCATTAAAATGGATCCTCAGCCAAGCCGACAATTTATAAAATAAATTATTACCATAATACATCTATCTGTTTTATTTGTCATGTTCCTTCATGATCACATTTTTTTATTTATTTCACACACAATTATAAAAGAAAAGTCTCATATCGTTAATTAATCGTCAAAACTAAATGATCGGTTCAGAAATATTTAATTTCCTGATATACTTAGTTTACTAGAGTAAAATTATATACGAGAAGAATCGATCCGGAAATATTCCATATCGAATAATTTCGCAACATCACTATTTAGTACTTGTCATAACGTTGCAACACTGAAATTGTCAAATCTGGAATCGAATTAAAATTCCTAGTATAGGTCAGCTAGTGCTACATCCAAATAACATCTTGATGTCTAAAATAGGTTGTACCCTGTATCTTGAGAGATCAGTGTCCCTCCGCAAAAATTGTTAAAAATTAACAGATCTAGAATCTAGATTAACTACTTTAGCATTATAAAATTAAAACTATGTACACTTATATTGACATTTGCGATTTTGAAACGGTGCAATTAGAAATTAATTAAATTATGTTTAAAATAAGATGGACTATAATAAAATCCTCAGTATTTTGACGGGTTTATATTTAAAGGTCTTTAGTCTGGTATGATAAAAGTGGATGAATAAAACTACGTAGTCTCTGATCTGTTTAGCTCCCTGTCTGGGTATGGAGATGGTTCATAGACTATCCACCAGCATACTATTTAACATATTATTTATTTGTCAACTCCATTCCGATAATGTGCTTTCCTTCCCTATCAATAAGGATGATCTTCCTGCCACAGAGTTTTGTAGACGTCCAAAATAGTACAGCAGTACCCAGCTGATAAGACGCGTCGTGAATCTTCGTACACGCAGAAAAGAAAGTACGGCCGAAGATTAACGAAAGAACGCTTAAAACTTACAATCAACCTTAGATCACTAATATAAGGTTCATAATACACTGCAGCTGTTAGTTCCGTCTCACTCACGCGTCGCGCGCTAACATGGCGGCAGCTGCCGACCAATAGCCGTAAAGGAAACGAAGCGCGTTGCGAAAATTCATGTTCTGCGCAGGTACATCGGTAAGCCATATCAGTTGGGTACTACTGTACATGTAATCGTTGTGTGCAGATTACACCGCGAGGCCCTGAAGCAGTCGGCCACAGACCCGGCGTCGGGTCGCATCGACGTGGGCATCCTGACCACGGGCCTGGGCGCCGCCGCGCGCCGCCGCCGGGCCGACCTCGTCACGGCTCTCAAGGCTCTCATACAGCCCTACTCCAAGCCACACACCCTCACACATTCCAAGCTGCTACAGGAAATTAACACTACTTCACAAATTGTAAGTACCTTTATCCTGTTATTTGGTTATAAGAAGCGCGCCATAATCATAATATGTCCGGAATCTGTATCTGCGCAAAATTAATTTACTGCTGAATTACAATATCAGATGCAATATTCATGGTCAAGCCAACAATTTGTATGTTTGGTGAATGATATGAATGGCGGCTGATTACTAACAATACCTCCTAGATAAGCAATACACGTGCTACGATAACTAGAGAATGCCAGTTGCTAAGATTCTTACATATTAGCTTACTCATCATAATTTTATTACTAAACCTCAATAGTTGAAAAAAGAAATCCATTTGGTTGTATACCAAAACTAATGGTACAATATCAGAAAAAAAAAAAAAACAACTAATAATTATATGCCACAGTGGCATATGGCAATGTATGAGACGATGATGTCCCACCTGTCCTTTATAGTGTTTAGGTTAAAGGATAGTTTTGTCATGTAAAGATCCTTTGATCCTTGAGACTTGTTAGACTGGTCTTTCTATGTTGTTACTTATGCTTTGTTTTATGTTTTGTTTTTTTTTTTTAATAATATTGTCTTTATCCCTTTTCAGTTCTTTAACTACGTGAATGAAGGACAAGCGAATAAACTCACTTCCGCATTTATAATATTAGTAATAGAAGTATTGATTACTAGCGACCCGCCCCGGCTTCGCACGGGTGCAATGTTTATATTAAATATAGGCAGCGTTCGCGAGAATCGTTAACGTACGGCAGATTTTTCGACGCCATACTCCACAATTTTCACTACCACGAAAAATCCTATCTATTTTCCGGGATAAAATATAGCCTATACGGATTCGGAAGAATCCCTCTAAGTAATGGTAAAAGAAATTTTGAAATCGGTCCAGTAGTTTTTGAGCCTATTCAATACAAACATACAAAAATACAAAGGTTTCCTCTTTATAATATTATTAGTATTAGTATTAGTATAGATTTATAGTTCTAATTTATTTTGCTGATATTGTGCAAGCCCTAAAAAAACAATTTATTATTTTTCTCACATAAAGTTATTTCCTTCATAAATGACCAAACTTATCAAACATTTTTTTTTTCAGACGGTTTCCCGGGAGCAGTTAGACGAGGCGCTACGTGACCTGCAAGACGAAGGGAAAGTGACCATCGTCAGCCACACCCACCTGAGACTGTGTTAACCTGATTGTATAACGCCATGTTGATTTAATTGTAATGTTCCACTTGATTTTGTAATCTGTTTAATATAAGCCATATTTTTTTCTATGAGTTTTGTTTCTTTTTGTTTCCTTGCTGGGTCTATAAACCTGGTTTTTAAAATTAACTTGTAAAGAAACACCGTTTCACCGGCTACTGGTTAGCTTAGCGACTGTCAGTAGCATTATATTGGCGAAAGAGTTTTTGGATTCGGTAAGTACGGATTTAAAACACTTTCGGAATTACAGACGATAAGGTTTTTCAACCGACGACAAAAAGAGGAGGTTATCAATTCGACGCGATTTTTTTTTTTTTTATGTATGATCATCGATTACTCGAAGACGGCTGAACCGATTTAGAAAATTCTTTTTATATTGGTCCCATTTTCATAAACGTCAGGATTTGATGATGGGAACCTGGAGAAATTGAGGGAACTCTGCAAATATTATAGGCACACCTATGACGTTTTGGGTATTTATTATAGTAACTTGTGCAATTGCTCTCAAAAAGTACCATTTGAGGAAGTGGAACTGATTATGAAGACCACAGATGGCCGCCGAAACTACTCAATAATAAGTATTGAGTGGATTGCGATTCGATTACTTGAATATGGATGTTAAGCACTTTTCATTATGCTCGTCACAATGCATATGGTGATGTAGAGCTGATGGTGAAGTACCAGGAGAACTCAACAATTAACGGCCCAGCATTGGGAAAAGCAATATTTTGTAAAAGGTTATAAGTAGTTGACATTTAGGCTCTTGTAACTAGGTAAATTAAAAATAGACCAACTAAAAAGAGTGAAATAAAAACTTTTTACCAAAAAATTAAACCGACTCCCAAAAAACACTGCAAAGTGAAAAATAACTTTAATTTCGGAAGTCGGTGCCAAAAACGAAAATACAAAACTAAAGACACCTACTACCGAAATTAAAGTTATTTTTCACTTTGCAGTGTTTTTTGGGAGTCGGTTTAATTTTTTGGTAAAAAGTTTTTTGTTAGTTGTGTGATTAGATTGAGATCATTGCTAAATTCCGTTTTTATGTTCCGGATTTGCTATGGACTCCCATACCAGCGCGCAATAAATTAGCGAATGCTACCATAGAAAGAGTATTATAGAAGAGAATAGAAAGTCTTTTTTTACTGAATTTATAGGCATTTTGCCAATGGTCACAATTTAAACACATAGGTTGCAACAAAGACCTTAAAGGCTTGAGAAAGTACCTAAGTTTTGCAAAACGACGATTCGCTCAGTTTGACAATCATTAGCATCACCCACATTTCAGTATTCTTATCAAAAGCAGTGTTCCTACCAAACAAATGAAACCGAATAACATCGGACGACGCAAGTGCGACTATGCGAAAGGGCGGATCTCGCAGACGCTGATTGGTTTTGGTTAATTTTTGTAAACTGATACCAGGCTGCAGGCATTGAAATTTTTTTACAAGGCTCTCAATAGTCTCAACTCTATAATTAGCATACTCCTACGACCTACGATGAATGAGTTAGTACAGCCTATGAGAACTTTTTGTTTTGTTTTTCGTGATATTGCGATCTGTCGCCAATATGGTACAATGAGCAATAGGTGAGTCTTGTTTAAATAAGGGCATGCTCAGGGTAGCGACTTGTGTCGCATCCTGTTCAGTAATTATGTCATCTACTGTAGCACATCTTGGGGAATTTTTCGTTTGAGCCGACGCTTGCTGTTTTTTAACCGACTTCTAAAAAAGGAGGAGGTTCTCAATTCGGTTGTTTGTATTTTTTTCTTTTTTATGTTTGTCCGCGCATAACTCCGTCGCTTGCTAACCGATTTGAAAAATTCTATCTTGTTAGAAAGGGTATAATTCCCAAATGGTCCCATGAAAATTTTATCGAAATCAGACAAGCCGTTTCTGAAAAATCAACAAAACTCTAAATAATATAATATTTACGTTGATGGTCTTTTCGTTTACTCTGCATTGTTTTTTGTTCGCGCATAACTCCGTCATTTACGAACCGATTTGGAAAATTCAATGACCCACTAAAAAGCACGAAAACAAAAACTTTTTTGCAAAAAATAAAACCGACTTCCATATCAAAACACTACAAAGCCAAAAATAATTTTAATTTCGGAAGGCGGTGTGAAAAAAAAAAGTAAATACAAAACCAATAACACCGACTACCGAAATTAAAATTATTTTTGGCTTTGTAGTGTTTTGATATGGAAGTCGGTTTTATTTTTTGCAAAAAGTTTTTTTGTTCATTAATTGTTGAGCCAGTACATTTGGGTGGTTGGTGATTCTATTTTTGTAAGACTTGGTGTGTTTATGAATTTCTTGGACTGTGGGCATTTTTAGGTCATTATGCAGTTGTTCGTTTGTCACAAACCATGGGGCATCCGTTATTATCCTCAGCATTTTGTTTTGAAACCTTTGGATTATTTCTATATTAGAATGACAAGCTGTTCCCCACAGCTGGATGCCGTACGTCCACACTGGTTTGAGAGTAGCCTTATAGAGAAGAATTTTATTTTCAAGTGATAGCTGGGACTTTTCTCGATGAGCCAGTAGAGCTTTTTGAGTTGGAGCCCAAGCTGTTTTCGCTTGGTGAATATGTGCTTCTGCCAGGTCAGCCGTTTATCTAGGTACAGTCCCAAATAACGTACGTGGTCTGCTTGGGGTACTTCAACATTATTTAGAACGACAGGTGGACAAGTTTGTCTTCTTAGTGTGAATGTGACATTGACCGATTTACTTTCGTTTGCCTTTATCCGCCACTTTTTAAGCTAAATGGCTATGTTATTTAAGCCGTCTTGTAGAATTTTAGATGCAATCTCTGGCTGGCTATGGACAGCTAAGACGGCCGTATGGTCTGCGAACGTTCCGGTGGCAACAGTCGTACATGTCAGCAAATCCGAAGTAAACAGAAGGTATAGAATTGGCCCGATTACGCTTCCTTGAGGAACACCTGCCGGTATGGGACTAAGGTTCAATATAGCACTTCCACTCTGAACCATAAAGTGGCGACTTGTTAAGAAGACCTTTATAATGGCGTATAAATAATGCGGCATAGTTGCTTTTATTTTGTACAGCAATCCCTCGTGCCATACACAGTCGAAGGCTTGGGATATATCCAGGAATGCGGCTGCACAGCAATTTTTAGCTTCAAAACAATTTACAATCTCATCTTTAAGTCGGTGAACCTGATCAATAGTAGCATGTTTGTGACGAAACCCAAACTGATGGTTAGGTATTAATCCTTTTCCTTGATAACTGGTAACATGCAACTCAGTAGTAGTAGTCTCGTAAACTGTAGAAGCGATGAGCAGTAAGCTTATGGGCCTGTAAGATTTTGGATCCTCAGGATTTTTATCTAGTTTTGGGATCATTATTATCTGTGTTACTTTCCATTGCATTGGGAAGACTTTTAATCTAATCATTGCATTGTAGATGGATGTGAGTAATACCAACCCCGAGTTGGTAATTCTGTAAGGACTTTGCTCGTAATGAGATCGTATCCGGGCCCTTTTTTTTGGGTCGATTTTTTTATTGCACTTAAAACTTATTCTTCAGTAAAGATGGGTATGTCGAATTCTAGTTCAGTTTCAGGAGTGTCCTCTGCTAGAAAGTCATGTACTTCTTTTTGGTGATCAGGTGAGCGTTCATTGGGGTGGGGTTTAAAAACTGACCGCAGGTGCGAAGCAAAAGTTTCCGCTTTTTCAGTATCTGAGCGAGCCCATTTCCCATCAGACATACGTAGGGGGGTGAGGTGATAGTTGGCTGCTTAAGTTCTTTAGTGGCCTTCCACAGGGAGTATCCTGAAGATGGGGTTGCGTCAAGTTTACTAAGATAGTATTTAAACTTGTTGTCCCTGTCTTCTGCAAGGGACTTCTTGAGTTCTCTAGTTGTATGGTTTAATTTTGTTTTTTAACCGACTTCTAAAAAAGGAGGAGATTCTCAATTCGGATGTTTGTATTTTTTTATGTTTGTCCGGGCATAACTCCGGCGCTTGCCAACCGATTGGAAAAATTCTTTTTTTGTTGGAAAGGGTATACTTTCCAAATAGTCCCGTTTCTGAAAAATCAACAAAAGTCTAAAAAAAAACTACATTGACGATCTACAAAAATCTTATATTATAGTCATTTAGGTATCGTACATTGGTTGGCACCGACTCCAAAAAATTATTAATATTTATTATAGGTTAATCGTAGGTTAGGTTAGGTTAGGTTTATTAATATCGGACGCTCGGTGCCACCACTGCGTCCATTGCGGGGAGGACACGGCGCAACACAGGCTCGCCGAGTGTATAGCTTGGGAGGAGCAGCGCTGTGTCCTCACAAATGAAGTAGGAGGCGATCTGTCGCTGCCGGCCGTAGTGCGGAGGATGGTCGGTAGCGCAGAGTAGTGGGACGCGGTGGTGTCCTTCTGCGAGTACGTGATGTCGCAGAAGGAAACTGCGGAACGGGAGCGGGAGATCTCGACCCCCTTCCATGGCCGCAGAAGGCGCACCAGGCGCAGGGGAAGGGCGGACAACGCCCTTTTCCAGCCCCCATGAATGGGTCCAGGGGCGATGGACTTGGGGAAGTCCCCCGCCCCCTATTCGATGGACCCGAGTCGCAGGCGCGCGCGGGTGTTGGCGCGCGCCTCTGAGGCGATGCACGGGGTAGTTCAACACCTCACTACCCCGTGCAGGAGGCGAGGCCGGGACAGACCCAGCCAGCACTAGTGTGGGGCTGCGGAAGAATTAGGTTTCCCGCGGTCCCTCGCGCACGTGTGAGGAGACACTGGCGTGATTTTAGCCGGTAAGAATCCGACACTCCCCTCCGCCCTTCCCCAGGCGGAGGAGGTCCATGAGGATTTCCCCCGTAAAAAAAAAGGTTTATTAATATAAGTAGGTTATGGTATTATTTTTAACTTTTTAGTGCTTTTATGGTTTTTTGATGTCGGTTTCTTTTTATTGCAAAAACATTTTTTTATTAGCGAACATTTTAAAATTTGCCTTTCCTTTCGTAGCTTTCTTTTTTGGGAAACTAAGTCTAGTATATGTCTAGCTACATGGTGATTACTAGCAGTGTTTTTAATTGGTGGAGTAGAGTCCCAAGCTGCATTTTGTACCGTCTTAGTAAAGTATTCGACTGCTACAGATACGTCGTGTTCAGATTTCAGTCTTAATGGTTTCGTAAAAGCCTTGTCAGTGATGTACCTATCGAAACCATGTCCAGTTAGTTCTGGAGTTGTATAATTTGCACTTGGGTTTTTTTTCCGTTTGTTGCCCGTGGTACTACCGGTGGTACTACCAGTAGTACCACGGGCAATTTTTTTTTCCCGTGGTACTACCAAGCAGTCCAGTAGTACTACGGGCAAAAATAATTTACCCGTGGTACTACTAATATTTTTAATTATTTTTGTAAAACCTTTTGTAAGAAAATAACATTGGTGATATTACAAGTTCAAATTACATTAATAATTATTTTGAAATGAATTAGCTATACAATTTTCTAGCAATGGTCAAATGTAGATGGTGCTGTATCAACTCCGCGAAAATGTGTGAAACAGCCATGAAACAGTTGAATCTAAAATAACAATGATTAAAAGAAAGGGCGGCAATGTTCTTATTGGCGATGATGGTCATCAGTACTATAAATTAAAAGATTACAAGAATAATTCTACGATATGGAGGTGTTGTATGTTTAAGAAGTCAAAGTGCTCTGGAAGTTTGACTATGAAAGTAGGTACGTACGTGACTAATTCTTTAATATGTAATTATAAAAAAAAAGACTAGTTACTGATTATTTCATTATAGGACCAGCTGATACTGCAAAGGTCATCACATGGGTGTGAACCCAACGTAGCATAAAATACGATAGATATCGCTTTATCAAAATTAAAAGAAAAAGTTGAAGTAGTGATAAGCCAATACCACGATTGTACGACAATACAGTATATAATTTGGGCGCAACGTTTAGGAGAAAATGTAAAATTTTAATTAATCAACAACGTTATTTACCGAACTGGCGCGCGGATTGTTGATACTTTTGCAGATTTGCTGAACAGTGTTTCATTTCAATAATTTGTTAGATAATGTAGGTTAGTTTAGTCGTATTTGTTTTATTTTGGTACCATTTATGTATATAGTTATTAAAATACGTGTGTAGTCTATATTTTTACGGTTCTTAACGTTGTGTAGGCACAATTCAATTTCTTTTTATGATATGTCAATAAATAGGTTTTGTAAATAGTTTAAGTAACTTAACGAGTAGGTGTATACATCAGTTACCTATTAAAGTTTCTTTTTTATGTTCTATTGATAGCTATCTAATGATAGCCGGGACTAACGGCTTAACGTGCTTTTCGAGGCACACCGCAAACTTCCAAACTCTGGGCTGCTACTGAGATTATATTTTAGCTCTTTTTGGCCCGCGTGAGTCGCGCTTGCGACCACTTGACCAACAGGCCAGTTCTTCTTCCTGTTCTTTTATTTAAAATCTTTATTGATAGAATCAATTTTAATATAATAGGTGGTTAAGTAATATCAATTTTAATATAATAGGTGGTTAAGTAATACTAGGTGAGATGTCCATAGATGTTTATTTCTTTTAATTTGTAGTTATTGGATTAGCCAGTTTATCCTATCGATTCTTTGTAATTTTAGTTAGTAGGAAACGTAGGGTCGGAATTCAAACAAGTCGGCATAAATTTAAAAGGAATGTTATTTTTCACATGACCTATTACCTATAAGTTGCTCTACCTATCTATATTCGGATGCAAGGAAAACACATACATACGAAAACAAAAATAGGACTAAAAGTATTCTATGCCGAAGTACTCTAAATCTATTCTTAACAATATAATAAATTAATAAATAACTTTGGTGATTTCTCTTACTCTTAAATTTTATCATGTATTCATTAATACTCAGAAAAAAACATGTTTATAAAATTAGTAAATAGTAGGATTATACGCGGCAGAAACCGCGCAAAGCTATAGCTATTGCGGTAAGTATAAAACACCTCCATATCGAAGAATCATTCTTGTAATCTTTTAATTTATAGTACTGATGACCATCATCGCCAATAAGAACATTGCCGCCCTTTCTTTTAATCATTGTTATTTTAGATTCAACTGTTTCATGGCTGTTTCACACATTTTCGCGGAGTTGATACAGCACCATCTACATTTGACCTTTGCTAGAAAATTGTATAGCTAATTCATTTCAAAATAATTATTAATGTATCTTGAAGTGGAACGTGGAACAGCAAATAATTTGAACTTGTAATATCACCAATGTTATTTTCTTACAAAAGGTTTTACAAAAATAAATAAAAATCTTAGTAGTACCACGGGTAAATTATTTTTGCCCGTAGTACTACTGGACTGCTTGGTAGTACCACGGGAAAAAAAAATTGCCCGTGGTACTACTGGTAGTACCACCGGTAGTACCATGGGCAACAAACGTTTTTTTCTATTATGTTCGTGGATAGGCTCACGATAATGGCCGAGTGATCAGACATTAGATCCAAACAACTGCTGCAAGAAAAGTACTTTCTAGGAATGCCCTTAATTACACAAAAGTCGACTAAATCCGCTGTCTTATTTGTATCTGTGGGCCAGTATGTGGGCTGCCCTGTTGAGACAGTGTGAAAATTGTTGACTTGTATGCATTTAAATAATTCACGGCCTCGCGGTAAGGTAAGCCTTGACCCCCAAAACGTGTGTTTTGCGTTAAGGTGGGTTCGCAGCGCCAATTTTCTAACAAAAAGTTAGCAAAACATGTTAGCAAAGCCACCAGTCCGCTGCGCCTATTGTTGTAATGTTTTTGTTTAATATAAAAAATGAGTTCCGACGAAGAAGACGTGAAAGCTGTTATATCAATAGTAGCTATTAAGTTCTCCAAAGAAGAAACAGCAATAGATTCCGGGTCCGACCCTACTTCGTTCGTTCAATATAATTATGTAAGTAAATCAAGAACTGAAATTTGATGATAGGTTTTTTTAGATGATTAGTTGTATAAAAAAATTGGCCAAGTGCGAGTCGGAGTCGCCCATGAAGGGTTCCGTAGTAACTATAATAAATATAATATACTTAATATATTTATTTGAAAAAAAAAATACCTTACAAATTTCTTAAAACTAGCTTATTTACAACTAGCTTTTGCCCGCGACTTCGTCCGCGTGGAATAGTTACTTTGGGCTAACGTTAAATTTAATTCGAACCAGTAGTTCCTGAGATTATCGCGGTCAAACAAACAAACAAACTCTTCAGCCTTATATTATTAGCATAGATAGCTGTTGCCCGCGACTTCGTCCACGTTTCGGTCGTTTTTCGTAAAAAAAATTAGCCTATGTCCTTCCTCACGGTTCAGTGATTTTGATGTAACACACAGATTAACTTTCGTAATTTAGTAGGGAAATATAATATGTCAATCTATAATGCTGTTGAAAAATATCGCAATATCGAACCGCACAATATTATTGTTAATAGCTGTGCCCGCGACTGCGTCAGCGTGTAACTCCTTGTGTGTTATTAAGTTAATGTATTGGTAATATTGTTTAGATCACGTTCACATGAGGCTTAAGTACCTATAGAACGACAATACTTCAGCGCAAAGCTTCCAGGTAAACTATGTTGAAAGTTGACCCGTCCGGCACGTGAGCATAAAGATTTCTAGAACTGCTAACCCGGGAAAGAGCGACGTACAACTGACCATGCGAGAAACAACTGACACCGAGATCTACTCCAGCAACACGAAAAGTCTGCCCTTGAGCCTTATTAATTGTCATTGCATAACCCACCGATACTGGGAATCGCGTTCTTTTAAATTGGAATGAAAAATTATTTGGTATTATGGGAATTCTGGGAATAAAGACGGTTTGTCCTGCACCGCAACCTGTTAAAATTTGAGCCTCGATTATTTTTGTTGCAACTGGGTTACTTTTAGCCGAGTTCCATTGCAAAGTTGTGGTGGTTTTTTTCGGAGCAGAATAATAATCAGAAAGCTTCGAACTGCTAAGCTATCGGGAGTTACACGTGTTATTGTGAGTCAACCATAAAAGATAGATATATGCTGTCGTGGGATATTTTTTATATAATTTTAAGGAGAACATTTCCGTCATAAATGATTTCTGTGTAGCTTTAACCATTAAGGTTGCACACGCGACGGAAGCTTAAAAAATGGAGTAACTTCTCCCGTTTTCCCGACATTTCCCTTCACTGCTCTGCTCCTATTGATTGTAGCGTGATGAAAAGTATACTATAACCTGCTCAGGAGTATGAATATTAATTGTACCAAGTTTCGTTAAAATCCATCGAGTAGTTTTTGTTTCTATAACGGTTATACAGACAGACAGACAGACAAAAATTTTACTGATTGCATTTTTGGTATCAGTATCGATCCCTAATCACCCCCTGATAGTTATTTTGTAAATATATTTGATGTACAGAATTGACCTCTCTACAGATTTATTATAAGTATAGATTTTTACAACTACGCCAAATAACTTTGTTTTTCATAGTATTTGTATGAATTACAATGTTATATTTGTGGTTTTAGAAAATATACTGTATCTCAAAAACTGCTGACTCGATCTCGTTCAAACCAATTTTGGTTGAAAGATTACATTAAGGTCTATAACATATGGTTTTTTTAGATTTTTCACTTCATTATTATAGAAGTTAGAGGGGGGACACACATTTTACCACTTTGGAAGCGTATATCTTTTAAACTATTAACTTTATGAAAAAGTCGTTTTAGAAACCTTAATGTCATTTTTAAAGACCTGTCTATAGATACCACACACGTATAGGTTTCATGAAAAAAAATATTTTCAGTTTCAGTTCCATGTATGGGGAGCCCCCTTTATTTTAAATATTTTTTAAATTTTCTCTTAAAATCGGAGAGCGGTTCACAGAATACATCTACCTACCAAGTTTTACATGTATAGTCCTAATAGTTTCGGAATAAAATGGCTGTGACATACGGACGGACGGACAGACAGACAGACGGACAGACATGTCGAAACTATAAGGGTTCTGTTTTTTGCCATTCGGCTACGGAACCCTAAAAACGTAAAAAGTATTTTCTTTATTCCACTTCATCACAAACCAAAGAGAATTATCAGACATAATCAAAACACTCTTCGAACGATTCCGTCTTCCCCTAGTGAGCTCGAACACAAAATGCGTCACTTTCCCTCCCCGCAGGCGAACGCGGGAGATGATATCCATTCGTCTCGGCAAACATGATATTGTGCTTTGCTAAATAAACTGTTAAGCCGGGTCCGCTGCGCCAATTTTCTAACAAAACATGTTATCAAAACAAGTTAGCAAAACCGCCAGTCCGCTGCGCCAATTGTAATGCTTTTGTTTAATTTTAAAAATGAGTTCCGCTTCCGACGAAGAAGACATGGAAGCTGTTAATAATAATAATATAATATTCCACAACTTTTTTTTTCGACACAACGCCATCTAGTCCCAAACTAAGCAGAGCTTGTGGTATGGGTACTAGACAACTGATAAACATACATATTATATTTCTAAATACATACATATTATAGATAAATTACACCCAGACAAAGAACAAATGATTCCGGGTCCGACCCTACCTGCAACCTCGTTCGTTCAATATAATATAATATCAAGAACTGAAAATTGATGATAGGTTCGGTATTAAAATAGTTTTAGATGTTCAGAAAGTGATTATAAAGAGCTGTTATCATTAATTTTACCAGGTATAGAGAAGAAAACAAAGTATTCAAAAACAAAGTATTTTCTTTATTCCACTCCATCACAAACCAAAGAGAATTGTCATACACAATCAACACACTCTTCGAACGATTCCGTCTTCCTCTAGTGAGCGCGAACACAAAATGCGTCAATTTCCCTCCCCCCAGGCGAACGCGGGGGATGTTATCCATTTGTCTCGGCAAACATGTTATTGTGTTTTTGCTAACTAAACTGTTAGGCCACGCCTATATTCGGTTAGCAAACAATGTTATACTGTTTGCAAACACGAAAATACGGCGCAGCGGACCCGGCTTTAGGCAAGCCTATTCGGTTCTGGGTGTTGCGCGAAGACCTCCCTACAGACGTCAGCGTAGTTTGCTACGCTATAGATGCACTTTTCCTTCCCTGAATTCCCGATTATTAAATTTTTGTGTCGAAAATATCCGAAACCGCGTAAATAATTTTAATTTTAATAAAATTCCGCACGAATAAATAATCAAAAGGGCAACAGGATCAAAGCGGAGGAAAATCAATTGTTTTTAGGTCGATCCATTATGACGTTGTCAAAATTATTTAAAGGGGCTCAGGCAGGCGTGCGGCAGCTCACTGTCGGATGTACCGACGGCGATACGCGAATGCGGTAGGCATATAACGCGTGGCCTTGAGCGAGTGACGGACGCCTGCTAATGGCGAGAGCAGCCGCGACACGCTGGAGCGAAGACCTACATACTGTTCTCCTCGGGTTGCGTATCGCACTGCGTGAATCTACTTCCGCCAGTCCAGCCCTAATGACATACGGTACCACATTGCGCATTCCGTCTGATTTCTTCGTGCCTACAACGCCGAATATTGAAGACACTGAATTCGTGCGCCAGCTGACCGAAACAATGTCATCACTATCGCCGGTGAGAAGGACGCAATCACCTAACACGAACACATTCGTGTATAAAGATCTCGCAATATGTACGCATGAGTTTATGCGCAACGACACTGTGCGCAAACAACTCACACCACCTTACGACGGCCCGTTAGATATCTCAGCGAAGACAGGAAGCTATTCACACTACAACTACCTCTTCGTACCGCAGTCGTGTTAGTTGATAGATTAAAACCAGCGTACCTATACAAAGAATTCAACACAAATATATTTTACTCGATAATAAAATTGAAAACATTATATCTGAATGTTTAAGGAGCGGTATATCAACTTTAGAGTGCTTGTAACGTCTTGCGACACCGAGACGTGCCACCAATTAATAAAAATTTTAAACGTTTCATTTTCTCTTTATCTGCTTTCGTGTACTCCTGTCCTTTTGAGAATCTGTCCTTATGAGAATCAAGGATCATTTCGACACCTCTTAACCATAAGATACTATCTTCTAAGTTGCAACTTTGGCGTGTATTGCCAGCCACCATGTTCAGGGTGGCTCAGATGACACGGTACCTCTGTATAAAATAAATTATACAAATAAAAACAAATTTTCAATAAATTATGTTTATTTACACAATATTTCATTCCGTGTATCAAAAAGCCTGTGGCTAAACAACAATACTCAACGAGCTCGCGTTACTCTACATATAGTCAAACAACACCGTTATGCTTGTTAAGATGAAAGTAATATCTTGCAAAATGTATTGTGTCCGTCTTCATATATATAATACAATAAGCCTTACTTGACTGCAGAAACTTGGGCAAGCCAATCACGAAATAAGAACAGCTTACTAGCGAACTAAGTTACAACCAGTCGAATGTAGAGACAGTGATTAATTTGTCTCAATAACCAACTAAGTATAAGTACAGAATATATACGCAATATAAGTACAGAAAAAAAAAACTGGCGCAATCAGCACTTGGTTTTTTCTGTAGTATTAGTTCGGTATGGATTTCTGCAAAGTAACACCTGATTTCATACGAGTCATGGTTTACTTGCATGCATGCGCGTGCACAGGATTATGACGGTATGCGGCGGAGTAATCGGTCACAAAAACTTTTTCTTTTATAGATTTTTAGCATAGCCACAGCCACGCATCGCCACCATGCAACGATGCGTGGCTGTGGCTATGCTAAAAATCTATAAAAGGCAAAGTTTTTGTGACCGATTACTCCGCCGCATACCCTGTCATAATCCTGTGCACGCCCCTGCTTGCATGTGGTATGTTTTTTATTTGCATCCCTTCTGCATGTGCATATATTTGCGAGCGGGAGGGCGGTGCTGCATACTGCATGCAAGATAGATCATCTAGTTCTTGGCGGACTTACCACTAGATATTTTTCTGAAGTATTAACATGATTTCATTCTATATATTTCGCAATCAGCGCGAAGTATACAGAATGAAATCAGGTTGAAAAAAATAGACATAAGAATATCATTGACGCACACAAAATAAATTTTGCTATCATACTTTCACCATCTTAACAAAGTAAAAAAAGTTGGATAGAACAAGTCTCATTATTTTGTGATCCCTAATCTGTTCAAAGCAGGTACTGGTAGCTCCACAAGCCAAGTATAAAATTCTTACAATATAGAAGAGGCGACGCTAAAAGTAACAGAACTTTGAAATATATTTATCTAAGAGTTTTTGAGGAAAAAGTCTATATTTGCTAATTATAACTAAGTTTCTAATTGAAGAGAGGATTAGTTTTAATACTAAAGGCACTGATATTTATAATTAAAAATACCAGAATATGGAGGTTTATATACTTAGTATTAAATTGTAGGATATTTGGTCGTGTTTAAAACTGTGTGGACTATAATTAAATACTGTTTTTAAGAACATTATTCAAACATTTCTTTACATAGTCAAAACTTTAACAAATCATAGCTTTTACCCGTAACCTGAAGTTATTATAATACATACATAAATCATATTATATTTCAACATGAATTCAGTCACTATAACGTATAAGTAGGATTAAGAAGTCTACAATGAAATAAGACTAATATAATAACTTTCGAATAAGTAGATTATTAAAAGGATATTTTCAAATTAATATTTAAGTAATCTATTATTCGGCATTTTTGAAGCATATTGTAGTTTTAGAAAGGGTCTGGAAGATTGAATAACTTTAATACTTTCCTTTGTACTAATCATCCTCTGGCGACATTTGAGCCACTTTAGGCCTAACCTTAGTGTTGCCACATTTAGTGACGTGACAAAAGTTTTGGACTGTTTTAGTCGACTACACAAAATTGACTAAACCAAACACACATTCATAGATCTCTTAAAAAGAACAATAACAAAATTCTTGTTTTAATAAGAAGTAATTAATGGAGGATAAGCATGTAACAGTTAATACTCACTTTAAAATCTACAGATTATTTCAGTGAGGCAGTGATTAACGGAAACGCTTCAGGAAACCGCTGACTGCCCATAAAACGTCTTTCGTGCATTTCACTTGTCGACCGAAGTCGTTTAACCGTCTAATCTCATCGATATCTAGCAGCAAATGTGTCATTCGTGATCGTCTGATGATAGACCAATATGTAATTGAACATTTGGCTTCTTATCCTCCACTGACTACCCCGACAAACACACACTCAACTCTAAAGTAAAACAGTACAAACGAGTCGTGGCTATAAAAGAATGTGCGTAACAATTTGTAATAATAAACTAGAGTACTTCTATTATCAAGAGGTTTTCTTTTCGGAAGTGGATTGTGCCTTGCCGGGTGGTTTGGTGGGAGGGGCCTCTATCGCTGGGGTGACGGGGGCCTCTATAGCTGGGGTGGCGGGGGCCCCAACAAGCGCGGGCCGCGGGTCGTACGTTTCGGCGCGTGCGCACGCTTCCAGGACGTACTTGTTGAAGAGTTCGGGCTTGTCCAAGTAGACATGATGACCTGCGCCGTTTATTACCTGCAAGTAACATTGTATTTTTGGTAAGTAATACTTGGTTGTGTTTAGTCAGCTTTGGCTTTTGATAGCAGCTTCTAAGACTGCCATTTTTTAAGTTTACTTATTTATCTACTTACATAAATAAATAAATCGTTGAAATGTAAATACGCGCATAACTTCGGAAAGCCACCAAATCGCAATCACAAACCAAGACAAGACAAACATCTTGTCTTGGTTTGTTACAAAACAATTGAAAAAAAAATGGCGGTTCAAGTTCGTCGGGTCAGCTAGTATGTTTATAAATAGTAATAGTTTATGACACCGTAAAAGATTAGTACCGTATAAATCAAAACGGAAATGTGACGTCAATATATTTGACTGATGTAAAGTCTCTATGTGATGAATTTGTTTTTTTTTCTACTTTAAGACGCAGAGATCTGATGAAAAGCGAACAATAATCGTTACATTTTCAAATGAAAATATCTTTCACAGCCATACCTGAACATAAGTGTTAGTAGGTCCCCGGTGCTCAGCTAGAACCTGTCCAGTGCTGTTATCTACCCAGGACCGGGACCCATACAGCACGGTGATGGGCAGCGCCGGGTCGATCTCGTTCACGCGCCGGACCATCGGGTTCTTGGCCCAGCCGAAACCCGTCATAAGGGTATGGAAGGCAGCTTCACCACTGTAGACAATATAACGAGGTGTAATATATATATACATAAGCCATGCACTTGGTATGTATATACCCTTTAAATTACACGTTGTATATATATATTCTTTATTGTACACCATAACAGTAAAACAATAAGGACTTTACAACTAAAAAGGGTGATATAAAAGCGATCTTTATCAGACAGCCTTTGAGTGGATTTGACACATAGGAGAAAATAAATACGCAGGTAGTCCACAGTGTACTATTTATCTATATACAATATAAAAACAATAAATAACATTCTCAAAATATACATATACACATAAAAAAGAAACAAAGACATAAGTACATAATAACATCAATTTAAGAAGAGAGATAAAGATCTTTTACCAAGTATATATGTATATATATACAACGTGTAATTTAAAGGGTATATGTATATACATACCAAGTGCATGGCTTCTTTGGATGACAACAAACGATATGGCAAGGGTTTTGTAATCCTAAGTCTATGTGTGTAGAACTTATTACAAATTCCAATACACTGATACCAGAGACCGAATTTTTTAAATTAAGAAGAACGAAAAGAATTATCGTGTTATTGGCAAGTGACGTGGAAAGTTATTGACCCTCGTAGTGCTGTGACACGTTTGTTATGATTGGTTTTCAAGAAATATATGAAACCAATAATTTGGTATCAATTCTTTGAGTCAATTATTTTGTGCTGAAACTGTGCATAGAGACTCCATACCAGATGTTGTCTTCAGTCCTTTTGGATAGATATGGGGTTTCCGTTACACGTTGTATATATATCTATAAATCAATTGCTGTTCGTTAGTCTCGCTATAACTCGAGAACGTCTGGAACGGTTTGGCTAATTTTGGTTTATGGAAGTCGGGGGAAGGTCAGAAAACACAAAATCTGAACTATGAAAGGGTCAGCCATGCCTTTCAATAGACTGTCTTAATAATACAATTTATTCGCACTTACACCGTAATTGGATAAAGGGTCTAATGACAAAGGGGATTGAATTTTTTTTATGGAAGCCGCTTCCTTATTCTATGTTTCGCTAGCGTGTTTGTTTTCTATTGTCACTATCGCCATTTTGGTTTTTCGGACAATGAAACTGAATTTCGATTTGGGGACGAAGTTAGAAGTGTTTTTTAGATCTCAAAATACACTCTTTAGGGCACTATATCTCCCGGGGTTGCGAGAGAGCTCTAACGACATACCGCTCCCGGAGAGACCTAAATGGAGTAGTTTGACGCGCAGCCGATCAGTTGTACTGTGAACGTCATATCGCGCGTGTGACGTGTTTTACCGTGTCCAATTTATTTAAATTATGACGTCTTGTGCCGTTTCTACCTGTAGAAATGCAACGGGGCTAAAAAAACAGGATGGGATCACATTTCAAGTGTAACTAGCGCATTCACTTATCATTATGTATTTTTTTTTAAATGCGGTCATTGCCTGTGGCGACAACATATTCATTTTTAAGATTATCCAAGATATATCGATAAGACCTTTGAACTTTCCTATTGGACTATTAAAGATATACATATTTAGAAATTGTTTAGCCTATCCGCCCACCATCACCGCAAGGATGGGTGAACAACGCAGGTCGAAGTCGGTTCGGTATTGCAAATAGCGAACCTGCGCGCACCTGACGCCTGTAGAAGTTTCTATAACATAAATATGTGATCAGAAACTCACCTAGGCGTTTGCGAGTTGCACTGATAGATATACTCAGGTATGAT
Organism: Tholera decimalis; assembly: GCA_943138885.2. Taxonomy (NCBI): domain Eukaryota; kingdom Metazoa; phylum Arthropoda; class Insecta; order Lepidoptera; family Noctuidae; genus Tholera; species Tholera decimalis. The sequence goes on from OW964560.2 coordinate 32,521,084, forward strand.
CTTGTCTGCGTCCGGTATAAAGTTGGTGTACTTCCTGGATATGTCGGGGCGGGTCTTGCTCACTAGCCATTTGCCCGCCGGCCCGGCTGCTCGTACCGCCCAAAGCGGGTTGAGGGGCTGGAGGGCAGTGGCGATTGCCCTTACCCACAATGGGAGCTGGGCCTTTTCGTACCCGTTTGGAGGACGCTCTGAAAAGCCCCACGGATCGGCTAGGACTAGGTGGCGTACCCTGAAAAGTGTTAATGGAAGAGTGTGTAATGAAAATAACATTTACTCATTTTGTTTTTGAATAGTGTTGCCACTGGAAGGCTACAAACAGGTCTAATAACTAACATCTGTGTTTGACCCATCTAAACTCTCTCTGACTTACTATTATCTATAGTATTCTATAAATAGTATAAAACTCTCTTGCTATTTGTACGCTTAGGTCTTTTAAACTTCGCAACGGGTTTTAATGCAGTTTTCAGCAATACATAGAGAGTGATACAAGAGGAAGGTTTATATGTATAATACATGCATATTATTAATACATTGCACCCGTGCGAAGCCGGGGCGGGTCGTAATATTATAAAAAGGAAAATTCTTTCACTAATAGATTATAATTTTAGATATATAGATAAGACCATTATTCTTGAGTGACATAGGCTATATTTTTGCTGAAAAAACATTATAACTACGTGTTCAAAATTATGGTCTAGTTACCTACGGTTGGGTAAGGTAAGACTGGAGAGTCACAGGCTTATTTTCACTGACAATAAAACTTTACACGCGAGCGAAGCAGCGCGCAGAACCTAGCTAAGTAAATAACGTTTCAGAAATGTCTATTATTCCGTTTTTTTTCTTTTTATACATCATCTCATGTATATAGCTAATTTTAATATTGCTGATACATAGCTGACATTTGATTATTATAATATAACTAGCTTCCGCCCGCGACTTCGTCCCCGTGGGAAAAAAAATCCCCCGATTTTGAAACATTCTTCATTACTGCTCCGATCCTATTGGTGTTAGTGTGATGATATATAGCCTATAGCCTTCCTCGATAAATGGGCTATCTAACACTGAAAGAATTTTTCAAATCAGAACGGTAGTTCCTGAGATTAGCGCGTTCAAGCAAACAAACAAACAAACAAACTCTTCAGCTTTATAATATTAGTATAGATTTGATTTAATCTAATTTAATATAATATGATGTAATTTGATTTAATTTAATATGATGTCATTTAATATTATGTAATTTAATTTGATGTAACTTAATTAATATTTTTGTATGCTTTTACGGCAGAACATAGATAGTTTTTAATATCATATATTTAACTACCTATTTTAATTATGTTCACATAAATAAATGATTGCAATGCCAAACAGGAACTTGAAGGTGAACAATTGCTTTAAGGAAAAATCACTTTTAGTCTCATTATTTTACCTTTCTGGGTACTTGATGGCATAAGCGGTTGCAATATACCCTCCGAGGCTGTGCCCCAGCAGGATGAACTGCGAGATGTTGACTTCTCGCCTCCATTCCTCGACTGACTCCACCCATTGAGCCTCTGCCTTCTGTGCGTCACTCGCGAACTTAGGGCGGGAGCTGCGGCCGAAACCTGAGGAAAGGAGCCATTAAAAATATACTGTTACTATTTAGGAAGTTATTAAACCAAAATTACGGATTGAAAGATTGTTTTCATAATATATGTAATTCCAATCACTCGGATTTTTCTGTACGTGCGTGCGTTTTTAAATACACATCAAAGAATCAACTAACATAAGATTTTTTTTGTTTCATTTTTAGGGTTCCGTAGCCGAATGGCAAAATACGGAACCCTTATAGTTTCGTCATGTCTGTCTGTCTGTCTGTCCAGCGTCCGTATGTCGCAGCCATTTTATTCAGAAACTATTAGGACTATACATGTGAAACTACTATTATACGAACCGCTTTCCGATTTTAAGAAAAAATATTTAAAATAAGGGGGGGGGGGTTCTAATACATGAAACTGAATGGTATCTATACAAAGGTCTTTAAAAATGACATTGAGGTTTCTACAACCACTTTTTCATAAATTCAATCAATTAAACGATCGCTTCCAAAATGGTAAAATGTGTGTCCTACCCCCCTTCCTCTAAACTCTATAATAATGGAGTGAAAAATCTAAAAAAATATATATACTGTAGATCTTAATGTAAACTTTTAACAAAAATTGGTTTGAACGAGATCGGGTAGCAGTTTTTGAGATATAGCATATTTTATAAAACCGCAAATATAACTTTGTAATTCATACAAACACTATGAAAAACAAAGTTATTTGGCGTAGTTACTACGGAACCCTTCATGGGCGAGTCTGACTCGCACTTGGCCAATTTTTCATCTATATATCTATACATACTCCCACGCGAACGAAGTTACGGGCAGCAGCTAGTTCAAAATAATTCGACAGTCAAGATTATTAATGCAAATCACCCTTACGTGAAATATGACAGTCGGCATTTCCAAATGAATGACTGATTTTTATCAATGAAAATTAGGGGTGACAATTTTTGACCTCAATTAATTATGATTGATGATATTTTCTCTAACTTCTATTAACTATGCATTTTTTGGCCACATGTTCTTGGACTTTTTCTTTTATTTTTACGTATATAAAATAAACCTAGACTTATGGGACATAAAAAAAACAAATTGTATAAGTAATCAAACAAGGAGCGGTATATCGTCGCCTTAGAGTGAAAACCTCGGGAGTACACTTTGTCCAAATCTTTTTTTTTGCGTTTCCAGAAAGCAATCTTAGCAACGCACATCCTGATCTCACTAATATGTTCATTCGATACTCGAAACGCTATCTATGAAAGTAAGTGAGAACCTCGTAAACACTCGCATCGCGTCGTCAGTTTAGCGTAATCAGGCCATGGATTTATGCATTTCTGAACTGTTCGATATTTTGTATAATATATTTCATATTATACATAATATCGAACAGTTCTGGATATAAAAACAGGTTAAATTTACATAAAATTCATTTAAAAAAAACATAAAAGAAACCGTACAAAAGTTTTATAGCACGCAGATATTTCTTCCTCCTGAAAAGTTACTCCTTTTTCACTTACGAGGTCTTCACTCTAAGGCGTCGATATGTATATGTGGATTATATGGATATTTGTATGGCCATATTGTTGCGTGTGGAAAGCGAACCCGCAATACGCAGCGCACCAGCCAATCACTCAACCACTGCGCCCACCATTCATCTATACTTATAATAAATCTGTAGAGAGGTCAATTCTGTACATGAAATATATTTCCAAAATAACTATCAGGGGGTGATTAAGGATCGATACTCATGCCAAAAATGCAATCAGTTAAATTTTTGTCTGTCTGTCTGTCTGTCTGTCTGTATAACCGTTATAGAAACAAAAACTACTCGACGGATTTTAACGAAACTTGGTACAATTATTTTTCATACTCCTGAGCGGGTTATAGTATACTTTTCATCACGCTACAATCAATAGGAGCGGAGCAGTGAAGGGAAATGTTGGGAAAACGGGAGAAGTTACTCCATTTTTTAAGCTTCCGTCGCGTGTGCAACCTTAATGGTTAAAGCTACACAAATCATTTTATGACGGAAATGTTCTCCTTAAAATTATATAAAAAATATCCCACGACAGCATATGTCTAACTTTTATGGTTGACTCACAATAACACGTGTAACTCCCGATAGCTTAGCAGTTCGAAGCTTTTTGATTATAATATTTGTCTACTCTTACGTTTATAACACTCTCAGTCACCCCTAATTGAAAAAGTTAACATTATTAACTATTCCATAAAAAAATTGGCCAAGTGCGAGTCAGACTCGCCCATGAAGGGTTCCGTAGTAACTATAATATAATATGCAAATTTATTTGACGAAAAAAAAACCTTACAAATTTCTTAAAACTAGCTTATTTACATTTTTTACAACTGCGCCAAATAAATTTGTTTTGAAAAAAAAAAACCTTACAAATTTCTTAAAACTGGATTTTTTACATTTTTTACAACTGCGCCCAATAAATTTGTTTTTCATAGTGTTTGTATGAATTACAAAGTTATATTTGCGGTTTTAGAAAATATGCTGTATCTCAAAAACTGCTGAACTGATTTCGTTCAAACTAATTTTGGTTGAAAGTTTATATTAAGATCTACAGACATATATTTTTTTTAGATTTTTCACTCCATTATTATTATTTATTATTATTATTAGAGGTTGTGTCCGCCACACACACATTTTACCACTTTGGAAGCTTATATCTTTTAAACGATTGACTTTATGGAAAAGTGGTTTTAGAAACCCCGATGTCGTTTTTAAAGAACTGTCTATAGATACTACACATGCATCGATTTCATGAAAAAAAATATTTTCAGGTTTAGTTCCATGTATGGGGAGCCCCCCTTTATTTTAAATATTTTTTAATTTTTTTCTCAAAATCGGAAAGCGGTTCACAGAATACATCTACCTATCAAGTTTCACATGTATAGTCCTAATAGTTTCGGAATAAAATTGCTGTGACAGACGGACGGACGGACAGACAGACAGACAGACAGACGGACAGACATGTCGAAACTATAAAGATTCCGTTTTTTGCCATTCGGCTACGAAACCGTAAAAAGAATCATATAAATCGGTATAGAAACACCAAAGTTATACATGAAATACGCTTATAATAATAAGCCATCGCGCGTGAATACTGAATCATGCTATAAGGATTATTTTTGAGAATCGGTCGCCGCGCGCCTCATGTGAACGTGATCTAAACAATATTACCAATACATTAACTTACGCTGACGGAGTCGCGGGCACAACTATATTGTATCATTACGCTAAGGCCAATAGGAGCGGAGCGCCAATGAAGAATGCTTCAAAATCGGGGTTAAATTTAACGTTAGCCCAAAGTAACTATTCCACGCGGACGAAGTCGCGGGCAAAAGCTAGTCAATAATAATACATATATAAATGTTTTCTTATTTACACCACAACACCTAAGTCAGATAGGAAACGGCCTCATCTACTTTAAATTAACCTAAAATCAATTTAAATTAGCCTAATGGATAAGGTGTCGGACTTGTGAACGAGATGTCCCGAGTTCGAATCCCACCCTTTACACATTGCCGTGAACCCACTCGCTTAGTAGTAGGGGTTAACAAGATTGCTAGTAATGTGAATTCTATCCAAATTGCTAGTTATCTTAAAAAAAAATTTACAAACAAAATAACGTGTAAAAGTGTTAATTTATGGGAAGCGTAAGTTTTCAGTGTTTCGGAGAAAACTGTGAAGTAAGCGGTCACTGAAGATATGAGTGTCTTGAAAAAGTTTTCATTTGTTTCGTGTTGTTATTCTGTCGACGTCGCGCTTGGGTGAGTGAAACTTGGCGCAAGTTCAATTTTCTTCCGCATTATTAATTTACATGTGGAAACTATTAATTAACGTTTTATTTGTAACACAATATCACGGCTGTCTTCTTCGAAAGGATTTAAAAAGGCAAACATATTTACAAGATAAACATTATTTAGTAATTCCGAAATCTGGCTTCAATAGAGGCTGAGGGCTACGGATGAATATTCCACTGGAAAACCCATATCACTTTTCCCGACTTAGGAATGGCACACAAAATTCCAAGCAAGAATTGTGCTTGCGACCAAGACCGAGACGACCGATTGACGACTCACTTACAGAATAACATAATCAGCCTATACGTTCCCACTGCTGAGACAGTACGAGATAGTACGGCTACTAATGCCTACATGGTTGTAGGCATCAGTAGCCGTACTACGCAGAGCTTGTATGACGGCTATCAGCGCCAAACCCCTCGAATAATATTCTTATACATAGCCATAGTAAATCGGCGGTCTTACCCAACAGATCAATAGCATACACAGGCCTGGTCGCTGCGAATGAGTCCAGGTTAGGACACCAGAGCGCCAGGCCTGCGCCCATTCCGTGCAGCATCACTAGCGGAGTCTTGGGCGACTCGTCGTTTAGCGATATCGTCCATATCTTGTCGCTTTGCCCCACCACGCTGCCTATGTCCACGTAGAAACGTTTGTATGCTGTTTTTAAGCCTGAAATAGAAGTATGATTATTAAAACCTACTTATGTATAACTATGCGGGCAACTTCGTGCGAATGGGAGGTTTTTCTAATGTAAATTCCGATCCTGTGGGAATTTCGGGATGAAAAGAGTAACAGAAGTAGTTTATAATGTCCTCTATCTTTCACTGAAAGTCTCATTCAAAGAATATAGATCACAGACAATTTAAAAGAAAAATGGTTATTTGTGTTTAGTATTTTGCATAACATAACACTAAGCACTTGAGAAATCACAGAATTATTTTGAAATCACAAGCATATACTCCAATTTTATTTGTGTGTATGCTATTATAGATGTGATTCAATTTTGATTGATTTGTTTGAAATACTATTATTTAGACAGTTACAGTAATAATTCAGGGCTCATAAGTCAACGCAATTTTTTTACGGTTTGAAGCAACACATACCTATGTTATGAATCGTTACAAAATGAACTGGTAAGTTGTAAGGGGTAATCGATCTTTTCAAAAAATAAACTAGATCTATAAATATTACGATCCGATGGAACATAGGGATTAGGGACCGAGTACCTACTTATATTATTAGGCGGAGTTTAAATTTAGCAGTGCTATATTGGTCGGCTTCCAATCTATATATACATTACAAGAACTGACGGCGTCACTGACTTATATAACCCAGTTACTGAGTAAAACAGTACCTACGATATCTGGACCAACGGTAGAACATACTTACCCAAACACGGTAAGTGATGAATGCTAAACCATCCACGGATCGGCCTTGGCCTTCGACCTTGACATTATATATGTCTATATAATATAATAAATATATATAATATAATAATAAGTAAATAAGTAATAATAAAATATAAGTAATAATAAATATAATAAGTTTTGATTCGTACCTATATCAAGCAATCCATTTAAAGTTGCAATCGAGCACTAATATTTCGAAACGGATTTTATTGTACCTTCTATTTATATCTCAACGTCGAAATACAACCCAAATTTCGTGTATTTGATTAAAAACGCAATGTCACGACATGTTAAAACACATTAGCATGACTCGATCGAGCGTGCAAGGAGCCTATGTCCGCAGTCCCTATATCTAACGTTGTAAGAACTAGAATCCCTTAGCAGAAAGCTGTCGTATACTTCTTTGCATCTTAAATACCCGTCTTTTTTCTGCCGAGTCACGATTGTAAGGCAAAAATCTTATTTGATACCAAAATGATGAGAAGTTATATTACGTGGCGTTGCGTCAGTTTAAAAGGATCTTTTGATTGATAATACTGCTTAGGTTCGCTCTTAACCTGGATTTTCAATTGCAGAAAACGATGAACGAGGTTCACAAAGTTACGAGAGTATACATAGAAAACTCCTGTTCTCTCTTGTTATTAGCTTGACACTTTTTTTATATTGGTTGTGAGGGACCTTCAAAGGCGTCTTGACTTTAAAGGAAAAGGCCAGGGAGTGTGGGTATCTAACCTCACAAGAACTAGAACAAACACGTAGACGGGGCCCTGTTTTTTCTTTTTTTTTTCCGGGTGGGAAAATCATCGAATGATTCTCGAAGAAAGTGCCAGACTTCTACTGAGTGAAAACCCAACCTATTCCTTCAGCCACCGTAGCGTACCGTGACCACCGTATCTCGGTAGAACATTCCCGGCCGACGTAGAAGGGGCTCTGTTGTTATCTCTAAAAACACCACTTCGGAGCTCTGTGCATAAAGCCAGCTACGTCACATCCCTGGAGAGACTATAAGGAGGACTCCCCTGAGCACCGCTATGAATGGCAGCACGTGATCACTGTACCTAAGATTAAGTGAAGGGTTTAAGTGTAATCCCAAACATGCTTTATTATAGCGAAGGACGGAGAACTACTTTCCAGATCTATATAAACCAAGTACGAAAAGAAGATTAGCTTCAAGGCTTTGGCGTAAGTATATTTATCTTCATAGGCAAAGGATAATCAGGTATTTCGCGAGATAACATAACAATATTATGTAATAAATAGATTAGAATCTAGATAGATAAGGGAATTAACATCAACTAGGAAGGATAAGACAATCAAAGCTTAAAACTGATCATCTATTGAGTCTGTGAAAACGAAATAAGTTTACATTAATTGAGAAACCCTTCAAATAAATGAATCCTCCAACAAATTCTTGATAATTGTAAAATACAAGCACCTAATCAGCTGCATCCGGTTAAGCTGATACTTGACCGAGGAGGCAAGTCCAGATGTTATTGATTCATCTATGTTTTTGATTGCACAGGCCAACAAAATTTAACCAAACTTCTTAACCAGAAACTAGCTATAAATTTCCGAAGTTTTCGATGCGCTGAATCCGAATCTCTCAGAATCGCTCAATCACGTCAGGTTACTGAGATATCCTAACCTAAAAGTGCAAAAAGTACCGTTTTTGCCCGATTTTGAGGTTATGTAGACTCACGAATTATTTTTTTCTAAAAAAAAACTAAAGGTTACCAATGAGGTTACCATATTAAAGAACAAGTCTTCCTCTTTCAAATGTCGTTGAGTTTTCTCAATTTTTTTTTTTTTGCTGAGATATCGCATTTGAAGTTTTCATGTTTGTGAATTTTCATATTCCTGAAAATCAATTGAGATCATAGACGTGATACAGTCGATTACTCTTTTCTTCAAATGAGTCTTATTTTTCTTAAAATTTTGTCTCACCATAAGTGGGCCAACTCACTGAACCCCTTAAACTACCAACCCACATCTAGCTACACCTATCTACCCCCTGGCCACTAGACACCACCCAAATCAACCAAACCACAAGCAGATTTGGATTCAGCGCATCGAAAACCTTCGGAAATATATAGTTTGATTTCTGGTTAAAAATTTTGTCGGCCTGTGTTGTTAATGTAGCGTGTAGCCTATGGTTCTTAATTTTTTCGTATCGATGATATATATATACATTGATGATTTGGGTCCAGAATGTGGTGGATATACGATTTACGCGTCTTAATTGTTTGATCGGAAGAACCACACTCTCACAGTGTGTTGTATCTCATTTCACGAAATTAATAAAAATTAAGAAGCTTTAAATAAAGTCCATTGCAGTTCACCAACGAGACTGAACGTGAGCTGATAGATGTGTCTTATGACTCTGAGTGTTGAGCGGAAGGAACTGTCAGACTTTCACTGACTAAAACCCCATCTTGTTCCTTCAGTTTTTAGTTGCCCTCATGGTTCAGGGCCGCGGTATGTCGTTAACATATTCCTGCACCCAATTTCCTCCAATTATTAATCCTAGTAATCCTACCAATTTACTCCTTAGGTGTATTAACTTGAAACTCATGTGTAGATAGAAAACTTTTGCAACAAACTCTTCGTAGAGGCTTCTGACTTTCTGACTGTCTCTGCGGGAGATACAATTAACTTTTCTTTCGATACAAGGAAGTATAATAACTACTCAACTAATAACTGATAACATTCCTCTGTCAAGGTTGATAAGTATTACAGGATTACCAATCGGCAAACAGCTAAGGTCGTCCACTCTATGAATAATATTGATAATGTCAATCTTATCTGTGCATTTATAGTAGGAAATTGATAAAAAATATACAATAATAATACGTTATTGAAGGAGGTTAAAGGGGTCATTGTTTTTGTAGTCAGTTAAAAACAACACGTATATCTTAATCTAAAAATAACATAGATCCCTAAAATACCCAAATTCCACTTTGATTTCTGGGTAGATGGAGGCTATCTATGTGCTCTTTGATCTGCTGTTCAATACATACGCTCCCTTAATAACGTTAAAAGTGATAACTAGAACAGACTTCCTCTGCCGAGGTAGTGATAATGTTCTAATGGCAACTGAAGGAACCGGGTGGGTTTTTAGTCAATAGAAGTCTGACAATCCCTTCAACTCCGCCCAGATTGAGCGGAGCCAAATGATGATTTTCACTTGAAAAAAAAAGGATCACACTTCCTGAGATTCACTTTATTTATATTTGAGTTCCTCACCTGAAGTGTAACGAATGTGATCCTATAACTAAACCTTGGTCTGTTAGCAGGCTGAAGTTGTACCTTATAGACCGTTATACGTGATCGGTCTTTCTTTTGGCGACAAAAGATGATAAGAATAAAAATAAAGGATCCCTATAGGTACCAGAAACGCATTATTTTCGATTCATTTTTTCTTTTCGTGTGCAATGCAACTCCTCGAGACGCACACTTGGTCGGCTTGTTAATTCGTTATACCTATACCTGCGTTTGGAATAACTTTCATACGCGTTTGTGAATATGAAAACCGGGTAACGTTCTTGATTAATTGCTATTAAAAGCAACTTAAAAGAAAGTTGCAAAAGGGAAGAGGGAAAGCGGTTTGGTGTCCGCAAACATTGCGCAGGGAGTTTAGACTGGTCTATCGAATAATGTTGATTGAAATGGTTTACTTAGCCTTATTAAAGACTAGCTGTGTCCGCGACTGCGTTCGCGTGGAAGGTTTTTTATGCGTAAATCCCGATCTCGCTGGTATTCCGAGAAAATAATATTTGTATGTATAGATTAGCTTAGTATTTTGGGTTTAAAGATCATACTGGATAACTATGTAGTACCTTGTAAGTAAGGACGATAATTCGCTTAAACATACAGGTTGTTTCAGATTTGCATAAGCATAAATGTTTTTAACAGTGATGTTTTCAAAAATAAAAATATTCAGCAAATAAGATTCACATAAACTTCATTCACTTTTCAAGTATTCTAAAGTAGTTGATGAAATTACATCTGTGATTGGAAAGAAGGGAAGGCCTGAGCTTGTTATTTTTGCAATAATTTCTTCCTATATCTGATACAGATGGAACAACCATGATTCTGCTAGGGGATCTAGGCTGGCTTTAAAAAAAGCGCAGGAAGACTACAAACACACCGGGCCTAACGATATAATTACGGTCAGGGATAGGACCTTTTTGGCGAAGAGGTATTAATTGAATTTGGAGAGGTGTATGCTCTAACGCTGAGCAAAGATGCGCTAAAGAGGATGTAGAAAATACCTGATACAGATAATAACTCTCAAATACGATGAAGCACTTTTGAAACACTTTCTTTTTTCTGGAAATTCTTCGAATGAAACACCTATCTGCAGAGCCGGATTAACCCTGTCAGAGGCCCTAAGGCAATGGCATTCTCGGGGCCTTTCCTTACTTTGACTGACCAAATCGTGTGTGAACTGAGGAAACGCACATTAAGGGCTGTGGTTTTTAATATATTTGTTTACTTATTCCCAGATTTGTTCTAAAATTGTTTTAATTCTACTACTAAATCTAACGATTTGTATTTTGTGAGATAAAAGTGAGGTCCCTAATTTCACACGCACATCAAATTCTCGTTCGAAGAAACATGTTATCTTGGTGCGAGCATTGGGCCTGGGCCCCTGGTTGATGCAGGGCCCCTAGGCAGTTGCCTACTCCGCCTAATGGTTAATCCGGCCCAGGGGCGTAGCTACCGCCGTATTTGCCGTATCAATTATACGGGGCCCCCGGGCCACGGGGGCCCCCAAAGTGTGTAAGGAAAAAGAATAAAAACTTTCTAATTTATTTTATTTTCCAAATGACAAAATTCTATAAAGCAATTCCTTTTTTTCCCGCCTTAAGCGTGCGTTCAAAAGTTGGCAACACTACATCGTTATGGCGGGCTGCGGGACTTCCCCGTTTTACTTACTTCATCTTCAACTCAGCGGGGAATCCCCGGGAATCCTTCATCGATATCGCGATGTACGTGTACGTTGTTGTACTTTGCATTGGATGTTAAACCACGGAGTGCAGTGCACTGTTTATTTACGCGCTTTATATAAATGTGCATTACATTGTAATTCAGTACAAACAATATTGTTCTTCTGGTTTAGCAGTATTAGTAACGATTTGTAAAAGAAATGAGTGAAAGGAAAAGAGATTATCCCAGCGGCGCTGAGAAAAGAAAAATTAAACAGAAAAGGGACGAGGTTATAAAAAAAGTGCCCAAAATTTCTTCATTTTTTCAGAGACAAGATACTGTGAGTGATTTAGATTGGAAAGGTAAGTACTACACTACTACCCAACCCATTTATTAGGGGCCCGTAGTGATAAACAAGGAAATCTTTTAATTTCGGTCTGTCCATCTGTCCGTCACAAAAAGTTGTCTCCCCCCTCGATTTTCACAATTATACTGTTTTTAGGGTTCCGTGCCTTGATTAAAAAAAACAAAATTCTAACTTATCTATAGGATCGATTTGTTTTGTTGTTTGTTTATCAGTCCGTATCGTATCGTTAATTGCGTGTTGAGAACTTCAGATGTGCAGACTCGCTTTCGGGTTCTCGTTTTGTATGGCCACTACACTACGCGCTGCGTTTAAATAGCACGCAGGTGTATAGTAATGCACGGACGGGCTGCAGGTGATTTTGTATCTACTAATAGGTACGAGCACAATCCGCGTAGAATCTGTGTGCGTCTGAACTGAACACTCTCTAACTGTGACCCTTAGTAACGTTATTTATTTATATATAACTCTTTTTAGTTTAGTATCAAAGCATTCGTATTTATTTTTTAACAATTACTCGTTTATTTTTAGATTCTTCTGAAGCATGTTCTTCGTCACATATCCATCCGGAAATAGAAGAAAGCCAAGCACATACTTTATCGGATGTCCATCCAGAAATCGAGGAACCCCAAGTCAACGATTCTGATATATCTGCAGATAATGCAGATTGTAATATAATTTCATCAGATAGAGGAAATTTTGGTGACAATTTAACTGAATGCGAACGAAAAATAATTTTTAAATTGGGTCCATTTAAACCACAAGGACTATTTCCAAAAGTTTCAGAAAATAACCGACCTTTTTCAGCTTATTATTATTCATATTTCAATCAGGCAGGCATAAAAATTATAAGATCATGGTTATGTTATTCTAACGTTTTAAACAAACCGTACTGTCACTTCTGTTGGTTATTAGCAGATCGTCAAAACAAATCGTACTCCTCTGCTTGGGTTAACGGTGTTTCGGTTAGAAGCAATTTCACACAAACTTTTCTTGACCATGAAAAGTCACAGCAGCATATTAGTGCCTCACTCTCTTATAATAATTGGTTGCAAGGAAATACCATCGATACTCTATTGAAAAGTGAAATCGATAGTAAAATTACATTCTGGAGAGATGTACTGCATCGTATAATTAATGTTATAATTACTTTAGTATCTTGTAATCTACCTTTGAGGGGGCATGATTCTGATTCTGGCAATTTTATGGCAATTTCACGTCTGCTATCGAACTATGATGCAACTTTAAAAGAACTTTTTCTAAAACCGAAAGGTGAAATAAATTATTTAAGCCCTACGATTCAAAACGAAATTATTAGTTTGCTTGGTACTAACGTTAGGAACAGTATTATCTCAGAAATTAAAAAAGCTCCATTTCTGACAATAATTCTGGATACAACACAAGACTTGTCAAAAATTGACCAACTATCTGTAGTTTTTCGATATATCTCGGTTACAGAAAATGATGATAATGTGCCTAAAGATATAAAAATCTGTGAGTCCTTTTTAGGATTCATAGCAGTAACCGATTGCAGTGCTGCAGGTCTGAAAACTGTCATTTTAAATTTGACTAAAGAATATGGAATTGATTTGACTAAATGTAGAGGACAGGGATACGATGGAGCAAATGTTATGTCGGGTGTGTATGAAGGATTACAAACCCTAATAAAAGAGCATGCTCCAAATGCCGATTATGTTCATTGTGCTGCGCACGCTTTAAACTTGGTTTTGAACGATGCTGCGAGACATGTTCGTGAAGTATCGACTTTTTTCGATAATTTAGAAAAAATATATACTTTTTTTGGCAATAGTATAAAACGCTGGGCTATGCTAAGTGACGATTCATCTGAAAAATATTTGATTACCCTTAAAAAGGTATGTCCTACCAGATGGTTTTCTAGGAACGACGCTTTATTAGCAGTAAAGAAAAATTTTTTACTAATCATGAAAACTTTGTACCAACTAAATTTAATTTCAAATAAAAAAGATGAACGTGAAGAATGTAAAAGTATAATTAATATTTTAGAGAGTTTTGATTTCTTAGTGCTCGTTACATTTTTTTCTTCACTATTTGAAATTATTAATCCTGTTTCTAAAGCTCTACAGCATGATAATAATGACTTACAGAAATCTAGTATTTTATTAAGTAATCTTTTAAATAGACTGTGCCAATTAAGAAATCAGAATTCATTTAATAGTTTGCTAAATGAATCCAAAGATTTAGCAAAAAAGTGGGGGGTAACAACTGTTTTTAAAAACAGTAGGCGAAAGATAACGAAGCGGTTTTTTGATGAGTTATCACAAGATGAGAGAATTTCCGACCCGGAATCCTATTTCAAAGTCAATGTATACTATTGCTGTTTAGATATATTAATTTCTCAAACTAAAGAAAGATTTCAGAGCCTTTGCAACCTGAGTAGTATATTCGAAATATTACAACCGGAGAAACTCCTATCTTCTTCAAGCGAAGAGATATTAAACGCTTCCGGAAAACTGTCTGCTAAATACAGTAAAGACATCTCACTTAATCTTTGTGACCAATTAAAGGCTCTAAAAACATGCTTAAATTCTGAAATTAAAAAAAATTATTCCATTAAAGAACTCATTGAATTATTGCTAGTAAAATTCAATAGTCTTGCATCCAGTTTTCCCGAGGTAATCACAGCATGCTTTTTATTCTTGACCCTTCCAGTTACAACCGCAACGGCAGAAAGAAGTTTTTCAAAATTAAAACTAATAAAAAATTACTTAAGAACTTCGATGGGACAAGAACGGCTGTCAGACATCTCACTATTGTCCATAGAGGCAGAAACTTTAGAAAAACTAAAATCATCATCAGCCATAAATGATTTAATAAATCAGTTTGCCGATAAAAAGGCAAGGAGAGTGAATATTTAAAATTCGATTTTTATTTGTAAAATGGGTAAATTATGTGATAAATAAATATTACTTCTCACAATATTTTTTTTTCTTTTGTGAAAAATCTTTACCTCCATATAAGGGCCTCCAAAAAAATTTTTATACGGGGCCCCGACAAGGCACGCTACGCCACTGATCCGGCCCTGCCTATCTGGCACTCCTTCCGCTCTGGGTGGAGCGGAAGAGATTGTTGAGTGACTGACAATAAATCCGCCCTGCTCCTTCAGTTACCGTCGTGATCCGGAGCCACTAGAACATTCTCGTAAACCCGGCAGACTTCTGAAACACCTGTATTTACCTATATCCTGCTCTAAAGTCCAAGTACGAAAGTGCCCGCCGTAAGAGTTCATTATACTCTAGAATGTGCCCCTTATCGTTCAGATAACGCGTCATACTCCTGATTGTTATCAGCTCATAGGTTTGAGTGCACCGTATGTAATGTTTTATCATGAGGCCTACATCTCGGAAAATTATTAAATGATAATACTTTGTTTAGTGTATCCATGTAAAATACGTGAAGCAATGAATTGGTACCCTTTTTAGGGTTCCGTAGCCGAATGGCAAAAAACGGAACCCTTGTAGTTTCATCATGTCTGTTTCTCCATCCGTCCGTTATAGTTTCATCATGTCTGTTTCTCCATCCGTCCGTATGTCACAGCCCTTTTATTCCGAAACTATTAGGACTACACATGTGAAACTTGGAAGGTAGATGTATTTTGTGAACCGCTTTCCAATTATAGCCAACAAACAAAAAATAATAAGGGGGCTCCCCATACATGGAACTGAAAATAAAATATTTTTTTCATCAAACCTATACATGTGTGGTGTCTATAGGTCTTTGAAATAACATTGAGATTTTTAAAATCACCTTTTCTTAAAGGCAATCGTTTAAAAGATATACGCTTCCAAAGTGGATGAAGCTTGCTTGCTAGATTTTAGCAACGCTTTTAATACTGTTGATTTCGAAATCATGCTCAACATACTACGCTCTATTAACATATCTCCAACAGCGATTGACTGGTTTCGTAGTTACCTGTTTGGCCGCCGGCAACGTATTTGCATAGATGAGTCCTGCTCTTCTTGGTGTAGTACTTCAGCCGGTGTTCCTCAGGGTGGCGTTTTATCTCCTTTACTCTTCACAATATTCATAAATTATATTTCTAAAAAACTTCAGTCCTCCTACCATCTTTATGCTGATGATTTGCAGATTTACAGACAAGCTCCCTATACAGATTTGTATACTGCTATTGATATCATGAACCAGGGCTTGGCTTCTGTTTGCGAATGGAGTGATGCACATGGTTTGCAGGTTAACCCGTCAAAGACCCAGGTCATTGTGGTTGGCAGTTCCAGGTTGGCACCTAAGGTAAAATGGACGCAGCTTCCTCAGGTTATTTTCAACGGCACTGCTATTCCATTAAGCGAGAAAGTTAAGAACCTTGGGGTTTGGGTTGACAAACATCTTTCTTGGGGTCCCCAATTACAAGAAGTCAGTCGCAAATTATTTGCTTCTGCCCATTCCATAAGACGGTTGCGTAACTTTCTGCCAACTGCTACTAAAATTGCGCTAGCACAGTCTCTTTTACTCCCCATCCTAAACTACGCTGATGGCAGTTATCTTGATCTTACTGAGGCACAATTTGATAAACTTGAGCGACCAATATGTTTGCATTAGATTTATATTTGGCTTGCGCAAATATGATCACGTATCCGAATTTCGTACGAAACTCAAGTGGCTTCCAATACGTCTTCGCCGGAACTTACACATTTTGTCTCTGCTTTACAGTGTGCTGTTTAATCCTAAAACCCCCACTTATCTTAAAGAACGATTTAAGTTACTTCATGACACACATGCAAAATCTCTGAGGTCATCAGAAAACTTAAGGCTTGCGGTACCGAGTCACGCCACCAATTTCTATGGTAAGTCGTTCGCAGCTCAAGCAGTACGGCTGTGGAATGCTCTACCCGTGTCAGTAAGACAAGCACAAACACTATCTTCTTTCAAAAACTTAGTAAAAGATCTTTATCTTTCTTCTTAAATTGTTTTTATTATGTATGTCTGTTTCTTTCTTTTTTTTTTAAATATTTGTATGTATATTAGGGTGTCCCGTTCATGTATGGGGAAAAAAAAAAAGAGCTACGGCTACGCAAGAGGTATCAAAAGTTGCGTTTTGACACATATATTACGATTATTATAAAATTTAATTAGATATCCGGCATCTTGAGGCCTCTACCAGTCCTTGAAGTTTTTCAAATTTGCTAGTTTTAGGGGTTCCTAATATAAACTATAAATCATACAAAAATAACATTTAAATGGTTTTTATTAAATTTAAGGATACAACAATGAGTTAAAGCAAGGTTTAAAATAGTTGAAAGACAAAATAATCAATGGCAACTTTAAAAACGGAACTGGTTTTTGTGACCAAAATTAGGCATTTCTGAGCGAGATTTTAATGTTCCTAATAAAACCATCCCGAGCTGTAGCGTCCGTGACGCTTTGAGAAGCCTCCGTCACTAGTTTTACACATCTTTCCACTGACTGTGTGTGGCAGGGAAAGTCAATAATGTCGAGGATGTGTTCTTTAGCCTTAATTCTAAGTTCATCGTTGGAGACGTGTCGCAAAATTGGTGGAGCTGATATTTCACACTCTTGCCAAAATATTATATCGGTGTAGTCTCGCGCACAGAAGTTAAGCTTTGGTGCTTTAAATACCCTGCGAGAGTTGCTCTTTTCTGCTTCTCTGGCCTTTAATATTTTGCGAGATGCAAGCTCTCGAATATGCTCTCTATCGTCGAATAACATGGCAATAAGCAAGTTTTCTGGGTACGCAAAAAAAGCGTTTCTTTCGATCACCGAATATACAATAGATCTCTGACTATCAGGCAAAAATCGAGAGTATATAACCATTTGAAAAATATGCTTGGCTCCATCTTTAAATGATGAGTTTTGCTTGATTAGGAACCAAACAGGAGCGTAAACTTTGACCACGTAGTTCACAAGCAGCTGCAAATTATTTGACGGGGAAACAGTACTTACGTAAAGTCTGAGTATGCGATTGGCAGTAGTGAGCCATCTCGAATGCGCCATTTTACCAGGTTGGCGGTTCGCTAGCTCAAGGGAACAGGAACCAGCCATCACAGCATGACACATTTCGTACAGATACTTTTGATCCGTGCTTAGTTCCTTCACAATATTATCAGGTAATACTAGCAAATTGCCAGACACTGCACAAAAAGACGCTAGAGGTTTACTTTCACAAGCAGCTAGCTGTTTTCCAATAGGTCCTGAATATTCTTTTGGCCCAGATGTGCTACCATCCAGAGACATGAACAAATGACGAAGCGGTAATTCATTCGCGTGAACCATACAAACACACCATTGCAACGGTCTCTTTAAATAGTTTTCCAGGTATTGAATGACACCTCCCTTCCAACCTGTATTCGTAGCAGTACCACACAGATCACCTCTTTCAAGTTCAACCCTTGATTTTCTAACAAAGATATGATAGAAGAGACGATCCCTTTGGCAGTGCCACGACTTGGCGTCATATGTCCCAAATAAATAGATTTCGGCTCTGTGAGAACTGAAATGTGTTCTTGCAAGACTTCTCTGCGGTGGTACCGATCGCCTATTTTGTCGTTTATGAGTGTTTTGTCCTTTCGTCTATCAAAGTAGATACTTTTTATTACAATCGTATCAATCTCTTTGCTGGCCTTGGTCCGTGCTTTTGAAACAGCTCTATGAATTTTATTCTTATCAATAACAAGACTTAGATCTTCGGAAGATACCAATCCTACGTCAGCTAAGACCGCCGAAGCGACCGCAGCCGCAGATCGCGTTGATAGTCCATACCGATCACATACCTTAGCTACTGTTGTCTGTTGGCAGCGCCAGAGTGTTCCGATTCAACGAAGTAGATGGAGTCTCATTTACAGGCACGTCACTATTCGCAGAAAGCTCTGTTACAGGCGACTGCGGTCGAGGCGGCAACTCGCGCACCGGAACAGGATTGGTTTTTAGTGATGCACTGGGAAAACATGCGTGCTCTGACTCTTTCCGATTCAAATTTTCTTGTCTCTGATGTTTCTTTAAAAGTCTTGCTGTTTCTTTTGTGTCTATACCGCTTATTGCCATTTTTCTATCACTTCTTTGATCCAGTAAAAAGTCTCTTTCAGAAATAGGAACTTTCTTAGGTTTTATGCAGGAACAAATGTCGAACGAAGTGCACTTACAAGCAGCAATATCGAAGAGCTTGTTCGACGATTCCAAAAAGCACTTCACTTTGCTTTCGTAACTATCATTTCTTTTATTTTTGGGATATCTTATCAATGACAGGTATTTGTCGAAATATGATTTCAGCAATTGGGTAACTCGTACGTTGGAAACGATAGGAATCGAAGCTTTGGTCCAAATCGTATCAAGTTTTCCAGAAACGATTGAAAAAACTTCTGTGTTAGAAGGATCTTTCCCATTCTTCTGTAGTTTTAGTTCATTTTTAGTAAACAAAATGAATTTGATAACGTCACTTATCACGGGTAACTGGCGATCGTCAAGTTCTTTATATGATCCCAAAATAGCACAAGTAGTCTCACTTCGTCTTGAACCCATTATTATATATAACAAAAACACGTATTTTATCACAAGGAAGTGCAGAGCGACACCCTACAGCAATAAAACCGCAATAGAAATGAGACGAACTGCCTCACATTAGAAGTAGATAATTTAAGAAAAACAAGTCAAAACATGAATTTTGCGAGTTTGTTCCAAACCAATTCCTAACAGAAAAAATCCTGTCGTTGCCTGCAAATCATAACTTAGGGTTTCACTATCAATGAAATAAAAAATAAAATGGGAATAATGTACATAAAATAGAATAGACGACATTGACTGGAGGGTTATTTAAGTGATAAAAAAATTTTAAAAAATGCCGGTAGAACCATCAAGATATTTTTTTATGTTTTTTTTTATTATTTTTACGGTAATCTAAAACTAATAATGCAACTTTTGAGGGGGCTTGAGTTGCGAAAAGCGAAAAAAAAATTTTTAGGGACACCCTAATGTATATATATGTTTTGAGAACGTTATTTATTGTTTTGTATTTTACATAGATAATTAGTACACCGTGGACTACCCGCGTATTTATTTTCTCCTTCTGTGTCAAATCCATCCAAAGGTTGTCTGTAAAAGATCGCTTTTAGCGATAATACCGACCATTGTATCACCCTTTTTAATTGTAAGTCCATAATTTTGTTTTTACTGTTATGGTGTACAATAAAGAATATATCTATCTATGAAGTGTGAAGTGCGTGTGTGTCTCTAACTTCTTCTACTGGAGTGAAAAATCTAAAAACAGTATAATTATGCTGTAGATCTTATTAAAAACTTCCAATGAAAATTGGTTTTAATGAGATCGGGTCAGCAGTTTTTGAGATATAGCACATTTTCTAAATCCGCAAATATAACTTAGTTTTCATACAAATACTATGAAAAACAAAGTTATTTTACGTAGTTACTACGGAACCCTTCATGAGCGAGTCTGACTCGCACTTGACCAATATTTTAAGAAAATTACGCGGACCGGAGGAGTATCAAATTTGGCACAGTTAAAGTTTATATGAAGAGGGAGCTCAGAAAGTAAATTTTCACAATATTGTTTAAACTTAATATTAAATTAAATTAATAGTAGTCGAGTAACGACCACGAGTAGATATAGTTTTGAAAGCGTGTATTGAATTCCAGAAAAGAGTTAGCATGATACAGCTCATGCCTATACATATCTTATCTACTTAGTCATTTTTCGAATAGCACTAATGTGTATGAAAAAATAATGAAAAATGTTTTATTCGATAACAAAAGAACAATGCTCAAAACGTCCCCACTCTTGTAGCACTTTAAAACCAATAACAATCCAATGGCAATAGTCATCTTACCATTTTATTGCATGACAGCGAAAGTGAAATGTGTGTCCGAAAAAGTCACAGCGACATGAAAATCCGGAATCAGTCACAATATTATGTTGCAGTTTCACTTTTTTGGCATGTTTAAAGCCAAAAATACTACAATTATAATGACTGCCTCTTTGGTCGAAACAGCCGTCAATTTACGAAACATAGTTTACATACCACATTTAAAAAAACTGCGTCATAGATGCATTCGACCAAATCGTGCATGCAGTCTCCCCCACAATTATATGTATAGACATTACCGCTCCGTAATGGACATATTCCGATTGAACGTGACATATGAGGAGGGATGTTTAAAAACAGAGGATTTTGCCAACCTTATTTTAAAGTGTGATTGAATTTCTTTCGACGAATCCATACAACACAAGACTAGGACAAGGTTTAGCATCAACTCGTAATTACTGAAAGACACATTTGATATTAGATTGAATATCACCTGTTTCCGAGGTTCTTATTAACGCCACAACAGCTGTTATTAACGTGGCCATCTTGGCAATTTGACATTTGCCCTCTTTGACAAATATGGGAAAAGATATCATCAACTTCGAAAAGATGAAGCTTCGTAACTGAAAATATTTTGTACTAATATTTCTTTTAACGATCGCGCCATTTGCTACGTGTGTACCAGTAACTCCGGTAATTACAGTATTAACTCCACTGAACTTGCCTTGCCCCTACAATTGCGGCGGTCAAGGTTACAAAATCAAACAAAGTTACATCGCCGTATTACGCTTGTAGCTAATTCACCGGCACTTAATGCTTTTCAAATTTCAATACCAGTGTTTGGTGCTATAAATATATGCCTAATCAATTCACTGTTTAGGTTCCTTTCATAAATATTTTACGATCTGTATGACGCTGTGAGAAGGGCACGTGGATAAATAATAAAAGCCGTGCGAGTCTTGGGTGACCATCTTCAAATATCGAGATTCCTTTGTGCCTTGGCTCGATGGTACCGGGTGTCATTTGTATCCAAACCTTTGACAGCCGTTACGGGTAGTCAGAAGCTAGAAAATCTGGCACTAGGTACCTAGTGTTGCAAAAAACTCGAGTCCTCGAGTCTTAATTTTAAAGACTCGACTTAAATAAGCAAGACTCGGTGTGCTAAAAAGGTTCGGAGTCTAGAGACAAGCCGAGTCCGAGTCATTTAACAACCACTTGTGTCTTACAAAAGGACTCGAGTCTTAAAATTAACTCGAGTCTTCAAGAAAAACTCGAAGCATGAAGATGAAACTTGAAACTCCTCACTCGAAAAGACTCGAATAGGTGATAAGTTTATATTAATGGTTATGTAATTCTGCACTAAAAAAAAACTGACACGAAAAAATCATTACAAATCAGCTAAAAACTCACTTCTATGAAAATAGAGATGTGAAGGTAAACTGGCTTTATATTTTGAGATACTACCTGTACCTGTTAACGTAACAATTTAATTGCTAGACTCATACACGAAAAGAACTTGAGTACGACTCGCCGCATAAAAAGGACTCGAGCGCACAAAGAGACTCGAGCTCTCATGTCACATACAAGGGCTCGTAGAGAACTTAGTTCTCTAGTCTTGGAGTCCTGTTGTAATGAGTCGAGTCTTGTAATTCATCATCCGAGTCCGTTTATACAGGACTCGAAGCCTCGAGTTTTTTGCAACACTATAGGTACCTAGTTTTTCTGCTGGGTTGTGAAGGTCAGATAGGCAGTCGCTCCATGTAAAATACTAATGCAGTTAGACTGGAAGCTGACCATGAAAAAAAGGAAAAGGCGAAGCAGCAGCAGAATTTGACGCAACAACCGCTATGCGGGATCGAGATCGCTACACATATAAAAACAATATATACATATAGATTGTTGCGATTTAATAGCATAATAGAAACCCATATTAAAGAGGGACTGTAAAAAAGCATGTAGCTAATATTATACTTTTGTAAGACTGTATGTTTATAAAAAAAAAATGTTTGTGAAACTTGTATATGGATAGATTTTATATGTATGCCGAGTCGCTTAAAAATGATGAGTAATCTTTTATACACAAATAAAAAACAATATATCTTTGCTCCATACTAAGAATTTCTCCTGTATCGTGAGAACATTTACACATTAAACTCCGTTCGCCTAAACACCCAGTAACAAACATCTGTAGGTCATTCAAACATTTGTTCCGTTGCGGAAATTGAACCCACCACACGCAGCACAGCAGCCAATCTCTCAACAACCCGCGTCGTAGATAAATAATATATTAAATACTGATCTTACATGATAATATTTTTTTCTCGACATTACGAAGCATCGCATCTGACTGCCTGGTCCAGCTGAACCACCCACCGGTCCAACTAGAAGAACAAAAACAAACATATTATAATAAAAAAGGCTTTTTTTAAGACAGATTAAAGTATACAGAGGGCTTTTGTTTATTGAGCCACATTCAACACGAATATAAAAAAAGCCTTTTTGTGTTTCTATGCGATATTTATAAGATTTATCATATTTACAGACCGTTTCTAAGGACTAGAAAATATCTTATATCTTCAGGTAAAATATTTTATTAACTCTGAAAATTCTGTACTGATAGATAACTTCATATTTCCGAGTGCCATAAGCGTCTCCATACAGCCGCCGAGCCGGGCATTAATTCGTTCGGCTCGACAACGCGACGATCGCGTATTAAACAGGCCTTTTCATTTAATAATAATGTTTATTCATCAAAGAGTAGGAATTCAATAAAATTTTTTGCAAAAAATAGAACCGACTTCTATATAAAAACACTACAACGGCAAAAATAACTTTAATTTCGGTAGTCGGTGTCATTTGTTTTGTATTTTCTTTTTTTTTTCGACACCGCCTTCCGAAATTAAAGTTATTTTTGCCGTTGTAGTGTTTTTATATAGAAGTCGGTTCTATTTTTTGCAAAAAATTTTATTTCACGCTTTTTAGTGGGTCGGTTTGTAATTTATCTAGTTACAAAAGCCAAAATGTCAACTACTTATCACCTTTTACAAAATATTGCTTTTCCCGGTGCAGAGCCGTTCATTTTTGAGGAGTTCTCCTGGTACATCACCATCAGCTCTACTTCACCATATGCATTGTGATGAGCATAAAGTGCTTAATATCTATATTCAAGTAATCTAATCGCAATCCACGAAATACTTATTATTGAGTAGTTTCGGTGGCCATCTGGGGTCTTCAGCATCAGTTCCACTTCCTCAAATGGTGCTTTTCGAGAGCAACTACACAAGGTACTATAAGAAATACCCAAAACGCTATAGGTGTACCTATAATATTTGAAGAGTTCCCTCGATTTCTCCAGGATCCCATCATCAGATCCTGATTTCGTAACAATGGGACCAACTAGATAGTATACCCATTCAAACGCAAAAAGAATTTTTCAAATCGGTCCAGCCGTCTCCGAGTTATGAGGTAACATACATAAAAAAAAAAAAAAAAAAAAAAAAAAAAAAAAAAAAAGTTCAAGACGAATTGTAAACCTCCTTTTTTTGAAGTCGGTTAAAAAATCTAACTATTTGCTAGATTAAATACTGATCAGCACATTCCAAACTCGAATTCTCTATAGAAATGTTAAATAAAGAACGCTAATCAGTAGTTAAATGATTAAAAAATTTAAATTAACAAAGAAGTTATAATTACGAGTTTAGGCTATAAAAAGGTTTTAAAAATTCGAATGATTTCTTCAATGCCTGATAAGTTAATTTAAAAAAAAATGGCTCAATAAACAATATTTCACAGATCAACACACACTCGACTAAACAATAAAACAAACAAAAAAAAAAACAAATTTAATCGCAAAAAAAGAAACAATGTTAATTGGGTACTTAGTCTATTGAGTTATTCATAGAACAGGTTTGTTAGTATGGCTACAAGTAAATTAGTCATAGCA
The DNA here is from genome assembly GCA_943138885.2 of Tholera decimalis. Taxonomy (NCBI): domain Eukaryota; kingdom Metazoa; phylum Arthropoda; class Insecta; order Lepidoptera; family Noctuidae; genus Tholera; species Tholera decimalis. The sequence continues at coordinate 32,545,967 of OW964560.2, forward strand.
GTTAATCACATACATTGTAAAAGGAACTTTAAGTGTGAGTCAGTAAGTACAGTTTTGTAAGACATAATGAAATAATCTATGAAGTTAGCCATGAAATAAGCAAATCGGTATCGGTAATCTAGACGGTATTTAAATAGTTTTAATTTAGTTTAAGTGTTTTTTATTTTGGAAAAAATATGTTTTATTTTGCGAATGAGGCCTTGATTTTCGAGGTCAACTTTAAATAATGTCCCGATCTAATTTAATTTTTTTTGGTCAACGGCTAAGCATTGCCATACGAGGCAATGCCGCCAGTATCTTGGGTATGTTGCCAGCCGACAGCGTTGAGGATCAATTTTTTGATGCTTTATTCTAGTTTGTATTTTAGTACATAATTATGTATATTTGTTTGGAAATAATATTCAAATTGTGATATGTTTCAGTAAACAATATTTCCCTTTGTTCATTACGAGCTGACCAGGCGAAGGTCAAGCCTAGAGGTAGTCCAAGGCCACAGTCAGGCAGTCATTACAAGAGGTGACTCACAGAGCAAAGTCTGACATATATTTCATGTTCTAGAAATAGTAACAAAAAGCCAGCCAAATGCAAATTGTTTTAGCTTCCTTTGTGAAATCACAAAATATACGACATTATTAGTCATAATTATCTTTTGATCGCGTTGTCTTGCAAGATCATATATGTAGTAGTAAAAAAAAAGCAGTTTAGTATCGGCATTCGTTCCTAAAACAAAGTGTTTTGACAGACAGGCAGTGAAGCAGACGGACGGACGACAAAGTGATCCTAATAGGGCTTCTATTTTTAGGGGTACGGAAGCTAAAATAAACTTCGTATGGATTGAAAGTGGACAATCGCCTTTAATTTTGTTGTTCCAGATATTTTCGGACCTAGCTTTTGTATCTTTAGAACCTTTACCGGATACCCTCCACCTGAGGTGTATGTCGGATTCCTACCAATTCAAAACCCACAGCGTAGGTTATTCTTCTAAGGCGTTAGGTTACTCTCGCTCGCGTATGCTCCGCAGCTCCAACAAATAGCAAGGACTAAGCGCTACGGAGGCAAAAAACAACATGATTTTATAGAATAAATGTATTAGAATGACCTTAGAGCAGTTGGTTTAATGCTCTAAGAGAATGACATTTCGCGTGTTCTGTCGCGATTTGTTAATTCAAGCAATATGCAAAGCAAGTTATTTTTATGAAAGATTAGAAATAGATACAGATTTGGTATAAAACGCTTTTTCGTGAATACTTGCAATACAGTGAAAATTTTTTAGAATACACTTATCCATAAAAAAACTAACCATATGCTCAGTATAAATACTAATAAGATTCTCTTAATTTTCAATGGATTTAAATTAAAAATTAGGATTCAAACGGTTGTAATAATTTATTACTTCATTTAAATTTACTTACAATACTCAATATTATATTGGAAAAATGTTTAATGTTTAAGTAAATACAGACCAAATGTAATTTTTTTCCTTCCCTAATTTACTTTTTGGTTTAATGACTGTCTTAAAAATACACCAAATTTATTATATTTGATTAAAATAAATAAATAAGAAGTAGCTCAAAAATAAATAAAATTAAGCAATGACAATTAAAATGGTGACATCAACTGGAAATATATCTTACTTCCATACAATGGATAAAACAGTTCCAATCCATGTCCTGCTAACTGTACTGAAATTTAAAAAGAAAAAACCATCGATATTTAATTTAAAGTTATTAAAAAAGATTAAAATGTACTATTGGGATTACAAATACAACACAAAAATTCATAGACAATAGCACATTCATGCTTGACATTAAAAAAAATAACAGAAATATGAATCATTCCAAGACTGTTATTTTACTTGTAATGAAAGAATGAGGCATATAACATCCCTTGTGTTGAATTAAATGTTATGAATATTATCTGAATGTTTATCAGTTGTGGTAGGTTCTGATGAATCATGGTAGCTTGCAGCATGAAATGTGGGTCATCTACATAATCATGCTCACTAATTGGCAACACACAAACACAGACATATATTTATTAGACTCCTATACACAATGGTGTTGCCAACTACAGCAGTAAATTTAATAATTAAGCCTCAAAGATTGAAATACCCACAAAAAATGAAATTGGACCTATAATAACTCTCGGGCTTTTTAGTCTATCTATTTTTATACATTTTGTTAACTAATTAAACTGGCTTTTGAGAAACTTAATTGGAATTTCACCATTGTGAATGACAGCACCAAATGATAATTGAATTTATCTAGCTGGCAATCAATTTGATACATGTATTACAGAAACAATGATACAATAGTTTAGTCATTGTACTATCTGTGAACCACAATAGAACCACAATACTTATGTTTTGGCCTTGCAACCTTTTTTATTATTAGTTGGACAAAACCAAGAAAAAATGTTTTTGTGACCATTCATTTATCCTCATTTATGAATATTAATACCTGCCTGTCCTTAAAATGAGGCAATAATATCAGCCAATGTGTATAGCAGTCTTAAAAAAAGAATCATGATAAAAAATAAACTACACAAAATGAACACAACACTTAAGCTAAATAACTTGCTTATTGTCGAACACCATTGGTGCTTGCAGAGTTAAATTATTATCTGAAAGAATATCAACATAATGTTATTATTATATTGATATTTTTCTTTGTACAAGTACATAAAAAATAGAAAATATAAAAAGCACTTATGAATATTAAGTACTGGAGTGATTTTCTTATTAAATTAATTGATGAAAATTAATACATGTTTAAGACTAAGACAGCAATATTTCGTCTAATTGTCTTATTTAATAAGGTAAAGTAGTCAAATCACATACAATATTAAATTAATTATTGGTATTAATCAATTCATTACAGACCAATATAGAAATTTTACCATTTATAATGCATATATTTATAAAGTGTTTTCTTATCAGTGATCTTGATATGGGAAAATAGTAAGAATTGTTTTAATGTAATACTTTGAAATTGTCATTTGCTTGCAAAATACAGAAGATTGTAAATTGCATGGTTTTGATGGATATTTTATCACAATTCTTTTCAATTACAGCATTTATAATAAATTAAGTTGGTATGTCACCAAATTTAAGTGAGTATAACCCAATAAAGATAATGAACAGTGGGTTTTTTTTCCGGATAGATAATAATTATTTTATAGGCTTAAATTTAAACTATTTAATTAATTCCAGTAATATCTATTACTAAACCATATTTTAGAGGATATATTTTTAAAAAATAGATCTGAAAATATTAAATTGAAATGTGTAAGTAATGAAAAGTTTTGATGTTTCTATCCATGGTAGAAAGATCAATAAATACAGCTGCAGTGCAATTTCAATAGACATGTAAGAAAAGGAAAAAGATAATGTTATGACTGCGACAATTACCTTAGAAAGCCAAAAATTACATGATAAATGAACGGCATGAGATATTGAGTCCAAATATAACAACATGGAATGTGAATTCTTGGCATAACAGAGGGCATCAAGTCCGACTTCGGACTGGTGAATACCTACAAAAATATGAATTCCTAAAATATTAAATTAAAAAACATTAGAACTTAGAAGCAGAGGCGGGGAAGGCACGATGAGAAAATTATGAAGCAATTGCGCAATAATGATAGGCCGAATTAACTCGATATTTCGAGATATAAATCAAAATTAAAATATTGCGCTATACCTGGATTCCGTAGGCTCTAGATTCAATTCACTACCCATTTGGACACTGGTACTAATTCAATAAACACATGACACTTCCGCGTTAATAATGCTACTATCGTTATCAGCACAGTTTCAAATAAGCATGTTATTTCTATAGACGCATAAAACAAAATGCCAAAGCCAAAAAATAAATTGACGACTTGATGACATTGACGTAAATGACGTACGAATTTTAACACTGTCACATTGACGTTTACTTCTTCCTTTTCATTCGTTCAAAATTATTATTATATTCTCTTTGTTCAAAATATGGTATTGTATTGTTCGCTGCCCTTTTGCTATTGATTATTTTTTATTATGTTAGAAATAATTATTGTCATACACCAATACATATAAATCTGTGACTTTATTGGAACTCATCTGTAAAATACTCTAATATTGGGTTTCTGATCGCACAAAATTTAAATTTAAAAAAAATATTCGGTTCAAAGAATTAAGGAATTGCGATGTTTGTAATAATTCATATTTTATTCCCAAAACACGAAGCAATTTCGAAAATTAAACAAGTAATCGGTAGAAATGCAAATTATTCAATCTATTATTTCCTATTTCTTAGCTGTAAGTACGTAGGTATGTACCTTACTAGTAGGTATGTTGCCCTGACAACAGCTAAGGAAACAAAAAAAATCATAAATATAAGGAGCTTGATCAAAACAAAACACGGTCTTTAACAAAATGCAACTATCTACAGTTCAGCCCGTGTTCAAATTAGAGTTGAATCATAAAGTCACGCCAGATGTGGTGACTATTGCGAAGTATGACGGAACGCATCCCTGCCTTACCGCAGCTGCTGGATACGACAAAGTATTAACACTTGCACAAACTAAATATTCCTCACACATGCCAAGCATGATATTTACAGTTCGCAAACTAAATGTAATTTAACATAATGAGAGGAACAGCCTTCGGTCAGCGACCACTGAGGCTCCCATAACTACATCGGTCCACTTTTGCTCTGGTGTTCAAACCACTCAGTTTAAAATGTTGGAAATCTGTTCGCCCTATGTAGGATTGTCAAATTTATAAGTATGACTTTTAGGAGAGGCTTATAGTACGATATTGTCCATTCTAACAGTTCCCAAAACTCGCAGATAATAATACATCACCCTCACGGAGGAATTGCCAGCGGGCGAGCACAAAGATCACAAGCTCATGGCGAGGTCTCAGAATTGAATCTCAGCCAAGCCATCATAGCCTTAGCAGCTGGACCACTGCGACCTGACTCCGGCAGAGATATGCTGCTAATTGGATCACCAACACAGATTCTAGGTGAGAATAGCTACCCTTTAAACAGTCAAGAGGCACAGTGTAACATTGTTTCTATACCAGCTGCTATATATTATAATGCAACATTAAAAATAATTTATATTTACACATCACTCTAGTTTTCTCAAGATTTCAGTAGAACTGAGTTCAACAATGAAAGTATTAGTTCATAAGTCTCTTCAGTTATTTTCAATTCCAGCATACGATGTCCACGACAACACAGATCTTTTCTTCAAAGAAGCTCCTGATGGTGTAAATGTGATCATAGCTGGCTACTTCGGCAAGTACACGGAGACTCTAGCCATCATCGGTGGTAACAGTTCCGTGCAGGCCATCGACTGGGAGGGAAACGAGGTCTTCTGGAATGTTGTTAGTGGAAAAGTGTGTGCTATGATCACGTTCGACTTTGATAAGGATGGGGAGAATGAGGTATGAAAAAATATGGATCACGATCTGATAGAAATTTAGGTATCTTTTCACTCTTTTTAATTTTTTTAAATTTAATCCATAATGTAGCTGCACATACAGGTGGTAATACCTACAGTAAAAAAGTCAGGCAAAACACTGACGGGCATAACAAAATTTAAAATTATAGTAGGAGAGAGAGCGCAATTGTTTGTTCATGTTTCTAAACCAGAAAAATATTACATTAACTAACAATACAATAAGACATAGATAAAACACAAGAAAATAAAAACGAATCGAAACAGTAATTAAAAACTCAACTTACACGCATTATCGTAGTGCGTAACTACTAACTTTAATTTACTTCTAGCTTCTCATCGGCTGCGACGATTCATTTATCAGAGTTCTAAAGAACAATCAGTTCATTGCCGAAATCGCTGAGACTGGGCCGGTACTGTGTCTGTCTCCGGTCAACGAAGTAAGGTTCGCGTATGGTCTTGCTAATGGCACAATAGGAATATACGAGGAGGGCATTCGACTGTGGCGAGTAAAGGTATTTAAGTAAACAGTCTATAGAGTGTAGTAATATTGAAATAAACTTGTACTAATATGATACTTTTCTCAGTCAAAGCAAAATGCGCTTGCCCTTCAATGGTCAGGCGAAACCCTCGCATGCTGCTGGTCGAATGGTCGCGTGGACTGGCGTGAAGGCACCACGGGACTCGTGTTAAGACGGGTTCAAATGCGGGCCAATGCAGCAGCTATGTTGTTAGCAGACTACCGATCTGTTGGAGCCCCTGATCTTGTCTGTGTGTCGGATAGGGGCGAGGGTAAATAAATTTAAATTTTTGTTTTAGAGCAGGTATCCTCTCCGATCCCTAGCTGAAAACAACACTCGATTCGGAGTTTTCTATAAGGAATTTTTAAAGGCAGTTGCTGGATCCTATGACTATGACGTTAATTGTTATGACTACTCAATGTTTCTGGATTCTTAGTAGTAATTATAGGGAGCTATTTTTCAAATAAAGTGCAATAGATATCTAAAACAACTGAATATCTCAACAGTGTTAGGATATTCTCCATACCAAGAGAACACCAGTTTCAATACAGCCTCGAAGAACCTATCATCAGAAGAGGACCGTTTAGCCATCACGGAGTTATTCAACCAGAAGCAAGCCCTCATGGTGGAACTGCAGCACTATGAGGCTAATGCTGCTAGTGGTAATTCGAGTGTGGAAAGCCTGGAAAGACCAGCATCAGCCATACCTACTAACACCAGGCTGCAGGTTGCTATCCTGCACACTGCTGATGAGGTAGGTCCTAGTCTTGTGTCTACTGTTACATAACTAGGTACGTATTTCCGTCCAGAAACCTCACCAAGGACGTCCCCAATTATTTGATCAATGATAAGTGACGAATAGTACCTACTTGCAGGATGACGGAATTCAACTGCTGTTTTCCATTTTGTATTTTGGTTCTAGGGTAGTATACAACTAGCTGTATCAACAAATAATGAGACAATAGTTCGCGCAGCACTGGTTCTGGCCGAGGGTATCTTCGAGAGCGGAGAGACCTTCATTCGTCATCCTCAACCTAATCAACTGAGATCTTTGCTACATGTGCCACTGAAACCACCTCGTGACGTGCCGGTTGACGTTCATATCAAGGTTGGTGTTTTTGTAAAAGTCCTGCGTTGAAGAGCATTTACTTGCTCCCGCAACCCACAGCGTGAGTGTGCGATGGGACATGGGCATTAAAAAATCACGATTCTGACAGACCCTCAGGGCGGGAAAATACCCAGTATGATTTTCAGCTCGAAAATAAGAAACGGTTCGTCCAAATCGGAACCTTCATTACTATTTCTCCTCCAGGTAACTGGAGTTCTTACCTAGCTTTTGCAAGTCACCGAGGTGTCGTGAAGAAGCAGCACCGAGTAATGGTGCCGTGGCGCCCCTACAGTCTAATGAATAAAATACTACTCTGGTTACATGCTATTCATTATTGAGTGCGCGCGCACCCATAAATCGCTTAGCCTATTCTGACAAGCTCCAGGATAGTTTTAGACAGTCTAGTAGAGCCCTTCGGCTTGTATGAGTTACTGTACATATGTTCTAAATTGTAATACAACTATTTTGTTTTGGTAATATGCTGCGATTATTCATATTGTACTAAACATTTTTTGATACAGGCTCTCATTGGCTACCCAGACAGCGAACAATTCCACATATTCGAGTTAACGAAGCAACTTCCTAGATTCTCAATGTACCAACTCATCAATAAAGAAATTCGCAACAAGGGGAATGGCTATGTAACATTCCGTATCACAGAAAGGGTTCAAAGAATTTGTATCTGGGTAAACCAAAGCTTTCTTTTAGACGAAGAGTTGGATATTGAAACAGAGGAAACAAAGGAACTTCATATAAATTTTCTGTGTTTGAGAGACCATTCTTTTTTGAGCATGGATTTTGGGCCTGATGGATTAGTGAAGATTAGCACCCATGACATTAGGCTGGCTGGAGACCTGATTCAGAGTTTAGCTGTTTATTTGAATTTGAGTGATTTGCAGGTTAGTTCATCCTTATCTATTCTCTGTACTGAAAAATATTAAGTTTACATACTTAATATTTTGCAACACCCATCTATAGTGCTTATGGTAAACTGGTTCTTGCGAATAACAAACAGGAAGCAATAATTTTCGCTAACAAGTAAATATTTCCAATCCATATGAATCTAAAAATGTGAAATAAAAAAAAGTCACAGAAATGTACTTAAATAATTTATTAAACTTAAATTGATATTGCTTACAATCTATACTGAAGAATGAATCTCACTGACCATACAGTTCAACAAAACCAACACACTTGACCGGGTTGAAGAAGAACATGTTATTGTGGGGGGGCTCTCTCTGGCTCACTGCCTTCACTACCTCCTGACCAATTACTCCCCCAATAACAGCAGCGGCACTCGAAACTGTGCCAAATACATCTAGAAGTAAAGCATCAACAATAAAGCCAGCTGGGAGAGATAGCTCCTTGACAAGTTCATCTCTCATACGTAACAGAATTTTGGTATCCTCTTTTCTTTTAGCGGGGTCAGGGTTCCTATTGTACTCATCCTTAAATCTCAGCAGAATCTTCATGACAAAGTACGAGGGGTCACCGCGTCGTAGTCTGGAACGCATCTCTGGCTTCATCCAGTCCACAGACAGAGCATTCTGTAAGGGGACATAAATTGCTCTACGCTTTACTGTAATACTGACAGTTTCCCTAGCATTCTTCTCTGCATCGTCTGAGCCGCGTTTAACAGCTTTGTGTTGTACTATTTCTTCAGAGTACTCGTGGTCGACGAGGTCAGCGAACATGTAGCCGTACATGCCCCAAACATCGCCACATAAAAATTTCTTGTTGCTGTCACGGCAAGCGTTGTTGATACGCTCTAGCTGTTCCTGCTTAAGGCCAGTTGCACAAACAATATCAAACTCTTGAAAGAATTTATCAGGAAGGTTATCAACAGATTTCGTCTCCGATGTAATCTCCACCATTGGGTTCAAAGCCCTCGCTCTCGCCAGCGAAGCTTCTGCTCTATTCTCTCCAATTTTGTCAGGTGGAGCTAAAAACTGCGAATACAGATCTATTTCCCTTAGTTTTTCATTGTCTAACAAACACACACTTTTTACACCAGACAAAATAACATTCTTGGCAATTTCAGCGCCGAGTCCCGCTATGCCGATGATCAGAACTTTCGATGCACGTAACCTTTTCTGAGATTCCAAGCCCCATAAACGAATTTGACGGTCGTATTGTTCAGCTTCAGCTTCGGACAATTCAATATCATTGTTTTCAACCATTTTCATATACTTTCTACAAAAATTCTTCCGAAAACCCGGTTCTAAGTTTTAACGATTCTCAGAATTTGACAACTCCCGCACGCCGACGCCGACAAGTCAAAAATTGACGCGGCCGCCATTTTATTATAGAGATGTCGCATACAAATCGACTAAATTAAGTAGTCTTTATCGTATCATTGACGTTTTATTTTAGCGGGATTTATAAAACTTTTTCTGTAATTGTTTCAGTCAGTAGCTCAGTTTCCTGAAGCTGAAAAGAAACTTCGCGAGGAAATGGAGCACGTGTCACAAATAGGGGAGATGAGATCTCGACTAGCTGCAGAGACAGCAGAGCGGGCACAACTCATAACTGCATTGCTACCTGCAGCTCAAGATGCGGCAGCCTATGATTTGTATGACTAAAGAAAACTTTTAACAAAAATTTAACCGACTTCAAAACAAACAAAAACACTAGTCCACTAAAAACTGTAAAATAATCTTAGACATATTTCATTGGATGTTCTAATTTCGTTTATAATAATGACTAGGTAAAGTTAGTTCATCTGGTTAAGTCGGTGCCAAGTAGACATGTGTAAGTAAGTGAACTAAGTACCACACATTACACGGCATACCGCGCAGCCAGTGCACTGTTCGCAATCGCAATGCTCGATGCTCGAGGAATGAGACGGAGTGAGTTCGGTCGGGCCATACATGTTTGGCGCTACCACTCGATTTCCAGAATGCAACTATGACAGTATAGCAAATAATAATTAAATTTATTTGACGGCGCTGTACGTTAACGATCTTTAGCTTATCCTAATTCTCGCGCAAAAAAGTTATACTCTTTTGAAGTTTTGTTCGATAATATTTTGAAGTAGTACCTCATTATCGTTCTTTGTTATGGCCAAGGAATTGTCCTGTGCAGATAAAATAATTTGTGAGATACAAGACTCTTTACCAAGTCTTTACTCAGTATTAGCTAGCGATATGTAATTATGGCAAGTAAAAGAAAATGAAATCTCGTTTGCGATCACTTTGATGAGGATTATACGATCAAAAAGCTGAAATGTTTCTACTGCTCGCACTACAATAAATCCAATACGTTAATCTGAGAAGACAATAATAATATCAAAAGGAAACATACAACTGAAGTGTTTAGGTTAACAGAAACAGGAGGTCTGTACACGTGTAGTATATTCTCTTGGGGCCTGCAAGGGAACAAGCCGATACTGCCCCCAGTGAGCTGAGAGAACAGTAAGGCATACAAGTATGAAGGCTACCCACAATGCTAGTTTTCTTAAAAAACCTAAAACTCATGTGAAACTATTTTTAACTATATTAATAAATAAATATTGTTACGCCAGTCGCTTAGCGAAGTACGTCGAGAAACTTCGACAGAAATCTAGAATGTTCGAGACACTAACGCCATAATATAGCGGCGAGTAGCAGTACTGAGTATCTCGAGTAGCTTCTGGAATATTTTTGGCAGTGTAGGCAGTGAGTCAATTTTACAGGAATGTTCTAGAACTCATAGACCTGGGTATAAATAGATCGCAGAGGAACGCAGCCAGCAGTCTTATTTCAAGATCGGGGAGGAGTGGCATGAAAGGAACACGTATTGAAAGGGACAATTCAAATAATTCAAATTTTATAATATGGCAACCTTGACGGAAGTTCATTCGCGGGTAAATTCATACTCCTGTCATTTCAAATATGGCTGATTCGTGCGAGTGTAGATAATGGGATTGAATAGTATTTTTTCTGTTATAATTGTGAAACGTTTTATCGAGTGCCGCAAGTTAATTATTTATGTGTGAATCACTGTTTAAGATAGGCTGGACATCCACAGATATGATATTATAAGGTCAGTAAACTTTAATTTAATATTGTAGATTTTGTGGTCATGTTTTCAATTTATTTTTGTATATTTATGAAAGGGACACAACAAACAGTTATGAATGGGACGTCCCCTTCATAACTGTCTCTTTCAAGGCTGCTATTTTGTACTAGGTTTCGAATACATTTTTTACTTCTTTTTCAGATTAAAAATGCCACCTAAGAAGAGAACGCGTGTCGATGCACAGAAAATTGAAGAGACAGTTACCAATGTAATGTTTGTAAGAAAAAATATTCAGAAAGCAATAAAGTTTGGTTTCAATGTAAAATTAAGCACGAAATCGGCCACCAAACCTGTCTTTATTTTTTTACCTAATTCTAAAAATCTAAGTTTATATTTTGAAGACTGTAAATCAAACTTCATAGAGGTTGTTGATTATAATTCTATTAAAAAACAATAGTTATTTTTCAAGTGCAGTCTAAGTCTAAAAAGAGAATTGTTGATTTGTTTTTAATTTTATATAAGTGTTTCATTTCTTGTTAATTATAAGGAGACTGAATATGTGTCTTGAGAAAAGATATTAATAATTTTTAAGTTCATAATGTCTGAGAAAAACATTTTAATATTGTTGATTTCTGTTTAAGTAAAAAGTGTTTAATTATTTAAAAAAATCTTTAAGATAAAAACGGCAAGATTTAATCATGACAATAGTTCCTGTCACTTTTATATTCGATTTTACATATTTCCTCGAAATTAAGTACTGTCCCTTTCATAAATTACTGTCCCTTTCAATACAGTTCATTTATGAAAGGGACAAAATACACATTTTTTAAAGAAGCGTAAATAAACAACTAAGGTTTGATTATTGCATTCCATTTCAATCGTTTAATAATTAACGCTTTCTATTCAACTCCAACCTGTTCCAAATATTTTCTTAATCACTTACTAGGACCTCAAAATCAAAAATGTCCCTTTCATGCCACCTCTCCCCTACGAGGCGATATAATCGAAGCTTTACAAGAGAATTTCGGTGCGATTTAAGTGTTTAGTGACGAGTATTGTAGTGCGAATAACTGTGTTAATTTTTATTTGGTGTTTATTTAAGTAGTGTAGTGTAATTGGTGTTATCTATTTCTATCCCGAACCCCAGCTCGTAACAATATAAACAATAACCCAGGTGTGTTCTACATTTCTTTTTCACTTCTCCTTTCGCAGGTCTGCTGGAAGAAATTTCTTAAGAAATAAGCAGTACCTTTGTACTCAAATATTATAATTATACTTATGACTTATCCTAATGTATTTTACTGTGTGTACATAAAATAATAATAAAATAAATAAATATCGCGGATCTCAAACCATAGGGTATCCACAAATCGTTACTTTTCATGAGAGTAACTTTTCTTGTAATTAAGCTAGCTTGTTATGTTTATACACTGAAGTGTAAATAATATATGGTGTTTACACTTCTTCCTTTTTTTGAAGTCGGTTAAAAATGTTTCGTGCTGATTGATTTATACTAGCAATAGTGAACGTAGTTTCTTTTGTAGCAATAATTCTAGTTTTGTAATTAATTTTAGGAAGGAGATGTTGAACCGTTACAAGGAAGTGGTGATGCTAAATGAAGAACTTCTCACAGGATGCTATATCAGACGTTCTACACAGGAACAAGCAGTTACAGCTTTGAAAAGTTTGCATACGATTTTGCAACAGGCTGTTAGGCTCAGAGGTACCAAAATTTAGACCTTTAGAAAGCAAGAGATTGACTTGCCAACCGAGGGTCATGTCACCAAGCTATTTCCATTAATCTTACTAAAAGTGTAAATGCGAATGTTTGTGAGGATAGCCGGATGTTTGTTACTTTTTCACGCAAAAATTACTGAACGGATCTGAATGAAATTTGGTAAGTAGGTAGCTGACATCTTTGAATAACACATAGGCTACATTTTATGCCGGAATTTCCACGGGATCGGTATTTACGACGGGAAACCCCTCCCACGCGAACGAAGTCGAGGTCAGAAGTTAAAATCTATTGGCCCTTTTCTCCTGCTTGTAATGAAGTCGGTTAGTTTTAGAGTGATCATAAATCATAACTTTATTTTATTTTCAGTTGGTAAATATGGCAAGGCTGTAGTAGCAGCAAGTAGGAAAGCAGTGCAAGACAACAATATTGAGGCGCTTATCAAGATCATACAAGTTGGGGACTCCACAATGAAATAATTAATGTATTTAAATGTTGTACTAATGTATTTATTTATTTATTATATATAATTAAAATTATAATCAGTCGTTTTAAATAACAGATCACTATGTCAAAAGAAAACGTAAGAATACCTAATCGTTAAAAATGAAAATGTATACTTGAAAAACCTCATACTATTTACATACATTTATTTAGTTAATGTAACATGTAATTTATTTAGTTTTCAAAAACAAAATTTAATAATGATGTGTATTCTTTATTTTATTAAACATTGTACTTTTCACTAAACGTTAATATTATGAAGCACGGCGATTAACATGCTTTAACAATTAATGATAGGTGGTTTAGCAAAACATGGTTTTCAGGCGACAAAAACTTTCACTGCCACAGTTCGCTATATTTACTTGTATGTGCCTTAAGTCGTGACGGACAAAGAAATCTTGCATAGTTACAATCAAACATACATACAATATTGTAAATGTGAATGTTTGTGAGGATGGTATGATGATGATATAATTTATACATATTGTTACGCCAGTTGCTTAGTGAAGTACGTCGAGAAACTTCGACATAAATCTAGAATGTTCGAGACACTAACGCCATCTAGCGGTGAATAAGCAGTACTGTGTATATCTAGTCGAGACACTAACGCCATCTAGCGGCGAATAGCGGTACTGTGTATCTCAAGTAGCTCTGGAATATTCTTAGCCGTATAAACAGTGAGTCAATTTTACAGGAATGTTCTGGAACTCATAGACCGGTGTATAAATATATCGCAAAGGGGCGCAGAGAGTCAGTCTTATTACGAGGCGAATACGCGATATAATCGAAGCTTTACTAGTGAATTTCTGTGCGATTTAAGTGTTAAGTGACAAGTGTTGTGGTGCGAATATTTGTGTTAAATTTTTATTTTGTGTTTAATTAATTAAAGTGTTAATTTTGGTTTAATTGGCGTTAATTATTTCTATCCCAAACCCCAGCTCGTAACAATATTAATGGATGTTTGTTACTCTTTCACGCGAAAACTACTATACGGATTTGAATGAAATTTGCTAAGTAGGTAGTTGACATTCTGGAAAAACAAAGGCTACTTTTATCCCGGAATTCCTACGAGATCGGGATTTACGCAGGAAACCTCTCCCACGTGAACGAAGTCTCGGGCAGAAGCTTATCAAACAATAATTTGCTTCGTAGCATAATGCACATCATCAGCACTAATATTTAATAGCAGTCTCGGTTCAGCCGGCTTGGGTTCTAGCAGCAACAGTCGTAACGCGGCCAGTCGGGTGCATATAGCTTGCGCTTGCGATGGAGTGGGCGCGCGAATAGATGGGGCGGTCTTGTATGGCCGGCCATCGAGGGACACTATGGCCGCAGCTGTTTGTAGAGCGCGCGAGAGTGTCGTTTCGTCTGAACCAGTTCTTTCCACCTGAAAGTAAACAGAATACCTTGATTGGAGAAAAAAAAATTCAATTGAAAAGGAGACAGCGATATACAACGTGTAATTTAAAGGGTACATACCAAGTTCACGGCTTATTTAGATGATAACAAACGATATGGCAAGGGTTTTGTAATCCTATGTCTACATATGTGAAACGTATTACAAATTTCAATACAATACCAGAGACCAACATTTTCAAATAAAGAAGAACGAACAGAATTATCGTGTTATTAGCAAGTGACATGAAAGTTATTGACCCTTGTAGCGCTGTGACACGTTTGTTATGATTGGTATTCAAGAACTATATGAAACCAATAATTTGGTATTGATTCTTTGAGTCAGTTATTTTGTGCTGAAACTGTGCATAGAGACTCCATACCAGATGTTGTTGTCAGCCCTTTTGGATAGATATTTTGTTTGTTTGGAAATCAAATTAGTGACTTTTAGCACAGCAGCCTGATCACTTAGGCATTGCAATAACACCATGCCAGTAATTTAGAATTCGTGTTGACTTTTGTATCCATCCGTACTGTAACGCCTGCCCAACATAGCACGAATTTATACAAATCCATACTAATATTACAAATTTTCCCTGAGTCCAAGAGTCTCCCTGTTACGGTTTGACAGCTAAACCGCTGATTCAATTTCGATATTATTTGGCATGGAGACAAATGATAATGAAGATGGCAGGGGTCAAACAGGCCACTTATAAAAAAATCAGTCACTAGAGCCTGATATAGGAGACGAAAGTTTATATGTAAGCTAGCATATTTTCAATAGTGTTACCTCAGCAGCCACAGCCCTTAACATGAGCCTCTCAGCAGGCGAGCAGTTCCTGATAGCTCGCACAGCCGCACTGGAGGCAGCTTCACCCAGCGCTTGCTGCACCTCCTGGAGCCCTGCCCCGCCAGGCCCGGCCAGTTCCAACGCGCGCGAGCAGAGGGCAAGCGCTCGCCGGGCGTCCCCTGATACCGCTGCTACTTTTCTGGAAGAAAATGGTAAGTTTAGATGCAGGTCTTGGCCCCATAATGTTATTCCACTGTTTTTATTGATGTTAACTAGCTTTTGTCCGCGACTACGTTCGCGTGGGTGGTTTTTCCCTTGTAAATCCCAATCCCGTGGCATTTCCCTGAATTATAATGTTATGAGGAACCCTCAATTAAAATGTTAGACCTTTACGTCTATTGCAGACAATTTACGACAATGGCTATATAAACTGATGCGGTAGCGGCCCGACTTGCCGCAGACCTGACAAGGGATGTTTCAAATCAACTGCAATAACTAAAGTATGTGTCAAACGACGTTTGTCGATACACTCCACTTGATAAAATACATCTAATTCACTAATTTTACTATCCATACTACATTTCACCAAACAACCACCTGCATTTAATAGGCTATTATTATATATGTTTGGCAAAACTGTTGTGGTTCCTCCAAAAAAGCAACTTATCAAGATTTGAAGTTGATTAATTTATTTAGATAATATTACAATTATTACATTACAGAATTCAAGTAACAAATTATTGAGATATACAGCTTGACGACATTCTACTTGCATAGGTTGATTTTTGTGGTAGCTGGCTGGGGAAAGCTAGCTACCATGTAACATAGTTAGGCCTATTTACTAAAATTGAAATATAATATGTATAAGATTATGTCGCACTGAGTGGAGCTAGCCTGACTTTATTTATATTACACATTGTCGTGCATGTCGCATGTCGTTCGCGTCTTTATATAATGTTTATGACAAAATTTCGACTATTTAACATTTTCGAAGCGTCAATAGCCTTAAAAGCTAAGTTATAAGGTCTTGTGACCGAGAGGTCACGGGTTCGAACCCTACCCATTACACTATTGCCGTGAACTCACTCCAGACACAAGCAAATTTAGCTTAGTTGGAGGGGTTAACAAGATAGTGAATTCTACCCATATTGCTAGTTCTCTTTTTTTATTAAAAGTTACCCTTATTTTCTGGAGCCGCGGTATCTCTTAGATGTCGAATTGTCGACCCAATGAACACAGACATGGCGATAATTTTAATTTGTATCTCTTATTTTTTCTTTCTTCGGTTCGATTTGAGTCCTATAGAAATGATCGCTTTGGAGCCTTGAACTTGAACAGACTCGATTTAGGTTCATTCCACAGACTTATGTCTCAACCAAACAGTGATGATGCAAAGAGTCTGTTCAAGTTCTTTGCAAAATGTAAGACTTAACTGACTGTGTTTAAATAGATTTAGGGTATGATGGGGCTGTCATACGCAGTGCGTAAAAGACCCTGTAGCGGCAGCGCCACCACACGAAGAAGCTATCTTCCAACTTCGGGTAATTCCGCTACGCCGAGGGGCTACTGTAGCGGCAGCGCCACCACACGAAGAAGCTATCTTCCAACTTCGGGTGATTCCGCTACGCCGAGGGGCTACTGTAGCGGCAGCGCCACCACACGAAGAAGCTATCTTCCAACTTCGGGTGATTCCGCTACGCCGAGGGGCTACTGTAGCGGCAGCGCCACCACACGAAGAAGCTATCTTCCAACTTCGGGTGATTCCGCTACGCCGAGGGGCTACTGTAGCGGCAGCGCCACCACACGAAGAAGCTATCTTCCAACTTCGGGTGATTCCGCTACGCCGAGGGGCTACTGTAGCGGCAGCGCCACCACACGAAGAAGCTATCTTCCAACTTCGGGTGATTCCGCCGCGCCGCGAGTCTCGTTCGGAACAGTTCGGTTTCGCCGCATTCCAACCACCAGTCCTTTGTTCGCTGTTGCGCAAGACACATGTCTAACTTGTCTCCGAGACCAACCAAGTGGCACAGAAACAGTACCTTCTTCATTCCCAAAGACATGCAGCACTGTACCCACGTCTTCTTAAGGCAAGATCACGTGCGAAAGTCCCTAGAGCCACCTTATGCTGGTCCCTACAAGGTACTGAGAAAGAGGGACAAGTACCTACTATGAAGTTGAGGTACGAGGCAGGAGCACCAACATATCGCTAGATCGCTTAAAGCCAGCTTACGTCACTCAAGATAGTCAAGGGGACTACTCAACCACAGATCCAATCCTTCCAAGCGACTTAACACCACTATCAGCCAACGAGCCACTGAGACACACACGCAGCGGAAGAAGAGTACGCTTCCCTGACTTTTACCGACCGTAGTCACGGTCTCGCATACAGCGTCTGTTAGCAACAGAGTCTGTTACATTGTTCTGAGATCTCAACTACCGTTTAATAAATAGCAATAGGATAATCGCTAATTGCAAGACTCTTGCGAGACTCTCGTTTGGGCAACACTAGTAGCGGCAGCGCCACCACACGAAGAAGCTATCTTCCAACTTCGGGTGATTCCGCCGCGCCACGAGTCTCGTTCGGAACAGTTCGGTTTCGCCGCATTCCAACCGCCAGTCCTTTGTTCGCTGTTGCGCAAGGCACTCACGCGCTAGCTTGCACTTAACTTACCGCGCTCGCTCGTAATAATTAAAATCATTTCATATTGTTTAAATTCGCTTTGCTTATTATCTAGTTACTTGTTTTATATTCTTCTATCTTCCTAACTAGTGTCTATATTATTCTTGTGCTTCTTACGCTTGGTGTAACCGTTTAACTTTGAACATTTAAAATATAACCGTTGTTCGTGACTCTAGACTTTTATTTGGTGGACTAATACCTACAACCCCAATAAAAAAAAGAAGAGACTACAGAAAAAGAAAACATACCTAGCAATAAGTTGTACAGCATCAGCGGTAACATTAGCTCCGGCCAGCCTCGTAGCCACAATATTCTGTAGTTGCGTATGAGTGTAAGGTGGGAATGTCAGTCGTGTGAGACCAAGACGGGAGGCGACTCTGGCGGCCAGAGCTCTTTCAGGAAGGTCCATAGTGTTAGCCACAGCTAGTACGGTAAGCAAGGCAGTGTTGTGGGCCGCCCATTCCATTATACTGTACAGGACGTCTTGGCGACGCGTGCAGAGGGCGTCTAACTGAAAAAATGCAAGGTATATTGGTTAGATGAGTATGTATTTGTTAGTATCTCTTAGTTTTTCAAGACGTTTTGCATAGCTCGGAACTTAGTTGGCTAATCTCGCACAATGGGCAAGATAGTACAAAAGCTTTTCTGAATCCTTCTTAACCTAAAACTATGTGTTGCATAGTGAGGACGCCATACAACCGAGCAGCATTTCAATCCAGTACGAACAAGGCATTTAAAAAGATAGATCTTAGTTTTAGGTTTGCGAAAACTTAGCATTACACAAAACAAAACTGAATGTCTTTGAAGCTTTTTTAATAAAATTCAGTTAAGTTTTGAAAAGTAACCATAGTTTCATGCCTCACCGCGCAGTGGTTATGACGTTTTGTTAGTTCCTGGCAACTACAGTAGGTACCTATTGTTTCTAGTCTAACCACTTTTTTTTTAAAGAAAGTTTTGGTAAATGATGTTGATTTTTTGGAGATTATCAAATATATAGATTTCAAACTGGGTATGCATATTAACTGGAGAAAAATTATATTAATGATAAATAAAAAATGTAGATATATGTACCTCATCCACAAGCAATACTGTAGGTGTCCTTCTAGGGCCAGGATTCGTAAACCTTTTTTCTAACAATGCACAGGCCTGCTCCCAGACCACTGATTTGCCTGTAAAGTTAAATTATGTGAATAATATCGACCTTATGTAAGTAAGTTTTAGAGTTTAAAAAATCCATCGAAATGAGCATTTAAGGCCTGTTTTATCATTGGGTTCCATACAAATTGTGTGTATTTGGATGTCGTGAAACTGAACTTCATAATGTTAGTAAGAAGTAAGACAGTGGGATGTATTATTGATGTATAAGCTATCATAAAAAAAAACTATACTAAAAAAATACATAAACTTGCAGTTAACCACCTTTACTTAAAGACACCTAGGTTATAACAGATTCCAGCGGAGAATTC
Organism: Tholera decimalis; assembly: GCA_943138885.2. Lineage (NCBI taxonomy): Eukaryota > Metazoa > Arthropoda > Insecta > Lepidoptera > Noctuidae > Tholera > Tholera decimalis. Next base: position 32,565,616 of record OW964560.2, read on the forward strand.
CACTTGAGTATCAATAATGGGTATTTCTGACCCAACATGGGATGGAAAAAAATATACTAGCCAATAATGCCTTACCAGTCAGCTGTTTGTATATCTGCACATAAGCCTGCCTGGGTTCTGCGATCCTCATGCCATTGACCTCAACTAGCTGGAAGTCTGGCAAGTCTTCTTCTTCCTTCAAGTACCTTAGAGCTGAAGACACCGTGGCTGTCTTGCCTGTACCTGGTACACCTGATATGTACATGCACCTGTAGAAATCAGATCTATTAATACTTCATGTTTAGCAATTGATATTGTAAAGATAAGAATTTTGTAGTTAATTAATAAGATGTTCCTATTCTAAACATACAATGTTTTAACATAACGTAATATTTTATGTTATAACTATTTATGACTAGCACTTCACCCGCGACTTTGTCTGCGTGGATTTCGTAATTATTTATAGCCTATAAAACGCTCAAATAGTGCACCTTACTATCAATGAAAAATGTATACAGTTGGATCATTCATTTCCGAGATTTCCGTAAGACTGAGCTCTTTTTTAAAAGGACTCAGTTGCTAGTTATTTTTAGGAAAGCTAAGTTTTTATTTAAAGGGCTTAGTCTTGAGTTCTTTTTGTAAAGAGTGAGCTGTTTTAAAAGACTCAGTCTCGAGTTCTCTTTGGCAAGACTGGAGTCTATTTCAAGAAAACTAAAAACTCAGAGAGGCTTGAGCTTTTACTTATTCTTTTTTGACTTGAGTCTTAAAAAAAGACTCGAGTCTCAATATTAGGACTATAAAGACTCAGTTCTTTTACAACACTAGGTACAACTCTAGCACATTCACTCGATGACGCGCTCGCACGTAGGTCACGCGGCGGGCAAAACAATCTCAACTCTCTGTGTACGGACTTATGGTACATTTCTTCTCGTTACAAACAGCTGGTATTATTATTAAGATTTTGTAGGCTATTATAGAGTAGGTATTTTCACTTTTTTATTAGAGTGATGTATCTGTTACGAAGTAACTATTTAGTAATCTGTGGTAGTAGGATGTGGTAGTTCCCCCACTAAGCCCCCACTATGTTCCCTTTCATTGTTTTAAGAGCAGTGGCATGGGTTAGAACCAATTCTTAAGTTGAGTCTGTACCAACGAATTAGGAATGATATAGAACACGAACTCGGCTCAAAAATGGTTCCACGCAAATTACAATCAAGTAGGCGGGGTGAAAAAAATACAATCAAAGCGCTTCTCAGTCTGACGTGCGCTCAGTGACAGACCCCGGAACCGTGTTGATTAGTGAAAAATCCAAGAAAAAGCTTGTTTCTGAGGGATAAAAATGACCTCCTGCATAGTAAAGTGGTGTAAAAGAGGGAAAGAAGAAAGTAAAAAACTAACTGGGATAACTTATCACTCGTAAGTAAAATAATTTCGTGGTTTATTTTCGTATAGACGACCACGAATTGTCAGGATTATGCAACAGGTAGCCAGCCAGTTTTTAATACCTTACTATTATATATTTTATATTAAGAACAGAGTTTTATAAATTGGATGGATTGGTTTGCCTGTGTGTTTCTTATTTTCATTCCCCAAAAAAGAGATTCGACGACTACAGTGGATTGCAGCAGTCCGCTTAGAAAGAAGAGAGGATGACTGGTTATCAACTAATGCCAGTAGGGTTTGCTCTAGAGATGCGCCGAATGTAGGTTCAAACGAATACGAATGTTCGGCCGAATATTCGGTCCAAAATGTATAGAACAAAATATTTAACCGAATCATTCGGTTCAATTCTGCGCGGTAAATAGGTTTCATAAATTTTATTTAGCGTATATGTATAGTAGTAAAAAAAAATTAATTTGATTATATACATATTTTAATACTTGTGTTGGTTATTAAAGATAGTAATTATTATATTCTAAAAGAAAAAGATTTTTCTGAAAAAAGTTGTTACTCAAAGCAGTGTTCTTAAAATTGTTAATTTCTTAGAAATTTAATCAAGTTTAATTTATTGGGTAAATGTAGAAAGGCAGATATTTATTTAAATTGATTGTTAAAGTTAATCTTTTTATTATATCAATAAATAATTGGTACAAAAACTTTTTAACAATAAATTAAATTAACTTCCAAAAAAAACATGGCAAAGGGAAAAATAACTTTAAGTTACATTTTTTGTAAATTATAATAATAATAATTCACGGGAAACTGTATTCCGTTGGAAGACATTCCTATTTTGAACTGTAGTTCCGCAATTAATAAAACTACGCCCGGATTCAGACACAAACTCCAGGATAATGAAATCAGTAAAAAAGTTAACACGGAAACGGAAAACTGTTTGGTCTTGTCACAAACATTAGATGGGAATCATTTACTACCGAAAACAGTGGAGCTGATTATTGGGTACATTGGAGGGTTTGTATCAAGAAAAATACAGACAAAATTGGAATGTCATAGCTGCCTCAAATTGTTACGAGCTGATGAAAAGCTCTACTTTCATAAATTAATATCTTTAAAAGAGAATGGGGGATTAGTTTACCCTTCTGTTCTAATATATAAGATCTGTTTTTCGACAGAGACACTGCTCAGAGAACTTTTAAAAATAATAAATAATGAAAAAAGTTTGACCAGAGCAAGCAATGTGCGTGTTTTGACAAGCTTTTCAATATAATATAATATAAAATAGTAGAAAAGCGTGATATTATGATGCCTATGAGGCAGAGTCATGACCATGATAGAAGCTGCCATACCATTTTATTCATAAGAGCTGTAATTGAAGAATTTATTGCTTGCATTACATGGCAAAAAATGAATCTATTTTACATTCAAATCGCCACAAACTACCTAAATAAATTAGTGATTTTCCGTGGAACGTAAAAAGTGTTTTATTCGCCTACCTGTTTTCCCAGTATGGAATACAGAACGCGAATGGCGTGACATTCATACAGGGTGCTGATTTAATTACCTGCATCCTTCTAGGATTTGAGTCAGTCCATGCAATGCATTAATAAAAAAAATAACACCTTATTTATTTTTTTAATGTCCCTATTTTTTCAAACAGAGACAGCGTGGCTGGTGAACTTATTGTCGGTATTTACCGACAGACAAAAACAATAATATATTTAATCTCGCTTTCGCGTAAGTTCGACGTCCTGCGGTGTGCACAGCATTTCGTGAAAAATTCGGGTAAATCCTAATAACTTTATTTAAGGATTGCTTAAGTATACAAATTTTAAATCTCGTTTAATGTGTTTTATGTTATCAGTAGGTATTACAACACGTTGAAACAATGTAGGTAATTAAATCAACACTCCGTATATGAGCTGATAAATAGAGCGAGCCAATATTCAGGAGATTTTTCTGTCCATTTTACTAAACAACAAAGTTTTGTTCTGAGTACTTCGAGTACAGTCACCCCTTAAATTTTGGCTCGTACATTTTAAAAACCACCTTGTATATTAAATTTACTTTACTCACACATTATAATATATATAATGATAATATATATATTATAATGTGTATATATATATAATGATATTATAATATATATATACATTAATCTAGTGTCACAGCTTATAAGCCTAACGCTCTTCTGATGGGGGGTTAGCTGATCAATTCTTATCTTGTTTATGTACTTTAAGAAATTAATATGAAATTCGGTAAGTAATAAAATAACTGTTTCGTTTCCAAAATTATGAAGCTTTACACTTTTTGTAAACTAAAGGTAAAGAGGTTTAATATTAAGAGCGCGTATAAAGCAAAATTACCAATTTTCTATTTGATTTTACATGAAAAATTCCAGACCAAATCTTAAAATAAAAATATATGAATAACTACATCATATTTTCAAGGGCTCTCTCTGATCAAAAACATAAAATAATAACATTTCCTTGGTAGAAAAAAATCACGAAATAACCTCTAATTCTCATGTTTTTCCGTTTTGTACTCGATATGGTAATGCCTATTGCGACAAAAATTTGATAAATAATTATATTTAAACAAGAGTAAAGGCTTTGCTTAGGCATTTTATGTAATTCCTTTTAGTTTTGGATTTATTACGATAAAACACTTTTGGCGCATACTACGTTTTTATTCCGCGCAAGAAGTCATCTTCCGTCGCTCGTTGCGGGAGCTTCAAGCATATTTCTATTTCACACATCAGTCGCTACCGCTCTGTTGAGACGAGAGGACCACGCTCAAGTGTTTTAGCTGCGCCGAGTTATAATCATTTCAATCGTAATTGTTGTTGTTGTTCGAACTAAATAGTGAAATGGAAAACAAAAAAAAACATTGAAAGAGAACTAAAAAAGTTACAAATTGACAGGATGGCTAATTGTCGAAGGTAAGTTTGTGAGTTACTTGTTTGTTATATACTGAAAAAATAAAAATACATTTTATACTTTCGAGAAAGTTTATGCAGGTGATTTTAGATTTTATTTTGAGAGACACAAGATCTAAATTCGTTTACCTACGCACTTTCGTGGGCCGAGTAGGTAACTAGACATAATAATATGTGGGGACATTTCACACACGGCTGTCTGACCCCAAACTAGGAAGACCCTGTACTATGGGTGTCAGACAGCTGATATACATAGACAAATATATTTTTAAATACATACATATATAGATAAACAACACCCAGACACGACGATATCAAAAATTCGTGGTAGGTACTTTATTAGATTATTAGGATAATAGGTAATAAATTACATTCATAATAGGTAGCTATTTACTTTTGCTATTTTGTTATGTTATTCTTCACGATACAATTTTATGATCATTTTCCCATAATGTAGGTAGTTATGAGATCTTCTAAAAATCTAGATACACGGATGGACAACAATAATGATCTTGCGAGTATCCTATATAAAAAAAAAAAATATCTACCTATACCACTTCTTATTTAATATTTCTATGGTCACTCGTAGTCGTAGGTAACGCGGGCAGAATAGTATATGCAAAATAAACACAAGCTTTTAGTTGGTATCCGTGTTTGTTCGATAAAATATATTTATATCGATTACGAACCTATTTAAGTATGCCCATTAGGTATTTAAACCCTATTTTTGTAGATCAATTTATTGTGGACGTGATTGTATAACAAGGAATTTGTTTTGAAATAATATTTTATTTTCAGAATGTGGCCACCTCGCTCGCCAGATTTAAACCCATTGGACTTTTTTACTGGGGCTGTTTAAAGGAGGTAGTTTATAAAGAAGAAATCACATCAGTTGAACAGCTGCGACAACGCATACGTTCGGCTGCTGACGAAATATCGTCGGCAGGATTTGCGCGCCGATTGAGACGGTCCTTCATAAGAAGGTGTAGAGCGTGTATAGCAGCTGAAGGAGCCCACTTCGAACATCTTGTATATTTTCTTTTTCAATAAATTTGTTTAATTACTAATGTCTTTTATGGTGTCAACAAACCCATAGTGATCAATTTTTAAGGAAATTCTCATTCTCTTTGAGTCTAAAATTAGTTACAGCAGTGTTAAAGTAATTTAATTTTGAAATCAAATTTGTATAAAAATTCTCCTTTAAGATTCGAACAGCAATAACTTTGTACTTTATCAAGATACTGGTTATTATTATACCATTTTAGAATTTGCATTAAATAGGCAATTATCTATACTTATAATAAATCTGTAGAGAGGTCAATTCTGTACATGAAATATATTTTTCAACAGTATTATAGATTGACATATTATATTTCCCTACTAAATTACGAAAGTTAATCTGTGTGTTACATCTAAATCACTGAACCGTGAGGAAGGACATAGGCTACTTTTTTTTACGAAAAACGACGGAAACGTGGACGAAGTCGCGGGCAACAGCTATCTATGCTAATATATAAGGCTGAAGAGTTTGTTTGTTTGTTTGAACGCGATAATCTCAGGAACTACTGGTTCGAATTGAAAAAAATATTTTTAATTAAATACTCAATTTATAGAGAAAGGCTATAGGCTATATATATCATTACGCTAAGGCCAATAGGAGCGGAGCACCAATGAAGAATGCTTCAAAATCGGGCTTAAATTTAACGTTAGCCCAAAGTAACTATTCCACGCGGACGAAGTCGCGGGCAAAAGCTAGTCTAAAATAATGAGCCACCGCAGTGTAGTACATTTTTTTTCGATATAGTCTGGCGGGAATAATTCCGAATCATTCCCGTCGTATACTTCGGAAGTATTCCGAAATATTCCGAAACTTTGGGAATATTTCAACTGCCAAAAGAAACCAGGAAAATCGACCTTTGAAGTCGGTTAATATACCAAAACCTGCTCCTACCTAAGTATAACAAATACTTTTCTGAAAACCGCATCAAAACGTGTTTGCTTGCAAGGTTTGCCTTTAATTGTTTTTATTGGCTGGGCTATTAAACGCGTTAAGTAGGTAGGTAATGATTAATACCTACCCATAGGTCGCATACGACTCGCGAATACTCGCGATGCGTACAGAGCTACATACAAACTAACCAAAAACATAGGTAACCCTTTTTCAAAAAACAAATAAAATATGCTAGGCCTGGTTTTTTATTCAACTACTGACATTTATAAAAATAGCATTCAATTTCGAAATAAGTAGAGTACCTACCTAGAAACAAAAGAATAAAAATCCTGTTAATCGCAGGCTAACATATCTACCTATAAAAATATCAACATATACTTAATCAATCCCATTTATAATAAAACTAGTACTCACGCGGGGCTTCGCTCCCGTGGATTGTATCACGGTAAAAACATAACTCTCCTTTTTTGCAGTCGCGCAAAAAGTAGCATATAACCTTCCTCAAGCTTCAAGCTATTTCCATACCAAATTTCATCCAAATCCACCCAGTACTTTCGAAGATTAGCGCGTTCAAGCAAACAAACAAACAAACTTTTCCGCTTTATAATATTAGTATAGATAAACATTTATATTTTACTCTTGTATCGTACGTAGTCTCGCACTGAACAATAATTAACCCACCCACCACACAACAAACAAACACGTTAATTTCGATTGAATTATTCGGGCGAAATATTCGGAAACATTCGATTGCGGGGTACGAATCTTTCTCGCGGGGGGAAAACTTCTCCGGGGAGCATCTCCCCTCTTACCGCACCCCGCTCCGCCATCGCAGCGCGGCGGCAGCGGCCGGCGCACAGAGGGCTTTATTTAAATTCATTTTGAATAATTCTGATTTAAAGAAACTTTCCCAGAAGTATTCCGGAATTATTCCGAATTTTTCAGAAGTTTTGCAACTATAGGTACAGGGGCCCAAAATTGCGTAATTCCGTAGAAAAAAATGTTAAAATTTAAGAATAACTATTTTTTGCAATATTGATTTAGAATGTAATAAAAAATCTTGATACTGATCTGATAATACAAATATTCAGGACCGATATAAAAAAAAAAAAAACAAAATGAAAAAAATATCACCAATTTTAGAAATGGTACCTAATTTTGTAAGAGTAAGTACGATTTTTATTTAAAATATTAAAAATATCAATAATTTGGTCTTCCATGGGCATATGACGATATAAGTGGGGTAAATGATAGATATTATCTGGCCAATCGACAGTTTCAGAGTTATTCATTATTTACGCCACACCAAAATCACGCGCCAAAATAATATTATATTATACATAATATAATATTACCTTTTGGTATTGATTTTATATTGATTCGTGTTCAGTATCAGTGGTATAGTCACCTCCTACTAACTTACTATTTACGTATTATTCGCGTACACATAATAACATTTCGTAATATTGTATAACGCAGTCATACTTTGAATACAGTTGTTTCATCTGAATATTATACGTATACTTACTACAGAAGATACGCGTCGAGCGAGCGCGTAGGTACACGCGCGATCGTATTCGATGTGAGGAGCGGGTAGGGCAGTGCGGGTGAATTCTAAAATTTTGCTGGCTTTAGGCGCGCTCTTAATTTATAATACTTGAGTTCATAATAAATGACTGACTCCTACTGCCTACTGCATAACATCATCCTCGCCACTAGATGTCACGAAACAATCCATCTCGTTCGCACTCGCTTGATTCGATAATTCAGCTTCACTCTAACATTGTCTTACTAAATAAAATAGCGCCCCAAATGAATGAATTGACAGATCCATGCGCAGAAAATAAATTTAGCAAAATATTTTGTTTTGTTTGTGCGCGTGTTGCATTCGTATTATCAGTTTAGTGGTCTGAGTTTGGGACCATGTTTTAGCGGGTTTCGTTAGAGAGTTATGATTCTATATCTTTCCTAATTCGTTGGTCTGTACTCCACCACAACTACCCAATATACATAGTATTTTATGTTCCAAAAACCAACCACATATGTTGTATAACTAACTACATATCGTCGTGGATAAATACCGCATAACTAACATTTTCAATAAGAGCGAATTTTAGCAGAATTAAATTTACAAAAAATTTTTTGCAAAAAATAAAACCGATTTCCATATCAAAGCACTACAAACCCAAAAATAACTTTAATTTCGGAAGTCGGTGTTATTGGTTTTGGATTTTCTTTTTTTTTCACACCGCCTTCCGAAATTAAAGTTATTTTTGGGTTTGTAGTGCTTTGATATGGAAGTCGGTTCTATTTATTGCAAAAAAAAAATTTTTCATGCTTTTTAGTGGGTCGGTTTGTAATTTATCTAGTTACAAAAGCCATAATGTCAACAACTTATCACCTTTTATAAAATATTGCTTTTCCCGATGCATAGCCGTTAATTTTTGAGGAGTTCTCCTGGTACTTGACCATCAGCTCTACATCACCATATGTATTGTGACAAGCATAAAGTGTTTAACATCCGTACTCAAGTAATCGAATCGCAATCCACGAAATACTTATTATTGAGGAGTTTCAGTGGCCATCTGTGATCTTCATCATCAGTTTAACTTCCCCAAATGGTACTATTCGGAAGCAACTGCTCAAGGTACTAAAAGAAATACCCAAAACGCTATAGGTGTGCCTATAATATTTGAAGAGTTCCCTCGATTTCTCTAGGATCCCATCATCAGATCCTGATTTCGTAACAATGGGACCAACTAGAAAGTATATCCATTCAAACGCAAAAAGAATTTTTCAAATCGGTCCACCCGTCTCCGAGTTATGAGGTAACTACATGTTTAAAAAAAAAAAAAAGAGTTCAAGACGAATTGAGAACCTCTTTTTTTTGAAGTCGGTTAAAAATAGGCCTTATTGAAAATATTAGTTATGCAATATTGCACTATCCCCGACAATATGTATATGTTTCAAATAATAAATTGTTAGATGCATGCAGTGTTGTGACAATGGTGAATCCAAGAACTTCCAAGATGGCATACTGTGTGGAACTTTACCATGTTAGATGGGGTTGGCTCTCCAAATTTTTCTATGCTATGACTCTCTGTGTGCTCAGTCATCTGTCATCATTCTTTAGTGTGAGGCTGACATGAGGCTGGTCTTACTTGTATACCACATGTATGGAATATATACATAAATAACTTATAAAACTTACCCACTAGTACCATCTAAAAGTTTAGATCTTACAAATGACAGTATTTCTTCCATTTGACCTTCCCTGCCTGGTAATGACTTGTTATCTTTGAGGAGTTCTGGAAACACAGAAATATGTAAATTAGCTTCAGGTCACAATTTGCATTGAGGTATTATTTAATGGAGATAAGATAGTGGCGAAATAATAACCATGGGTTGATATTCAAGATTAAGCAAAGGTTGGTATGTACAGACGCCAGCACATCAAGCTACAACAATCTGTCAAATTTCTTTAATAGATTTTAAACTTTATTGTTGAAGAAATTAGGTTCAAGGTTGATTGGGAAAATTTGACAGTTTCGGGTAGCTTCATGTGCTGGCGTCTGTACGTACAATGACCATCTTCATTTCGAAGATCCGATCGGTCATCATACTTCATGCCTGTTGCATGTTAAGCTGTTGGTCCTGGCGGTCATATGTACATCTTTAAAATTTGTTATGGGAAGCCAGAAAATCTGACTTCAGTCCTGCCAAGGGTTAGTGTGTTTAAGGGTATTATGTAGAACACTATAACTCAGCTATGCAGTAGTTAGACAGGAAAACTATTCAAATATAGTTGGGAAAAGGCTAAGAATCATATAAAAAAGGTATTCAAAGTTTTACACACAAACAAATACACCCATGCACACAGTTACACATACACAAAACACATTACTCGTTTAGATTTATACATATACATGTTATTATAATTTAAGATACATTTAGTTATAAAATTATCACTGTTTAAAGCTATGGAAGAGTGGAGTCTCCTATTACAGGCACTATTTGCTTAAAAGGAGGCTTCAATCACGAACTATTGTAATTGTTTTTCCTTTAGTACTGAATAAAAGATTAAAAAGAATAAAAGTTGGTAAATTGTCTTACCATCAGTATTATCAATTGAATGTGCCCTATTATGTAAAGTTGGGGTTAGCTGACTAGTCAAGATTCTTTTAGTTATGCTGCGTTTGGGTGTCTGTGCTGGTGTTCTAGTTTTAGGTGTTTTAGGAGTCCTTGGTGTTTTTGGGGTCCGAGGAGCTGGTTTGAAGTCATCGTCACTCTCTGACATTTTATTGACTGCCATTCTAGGAGTTCTCTTCACTGGAGAAACTTCAGGTTCCTCATAATTAATAGTTGTTTTTACTCTAGCCCGTCTGGTAGTAGGAGTAATTTTTTCTTCATCTTCAAACAATAAAACCTTCCTGGGAGTCTCCCCATTCAATATTTTAGATACAGACGGCTTTCTTTTCGGTGTAGTGGGTACATGCTGCCTTATGATCAATGTAGGAACTTCATCATCTGAATTTTCTTTCAGCTCCATAGACAACACATCTTCAATGTTATTTTTTGACAACTTTTTAGAACTCTTTGGTGTATGTGTTGCTTTTTTAGTTGTTGATTTTGGAGTAGACTTTTTTGGTGAATCTTTTTCGTTTTTGTCAGCTAATATTGCTCTTTTGAGAAGTAATTTTGTGCCGTCATTTTTACTGACACTCCAGTTCTTTTCTGAGATTGATACTCGACTCATTCTTTTGACTAAACTGGTTGGTGTTTTTGGTGTGGTTGTCTTTGATGGGGTTTTATCAGGAGTACTTAATAATGCTATTGCTTTTCGTTCTTGTTCCAATACTGGTTCAATTTGTACTTTGCGTTTGCTCATGGCCATAAGTCGGTATCTACATATGTAATGGTATGGCTCGTTAATCATTTCATCCATATCTTTTGTGATTGTCAGAGTAATGGAGCATTTCTTGTAGAATGTTTCAATTGACACATCTTGGTTGAAGGGACGATGGTCTTCTATTACCTGCAAAATAATATTTAATTCATAAGTTTCAATATTTGAACATTCTGATATTACTTAAAAAAAGGAGATAAAATTGTATGTCTATAGAGGTACATTTATATAGGTACTAATGATCCTATTATAAAAAATATTTCATTGATAGGACACTACTACTATCTTCACTATGCTACGGATTCCGTGAGACAATCGTCCGAAGTAAAGCCACAAAAAATGTAAACCAAATAAGAAACAACAATCTCACCTCTTGCCTATAAAAATTAATAGGTTCCATTTTAGAAAAACACCAATTGGGTAGGTCGCTAGGCCTCGAGTACCACTGAACTTTGGCTCGGAACGGGTCTCTAGTATTACTGCCATCTTCATACAATGAGATAATGCGCGCAGCATCACAACCTGCCTCCGTATCCGGTTCCGCTGCATCGGCGTTTGAAATAAGAACACAATCTCCAATACCAGCTATGATGTTTTCAAACTGAAACTTCCTGAGTAAAATTAAAGAACGTTTTATGCAGAAGAAAATTATTGCATTATTGTTTTGTATTTTTAGGTTAACTTACTCGTAATGGTGAAAAGATGGAGTTAAACTTTGCGGTACATGTATTTCCTCACCTAACCACGTCACCGTTTTATGTATTACTCTTCTTCTAGGCATGTTGGTTTTGTGTATATTTCTTGCTTTTCTGTTCACCTGCGATACCTACTTTGAATTACTTTGTTTGTCAAAAGTTTAATGTCAGTTTTCGCGCCAGTTTAATGTATTGGTATAGTCTATAGTCCTCGTCACGTAAGTTGGCAAGGTAGGTTTTGGCGTAGTGGAGGTAAGCTCGAGCATCGTGCACTTAGTGGAAGAAAAAAGTGCTCAATTATACTGCTTGCCATTATTGTATGGTTATTGCCATCATTTATTTTTAATCAAGTCTGTTCAGAAGAATGTTAAAGAAAGAAGAGGAATTCATTCGGTAATTCGGTATTATAAATAAAATAGATGTAATACATAAATACATTTAAAAGTGTAAAAAAAATATTTAAACAAAACACTAAAAATAATATGTTCTCGTCGTCACAATCAGTTAATAAAACTGCTTCCCATTTTATTCTTCTTTTTTCCCGGTGTCCTAAAGACAGTGACGAATTCGGAATTTCAACCTTCCCTAACTATAGTGTCTAACTGTTCTTTCTGACGTTTAAATAGTCTGCGTAAAACGGTATTTGGTCCTGGCATTGTAATCAACGTAACAAAAACTAAATTTAAAACAACAACTTGTAACAAAAAACAAAGGGTACAACTTTCGTGTACGCAAGTGTATTCGGGAGCAAATTGAACGAGAACTACTGACGCACCAATCGCGCGCTCGGAGCGGCGCTACGTCATACCCCGCGTCCCACTGACAATCGCTGACACCAACGAATTAGGAATCATATAGCACACGAACTCCGCTCAAAAATGGTTCCACGCAAAACACAATAAAGTAGGCGGAGCGAAAAAAATACAATCAAAGCGCCTCTCAGTCTGACGTGCGCTCAGTGACAGACGCCAGAATCGTGTTTATTAGTGAAAAATCCAAGAAAAAGCTCGTTCTGAGGGATAAAAATGACCTCCAGCGTAGTGAGGTGGTGTAAAAGACGGAAAGAAGGAATTAAAAATCTAACTGGGATAACTTATCACTTGTAAGTAAAATAATTTCGTGTTTTATTTTCATATAGACGACCACAAGTTGTCAGTATTATGCAACAGGTAGCCAGCCAGTTTTTAATACCTAACTATTATATATTTTATATTAAGTACAGCGTTTTATAAATTGGATGGATTGGTTTGCCTGTATGTTTCTTATTTTAGTTTCCCCAAAAAAGAGATTCGACGACTACAGTGGAAAGAAAGAAAGAAAGAAAGAATGAAAAAACGTTTATTGACACATGCCACAAGTACACACAGTAAAAAAAAAAAACTTACAAGAAACAAACAAAATCATATTATTATGAAAATAAAATATATTAAAAAAGTGAAATTGAATAGATCCAGGATGATTAATATTACTGTGTGACTCACGGATGCGCCAAATAGGCCCAGTTCAGCAAAAGCTGGACAACTAGTGCCCAACGCTGGTTTTCAACTGGTCCTAATAGTGAGTGTACGGATGTCAATCAGTTTATCATATAATATAGTAAAAATATACATATAATATAATAATAATATACATAATGTAATAAAGGAAATATACATAAAATAGAAATATAAAGTACTTTACGAATCCAATAAATATTTATATACAATACGTAATAATTATATGTGTATTTCCAGTAGTTGCACGCGCATCGCCCGTAAACACAAACATTCCACTCAAATTGACACAGCATCATATCAGGGACACATTTATATTGACCATGTCCAGTCTTCGCTGTGCGTCTATCAAATACTGTCGCAAACGTTTTCTGAACAGATTTAACGAGTTGCATGTTCTAATAGGAGGCGGCAGATTGTTCCAGATTTTTGAAGCCGCATAACGGAAACTGCCTCTGAATGCTGCCGTGCGATGAGAACGAGACGCAAGCTGCTGTGAAGTGGCATTGCAGCAGTCCGCTTAGAAAGAAGAGAGGATGACTGGTTACCAACTAATGCCAGTAGGGTTTGCTCTAGAGATGCGCCGAATGTTCGGCCGAATATTCAGTCTAAAATGTACCGAACCGAATATTTGGCCGAATCATTCGGTTCAATTCTGCGCGGTAAACAGGTTTCATAAATTTTATTTAGCGTATATGTATCCGGGGCGTATCCCCGCTGTCTCGAGAAGTCGAGGCGCGGCGGGAAGAGCTCCAGCGCGATCTCAGGGCAGTATGGAGGGGACGATTGTTGCAACCGACGGCCGGGCACGCCGCAATTGCGGCGGTAAGACCCCTCTTTGAGGAGTGGCTAGATCGGCGTCACGGCGTCCTGACCTACCGCATGATGCAGGTCCTCACCGGACACGAAAGTTTCGGGAGGTACCTGTATCTGATGGGGAAGGAAGAAACGCCTGGGTGTCACCACTGCGAGGATCGCCCTGAGGACACAGTAGAGCATACGGTGCAAGACTGCCCCGCTTGGGCAGAGCACCGAAGTGTCCTCACGGCGGCAATAGGCGGAGACTTCTCGCGCCCGGCATTGGTCGAGGCCATGCTGCGGGGCGAGACGGAGTGGGAAGCGGTCGCCTCCTTCTGCGAAGCAGTCATGCTATTGAAGGAGGAGGCGGGCCGCGTGAGGGAGAGGATGGCGTCCTCCCTCCAGCCCAGCCACAGTGGCAGACGCTCACGGCGTCGGACGTCGGCCAACGATCTCCGGCCACCGTAGGCGCGGGCATGCAGACAGCGAGTAAAGGGCAACTCGCTGTCCGACCATGGACCACGCCTGGGTCAACGGCGCGTTGTGTTCCACGCGCGCCTCAAAGAATGTCAGCAAGATGACGAGGCCCCCCCTGTAGAGGGCCGAAGCCTGCCGGGGTCGTGGGACCTATCTCATTACCATGACCCCGGAACGTAAAGGGCTATTGAAGGAATACCGTGGGTTTTAGTCAGTTCAAGTCTGACGGTCCCTCCGGCCCTGCCCGGGGTGGGAGGACTCATTTGATGATTTCACCACGTTTAAAAAAAAAAAAGCGTATATGTATACAACGTGTAATTTAAAGGGTATATAAAAAGCCGTGCACTTGGTATATATACATACCAAGTGCACGGCTTCTTTGGATGATAACAAACGATATGACAAGGGTTTGGTAATCCTATGTCTTCATGTGTGGAACTATTTAGAAATTTCAATACATTGATACCTGAGACTGAATTTTTCAAATTAAGAAGATTGAAGAGAATTATCGTGTTATAGGCAAGTGACGTGGAAAGTTATTGACCCTCGTAGTGCTGTGACACGTTTGTTATGATTGATATTCAAGAAACATATGAAACCGATAATTTCACATCAATTCTTTGAGTCACTTATTTTGTGCTGAAACTGGGCATAGAGACTCCATACCAGATGTTGTCTTCAGCCCTTTTGGATTGATATGGGGTTTCCGTTATACGTTGTAGAAATTTATTAAAAAATCTTAATTCCTAAAGATAGTAGTTATTATATTCTAAAAAAAAAAAAGATTTTCTGAAAAAAGTTGTTACTCAAAGCAGTGTTCTTAAAATGGTCAATTTCTTAGAAATATAATTTAGTTTAATTTATCACGTAAATGTAAAACAGCAGATACTTATTTAAATTGATTGTTAACGTTAATCTTTTTTATTGTATCAATAAATAATTGGTACAAAAAACTTTTTAACAATAAATTAAACTAACTTCCAA
The DNA here is from genome assembly GCA_943138885.2 of Tholera decimalis. Taxonomy (NCBI): domain Eukaryota; kingdom Metazoa; phylum Arthropoda; class Insecta; order Lepidoptera; family Noctuidae; genus Tholera; species Tholera decimalis. The sequence continues at coordinate 32,581,232 of OW964560.2, forward strand.
AAAAAAAACACGGCAAAGGGAATAATAACTTAAAGTAATTTTTTGTAAATAATAATTATAATAATTCACGGGAAACTGTATCCCGTTGGAAGACATTCCAATTTTGAACTGTAGTTCCGCAATTAATAAAACTACGCCCGGATTCAGACACAACTCCAGAATAATGAAATCAGTAAATAATTTAACACGGAAATGGAAAACTGTTTGGTCTCGTCACAAACATTAGATGTGAATCGTTTACTACCGGAAACAGTGGAGCTGATTATTGGGTACATTGGATGGTTTGTATCAAGGAAAATACAGACAAAATTGGAATGTCATAGCTGCCTCAAATTGTTACGAGCTGATGAAAAGCTCTACTTTAATAAATTAATATCTTTAAAAGGTAATTGGGGATTAGTTTACTCTTCTGATCTAATATATAAGATCTGTTTTTCCACTGCTCAGACAACTTTAAAAAATAACAAATAATTAAAAAAGTTTGACCAGAGCAAGCAAGCTGCGTATTTTGACAAGTCAATGCTTTTCAAAAATAGTAGAAAAGCGTGATATTATGAACCCTATGCGGCAGAGTCATGACCATGATAGTAGCTGCCATACCATTTTATTCATCAGAGCTGTAATTGAAGAATTTTTAAGAATTCGCTTGCATTACATGGCAAAAAATGAATCTATTTAACATTCGAATCGCCATAAACTAAATAAATTAGTGATTTTCCGTGGAACGTAAAAAGTGTTTTATTCGCCTACCTGTTTTCCCAGTATAGAATACAGAACGCGAATGGCGTGACATTCATACAGGGTGCTGATTTGATAACCTGCATCCTTCTAGGATTTGAGTCAGTCCATAAAATGTATTAATAAAAAAACAACACCTTATTTATTTTTTTAATGTCCCTCTTTTCTCTTCAAACGGAGACACAGCGCGGCTGGTGAACTTATTGTCGGTATTTACCGACAGACAAAAACAATAATATATTTAATCTCGCTTTCACGTAAGTTCGACGTCCTGCGGTGTTGCACATTACGTGAAGAATTCGGGTAAATCCTAATAACTTTATTTAAGGATTGCTTAAGAATACAAATTATAAATCACGTCTAATGTGTTTTATGTTATCAGTAGGTATTACACCACGTTGAAACAATGCAGGTAATTGAATCGGCACTCCGTATATGAGCTGATGAATAGAGCGAGCCAATATTTAGGAGATGTTTCTGTCCATTTTACTAAACAACAAAGTTTTGTTTTAAGTACTTCAAGTACAGTCACCCCTTAAATTTTGGCTCGTAAACTAAAACTGTGTGTGTAAACTAAAGATAAAGAGGTTTAATATTAATTTATAATAGTTGAGTTCATAATAAATGACTCACCGTTCGATGTTATGAAATAATCCATCTCGTTCGCACTCGCTTGATTCGATAATTAGTTTCACTCTAACATTATCTTACTAAATAAAATAGCACCCCAAATGAATGAATTAATAATAATAATTCTTTATTGGCATAAACTAAATTACAAGGATGTGAGACGCTGCCTCCAGAGCTAGGTTTGAAACCCTGTATTTCAGGAGCCAGTGACTTCTTCCAATGATGTTACAATATAGCAAGTTTTATGCAACATGGATACATTTAGAAACTATTGGTTAAAAAATTAAACAAAATAAAAAAGATAAAATAGATGCGTTAAAACAAATCAAAATAACATAAAAACTAAATGAGGATTAGGTTATATTAACATTATTGTGAAACCAAAATTATGTACATAAAATTGAATTAATTAAAATTAAATTTAAAATCCGAATAAAATAATTGTAAATGTTGTGTGTTGATGTGAGGTGTGGGTGCTTAGTGTGTGTGAGATTGTGAATGTGTAGTATTGTGTGAGTGTGTGCGTGAGGATACCAATGTAATATGTCATATTATATTATTTTAGATTCGATTGTAATAGCTTTTCAGTTTCAGTGTAGTCCAAAGCTAGAAGCCAGATCTTAAGTTTCTTTTTCACATCACGAGTCTTGAGGGAATAAATGTTGAGGATTTTGTTTAATTTACTGTAGAGGAAAGTGGCAAGGTATCGAACGGGAGCGGAGGGCTTTGTCGAGAAGAGCAAACATGTTCGCCCGCAGGTTTGCACGTTGTACTAACTTAGTTAAGATCACCCTTTTCGAGGCGTACTGCACCTCTTTGTACACGTGCAGCCTGTGGGCTCGCTACACACAAGCTAGCTACAATGCCCTCCGCGTCCAGTACAACAATGCGTTCAGGGCAGTGTTGGGTCTGCCTCGTTTCTGCAGCGCCTCGGGCATGTTTTCGGAAGCGCGCACCGACTGTTTCCACGCCACCATGCGCAAGCGGTGCGCGTCCTTGGTGCGCAGGGTGTGAGACAGCTCCAACTCTGTCCTGGCAATGATTGCGGGGAGGCTGGATTGCCTATATGTGAGACACTGTTGTGACCGGCATATTGTTAATGTAAAAAAAAATAACTTGACATTTTCTATTAGCTGTAGTTTTGTAATTTAATGTGACTTTTAATTTGGAATTTAAATTGACATTTAATTTGTATGTAATTTGATAATTTGACATGATGTTTTTTATTTTTTAAATTTATTATTATTAACTTAATTGACTTTTAATATATCTTTAAATCTTTTTTTATGTAAATTTCTCCCTTTGTATTTTAAATTAGGAAGCCGAGCAATTGTTTGAATTTTGATTTTATTTTATATGGGTCTTGGACCTGAAATAAATGTTTTTTTTTTTATTTTTATACCCGCTGTCGCTTAGCAGACACCGTCCGGCAGCGAAGAACTAAGCAGACATTTGCAACGGTGCGTTTTTTTCCAGTTGGTGGGAGATATGGCGTAATACTGTGTTGCTTGGTGACTACTTGTAGAATATAATTCTGTCTGACTGTTAATATTTCACACTTCTCATGTAACACCTTAGTGGGGAATCGAAACGGTTTGAAGGTCATGACTGTAAGTAGGGATCTTTGAGCCCTCTCAAGGTGTATCAGCAAAGTTTTGCATCCCCCACCCCATACAGCAACACAATATTCCAAAACTGACTGCGCAAGTGCATAGTATACTGTGCGCAGAAATTTAAAATCAGCTACATATCTCAGTTTTTTAAAAGACCAAATAACTTTCCTAACACGCGTTGTTGTTAGATTTATGTGCTGGCGCCAATCTAGCCTATCATCTACTATCACACCAAGGTATTTCACATGTGAAGATTTAGTAAGCGCTGTGCAAGAGCATTCAGTAGAGGAGATTAAGTCGCACATATGAAATTTTATATCTAAATTAACCGGTTTAATTTTAGAAAAGGAGAATTTTAGATAAGTATATTTAGCAATATTTAGCGTGAGACGATTAGATCTTAGCCAATGGCTAACCTTATGCAGTCCTATTTCAGCACTTCGTTTAACCTCATCCCAAGTCCCTCCATGAAATACTAATGCCGTATCGTCAGCATAAGTGACAATTACCGTTCATGAGTGGCAGCTGGCAGATGTCATTTATGTAAATCAAGAAGAGACTCGGGCCAAGAATGCTACCTTGGGGAACGCCGTAAGTGACCCAGGCATCAGAGCTAACATTGTCTTTAATTTTGACTCTTTGAGTCCGGTCAGAAAGAAAATCTCTAAAAATGGTTAGAGCAGTACCACGAATGTCGATCTTCTCCAGCTTATCCACAAGTAAGGAAATCATGACGGTGTCGAAAGCTTTGGCTAGGTCTAGAAATATGCCAATACATTTCTGTTTTTGATCTAGTTTTAGCGTGACGTGATCTACTAATTGGCTTCTTCAGTGCTTTTTCCTGACCTAAATCCAAATCTGACAGTATTTCATTGTGCTGCAAATAGTTTGTTAGTCTGTTATTCAGCACCTTTTCTAATATTTTGGAAAGTGTCGTTAGAATTGAGATGGGCCTGTAGTTTCCGACATCGTCCTTTTTCCTTCCCTTGTGGACAGGAGTAATAAGAGACTTCTTGAATGCTCTTGGAAAAACCCCTTGAGTAAGGCACATTTCGATTAGTTTAGGCAGATGGGGAACAATAATGTGACGAGCTAATTTGAGAAACTTGGCGGGGATACAGTCCCACCCAGTTGCACAGTCATTTTTGAGATTTGTTATCAGCTCTTCAATTTCAACTTCGTCTGGAGGGAGCAAAACAATAGAGTTTAAGGCGGGGGTTACGTCAAATTTATAATTATTTGGTGTTGTTATTTTATCGGCTAGTTGTTTGCCAATATTAGCAAAGTAGATGTTTATATCGTTTACAGCTCTTAAAGCACTTTTACCTGGGAGTAAAAGATGATCCCCATCTCAATTCGCTTTTGGTGTGTTAATAATAGATTTAATGGCATTCCATTTATCTCTATTGTTATTTGTATTTTCTAGTAAAGACCTTTCGTATATTCTTTTCAATTTTTTCAAAAGAGTGTTTTTATATCTTTTGAACGTCAATTCAGCAGAAGTATTTTGTGAGTTCTGTGTGTAGAGTTTATGAAGCTTATCCCTATGGCGAATACATCGCAGCAAGCCAGGGGTAATCCAGGGTTTAAGTAATCTTTTCCTGCAGGGACGTGAGGTTAATATTGAATTTTGTGTAATTGCTTTAGATATATGTTCGACAAAAAGAGTAGCGACATCATTTGCATCCGAGTTGCAATTAACAAACGAAATCATCGACGAAATCAACGGTTTGCAAATGTGTGAGAGCAGCATCATAATCAAGTTTCCTGTACTCGTTGATTCGTTTGCTGTTAGGGTTTGAATAACCAAGACTTAAAAGGACAGAGGCGTGGTCAGTCACTGTTGATTCTATTACAAATGCATCCGCAGTGTGGGGTGAGTTTAGCATCAAATGGTCCAGACAGTTCGCAAGCCTTCTTGGAAAGATATGTGCAGGGAGGAGCCCTAATTCAGCAGTTAGATTTAAATAGGATGCACTGTTTCTGCCATTATTATTTGATTTAATATCGATGTTGATATCGCCAGCAATTAATATGTGTTTCGCTTGAATTGGTCAAACAACCTTGTCTAGTGAGTCGAGAAAGCTGTTTGTACAGTACGTGGATGGAGATCTGTACACACCGCCAGTGTATAAATATCTGGATAAACTTTTAGTAATAAGAAACTAGCGTCCTTAGACTCTGGTTCTTCCACGGTGCATTTTATATTTTTCTTGATGTAAATTACGATCAAATTATTTTGATTGAGCCTAGTCTTGCAGGGAAAAGATTCATAGTTCTCAATAATAGGAATCGGTTTGTGCTCTGTTAGCCAGCATTCAGTGAGAATTATAATATCCATATCGAAGGAAAAGCTGGCTAGTTGTACCTGAAAATTGACAAAGTTCTTATATATGCTACGGATATTTTGGGTTATAATTTTTAAAGACTTTGTCGTACATACTACTATTCTACGTATAATAGTATAACAAGTTTCAGTATCACAGAAATAGCTGTTAGCTACAGAGATAGTATCCAAATCTGATCCGATAGTATTGGAGTTATTAGCAATTGGAAAAACAGTTTGAAAATATGTCACGAATTGGCGTTCTATATAAGAAATATTTACAAAGATAATAAGAGAATACCTGGGGGATTTCAAGAATGATCTCGCTACATAATAGATTAAACCCGTTATTATGTGATATTGTAAGACATATTAGTAGGTATACGTGGTTGTGTATGTGTATGATGGTAGTTTGGTTGTAGTGTAATGTACATTGTGTATATATGTGTTTGAAATTATGAATTAGCATATTTTTAGGGTTCCGTAGCCGAATGGCAAAAAACAGAACCCTTATAGATTCGATATGTCTGTCCGTCTGTCTGTTTGTCTGTCTGTCCGTCCGTCCGTATGTCACAGCCATTTTATTCCGAAACTATTAAGACTATACATGTGAAACTTAGTAGGTAGATGTATTCTGTGAACCGCTTTCCGATTTTAAGAAAAAAAAATAAAGAATATATATATAAACTAGAACTGAAAATATATTTTTTCATGAAACCTATGCATGTATGATATCTATAGACAGGTCTTCAAAAATGATATGAGGGTTTCTAAAACCACTTTTTCATAAAGTCAATCGTTTAAAAGATATAAGCTTCCAAAGTGGTAAAATGTGTCCCCCCATCTAACTTCTATAACAATGAAGTGAAAAATCTAAAAAAAAAAAATATGTCTGTAGATCTTAATGTAAACTTTCAACTGAAATTGGTTTGAACGAAATCGGGTTAGCAGTTTTTGAGATACAATATATTTTCTAAAACCGCAAATATAACTTTGTAATTCATACAAACACTATGAAAAACAAAGTTATTTAGCGTAGTTTTAAAAATGTAAATAGGCTAGTTTTAAGAAATTTTTAAGGTTTCTTTATTCGTCAAATAAATATACATATTATATTATATTATATTATTATAGTTACTACGGAACCCTTCATGGGCGTGTCTGACTCGCACTTGGCCAATTTTATAAATTGATAATACTGAGACAAAAGCAATAGATAAAAATAACATATTATGTAACTGGAAAAACATAAGAAAGCAACTAGTCATTTGTTCAGATGGAGGTTGCTTAAATTTTACGTAGAAACACTTTCCCAAATGACGTCCAGCAGAACTTGTAGCCATTATCCTTCACATAATTTCTAGCTAGGAAATATAGGCGTTGCGCTTTAATAGTCAGGATTTCAGTTATGTATCTTGGTTTACTGGGCCTTCTTTATTGATGTGGGTAGTATTTAATTTGCTCCCAGTGTTTCTTTTATTGAATAAGCGTAAGTTTTTTATAATGATTTCCTTTGTCGAGACGGTAGAGAATTCAACCATGATAGAAGAAGCGCCTTCCTTTTTGCTTAAACGGTAGACATCTTTGATATCTTGCAGTTGCAGAGGAGTCCCCAAAACGCTTGTCGTTGCTGCGATAATTTTACATAGGTCTTCCTTAGTTTCGCCTTGCTTTTTGGGGATATTTTTTATCTCAAATTTGGACGCATTCATCGTACGTTCCAGGTATTCCATTCTGTCCTCAAGCTGACATATGTAAGTGCGATCATTTTTTCTTTCCACCTCCAAATTCTCCAGTTTGCTCACCATATCGTCATATTGTTTTGAAATATGGATAACAGATTGTTTTGTAGCGTACCAGCACACCCTTCACTTTGATAACCAATCGCTCATACAATGCATAAAGGAATACTATTCTAAGTGCTATAAATTAAATATAATATCAACAGTTATATGAGACGCGGGCGGAGGGCCGTGCTCTCACACAGTGACCACTGTTTAACTAATGTAAACACTACAATTATATATACACAATTCTATTTTAATAAAGAACATTCATTCCACATTCATTACTGCGACTTCATGCCTTGTCATTGCTCTCCGGAACTTATTCTCCAAAGTGCTGTCTAAAGTAATTCTCCGCTACCTTATAAATAATCTCTAAAATAGTGCTCAAGCATAGCACTAAAGTAGTGCTACGAACCTAGCACTAAAGTTTAATATCACTATTTTGGGCTTTGATTTCAGTGATAGACTCTTGTAGCGACTTCAGCTTGCTGTCAGTTTGAGACGTGTGAGTTTTTAATAGTTCACGAAATTCCTGCACAAAGGCAGTGCAACCATAATCGCGTTTGCGCTTGCGAGAGTTTACGTTTTCCAAATCAGGAATCGAAGTGGGCAAAGCTTTTTGTGAGGTTACGGCGCACGCTGTTAAATGGACATCAGATTCACTTCGTACAGGAGTTTGAGATGGTGTGCGTCTTAGTGACATAATTATTAATAATAAATATATATAATTCATTAAATAATGCTTGGCAGTATAACAAAAGCAATATTTTTGGTCAAGGTTGCCAGGTTGCTTCCAAAGCGCCACTAAGATAAACAAAAAGCATATGAGTAACTTAGATTCGATTTCGCACCTCTTCTTTCACCAGTCCGACTAACTTTGTACAGGGCTATTCCAATACAATGGATGAGTCCCAATTACAAGTATACTTCTCGCCAGTAACGTTTTAGGCGAAGACTGTATTTGGATTTTATGACCATATAAGGTAGCGTTTCTCGTCGTACGGTGCGTTCTGACTCACCGGCTATCAGCGAATAGAAGCGAAGCGCGGCGTGCGACTCACTGTTGTTTACTTGTTTCTTTCTTCAAGCTTAATTATCGTAATTATATATTAACTCACTCGTTTGTATGCTATGTTTTTTGTTTGTTTCACTGGACTTAGGTTTCACTTAAGTAAAATAATTTAGTTTAATTAGAGCGACTTGCGACACGTCTGGCTCGTAGAGTGAATTGTGAATTGACGGATCCATGCGCAGAAAATAAATTTAGCAAAGTATTTTGTTTTGTTTGTGCGCGTGTTGCATTCGTATTATCAGTTTAGTGGTATGAGTTTGGGACCATGTTTTAGCGGGCTTCGTTAGAGTGATTCTATATCTTTCCTAATTCGTTGGCCGAGACCTAAAAATTGACTTCTGCGCATTGAACGACTCTTGCCAAGTTATTTGGCGACAACTATAGAGCCTTGAATCTTAATCATAGATGATGTAACGTGCTTCGTAAACAGCAATGTTTTCTACATTGATCATCTTCATCATTTTTCATCTATTTTTAGAAGTTTACACAAGATAATTATAACAGGCTGTTTTAATTACATATTTGAAAATTCGTTGTGGATGTACGTACATGTTTTATGTGCATATGAAAGTTTTAATATACGCTACTGAAAGTTGTGAGAAATCTCGGTAAAGTGGAGCTGAAAATTGTATTGCAGTATTGGCTGCTTGTGGGTACTCCAGAAAAGCTTGCCGAGAAGAATAACTAAAAAAATGTTGTCTTATAACTTTGCACATTGTCAAAATGGTAGGTATTAGAAAGAATGTATTAAATCTGTCTTTTAAGTTTATTAGTCTTTAAAGTTTGACAGTCTGTATGCAAAGAAATGCAAGACTTAAAAGCTCTAGTAGCCAAGTCATGAAAATTAAAAAATTATAACACGTTTGACATCATTCCAGAGGTGTAAAAGTAACGAAAAAAAGCGTACCCGTATGTATTCGTTACTATAGCCATTAGTACTCGTTACTATCGTATTGTTACTCGTTTCTTTGATACGTCATATAATATAGAATTATAGACCAACACATCGAGTCGTATTGCGTATTCGTACGGTATGAGATCACGGCGTCGCATCAACCGTAATTTGTAGAAAAGATCTATACGTTACATTCTAAACCTAAATTTAGTTTGATTTAATAGATAAAGGTTGGAATTACAAGTAAATCAACTGAATTTACAATGGATATTATATAATTAAAAAAAATATATTTGGGAGTTTTTTTTAACTTTATTTGAGAATGATATATCACACTAATATATCGCAATCATTGCAGTAAAAACACAGTGAAAAATTTGGATAAAATTTTTCAAAAATCTCCGTTTTCAAGTAAATAAGCATCGTTATTTGTAACGTATGTTTTTAAATACACTGAATGCTCGCGCATGTGTAAAACACGAAAAGGAAACCGCATTCAACACTCATATCAACGGTACTTGCGCGATCAGAAACATTTGTAACGAAACATGCGAGTAACGAATTGCATTCGTGAGTAACGTTTCGTTACTCGGTACTTGATGGCGCACCCGTATCTCAGTAACGAATACAAACGGTTTGCTACCAGTGTTGCCAACGCAGGCGATTTTTCGCCATTTAGGCTACTCACGGAGAGAATCGGCGACGAAAAAAGATGAAAGGCGACCGGTCGCCTTTTAGGCTACTTCAGTTCAGGGACAACTATTTAAATTAACTGAATCATAAGCGAGCTTAAGAAAAAAAAAATCATCTCCCACGAAAATAATGTAATGATACTAGGAAAGAATGGATGGTCCTCACTTTATTTATTAGAAAGCATTATTATGTACGCAAAAACCTAGGACTTGTTAAGATTAGAAGCGATCTTCACACAATAATCCTCATATACAGCATATGCTTTTATTACAAGTTGTCAAAGTCTGTTACAGAACTTAGCGAGGGAAACTTTAAAACCCTTATTTAAAAAATCATATTATTAGATTGAGGACTACGTAGAAGTCACGATTGCTTGGCGATGATTCCTTCCTTCAGCACATGCGGCATCTCGGGCTTATTGTGATTGTGTCATGACTAGTCTATTAATAACTTCACTTATGTGAGTGTCTTTTTATTTTGTTTGTTTTTACTTTTTCCTACGACAATCCATCCGATTTGACAGATTTTCTTTTTTGTTTAATTTTTATTGCTGATTCATTTTACAATGTTTTAATTCCTTCATTATGAAATCTAATATTGTTACTTGTCAAGTTTATTCTAATATCTTATAAAGCTTTTTTTATTGGAGGAACAGAGAACTGAGACGACACGACTCTTAGATTCATTTTTCAATATTTTATTTTTGTAATTACTAACTTGCTGTGTGAATTGGTAACTCTCATACCTAATAAACGAATATTATGGATACATTATAAAAATGAATGATATTTTGAAAACTGTGGAGTTTCTTGACGGTTCTTGTCCTTAGGAATCAACAAATTTCGAACCATGCCCTAGTAGCTTTTGTCGTTTTATAAGTGCCCATGTGAAACGAAATACATTGAGTTGAGACCACCCTTTTTGTTTATGGTTGGACTTTTTAATTTATCTTTATATGTAACCAAATTTAGGATGAACTGACGTGATAAGTGTTAATTTTGATGCAAACACAGTCATCTTATTAAGCTGAGTGAATTCGGGCCTATTTCAGACATTATTTGTCATTTTCATTTCGGTTTGTACAGGATTTGTGTCAAAGTTTTAGTTTCACACGAAAATATTGTCGCATATACACACATCAAAAGTGTCTAGGGATCAAGCATTTTTATGCGGATTTCTTGAGATTGAGATGTGGCTTTGTAATAAATTTATGATTTTATAAATTTATATGGATCCTTTTTGGTGCATTTCATAATTTGAAACAGGAACTGTTAATCAAATTCGAGTAAAAGATGAAAATCAGCTGTCAATATTTTCCCTATAAAAACATACAACGCATTGAAGACATTATTAGTGCTACTGTTTCCCTACTACTGATTAAAACCAACGTTATTATGGAGCGGCGACGTCATTTAAGCAGGGAAGAAATGCTCAGAGCCGTGGGAATGATAGAAGCTGGTTCCCGGCAACGTACTGTGGCTTTAGCTCTGAATACAAGTTAGAGTGTTATCAGTCGACTTTGGACACGTTACCGAAGCACTGGTACCGTGGTTGAGCGCCATGGAGGACGGTATCGCTGCACCACACGGAGACAAGACCGATACATTCAAATCTTAACTCGAAGAGCTCCAACAATAACCGCCATGATGTTAGCCGTGAGGCTTCATCACTCTTCAGGGAACTTAATTAGCGACCAAACAGTCAGAAACCGCTTGCATGAAGTGAACCTTCATTCCCGAAGACCGCTACGGGTACCACCTATAGCAATGCACAATCGTAGGAGTCGATATCAATGGGCTCTTGAACACAGAAATTGGGCAGAAGAACAATGGCGTTTCGTGTGCTTTTCTGATGAGTCTCATTTTGGTATGAGACCGGATACAAGACGTATACGACACTGGAGAACCCCTGGACGCCAACAGCGATTAAAATCCTGCCAGGAAGTCCATCCTTATAGTGGTGGAATCATCATGGTATGGGCGGGTATTTGGATCGGCGGAAGAACTGAGTTGATTTGGATCAGAGGCAACCTCAACGCTCAAATTTATGCTGAGACGATTGTATCTGACGTCATCGTTCCTCTACAAGTGCAAATCGGTCCCTTATTTCAGTTAATGCATGATAATGCACGACCGCACACCGCAAGAGTTGTAAGACAGACTCTCGCCGTAGCTAACATCAATGTCCTGCTCTGGCCTGCTCAGTCGCCAGACTTGAACCCGATTGAGCATGCATGGGATATGCTACAGAGAAGAGCTCTGCCGAATATGGAGGGTATCCAGTCGCAAGAAGACCTTTTTTTGTTGTTGCAACGAACATGGGCGGCCATTCCACAGCGTGATTTGGATGAACTCATTTTGAGTATGCCAAACCGATGTTCTTGTGTTGTTAGTGTTCGCGGTAGAAACACGGATTATTAATTGTTTAAGTTACCCAATAAAATTTTAAAGAAAACTGTTATTTCAGTCTTTTTTTCGAACTTTAATGTTAGTGGTTCAAATGTCAAAAATCCCTTTATTAGGAAAATGGCAAATTTCTTTATTAATGCAAAGGTGACTTGGTTTATCGTTACTGTGACAAACGAAAACACTTTATTTGATGAATTAAATAAAAGAAAATTTTAATTAATATCAATCAGGAGAAAAGTTATTGCAAAAATATATGTTGATCCCTAGACACTTTTGATGTGTGTATTATGCCCTATGAGTGGATAAAAATACCAGTATATAAGGCAAGTAAAGTAGGTAAAATAAATTGATTTAAATTATATTTATACGATATTTTAGGCCACATACTTAGGCTACCACTGATTGAAATTCGGCTATATTAGGCTACTTAAACTGTGAAAAATGGGCGACATCGGCTCCCGAGTTGTTGGTAACACTGTTTGCTACAGCTTTACATCATTCATCAGTCCTGTTTAACTTGCCATTAACAAAAAATAGAATAGAATAGAACAGTCCTGTTTACCCTGTTACGTCAATGTCACTTTATGTCATAAACACGTGAAGGTTTTTATAGGTTAACATTTTGATTTCAAAATAAATCCAAAATGAAGGCAAGACACAAGAAAACACCACAGAAACTACTATCTGATAAAATAGCCGAGACTCTTACGGTAAAACCTCGTGCTGACATAGAAGATGATCAAGTTTTCGGCACAAAACCGAAAACTGTTACGCGAGAAGATTTGGGTTCTTCAGACAGCGAAGTTGAGGCGGCTATCAGTGATTTCCGTAAACGAAACGTGGGTTTATTGAGCGAGGTTAGTAAAAAGTATGAGGGCCAAGTTGTATCTCGGAAAGATCTCGAAGAATCTGATGAAGAAGGCAGCAGTTCAGACAATGATTTGTCGCACCAAAAGCAACCTCAAAAGAGCAAACAGGACGATTTAACTCACTGTGAGGGGTCAGACTCACAGAATAACCTTTCTAAAACAAAAATTAGTGAAGAAAAATCATCTGATTTAGATGATTCTGACTCAGAAGCTGAAAGTGAAGACTACAGCATCACTCAGTTCCAGAAACAATTGAATGCTGATTCAGATGATGATGAAGAAAACAGTGGTGATGAGAAAGGCAGTGATGATGACGAAGATGATGATGGAGATGAAGGATATGACATCAGTCAGATGGATGAACCAATGAAGGAAAATTTTGAACATGTTAAAAAACAAAACTTATCTGAGGATGCTAAGAAGGGTATTTGTGTGAGGAATCAGCTGTTGCTATGGGAGAGTCTGCTAGAGATGAGGATACACCTTCAAAGGTGTGTGAACACTGCTAATCAGATGCCTATGCCAGAAACTTATAATGATTTGAAAGAAAATGAGGTGTTTGTTGAAGAGACCAATGCAACTAAAGTTAATATTGCCAATGTTTTGGACAAGTAAGTTTAATTCTTGATTATCTTGGGAAATAGATATAATTGGCTTCTATTTTTTTTGGACTGCCTGGTTGGTCTAGTAGTCGCAAGCAGGACTGCTGAGAATGATTTCACAGGTCGAGCTAAAAGTACTATTGGGGTTCTCTGTAAGGAAGTTCTCAGTAGTAGCCCGTCGTTTGGAAGTTGGCAGTGTGATACCCTCGTGTCTCAGAAAGCATGTTAAACCGTTGGTCCCGGCTGTTATGGACATCTTTGACATTTGTTATGGGTAGTCGGAAGCCAGAACATCTAGCACTGGTCTGGGCAAGGTTGTGAGATCAGATCGGTAGTTGCTTTATGTAAAACACAAATACGCAACTGCATCCGGTTAGATTGGAAGCCAACCCAAACATAATTGGGAAAAAACTAAGTTGATGATGAGGTTTTTATGTTTTGTTTCCTGTTTCTTTAAAATAAAATACTATTGTAAAGGAGATGTTTCATTTTCGACCATCAGATGTACATTTATCGAAAAAGAGGAAAACATACTACAAATTGAGGAAAATTATTCTCTGGTGAATTTGAGCCTGATTTGTTGTGTACAAAAAATAATAGTTTTTCAATTATTGCCATGTTTTATTCAACATGGCGTCTCGTTTGATTGCATACTTCATTTGTTCTGAAATCATGTCTCATCAAATCAATGTTACGTAGAAGGTAATTTAAAAAATGTGTGTATTCTTGTAGTGTTAAAAATAAATTACTATTATTCTCTTGTACATATTTTTGAGTAAACATAAAAGTGTAATGATTTCATCGTTACAAAAATCTTTAGTCTCCATTTTTGAAATGTGTTTCTGAACGAATTCAAAATAACCGCTTGTTATCTTGAAAATTGAAACTCTATCAGTCAGTCAGGTCTCCGTTGGGGTAATAGTGTTCTGTGGGTTAGTTCTGATGAACAAAAACAAAACAAGGTTAAGTAAATGTCATTTCTACAACCTGTCATGGCTGTCATAACTCTTAGGACAAACGTCAAACATTTTTAATTTTAATTTTGTACATAAAACCCATTTGATATTATGAAAAAAATTATACTTTATTCTATTCAGGGGTAAGTTCCCAGATTTGCTGAAATGTACATGTTATGGCCGGAGCCCCATATAAAAATGAAACATCTCCTTTGTATCTAATATTGTGTACATGTACTTATCTTTCTCATTTTATAATTCCAGGTTACTCTCTGTCCAAAATTTGCTTTTAAGTAAATATCCAGAAACTAAAACTCTTTGCAATAAAAAGTTAGGCAAACAACAGGCAGATGCAAAGCAAACAACAAAAGAAGAGAGTGATGAAGAAATTCCAAGTGATACAGATAATGAGGAGATACCATCGGATACAGATGCTGAAGAAGAGTCTACTCCAAAAGTAACAATTCCTAAAAATAAAACTAAAAATGATTCAACAAGAAAACGTAAACTGGAAGAGTATGAATCAGACATTGCAGCATCCCACAAAGCATTCAAATCATTTAGAGACACTTCAATACAGAAATGGAATGACAAAACACGTCTTGCAACCGCCACAAACATTAAAAATGCGCCAACAAACACAGTCTTGCAACAGATATCTTATATTCTGTCTGATAGAGAAAAGTTAGTTAGACGTACACAGCTGAAAAGGTCTGAATATGACATTATTGGCTACAAAAAAGTTGTTACGGAAGAAGAAGAAATTATGAATCCTGAAGAAACAGATGTTAACCCAGTAACAAGGGACAGAAAAGACAATGATGAATATATTCCAGAAATATTTGATGATAGTGATTTTTACCACCAACTTCTAAGAGAACTAATTGAATGCAAGTCTGCAGACATTTCGGACCCAGTACAGTTGAGTCGTCAATGGATAGCGTTGCAGCAAATGAGAAGTAAGATGAAAAGAAAAGTAGATACAAAAGCTACAAAAGGAAGGAAGATAAAGTATGTAGTACATAATCAGTTGGTGAATTTTATGGCACCTGAGAAGTCAGTCTCGTGGACTGATGAGAGTAAGAATGAAATGTACAATTCTTTATTTGGTAAATTGTTTGAGCAAAATAATTTAGGTTTAAATGCTGTAAATGGCTTTAAGTTAAAAGATTAAATAAAAATTATTTAATTGTAATATGTAGATGTGACATATTTGATTTCATTTAATTATTATCTACTAGCTTTTGCCCGCGACTTCGTTCCGCGTGGGACGTTTTTCCCACGTAAATCCCGATCCCGTAGGAATTCCGGGATAAAAAGTAGCCTATGTGTTATTCCAGGTTGCCAACTATCTACTTACAAAATTTCATTCAGATCCGTTCAGTAGTTTTTGCCTGAAAGAGTAACAAACATCCATCCATCCTCACAAACTTTCGCATTTTTAATATTAGTAGGAATATTAGTAGGAATTAGTAGGAAGGATACTAATATTATAAAAAGGTAAAATTTGAAAGTTTGTATGTAGGGGGTAATCTCTGAAACTACCGAACCGATTTTGAAAATTCTTTCGCTTACATAGAGCTGCATTATCCCTGAGTGCTATAGGCTATAAATTATCTTTACATCATGCATATTAGCCGAGCTATTATAATCTTTGTCAAGCAAGTCGGGGACGGGATACCGTGGAATATTTTGGACTTCTACGCGGACAAAGTCGCGGGCTGAAGCTAGTCATGAATAATTTTATTATTGTAGTTCTTATAAGACTGCATTCAGAGACATTCAGCTGTTGATTTAAATAAAATATAAGCTATATACTAATACATATTTTTATAAACAATATCACTATCTATAAACAATTTCAAATTGTTGATACACAGTTGGTGGATCAGAACTCTTACTACGAACGATTTGAATTTCGTATAGTGGCGCGGCTCCATGAATTCACATTATTTAAGCACTTTATATACTTTAACAAGAACTTAAAATGGGATATTTACGATATACCTATATTTATTATGTGATGTGTGTCTTTGACTTTGAACATTAAATACACATGGTAAATATTTCATTTTTCCAATACCCATCGCAAATTTTTGAGGAATCACGGGGTGGTTCTGAACAGAGCCTAGAAAAAACTTTTTACCAAAAAATTAAACCGACTCCCAAAAAACACTGCAAAGTGAAAAATAACTTTAATTTCGGTAGTCGGTGTCTTTAGTTTTGTATTTTCGTTTTTGGCACCGACTTCCGAAATTAAAGTTATTTTTCACTTTGCAGTGTTTTTTGGGAGTCGGTTTAATTTTTTGGTAAAAAGTTTTTATTTCACTCTTTTTAGTTGGTCTATTTTTAATTTACCTAGTTACAAGAGCCTAATTATCAACTACTTATAACCTTTTACAAAATATTGCTTTTCCCAATGCTGGGCCGTTAATTGTTGAGGAGTTCTCCTGGTACTTCACCATCAGCTCTACATCACCATATGCATTGTGACGAGCATAAAGTGCGTAACATCCATATTCAAGTAATCGAATCGCAATCCACTCAATACTTATTATTGAGTAGTTTCGGCGGCCATCTGTGGTCTTCATCATCAGTTCCACTTCCTCAAATGGTACTTTTTGAGAGCAACTGCACAAGTTACTATAATAAATACCCAAAACGACATAGGTGTGCCTATAATATTTGAAGAGTTCCCTCGATTTCTCCAGGATCCCATCATCAGATCCTGACGTTTATGAAAATGGGACCAGTATCGAAGTATACCCTTTCAATCAAAAAAAGAATTTTCCAAATCGGTTCAGCCGTCTTCGAGTAATCGATGATCATACATTAAAAAAAAAAAAAAAAAAAAAAAAATATACGCGTCGAATTGATAACCTCCTCTTTTTGTCGTCGGTTGAAAATAGTTTCTACAGGTAGTAGTTTTGGTCTGGCTGTTTGTGTATGTGAGTTTTAATGATATTATACGGACCAACAACACAGAAGAAATTTAAAAACCGGCAATGTTGTAAAAGAAAATACAGCTAAAAAGAGAAGCTAGAAGTACCTACTCATTGAGCATTGAAAATTTCGTCAACATCGTTATAAATAGGAAAACTCTAAAACATTGAACAGCAATGCCAATTCTTTGCCAAAGAAGGGGCACACTAAGTCTATTGATTCTCATTAAAATGATAACACAATATTAGAAAATATATATTTATTAACAGAACAACACAGGCCAACAAAATTCAATTTTTGTTGATGCAGCAAATCATTGTTAAGTATATTTAAAAAAAACTATGCTTAGCGACATAAATGTCCCCATGTATTTCTATCAGGTCTAGATTTGGAGTAAACTGTGGTCAGTCTTAGATTTTCATTGTTTTGCATATTTCTCAAACAATAAATGCTCTATTCTTTGCACTATATTGCTTATAAATCCACCAATCATGTTTAGGAGGTTGAAGTGAGTGATATTTTTTTTAAATTCTGTATGAGCCAGCTCTTGAACTGGATCACGCGGCATGCCTGATGGTAAGCGACACAGAGTACTATTGGTAAGCGATAGATGCAGTCAACGAGCAAGGAGGATGCCTATTCAATCTTGCTTTAAAGGCTGGTCACATGTGGCTGCACATAAAATCCGACCGAGAGTTTATTTATTTATAACAAAATCCACTGCTCTTAAAACAATGTTTTATAGTATCTTATAACTAATCGTATAACCAATTACGGATTTACAATTTATTCACTATAAGTCCTTAAGAACGTGTTATTTATTCACTATCTTGTACTATTAAGTATTCTGTGGTATAAGTAACAATGTGGTATAAGTACATGTACCGGTTGCCGGGTAGCCGGCGCCGACTGTCCGGTAACACATTCAGCTTTCACACGATCCGATTATGTATTTGTAGTAGGTATACTATAATAGGACGATAAGTACGAGAGTATGAGGATAAACATGCGCGTGCTCTTGCTGTGGTTGTATCTGGGTGACTGGCCGCCGGTGCGTCTGAAAGCATGCTTCGTGTTTCATACAGTACTATACGTCCGGCCGCCGGCTAGCCGGTAGGCGCCAACCGGACGCACAGTGGTGGATTCGGTGAGAACCCGACGACCGCTTGCCGAGCAAATTACGCCGGTACATGTGTTAGGTAATGTACATGGCCATACACTTCGCCGCCGGGTTTCCGGCGCCGGCTACCCGGCAACCGGTACATGTGAAAAGGTACTTAGAAGTGTGCATCGGGAGTAATGCATGCATTAAATGAATGTGTGTGTGTGTGTGTGGTGTGGTGTATGGTGAATGCCTGTAGCAGGCGCGTGCATAGGATTATGACAGGGCATGCGGCGGAGTAAAAACACACAAAAACTTCTTCTTTTATAGATTTTTAGCATAGCCACAGCCACGCATCGCCACCATGCTACGATGCGTGACTGTGGCTATGCTAAAAATCTATAAAAGAAGAAGTTTTTGTGTGTTTTTACTCCGCCGCATGCCCTGTCATAATCCTATGCACGCCCCTGGCCTGTAGTGTACCTACCATCCTTAATATCATAAGTATTTTACTTCTGTTAGGATTCACTTTATTAAGAAAAAAATAATTCTTAATAATAAACATTTTACTTTTTGGGAACAACCTGTATCGTCTAACATTCCACCACCACTTTTAAGACGAGACGGCCGACCATTCTGACCAGTCTTTATAACAAAGACGGCCGGCCAGAATGGTCACCCATGTGTGTTCGTTAGTTGTAGTAAATAACTGTTACTTTTTAGCTTATACCCCCAATGTAATTTAATTTCTTAAACAAGATTTTTAAATGATGTAGTCGTAGTTTTTGGTGCACGGTACAACTCTAATGAGTTTATGTTGGCACCAACTTAAATGTAAATAATGTGTGTGAACTATGGAACAAATAACTAAATAAAAAATAAATAAATTAGTTAAATCGACTTCTACAGAGGATAAAAGTAAGATAAGATAATTTATTTACCACAAAAAAAGTAGCTTCCTAAATATATCTTTTTTGGAGTTAGGTACCTATATCGAGGTGAGAGAATTTTTTGTTAAAAGTTCTTAGTATCCTACTAAAAACTAAATTCTGGAGCGTAGTTTGTACTGGCATGTGGTACATCGAAAAGCTGAGTGTGCTTAGTCCGTCGTGACGGAGTGCTCAATTTCAAAACCAAGTTACTTATACATACTTACTATTACGTTACTGTAATAATAATATAATTTTGTTACTATATTCCCACTACAAATATTATAAAGAAACAGCATGTCCAAAATCGTACGTCTGTTCTGCAAAGGAAGAATGGTATGATGTTTACATGATAGAAGATAATCTTTTTGATTGATGCCAGTGTGGTAGTTAATATACCTACTTTACAAATTTAGATTGTATAGATTTAATCTGCTCCATATAAACTAAGTAATGTAGATTCCAGATTCAGCTGCAGTATTCTAAAATACTGCGTATGAATGAAAAATATAGTATTTTAATGCAATAATAATCTATATATATAAAAGCGAAACACCACTCGCTGATTATTCACGAAATCTCAGAAACTACAACTAGTAGGGCTCTCAAATGTTACATACGGGACTTTGCGAAATTACCACGGGATCAGGATTTACACGGTAAAAACTTCGAAGTAACTTCGAAACGAACAAAGTCGCGAGCAACTGCTAGTTTACATATACGCATAATAAATCTTAGACTTTTGTATGCCTTACCGACGATATAGGACACAGGCTCCGAAAGCAAGACGTTATATCAACCAAATGTGAAAGGTATCCTGCAGTGCGTCTGGTAAACCGGTAGTGGAGGTTTTGCAGACACTCCGAAGTACTATCTGTAGAAAATCGACAGGCAAGGAATGCTTCGCAGAAGAGCCAGGCTGTGAAGCTTGTCCACACACGCACTGGCACTGGCAGTACCTACCAGTTTTCAACTAGGTATTAGCATCTCTTTCATTTAATCTTCGTTGTAGGCCTCATAGAAATGAATATTCCTATGTATGTAGGTATGCCTTTTAAGAAACGCGGCATCTGTACAATATAGCTTATCTCGTCATAGCTCAGTGGTCTGTGTGGCTCGTGTGTAACATTCCCGAGTCAATAAAGCACCCTGATTCCACAAAATTATCATCCCTTTTTCCTGTCCTATCTTCGGACTTCTTCGGGCAGTTAGGTGGGTTGAAAGATGTTCCCGGGTCATTAAAGCACCTTGGTTGAGCCCAGAGAGAAAATGATAATGTAATGGACCACATTATCATTCTCTAGTCCTTTGGCCTTCTTGGACCCATCCAAGGTGTAAAAACTAATGACGTAAATATAGGTATAAGGCAGCTAGGTGGGGTCATGGTGCTTTTTGGGACATCGATTTTGAAGTCCTGTACCTTGAAAATATACTAAACAATAAATCCATTATCCTAGTGCTTCCGGGAGCATTGCGTAAGGGGTTCGGTGCGGTGCGATCGTTCGCTGTTCGTAAGCGTGATGGGCACGTGCGCTCGCGCCGGTGCTCATGCCGCGGTTGAATGCTAACTCGTGATACTGGCCATATTTCTACTATTCTAGTGCGGGACTTTTGGTATCTGATGTACTGTGGACTGGAGTCCTCTGGACTGGATTCAGCGTGACTGCCAGAGTTGCCTTTAACCTAGGCACATTAGGATAAGGGGGTTTGTGTTACCTTGATAGATCACTATTTTGATATAATATACATATAAAATTATATGCAAACATGCTGAAATGGGAAAGTCTGGTTTTCGGGCGAGACTATAGCAGTTTTGCATGTGCAAACGCTAATTATTATTGTTTAATTTTTTCGAAATAAATAAGTTTTTTTTATATGAATGGCAATTCAGTACCGTTTGCTTATCCAGTAGTAATACTCACGAAGTGAGCGGTTTCATGCCATTGTCTATACTCATGGAGCGTGTAGTTCACATTTATTATGTGTACCTATGCAAAGGCAAGGCCAGTATAAGTTTGCCATTGTCATCTAAGACACGTTTGGTTGATATACATAGAGGCAGCCTAAGATAACAATTAACTTGGTGAAGAAATTTTTTCTATGTAAACTTTGACACCAGGCCAAAAATATCGGCCAAAGTCAGTGCCAGTAATTATCTGCATACCCCTTAACTATAGCTAATAGTGCAAAGTGTGTTTATATGCACTCTTCATTTTCCTTCACAGAGGAGCGTTTCAGACATCTTTTCGATCGTCCAGTTTTCCGCGCGCCCTCAACGCGCTATCAGCTTCAATAGCGGAGGTCGAGACAGGGTTATCTGACCGCCACACAAACAACACATATTATTTTGTATGTGTCTACCTATCTGCAAATAATAAGTCACTCAATTTTAGAGGTTTCATAACAAACACGTCGCTTAATTAACGAATTTAAGAAATTGCACACGTTGGCCTTTGGATCTGTCACGATGAATCCAGCTGCTCTTTTGGTAAAAGATTTTTTTTTTTTTTTTTTTTTTTTTTTTTTTTTTTTTTTTTTTAAAAGATAACTAGTAATGTGGGTAGAACTCATATTACTAGCAATCTTGTTAACCCCTCCAACTAAGCTAAATATGCTTGTGTCTGGAGTGGGTTCACGGCAATAGTGTAATGGGTGGGGTTCGAACTCGTGACCTCTCGATCACAAGTCCGACACCTTATCCATTAGGCTATTGACGCTTAAAAGATTTTTTGATTTAAGATTAGGCGAATGATATAATTATTTGCAATTGTGGTTAGCAAATATGTTTACTTTTCGGGGGATTTTTTTTATTGATAATGGGCTCGCGTCTGACCACCATCTCACCTGATGGTAAGTGATGATGTGGTCGAAGATGGAGCACGCTTGCCCAGAAGTAACCTATTCACTCTTGACTTAAAGACTCCCAGGTTATAGCGATCAGGAAACACAGACTCCGGCAGGGAATTCCACTCCTTAGCCATACGCACAATGAAAGTATTCCCAAAACGTTTTGTGCGTATGGGTGGGATGTTCACCATGTAACGATGGCGCATCGCCGTTGTCTTGTAGTCCGATGATGGAATGGTCCTGGCGGAATTAGATTGTGTAATTCCATCGCACACTCCCCGAAATGTAATCGATAGAAAACCGATAGATTTGCAACTCGTCGTCGATGTTCAAGGCTTTGGAGCTTTGATTCGACCAGTGAATCGTTGCCAATGAGTCTCTTGGCCCTTTTCTCGATCTTTCAAAATGCGCTTGCACTTTTGGGGTAAAGACCAGGAATTGTGATATTTTTACCTCAGTAAAACCACCCTGGTGTCGACCATCAGCCTAATTAATCATTATAATAAATTGAAGCGACAATAGCCTAATGGCTTAGGTGTCGGCGTTGTGATCGAAAGGTTGCGGGTTCGAACCCCACCCATTACACGATTGCCGCGAACCCATTTCAGACAAAAGCATATTTAGCTTAGTTGGAGGTGTTAAAAAGATTGCTAGTAATGTGTATTCTACCCACATTGCTAGTTCTCTTAAAAAATATAATTTACTAGCTTCAGCCCGCGACATCGTCCGTTCTTACTTCGTTGCCGTACATTTTTCACTTATCAAACCTTCACCTGAAAATAACAAACACAAAAAAGGTATTATTCAATTTAGTGCAGTCATTTCGAAATTATGCGTGTGCATACATTTTGGTGATTCATCTTAATTTATAGTTTCATTTATTTACTGCACATACTAAAAAGTAATACACCCACAAAACCGGCTTTGCGGTATGACTGTGTATACATAGAAGGGACCCCGGATAAGGGTGCGTTTCCACCAGAGATGTGCGATAGAAATGTGTCGTGCGAGGATGTCTAGCTGTGCTGTGAAAATGTGTGAGCGTTTCCACCAAAGCTGTGCGATGAAAATGTGCCTACGGGGATGTGTAGCGGAGCTGTGAAAATGCGCATTAATGTGTGGTGCGAGGATGCGCAAACCTCGCGACACATCCTTCTCAACACATATTCAACAACACATCCCTCGCAACACATCTCTCAAAAACATCCCTCGCACACATCCCTCGCTTGTTTTGTACGCGCAAAAATCTAGCTCCGCTGAGCCGTTTCCACCAGAGCTGTACTGACCGAGGCGAGGTAAATGAAGCGATTCTATTGGTTCTTTACAAACACATCCCTCGCTACGCATCCTCGCACATCTTTGGTGGAAACGCAGCCTTAACGAACACTAATTATTTGAAATCACCATGATTATCTTACGTTTGTCTAACGCGAACTTACATGAAAAATGAAGTGCGAGTCTGTAATTTAAAAATAACTGTGTTTTCTCAAGTCTGTTTTAATCTCTGGAACGGCTGGATCGATTTTAATAGGACTTTTACTTCGTTTTCTTAGCGTCTCGATGGCAAAAATATTTATACCTGATTCCTCCATCTCCCTTTCACTACCGGTCTACCAGACGCACGGCTGGGTACCATCCACACTTGGTTGTTATACCGTCTTGTTCCAAGCGCTTCTTATTGTGCGGCCGTACGCACGTTTATTGTGCGTACAGCCAAGTTGTGTAATTTTCTCTGCCGGCTTCTGTGTTCCCTACCACTTATGACCTTTCAGCCTTTAAAGACAGAGTAAATAGGCATCTTCTGGGCTCGTTCGTCCCATCGTAGACCTCATCTATCGCTTACCATCAGGCGAAATCGAGGTCAAGTGTGGGCTCATCTGTAATAAAAAAAGCTCAGCTACGTGAACTCCGCTCGCTGATGTAGACCATAAAGAGTGCAGGTGACAGGGCATGCGGAGCAAGATAGAAGGTGGCCCGTTATCTGTGGGGTCACGCGGCATATATACATTTGAGATCTGTGCCATCTGTAAATCCCCATCTATAGAGATTATCTTTGCTACAGCCGACTTGGGTTCGCAGTTTACAGTTTCGGGACTTTCACTGGAAGAAGAAGAAGGATCTACGCGTGAAAATCGTCACACGTGAACTAAGTCGCACTCGCGGGCATAGATAGCCCATACTCTTATATATCACGGTATTTTAAAGATATTTCATATAAGTACTCATCGCGACATATTCCTCTAGTCGTCTCAAAAGTAGGCTGGCTGATATTCGAAAACCTTTGACATGACGACATACGTGAGGGAGGTAGGCATTTTCCTGAAAAATTTTGTAAACTTGCTTTCATAAACTTTGTCTTCTAGGAAATACCGTACGTATCAGCAACAACGTCTATAGAGATGCAATTTTCTTAATCACTGTTATTCAAAATCTTATTGTAATTAGAAAATAAAAAGAAATTATATATTATCATCTTATGTTGTTATCCCACCTGGTTGTCACACGAAATTCTAAAAAATTGATTAACTAATGTGTTTAGGTACCTCGATGATGTATAAAAGTTCACGACTAGGACTTATTTACTTCATCTACTTACCTAAATACAATTATCGGTTTTTGTTGCTGACTGTACCTAAATACTAAACAGCCTCCTGATACTGCTATCCCAGAATAATTTAGGTACAGTAACTACCTAAACACAATTAGGAAACGGTGGGCGATTCTTGATCAGAAACGAAAAAAAATAAACGAATTAACTAGTTTTATTTGCTTTCATAGTGTGTTTTCTTTGTTTTTTTATTCGGAAACTACTTCCTGTTAGATGTAAACTATGTTGCAATGAACAGGTGGGGACCTGTCGACCTATATTAGGGGTTACTACCGACCACAGACACCAGCAATTCACAACCAAAAATTAACTGGCGACTTCTTTTATATGTAAAATATTGTATTGTATTTTTTGGCTTGTGGTGAGAAATAAACACGTTTTATTATTATTATTGTTACTAGGTAAGGTACATGGAAAAAGACCCTGAGGCCAATCACCAACCCGCTGGCCTGAATCCATGGAAGAAGTAATGGGGTCTCTGTAACAGCGACAGGAAATCTGATGACAGGGTAGCGTGGAAGCAACTCGTCAGTGTTCCACAGACTTTCCAGGACGGGCAAGAGCTTCAAACATGAAGGTCAAGGTCAACGTGTACAATCAAAACGGTATTTTTAGCACACGCGATATTACACCATTCAATATTATTTTATTTATGTATTTGAAACACTACACATTCCTTAAGATTACTTTATTTTATTTACCTTCGTCTGTGTGTCATTGCTAGGAGTCAACTTGTTGTTGGTAACCCTTTCGGTGTGGAGGTGGTCATGCGCAGCGAAATTTTTTGTGTTATTTTGTATGCTTGTAATTTTCTATTGTGTTGTTGTGTGTCTAACTCCGAATAGGTAATGGAATAAATGCTTTTCAATTTTAAAAAGTGGGCGACGAAGAAGAAGAAGTCTAGCTATCGTAATCAGCTTAGCCATTTCCCAACCAAAGGCAGCTAAATAATAGTCTTTTACATGGAGCAAATAGCTATCTGAACTCCATGATAAAAACTTGGTACCTACTCGTCGCACTAGATTGAAAACAGACCTGAGCCCTCCTACCGCAACGTTTGTGACCGGGTATTTAAAACCAAATTCGGTCTTGCCAGTCACATACGGGCACACTCTAGGAAATAGAGTCTAAGCGTTTCCGAAATCGGAAAGAAGGACTATAAATACTGGGTGTATTTTGGTAACACGATACCCCTTAGTAAGACTGGTGTGGTGTCAGATTTTCTGGCTGGCAAATATGCAAATGATATTGTACACTAGGCTTATAATTTGTATCCAAATAATTATTATTTCCTTTATTTCCAATACATACTTATAAATTACATTTTTTTAAACATACTCTAAAAAAAAACATTAAAAAATATAAAAAATAGTAGCCCACCGGTATCGGGATCAGGGTCCAAGCTACCGGCGGTCAGGGCTCTATAGAGAGGAATCTCCTGACGATACGTGCCGTGTCAAGGAGTACCGCTTTCTGAAGCAAGCCCTTGATCCAACCGCCTAACGAGAGCCATCTGAGGTGTTGGTCGAGGCTTTTGGCTATTAAGCCATTGGCTGAGATGACTATCGGTACAATGATTGCCGAGTTCACATCCCACATGTCGACAATTTCGTGTGCCAAGTCAAGATACTTGATTTGCTTATTTTTCTCAGTTTTCACGAGGAACCATCCTGCATGACGAGAACCTCATGCGGGATGCTTATGTCAACAATCTTGGCATGCCTATTGATTCGGTCCACCTAGTGTTGTAAAAGAACTGAGTCTTTTAGTCCTCATTTTGCGGCTATGAGTTCTTTTTGCAGAACTCACGACTAATTAGTCTTCTGAGTCCTGAGTCTTGAGTTCTTTTGAGTCTTTTCAGTTCATTCAGTCCTAAAATTTCTTGACTCGTTAGATTTATTCTAAGTCTTTTCGTTTTTTTTTCTCAGTCCTTTGAGCTCTTTGAGTCCTTTAAGTTCTTTCAAGTCTTTGGAGTCGTGAATTATACAGTACAGTCCAATCAAAAAGACTCGTGTCATAAAGCCTTTGAGTTCCTTCAGTCGTGAACTATAAAGTAGAGGAGAGGACGGTAGCCCAATCAAAAAGACTCGCATGTTATGAAGTATTTGAATTGTTTAAGTAGAGGATTGCAGTCATAGTAATCACTTATTAAGTTCAAATAAACAATAAGTATGGCTAAAAAAAGACATGTAAATCATCGTCACGTTATTAACCGACTTAAAAAAAAGGGAGGAGGTTCTCAAATCGTCTGAATGTTTTCTAGGTTGACGTTCATTGATCTTATACATTGTACGAGTTCGTTTGAGTTCAGAGCTCTTTGAAAGAAATGTCTCAGTCGCGAGTACTTTACGTAAGACTGAGCTCTTTTTTAAAAGGACTCAGTTGCTAGTTCTTTTTAGGAAAGCTAAGTTTTTATTTAAAGGACTTAGTCTTGAGTTCTTTTTGTAAAGAGTGAGCTGTTTTAAAAGACTCAGTCTCGAGTTCTCTTTGGCAAGACTGGAGTCTATTTTAAGAAGACTAAAAACTCAGAGAGTCTTGAGCTTTTACTTATTCTTTTTTTACTTGAGTCTTCAAAAAAAGACTCGAGTCTCAATATTAGGACTATAAAGACTCAGTTCTTTTACAACACTAGGTCCACCACCACTACATCAGGTTTATTGGCTACAATAGTCCCGATGAGATCGGTATTGTAACCAATACCGATCTACTACTATCTACCCAGTATAATGTGACATGGCCGTTATCGAGAACTGAGTCGGGCACATGCCTATAGTACGGCACTTCCGGTTCCACAAGGGAATATTTCAGAGCAAGTTGCTGATGAATTATCTTGGCTGCAAGGAATTGTGCCTGTGCAAGTACTCTCCATTAGCAAGACGAGAACTACCAGAGATAATGTGGCGGATTGATTCAACCGGACGGTGATATGCCCAATATATGTCAACTGTGCCATCCTTCACAATCAATTTCCGGTAATTGTTGGTCATGATAACTTCGTCCATAATTGCACAGACCTTAATTATTAATATTATTTATTGTTATTAATATATGTTACATTAAAATCTTAAAAATAAGCCAATGCTCCACAAAACCGTTTACACGGTTTGTCTGTGAATACAAATATAAAAAAAAATAATAAGTATTTTTTTATTTAGCCATTGATGTCCCACTTTTGGGAAAAGGCCTACCACAAATCCTTCCAGGTTCTCTTTTCAAGCGCCACAACGGACCAACCCATCAACATCTAGCTTATCTCGCCTTCTTTTTCTGAGCCGGTCTCGGCGGTGCCGTTCATTTTCAGGCACCCAGTGCGTGGATATTATTTCCCAGCGACTGTCATGCATGCGGTTTACATGACCCGCCAATCCCATTTGAGCCTGGCAGCCTTTTTACCTACGTCGATTATACCTGTGATGGAGCGCAGCGTGGAATGCCGTATTCTATCTGATCTTTTTACACCCAGAATGCTGCGCTCCATTTCTCTTTAACACACTCCAAGGCGGAACTTTTGCGACTCAGTGAGCGACCAGGTCTAAGCACCGTAGGTTAGGATGGGCACACATCGGTGAGTTTGCGCTTCAGAAATATCGGCAGATCTCCCGTCATTAGCGTCTTCATGGATCAGTATACTGTCAGATTTCACAGGTTTTGTCGATTCGGCGATCAATCTCCTTTTCCTGCCTGTTTTCGAAAGAAGCTAACTGGCCCAAGTAGATGTAGGTACTCATTGACATAGTGTATGTCCTGCCCACAATAAAGTATACAGAGTTGATACGACCGAGGGGCTTTCCTTTAAACTGCGTATACTAGGTACCATTTTCAAGCTATGTACCAAAAATCAATTAAATAGGAGAAGTAGTTTAGTCGCAAATGATTTTGATGAGATGCACCTTAAAGCGATAAATCTGACCAAGACAAGAGATAACACACGCCGCGCTACGTTGCCACTTTGTTACCTAGGTATTTAAGGTCAATCACATTTATTTACAAAGGGTGGTTGCGTTTTACTCTGATTTGTAAACTGTTTATTTTTTAACTGTATCACATTACATCCATAGAATGTTCTCGGCAAGAGTAGGTTAACCTTGAAAATCGACCCAAATGGCTGTTATTATGTAGCTACCGGCTAGACACCTAACCGACCCACGTCTATTTAGGTAAATTTCTTGGAATCAGTGAGTGCCTCGTGTTGATACTTTTGACTCGAAGCTTGATCTCTAAGTGACCACCAAATTTACATTACCACGAAACGTTCTTATGACTTTGCTATCACTCTTAACCTTTGTTTCTATCAGTAGGTAGGACCACATTAAACTTAATTAAGTGTATGTAAAAACAGGTTTTTGATTAAACGAACCTAATTATTTACGTATACCTATTTGTTTTGTTGGTCTTCTTTAGATTAATAACACTATAAGTTTATTTCATAATCAACAGGTTATATTAAAAATTTTGAAATCTTTTAAGTAAAAAGATACCTGTAATAGAGAAGAAGGATTTTTTGCAGGTATTTTGTATTAAATTCCATTCTAGCATTCGCTCCCGTGGTAAACACATAAAAACATAAACTACTTCTTTTGCAGTCGGGTAGGAATCCCATAACCTTCCTCAAGCTTCAAGCTACTTCTATACCAAATTTCATCCAAATTCATCTTATTTTTCTGCATGGGAAAATCATCGAATGACTTTTCCCGCTCTGTGTGAAGCGGAAAGGAGTGTCTGACTTCTACTGACTAAAAACCCAACCTGTTCCATCAGCTGCCCTTAAGTTCCGGGGCCGGGGTATCTCGTTAGAGAACACTCCCGCAGCCCCGGCAAGCAATGGCGCTATGGGGCCCCATCACTAGTGCTCTCTGAGGCGCACCTGGAACACGACGTGACGATCCAAATTCACCTAGTACTTAAGATTAGCGGGTTCAAACAAACAAACTTTTTGTCTAGACGATTTGAATTTGGAATTCTTGGAATCGGTAGGTATTTAAAGTAATCAAATTTAGGTAGGCTTATGTTTTTTTAAATAAGCCTTGTCTGTCCCAATCCTGAGCAAAGGCCTCCCTTCATTCCTTGCACTTTTCTTGTTGGCATGGACGCGGTGGATTCCTTTCTCTTGCTAATCCACGGCGTCCCGCCTTCTTCTCCTCGGTCTGCCACGAACCCTTCTAGCTGTCTCAGGGTTCCGTTCTAGTAATATTCCAACCCACAGCTGTGTCGGCTTCCGGCAGACATGGCCCGCCCAGTCCCACTTCAGTCTTGCAGCTTTTTAAGATACATTGGTAATTTGCGTTCTGAAGCGCAGCGTACTGTTCCATATCCTGATTGTAATTTTAAAATTCAGCGTGCCTCGAGTTTAGACATCTGGATGTCCAAACTAACCTAATCCAATTTAACATTTACCATGTTTTTAATGTTCTGTGTATTTTCAGGATGCTAAAGGCATTAAAATTAGGTACGTAGAATACTTACATTATACATGTATGAATTTATAATCCTAGCGAATTATCAAATTTAAGAACAACAAACAGTATGTCATACAAGACAAAGCTCGGGTTCTATTTTTCAATTCTACTTTTGAGGGCCTTTTAATACAGATCACATAAAATACATTATACTACACTTAAAATATATAAAGTTCGAAGCCACAAGTCCTATAATTAGATTCTACCGTCCTATGTGTAAAAGGCTTAATGATTAAGGTTTACACTTTATGTTCTGGGGGCACGAATGTCCCATCAAAGGACAAGCACAGCCGTGCCATCATTTTTACGAAGCAACTTGGGATCTTTTAAGCTGCCTGTATCTTCGTTTTGAGCAAAGGGAGAACTTCAAAATTCGCTTAGCTACTAATTAATAAGTAGGTACACATAGGAGCTAACTGGAACTGCAAAATACAGTTGAGTACATTGTTAAATTTACGAAACATTAGTTCCACTATTCAATTATTTGTTGCAATCCATAATATACGCATATAGGTGGAATACAATTAAAAAATAACAATTATTGTAGGAGAGAAGAAGGGCGCTTTAATCGATTTTTAGGGTTCCGTAGTCAACAAGGAACCCTTATAGTTTCGCCATGTCCGTCTGTCTGTCCATCTGTCCGCGGTTTAGCTCAAAATCTATTCGTACTAGAAAGTTGTAATTTGGCATGAGTATACACGTTGAAGACGCCGAAAAAGTGGTAAAATAAAATTTTGAAAAGAATAATTATTTAGGGTTCCTCCCCTACATGTAAAGTGGGATGATAATTTTATTTTAACGTCCTTCCCATAGTGTGGGATATCGTTGGATAGGTCTTTCAAAAATATTAGGGGTTTGGCAAGACCGTTTTTTGATTAAGTAAACTGTTCGTGACTTATCAAGCTTTAAAGTAACAATTTTCGTTAGAGTCAAGTGTCCCCCCTCTATCAACTAAACGGTTGTAGTTAGAAATTCAAATGTCACGGCAGTAGTACCTATAGATAACGAAGTTTAAAGGAAAACTATCACACATATGTGGGCTTTACAAGTTTACGAGTAATAGTCGACCAATTGTATTTGACTCGAAAATTTCGAACAACTCCATAGAAATGTCGATAGATGGCGCTAAGCGTCAGTTGTATCGCGCTAGTTTTAAGGAAATAATTAGAACAAATGGCCCATTGATATACTAAAAACCCAAGATGCACACTCAACGTCTCAAAACCGTCCGCATAAAATGAGTGCTTAATTCTAAATGATGCGCTCATTTCAAATAGTATCGCGTCACTCGCGTCTAGGTTAACGCGTCAAAAATGCCAAAATTTTCTTTGTAAAAACAACCTTAAACAATTGTCATAAGATAGAATTTGCAAAAACATATTTTGTACTTATAGCATATCTATTACTACGTAGGTGGTGAGTGTTTGGCGACAGTTTCGATCGTCACTTTTCTTCGAGACTGTGCATCTTGGGTTTTTAGTATATCAATGAAATGGCCCTAAATAGTCTAGTTCAAACCCAGGTTTTGGTGTGTATAGCAACCCACGGTATTACATTGACATTGCTGGAGGTGACCACTGTGAAGCAGTAATTTTCGAAATAAATGCAGTGAAGATTTGAGCTTTTTATAGATCACGCAAATGTCCCAACAGTCGCGCAGTAGGTCTTGTGAGTAATTTACTATCGCATAACAGTCCTTGCATAATATTTGGAGATTTTAATGAAGACTATCTCCGTAACGACAACTGCAGTTTTCAAATTAATACGTGGCGCTGGTTACCAGTCTTTATTACAACCACTTCCCTATACACGCGGTGGTACTCAAATAGATCATATTTTTTCAAATTTCCCCTGTGAAGTTGGATTTTATAATTCCTTCTTCAGTTACTATCGCCCTATCTGGGCCCGTTTTTAGAGTGAATTCAAATTAATGTTTTTATTTATTGAAGTGAAAACTTCTTTAGCATCGTTGTGATTTGAAAATTAATGAAACGAAAAAGCGACAGTATCTGTTTGGACCTAGACCTAGACCTAGAAGTCAGGTCGCGGGGGTTGAGGTAGCCCTGAGAGGGAGGCGGGGAATTGAGGGGAGTTGAGGCGGGTCTCGTGGGGAGTTGAGTGGGGACTTGAGGGGTGAGTTGATGGGTGAGTTGAGGGGTGAGTTGAGGGGTGATTTGAGGGGTGAGTTAAGGGGTGAGTAGGGGGGGAGTTGAGCGGGGAATTGAGCGGGGAGTTGAGAGGGAGTTGAGGGGGAAGTTGAGGGGGGAGTTGAGGGGGGAGTTGAGGGGGAATTGAGGGTAGAGTTGAGGGGGAGTTGAGGGGAAGTTGAGGAGGGAGTTGATGGGTGAGTTGAGGGCTGAGTTGAGCTGAGTTGAGGGCTGAGTTGAGGGCTGAGTTGAGGGCTGAGTTGAGGGGTGAGTTGAGGGGTGAGTTGAGGGGTGAGTTGAGGGGTGAGTTGAGGGGTGAGTTGAGGGGTGAGTTGAGGGATGAGTTGAGGAATAAGTTGAGGGGGCGTTGAGGGGTAGTTGAGAGATGAGTTGAGGAATGAGTTGAGGGGGGAGTTGAGTGGGAGTTGAGTGGGAGTTGAGGGGGGAGTTGAGAGGGTAGTAGAGGTATGAGTTGAGGGATGAGTTGAGGGATGAGTTGAGGGATGAGTTGAGGGATGAGTTGAGGGATGAGTTGAGAGGCGAGTTGAGGGGCGAGTTGAGGGGTGAGTTGAGCGGGGAGTTGAGTGGGGAGTTGAGCGGGGTGTTGAGTGGGGAGTTGAGCGGGGAGTTTAGCGGGGCGTTGAGCGGGGAGTTGAGCGGGAATTTGAGCGGGGAGTTGAGCGGGGAGTTAAGCGGAGAGTTGAGCGGGAAGTTGAGCGGGGTGTTGAGCGGGGAGTTGAGCGGGGAGTTTAGCGGGGAGTTGAGTGGGGAGTTGAGTGGGGAGTTGAGGGGAGTCTCGTGGGAAGTTGAGGGGGGTCTCGTGGGGAGTTGAGGGGGGTTGAGGTAGAGAGAGAGAGAGTGTTTCTTATGTCGTGGAAATTTTATATGCCCAAACGTATACCTGTTGACCCAAACTTAGTAAAGATTTTTAATCCAGGATTAAACTTCTTAGGGCTATTAGCCCCAAATTTAGGTTAAAATAATGCTTATAGGGATTTTTTTGGGCCCAAAAATATGTAGGGCTATTTTTAGGGGCATACATACATTTACAAGCATCATATAAATGGCCGCGGGGCGCGTAGCGGTCTGCGGCCTAGTACTACAACATTACAGATTATCTATGTATGTACTAGTACTAGGAAGTAGTGTATCTATGTAGGTACTAGTACTAGGCAGTATTTGGAAGTATTTGACGATTGAGACGCTAGTGGGCATTTAATAAGCGTTTTGAAAATATTTCAAAAGTTGCACTTGCATTCATGACTGTACCATTTTAAAACTGAACGCGCTTTTTCGATATATCATATACTGAAAAACAAATTACGAAACCGATTGACCCTTGAAATGCTGTAAAGTTTGATGATGACACAATTAATTTTAAAACGTGATTGTGGATCTTGCGTTACTTTTATACTCCATCTGTCTCCATCGCCAAAAATGTTACAGTTATATAATATAAACATGAATGACTTTAAGAATTCCGAAATTTCAAATGAAACGCAAAGTCGGGATTTAAACGATTTATTTACAATAATTGATAATGTGGATTGTTAATTAAGTCAATTCTATTACAAAAGTAATTAAAATTAAGTTATATTTTATTTACCTTAATAAAACGGGAAACTCATTTAAATATTAGCCTTGAATAGCAGCAAGAAATAGGGTTTTATGAAGTGAAAACTTCTTCAGCGTCGTTGTGATTTGAAATTTTATGAAACGAAAAAGCGACAGTAAAAAGAGACAGACACATAAATTCATAAGATTTAACGTGGGAGAAAATGAGATAGGAAGCATTATACAGTGTTTCTTATGTCGTGGAAATTTTATATGGGCAAACCAGTGCAAACGTATACCTTTCAAATTTCGTAAATTTTTGAAGGAATTTTTTGAAGTGAAAACTTCTTTAGCGTCTTTGTGATTTGAAATTTTATGAAACGAAAAAGCGACAGTAAAAAGAGACAGACACATAAATTCATAAGATTTAACGTGGGAGAAAATGAGATAGGAAGCATTATACAGTGTTTCTTATATCGTGGAAAGGTTTCACTTCTACCACGTGTGAATTGCACACAAAGCTCCCCTAGCAAACTACTTCCTCAATTTTATTTTTTTGTGACTATTGAGTAGTGTAGCTCTGTGTCCTGTATTTAAATTCAAAACACCGGCTATGACAATTTGTATACAAATCTCTAAAAAAAATTAAAGTTTCTGTGCAAAATTGTCGAATCAGGTGAGGATTTGTATAGGAAGTCAAATTAGTTAGGTAGTCATGTTTGGCTTTTAGTTAGAGCATGGTACGAAACGATCAGTCAGCGAATACGACACGCACTTGGCTGTTATAAAAACTACGGAACCCTACATTGCGCGTGGCCCGACACGCACTTGACCGGTTTTTTTTTTATATTACTAATATTAATTCTAATTAAATTACTGTCTGTTAAAATTATATCCTACATGGAAAGGAAAAGAAAACGATAGACTTAGCTCTCCACGGAATCCTATTAGTAGCTTTTTACGGCGAACCTGATTTACTTTGTTACGAGACTTTGCAGTTGTTTTACTATTAAGTTTTCGTTGGGATTGAGTTAGTCTGTTTATGTTAGCATAATAGACTGTGTACCTCTAATTATATTATTTATTTTTATTTGTAATTTCGGTAATATTAATTGTTTTTAGTATTAATTGTAGTTCTTTTAACTCAACAGGTCAACACACTAGCTGCTCAATCTTTATCAAGCGCAAGTTCGGTCGTGCATGGAGTACTCCTCCCATTTCTGGTTCGGATCTCCCAAATACCAGCTTGATACACTTGAGCCTATCGAGAATCGGTCCAAGAGGCTCATTGGCAACGAGAGACTGGTCGAGACAAAGCTCCAGAGTCTTGAATTTCGGCGACGTTTTGCAAGCCTATCATTTTTCTATCGGTTACATTTCGGGGAGTGTGCGATGGAATTGCACAATCTAATTCCACAAAGTCCGTTCCATCATCGGACTACAAGACAAACGGCGATATGCCATCGTTACATTGTGTACATCCCGGATACGTACGGATGCGTACGGCTAAGGAGTGGAATTCCCTGCCGGAGTCTGTGTTTCCTGATCGCTATAACCTGGGAGTCTTTAAGTCAAGAGTGAATAGGTTACTTCTAGGCAATCGTGCTCCATCTTCGATCACATCATCACTTACCATCAGATGAGATGCTAATCAAATGCGAGCAAACCACTCAAGACAGCTCGACGAGTAAATACAAGTGCAATAATATGGTCATTTAAGAAACAAAATTATGGGTACAGACAGGCTAAGAACTAACGAAATACCAACAGTCCCTGTTTGGTTAAAAATAATACATATACAAGGATATGGTAAAAATACTGGAAAAAATATGAATAAAAACTTTATTTGTTTATGTACGTACACACATAACAGTCAAAAAAGAATATAAATATAATTTGACAATGTTATAGGTATTTGGTTAGCTAGCACAGAACTTCGGCACTTCCACGGCGTCATTAATGGCGGCGCAGAGATCTTTTTGGCTGCAAGTTGCTGGGCTAAGAGGGCACAATGGGAGATGCAGCATACCTTGCACCACGATGGCATAAAAAAGTACTAATGTGCTTTTATTTAAAAGAAGTAAGTAACTTAAATTTATCCATTACTAGCGTGCTCCATCTTCGACCACATCATCACTTACCATCAGTTGAGATGGTGGTCAAACGCGATCCTATTAATAAATATAAAAAAAAAAACAAAAAAAATACTTTTATCTCGGCCACCGATATACGACAGATCACTTTTCAGCCAGATTTTTTGCAGTTGGTGGCGTTTGTTTTGATTAATAAATTAGTTAAAATTGTAGCGACATCTATCTTGCTACATACAAACTCAAAACTATAGAAATCCTGTATCGCGCAAGCAGAGTTTACCGCACAACTAGCATACATACAAATCACCCGATCACAAACATCGGGCAGTTGCCCACCAGACACATCACCTGACTGGTCCGAGGATCCTCCCTTTTCAACGAGATTGCGGGACATTACGCCCTGTTCCGCATACCCTTTATGCAACACAAAATGTACAGAGGCGGACCGAATGCCTTAGGCATTCTCTACCAGTCAACCATGGGTGGTGAAGCGATAACATGGCAGGTGTAATCACAGATTTGCCAGCAACTGAATCCGACTAAGAAGCCGCAGTCTTTACATGTTAGCGAGTTATATTTCCGGAATATAGGTGTATATACCGGAAATATAACTCTACATGTTGGGTATCAATATACACTAGTTAAGTACGTACTCTATATTGATACCCCACATGACTGTATAACTCACGAGACAGAGCTCGTGGCTAAACACAAAAAATAACAGCGGCACGAGTTGATCTTTAAGATTAAGCAACGCTTGCCGTGGTTGTCCCTTGTAACCGTGCCGTAAGCACGACACAGGTCAGAAGCCAGAAAGTCTGACCCTGGTCTCGCCGAGGGATATCGTGTTACCTAGCCACTGGGTTAATTGTGGCGGCCAGACAGGCAGTCGCGTCATGTAAAACACTGGTACTCAGCATCAGGTAGACTGTAAGCCGACCTCATATTTTATACAGTTGAGAATAGGCTAAGCTGATGATGACGATGACTAGGTAAGTCACGAGAAAATATGTCGTGAGTTACCTAATGACGAACGAGATTTAGTTTTATTTTAATTCAGCGTATTATGTCATGCGGGTTATGTCAGTTAGCTCCAAGAGAATGTAATGATGCCTCATTCGTTAAAATGTATCAAACTGTTTAAATGTATCAAATATTTTCCTCAAAAACATAACATTCCTTTTATAAATAGGGTAAAAATAACTAAGGAAATTACGAGCCAAGAATGCGGAATCAAGAGCCGAAAATGCGGGCTCATCGAAAATATATGTTTTGATTTAATAAACGTTGTTACACGAATTTCCCCTGTATCGTGCCTGCGTTTACAAACATTTAAATTTACTTACACAAATACATATACCTAGTACAACTATCTGCCCTACATCTGTTTTGGTGTCGTGAAGAACCTGCGGCGCGAACAGTTTCTTCAAAATAAAAGAAATGCGCGATCAGAACTCTGAATTTTTATAGTCTTTGGTCCAGACTTAAGCAGGTAATGTTTGCGTTATTTTCAAAGTCAAAGTCAAATCCATTTATTTGCTTAAAATTTGGTACAAAAGATGTTAGCATAATGTTACGAGCTGGGGTTCGGGATAGAAATAATTAACGCCAATTAAACCAAAATTAACACTTTAATTAATTAAACACAAAAAACTTTTTGGCAAAAAATAGAACCGACTTCCATATAAAAACACTATAAAAACACACTGTCAAAAACGAAAATATATACAAAGCTAAAGACACCGCCTTCCGAAATTAAAGTTATTTTTGCCTTTGTAGTGTTTTTATATGGAAGTCGGTTCTATTTTTTGCTAAAAAGTTTTTTTTCACGCTTTTTAGTGGGTCGGTTTGTAATTTATCTAGTAAACAGCAACTGCACAAGGAGTACCTTGTATAAGAAATACCCAAAACGCTATAGGTGTGCCTATAATATTTGAAGAGTTCCCTCGATTTCTCCATGATCCCATCATCAGATCCAAACGTGACGACAATGGGACCAGCTAAAAAGCATACCCTTTCAAACAAAAAAAGAATTTTCCAAATCGGTCCAGCCATCTCCGAGTTATGAGGTAACATACTTAAAAAAAAAAAAAGTTCAAGACGAATTGTAAACCTCCTTTTTTTGAAGTCGGTTAAAAATAAAAATTTAACACAATTATTCGCACCACTTACACTTGTCACTTAAGACTTAAATCGCACTGAAATTCACTTGTAAAGCTTCGATTATATCGCGTATTCGCCTCGTAATAACCGCGTTCCTTTGCGATCTATTTATACCCCGGTCTATGAATTCTAGAACATTGTTATAAAATCGACTCACTGTTTATACTGCCCAGAATATTCCAAGAAGCTGCTCGAGATATACAGTACCGCTATTCGCCGCTAAGTGGCGTTAGTGTCTCGACTAGATATACACAGTACCGCTATTCGCCGCTAGATGGCGTTAGTGTCTCAAACATTCTAGATTTATGTCGAAGTTTCTCGACGTACTTCACTAAGAGACTGGCGTAACAATAATATAATACTTAGTACAATGACATATATCGCAAAAATATATTAAACCCGTTGCAATGCGCTTATCTGAGCTAGTCTCACTGAAACTACTACTTTTTTATTTTATTAAAGAGAAATAGCAAAGTGGGTAGAATACACATTACTGGCAATCTTGTTGACCTCTCCAATTACTGGGCTAAATATGCTTGTGTCGAGTGGGATTCGAACCTGCGACCTCGATGACAAGTTCGATACCTTAGGTAATAGTCTATTGACGCTAACTAATAATTAATATTATCAATATCATAGCAAAATGTTAAAGTACCATCTAAAATGGATAAATAAACAATGACAACTCAAAAAATCTCACGCAATTATGTGACTACGCCTCAAGTATACCTACGTCTATAGTGTCATTTCATAGAAATAGTTTACCAAACACATTTAACTTGTTGTCGCACTGTCACCAAGCACCTGTCGGCGAGGAGTCCTATCAGATAGTTTACCCGCTACTTAATCGCAGTATCGTGTTCAGTGTTTATCAGATTGTCCCTTTTGGAGATTTCGGCAGAGTGAATAAATAATGGCTTTATATGAAACTAACTTCTGCCCACGAGTTCACTCGCGTGCAAAGCTTTTTTCAGTGAAAATAGTAACCTATGGCGGTCTAATCTATTTCTGTACTAAAGTTCAAATCAAAATCTGTTACGTGGTTTAGACGTTAAAGTGTAACAGATAGACAGAGTAACTATCGCACTTAAGTAGAGAAGCGGACACCAGTAGGGAGTGCTCGCTTTCCTGCGTAAATGCGACTATAGAAATTTAAAGTTTATTATCTCGGAAGATTGACTATAAACTTACGCTTTATGCGATTGTCCGGTATCGTATTCATATGTATTTGGGATAGATTTTAAAGCGAAGAAAACACAACACAAGAACAAAGTTTTCACCCTGTTCTAGAAACTAGATTCGTCGTTCCAAGTAAGAGTAAGGTATAGATTGTCTAATGTGTCCTCAAACGAAAATCAGCGGCATGAAAGCATTTTCCTGTAAAGTGTCTATGTAAATAAAGAAGGCGTAATCCGTCTGACCTCGCGCTGTGTGTGGAGCGGAAGGGAGTGTCAGACTTCTACTGACTAAAAAACCCACCCTGCTCCCTCTGTTGACCTTGCATTCCGGGCTGCGGCCCCGGAATGTCTCGTCAGAACTATTCCCGCAACCTTGTAAGACAATGGCCCTATTTGGCCTCATCAATGCTGCTGACTGCTCTTAGAGGCGCGCGTGGAACACGACGCGCCGCCGACCCGTGTCTGGTTCTTACCGGACGGTGAGGTACCCCTGCTCGCTGTCCGCGATAGTCGTTCTTTCCATGCCACTTTTCACACATTGCTTTGCTGCAATTTGCCGCAGCAGCGGAGTTTCACCCCGAGCGGAGTTTCATCCCGAATCCGTCTGACCTGCGTTAAAGTTTTTGTGTTTTCAGTGTTTCAGATTTACATAATTTGGTACTATTAATCGATTCTAAGATAGGACTAGGCCTGTTATTCTCAAGTCAAGTTTATAGTGTAGTAAAAGGTGGCAGACTGTGTGTCCATGCGTCAACTCATCAAAAATCTTGATAAATAATTAACTGTTTATCAGGATGACGTAATAGATGAGTGTGGATCTATAGAACTGCGAATTGTGCTGGTTTCTTTCTGTTTTCATGTAAGCTCATTTTATTTAGAAAGAAGTGATGGCTTAGTCGTACCTTCAACCACTATTGTAGGTACGACTCACGTGTTGTAGGTTCGAACTCAAGCAGGCACATTACTTAGTGTTATTTTCACCATTACCACTACTATCAAAACGCTTTTTTAGTCAGGTAATGAACTTTTCTACTTTAGGATTGCACTAGAACGTGGCAATGCTCCGCCTTTGGCCCAAATAATATCCAGCCCTTGAGTTACAGAAAGTCAACAATCATCATATCAAACAATTCTCAATTTTAATCGATATTTATTTGAAAAGGCTGTGAACACACCACAGTCCCAGAGTTTCGCCCTGAAACCTGAAATCTAGCTGTTACCAGCTTTAGGATATTTATTATTCTACAAGCTGTTTTCAATTTAGTTTGCGAAGAATTTTAACATCAAACCAAACCAAATTAACCAAGCGTCAATAGCCTAATGGCTAAGGTGACGGACTTGTGATCGAGAGGTCACGGGTTCGAACCCCACTCATTACACTATCGACGTGAACCCACTCCAGACACAAGCATATTTAGCTTAGTTGGAGGGGTTAACACGATTGATAGTAATGTGAATTCTACCCACATTGCTAGTTCTCTTTTTAAATAAAAAAAAAAAAAAATATTTGCATTTAAATATTTGTGGCCGTGAAAGTGCAAGACTTATAATATTAGTAAAGTGTGGGAAAAGCTATCTAAGCAATATTTTAACTCCTCTCAGAAAAGTTATTTAATCAAAAACTATACATAAGTACTATACATCCATAGCTCCTTTCAGAAAGGTGATCCAGCTGAGGTCTGGAATTTTCTCAAATCAATAGGTGTCGGAAAAAAGTCTCATGAAACAATTCCTAAGGACTTAGACTTCAACTTACTTCATAGTCATGTTTCTACTTCACCTGTATTAGATAGGGCCACTAAAGCTGCTACTCTAAATTATATTTCAAACCTTCCGGTACTTGATTATTCTCCTTTTGTCATTATTCAATTTACTGCTTGTGATGTTAAAAAGAGTATTGTGTCTATTACGTCCGACGCTGTGGGTAGTGACTGTGTCAGTCGTAAGATGATCATTTCTATCCTTGACAACATTCTTCCGGTCATCCTTTATATCCTTAACTTCTCTATTTCTAGTAGTATCTTTCCACAAGCTTGGAAAAACGCTCAAGTTATCCCGTTACCAAGGAAATCGCATCCTGCATCTTTCTCTGACTACCGACCCATTTTCATTCTCCCTTTTCTATCCAAAGTCTAAGTCCTAGTCCTTTCTAAACAAAATCTTTTAAATCCCTTCCAATCTGGTTTTCGACCTGGTCACAGCACTACCTCAGCACTCGTTCATATTACGGATGATCCATGCCTGACCTTAAGATGGGGAAGTTAACGGTACTCGCACTACTTGACTTTAGCAATGCTTTTAATACAGTTGACTTCGACATTTTGCTTGGCATTCTATGCTCTTTTAACATATCTCCTTCGGTAATTGATTGGTTTCGTAGTTACCTGTTTGGTCACCGGCAGCGAATTTGCACTGAGGATTCTTTTTCGTCTTGGTGTGACACCTCTGCCGGTGTGCCGCAGGGTGGCGTTTTATCTCCTTTACTTTTCGTACTTTTTATTAATGCTATCACTCAATGACTATCTTCCTTCTACCACTTGTATGCTGATGATTTGCAAATTTACACGCAAGCACCCCTCATAGACTTATCTGATGCCATTGGGACAATTAATGGGGACCTCGCTCGAATTAGTGATTGGAGCACTGAGTTCGGACTGAAAATCAATCCTGCCAAAACCCAAGTGATTGTTATTCCCGGACTATCTCTAAGATCGATTGGTCAACACTTCTCGAAGTTTCCTTTAATATCACCGTCATTCCGTTCAGTCACACCGTGAAGAACTTGAGGCTATACTGTATAGACAGAGTTTTGTCGATGTATAGCCTATACATCGACAAAACTCTGTCTTGGACAAAGCAACTGCAGGAAGTCAATCGTAAACTGTTTGCTTCTGCAGGCTCCCTGAGACGCCTTCGTAATTTCCTTCCCATCACCACTAAAATTGTAATTGTACAATCTCTTCTTCTTCCTTTCTTGGACTATGCTGATGCCAGCATCTTGATTTGACAAAGACCAATTCGACAAGCTAGAGCGACTTCTAAATCTATTGTTTTAGGTTTATATTTGTCTTGCGCAAATATGACCATGTTTCTGAATTTCGTACTAAGCATTTACTTTCTTTGCTTTATAATGTGCTACTTAATCCTTTCACTCCTTTTTATCTTAAAGACCGCTTTCGGTTTCTTTGTGACACACTTTCAAGGTCCTTGAGATTATTTGAAAATTTAGAGTTAAGTATCCGTATGCCATATATTCCACTTCTTTCTTAGATAAATCTTTCACTATCCAAGTGGCCCGTTGGTCTATGGGTAATGCATTCCGCATTACCCATAGATGTGAGGCGTGCTCAAACATTACCTACGTTCAAAAGAATGCTGAAGGAGCATTACTTCTCACTATAATTTTTTTTCCCTCCTGTCTCTATTACGAAATGGATATGTATTAGTATATTATATTTATATATTATGTTTTGTAGTATGTATTTTATATTATTATCTTTAATTAGTATTATGTATGATGTTGTATACTAACAGCCCTAAATTTATATCTTTTAATTTCTGTCCATCCAAAGGTTGTCTGTAAGAGATTGCCCTGTGCGATAAGACCACCCATTGTACACTAGTTTTATTATTTGTATCCTTAAATGTATTGTAAGGTGTACAATAAAGTATAATTATAATAAATAAATAAGTAAGTAATAGTACATATTTTTTGCCATAAACTAATATTACATACTTATGTTGTTTGCTTACCTGTCTTCGCTCCGTTATTTTGTTTACAAATCTAAATCCTACCCTTGAATCACCTTATCAATTTGTTCTAGTAGTTTGCGTAAAACAAACACTTAAGGGGAAAAAACTGCTCGCACAGAACTGCAGACACCTTTGCAGCTCTCATCATTAAAAGCGACGTGTTTACGAAGTGCTTAACGAGTGAAACAATTGATGGCAACGGGTGTCCTGTAGGATGGGTTGGCGTAAAGTATAAGCGGTTGCGGGGAGATGTGTAAATGGTGCTTACTTGCATTTTTATGGCTAGTCAGTCTTTATATATATAACATAACATAATTAACTTATAACGTTCGATAACGTGGGACATAAGCTTCCCATCTACCCCTTAATAAAAAAGAAATATAGAAATTACTAATGCGAAAATTTAATAATTCCTTGTTTGATTTATTACTAGATTTACACATGCTTTGCTTTCGTATTTCTGTATTATTGCTTATGTATCCGCAATGTTTATTGTGTAAGTGCAGAGTAGACTGGCCAGATTGAGGGACAGTCGCAAGAGTTTTCTAAGAGTTATTAAAGACAGGCACGATAAAAGCCCCCCCATAGTCAGACATCTCATAGAGAGCATCCAGTCAGTCATAAAATATATGTTCTAACGAAGTTTGTAAGTGAATTTCTTTACTAACTTCTATATTATGAGTCTTTCATGAAATAGAATAGAATTACCAACATGATATGTAAGTTAAATCTATTACTAACATTTAGAATAGTAAATATTTATTATTGTGGATCTTGTTATCCCAAAATAAAGAAGATTAATATTATAATTCAATAATGT
The DNA here is from genome assembly GCA_943138885.2 of Tholera decimalis. Classification (NCBI taxonomy): domain Eukaryota; kingdom Metazoa; phylum Arthropoda; class Insecta; order Lepidoptera; family Noctuidae; genus Tholera; species Tholera decimalis. The sequence continues at coordinate 32,625,414 of OW964560.2, forward strand.
GCAAATGACTACACAAAAACAGGCAGAGTGAATTATAAATAAATAAATAAATAAAGTAAATAAGTAAATATATTTGCCACTAATGTGTGTTGCCACTAATGCGTGTGCAATAAAACTAACGCGTGTTTGATTCAGAACATTTCTCATCAAGGTCGTATTAGTAGAAAATTATGCAAACTGTTATAAATATTGATTATAAAAATCGAACTCCAAAGGGGAACATAAAAATAACTAGCGTTTTAAACATTTTGTATGATTTGCTGCCGCTCCAAGTCCTCGCAGTGACGAAGCAACGAAGCTGCAATAATGTTATGATTTTTTTTTAAAGTAAAGTTTTATTTGCATAGATTATAGGTACATAAAAAATAGATGTTATAATAAGATGGGTGATCTTTGTACAATCTACCTTATCTTAGGCATGCAAACATTATTATTTAGGAAATTAATTTTGTTTATATTATCAATTCAACTATTAAACAACTCTTTATTTCAAACGATATTCGCATATTATAATCAAAGTTAAACCACAAATAAATAACCAAAACAACACAATCTCCGCTCTCGCTCATAGCTCAGGCCGCGTCCAATGGTACTTCTGAGATAACATCTGGGCGGGCCGCCCGCCCGACAACACAACCAGTAGCAAGACCGCGCGCGTACGAAACAAACGTACACAAAATCATCTCTTCATCATTAGTGAGAATAATCGACTAAATAAATCCTCATCAGCAAATAATCGATAATAAGCATAAAAAGTGAAGTGATTCGAAATCAAAAGTGAAGTGAAGTGCTGGTTGGTGAGAAAAAGTTTGGATGTGAAAAACTTTTTTGTAAGTAGTTTTTTTTTTGTTTGTATTACATTGGACTGCTTTTAACGGGAATATTGTAAGTATTTTTAAAAGTATTTTGTTATTATTTTCAAAAAGTTTTTTATTAAAATTATTAAATTTCAGCTTGTTAAAAACTGTTTTGATAACATTACCAATGTATTTTTATTAGAAAGCACATAAAATTTAGGTACTGAAAGTTTTCAAAATCTTGCCAAAAATAAGCTTCAAGTTGTTTTATTCACAATTTAAATATACGGCAGAAAAAGAAAAACCAATTTTGTTTGTGCAAATGCAAAAGGTAACTTTAGGTATTTAATAACGATAACAAGTATGTATTGATTGATTCAGATGTTTTGAAGATGACTCCAATTATATCGGAGTGACATGTAATTTAAACACTAATTGCCAGCGAGAGATATACTCTCTTCTATAAACAAATGATAATAAGTCAATTGTCATAGTTCTTGGCACTGCGTGCGTTCTTTGCTAGTATGCAATCACCACTAACTGCAAAGATGAGAATTATTTACTGAAAAGTTGTAGGTATTTCAAGATGTAATGTATTTAATTATATTTTTGGAGTCAATTTATAGCGGAAGCCGAAAAACTGGTATTATTTAGAAAGTCAGACCAGCGTAACGATAACTGAAATGATACTGGAATAGTGTTCATGTTTTTCCAGGATTTTGTTAAGGTTTCAAGCCATATTGTCCTCTTATTTTACAGTTAATCTTTAAAAAAATATTTATATAAATTTTATAAGTACAGTAAAGGTAAGGTAAAAGGTAAATAATCTTAAGTCAAATTTAGCTCATTATTCAGGATCATGATTTAAGTCTCTATTTGAACACTATTCACATTTGCCACCTGACTACACATAGGTGAAATTCTAATTTAAATTTAATTTTTGGTTTAAAAGTAAGTTTATTTTTTACTACAAAATAATATTAAAAAAAAATATATAAAAAATAGATTTTGGATAATAAACCTCGGGTTTTTTGAAGCTATCCAAACGCCTCTTAACTACCTATAATATAAGACTCAACGTACCTGTTGAAATATGGATATACTGAAAGTGTAGCTCACTTCAACCCTTCGGGAAACACAGTTATGACATTCCATATCCTCGTCATTGCTTTATTCAATACGTAGGTATTACATTATCCCGCCAGGGTTGCGGAAATGTATTAACAAGATACCGCAGCCCCGGCACTTACGAGCAGCTGAAGGGACAGGGTGGGTTTTTAGTCAGTAGAAGTCTGACACTCCCTCTCGTTCAACCCAGAGCAGGAGAAGTTATTCGATGATTTTCCCACCCAGAGAAAAAAAAACAAAGGTATTACATTATATTGTTTTTGTAGGTTGCTACATAACACGAAAATACTCTTCGTTCTTCTTAATTTGAAAAAATCGGTCTCTGGTATCAATGTATTCAACATAGGCGCGGGCTTGCGGATGGCGAGCAGGGGTAGATCACCGTATAATACAATCCCTTTATAGTACCTATAAATGGATCGTATTCACCGCAACCATTCGCTTTGCGAATTAGGTAGTTTTCCAAACGTTTGACGCCTGTATTTTGTTGTGACTCGAACATTCATTCAATTGCGCTTCTAAAAAATGTATTTTAAGTGTTTGAATTCAAACTAATATAGCACGCTTATAATGGCAGTAACTTAACACTAAATTCCAGTTACTTTTGATTTCAATATAGATTGATTAGTGTTCAACACTAATCTTTAATACACGTGGTTATAAGGACCAAATCATAAGTAGGTAATAAAGGATCAGCCTAAACATCGATCACAGAATAGATTTGTAGATTTTAATTTTTCGCACTGCTTTTTTTAACACTTTCTCTCTGAATTCAAAACATACCGATTTTATGTCCGTGAACTTTTTCAGATCATTGCTCAGCTAATCAAATAAAAGTTTTAGTTCTTTTCGCACTCAGCTGAGTTCTATAGTTCCTGATACTTTTCAGGAATAGTTCTGGGGTTTCTGCCCTAAAAAAAGTTATATGTTAAAATGCTCTGCTAATTCCCCGTAGCAGACCATTTTCCGGCAGAACAAAAAAATCCTGATGCTTTTTAGAAATAAATCTAGTGTTTTTTTTAATACTGGCAGATCATACCAAAGTACTAAGAAAATCGAAAATTTCCATTTCCATCTTTTATCTCTTTTTTTTTATAATTTGAGCAAAGTTTGAAAGATGGAAATTTTCGATTTTCCTAGTACTTTGGCATGAACTGCCAGTATTAAAAAACTTTTTACCAAAAAATTAAACCGACTCCCAAAAAACACTGCAAAGTGAAAAATAACTTTAATTTCGGTAGTCGGTGTCTTTAGTTTTGTATTTTCGTTTTTGGCACCGACTTCCAAAATTAAAGTTATTTTTCACTTTGCAGTGTTTTATGGGTGTCGGTTTAATTTTTTGGTAAATAGTTTTTATTTCACTATTTTTAGTTGGTTGATTTTTAATTTACCTAGTTACCAGTGCCTTAATGTCAACTACTTATAAAATTTTACAAAATATTACTTTTCCCAATGCTGGGCCGTTAATTTTTGAGGAGTTCTCCTGGTACTTCACCATCAGCTATACATTACCATATGCATGTGACGAGCATAAAGTGCTTAATATCCATATTCAAGTAATCGAATCGCAATCCACGAAATACTTATTATTGAGTAGTTTCGGCGACCATCTGTGGTCTTCATCATCAGTTCCACTTCCCGAAATGGTACTTTTTGAGAGCAACTGCACAAGTTACTATAAGAAATACCCAAAACGCCATAGGTGTGCCTATAATATTTGAAGAGTTCCCTCGACTTCTCCAGGATCCCATCACCAGATCCTGACTTGGTGTAAAATGGTACCAATTTCGAAGTATACCCTATCAAACAAAAAAAGAATTATCTAAATCGGTTCAGCCGTCTTCGAGTACTCGGTGACCATACATTAAAAAAAAAAAAATATACGCGTTGAATTGATAACCTCCTCTTTTGGTCGTCGGTTGAAAAATACACCAGAACTATTTCTGAAAAGTATCAGGAACTGTGTAGTACTCAGATGTATTCGAGAAGAACTCTATTTCTTTTTGATCTGCTGGAAAATGGTCTGATAAGTTCACTGACATACCATTTTTTGGGTTAACCCACTTCAGTTCTAAAAATTGTGTGGGTAACAAATATATCGATTATTTTTGGAGTATACACAGCGTAACATAAATTTCGGTGATGTGACCTTGACTTTCTCGTAATCAGCATCATCTTATAACTCATCACTAACAGGAATGTCATAATTATTCGAATTGAAATACAGACATACTCATAATTTACTTTAAATAAAAAACTACTGCGTTGTTTATTCTTACTTTAATTACTGTTATCAAAAAATTGAATTTTACACATTATTTCTTGTGAAGTAGGCCAGAATCCGCTTGGGTTATGTAGGTCAGGTCCGGTACTCATTTCACGTAAATAAGTTGCATACAGTTAGATTTGAAGCCGACTGGAATATACCTAGTTGCGAGAATTCTAAGTAATCTGCATAGCCTTTTCCGAACTTTGTTGGGGTCAGCTTCCAATTTAACCGGACGTACAGAGTACTAGTGTTTTACATGGAGTGACTGGTTTATATGACCTCCACAAATCAGTAGATTGGTTATACGATACCTCTTGTCATGACTGATGGTAGATTCTCTGGCTTCTGAAAACTGGTAACGACTGTCAAAGATATACAACGTGTAACGGAAACCCCATATCAATCCAAAAGGGCTGAAGACAACATCTGGTATGGAGTCTCGATGCCCAGTTTCAGCACAAAATAAGTGACTCAAAGAATTGATACGAAATAATCGGTTTCATATGTTTCTTGAATATCAATCATAACAAACGTGTCACAGCACTACGAGGGTCAATAACTTTCCACGTCACTTGCCTATAACACGATAATACTCTTCAATCTTCTTAATTTGAAAAATTCAGTCTCTGGTATCAATGTATTGAAATTTCTAATTAGTTCCACACATGAAGACATAGGATTACCAAACCCTTGTCATATCGTTTGTTATCATCCAAAGAAGCCGCGCACTTGGTGTGTATATACCCTTTAAATTACACGTTGTACAAATGACAGCCAGGAAAAACAGTATAATGTACATTTCGATACGTTGGAATCTCGATACGTTGAGATACTCACACATCCATGGACCAACCTCGCCAACCGTTGCCTTAAAGATCGATCAGTTTACCTGTTAATATTGGGGCACCGGCTTCTTGCGAGAAGCCTAAGTGATAAATAGAAACTGGCTAGTAGTTAAAACGTTCTGGGTTTGCAATACTCGTACAGTTATTGATTTCAATTCAATATCATATGACGAAACCCTAAATCGATATTATGTTGGACAATGAACTCTGACTTTGTGTAGACAGTCTTCGGTTACCAACGTGCTCCAAAGTACCGTGTAGGCGTGTGCTCCTTAAGTTTATGGTAAGACCGAATTATATTTAGGCTTGAAAAAATTGAGAAGTTCGCATAGCAGATGATTTTTGAAGACATTAAATAATCAACTTTATTACAACAGCTATAAAGTGCAAATTAGCTGATAAACGCCCTCGAATAAGCCTATGCAGATTTTTAATGTTTTCGATTAATATAGACAAGGCCTACTCGTATAAAACCCGACAGCACGAACGAATCGCAGTACACACAAGATAATAAAAGAATGTCAACACATACAGATGACACAACTAAGTACTTGCTCCGTCTCAGAACAGTGCAGTGCAGCCTGTGAAACTATATGGTTTACCAAAAATGTACAAGCAGAATGTTCCGCTACGACCCATAGTCATTCAGATTGACTCGCCCACGTACTACCTGGCGAAGCATGTGGCTAGTGTACTTCTACCATTAGTTGAATATTCAGCATCGTATGTGAAAGACTCTCGGCACTTCATCGACATCCTGCAGTCCATCAAACTCGAAGCGGAGGACGTAGGTCAGTTTTGATGTTGAGTCCTTGTTTACAAATGTACCTGTGGCGGACTACATGGAAGTAGTTAAGGTAAACTTGCAAGAGAATAACATCTCTGTAGAATACGTGAAATTATTGCATCACTGTTTATCTATTAGCTACTTCATATACCAAGGTCAGTATTACCTACAGATTGATGGTGTAGTAATGGGCAGTCCAGTAGCACCCGTAGCTATTTCAACTGCATTTACTTCAATAAAACTGTGGAAGAGGTACATTGATGATATGTTTGCGATCATTGGAGGGGATGAACAAGAGGTAAAAGTATGCTTGACACACCTAAACAGCATACACAGCATAATAAATTTTACCTACGAGATGGAAAATGAGAGGACCATACCGTTCTTAGACGTAAAGATTCTTGGTCGTGCTGATGGCTCGCTAGGCCACTCAGTCTACCGGAAATCCACTTACACGTATTGATATTTACGCGCTGATTCGCATCACCATCCCAGACATCTAGACTCTGTAGTGACTTCACTTACCAACCACGCATATATCTTAAGTGACGAGGGTGTTGCACATGTTCAGAAGGTGCTACAGAGAAACGGATATACAGTGAACATCGCACAGTGAAGGCAAAAACCTGTATCTGGACAACGGAAGTGCGAGGTTGAGAGGCAACCACCACTTACGCCGTACGTGAAGGGAGTGACAGATAAGGTTGCAAATATTCTTCGGAAATATACCGTAAAGACTATCTACACTCCGTTCAAGAAAGTATTTCAGATGCTGCGTTCGCCGAAAGATATCTTTCCTCTGGAAAACCCGGTGTCTATAAAGTGTACTACAACGGTGGAAAGGCTATCGGTATATCGGTCATATATTGGTTGGAACAAAACGCACCATAGCTTGCAAAATTTCGGAACACGTTAGGGCTGTGAATAATAATGATGTTCAAAAATCGGCAATAGCACAACATCTTTAAGAAGCAGGGTTGAACCATTGGATTGAGTAACATAACCCTCAGGTCATCTCGACAGAACACCACTATGTACCTAGACTGGTAGGGGAAGCGATTGAGATTACCAAATACAAGAACTTCAACCCAACCGGTACCGGGATGGGTTTCAACTGTCGAGGGCCTGGAATCCAGTGGTTTAATTGTGTAAAACCCGTAAAAGTGTTCAAAAAAGTTCGCGAGCGGACACGGTGAGTTTTGTGTGTCGGGAACAGAATCGAGTTTTGAGTGATACATGTGACAGAGGTAGCGGTGGCAATCACAAAAAACGAATGAGAAAGAAGGTAGACCGATTCGTCTGCTCATAAACGTCCATCCGCAATTACTTCAGTTTATTCGTGATCATGGCGCTTGCAACAGTGCCGAAATATCTGAAACTCAAACAATAAGTACACATGTTAAATATTCCGTTTTAAGTTCTAGTTAGCTTAAAAAATAATTTGTTGTTATAATCTTTTTTTTTTGTGCGTCTTTTCTGGAAAATAAAGTTCAAACATAAAAATTACTTACACGTGTAAGATTTATAGGAAACAACTTTTGGTAACATTTCTCGTATAAAAACTCAATTATTGTTAATTTTATAAATTGTTAGATGTGTGTGAGAAAAAATTTTTTAGGCGTGGTGAGTTAGGTAGTGAGGAGCACAAATCCGGGATCACGATAAGCCTCTTTCGGAAAACCTTGAAAATTATTACGCGGGATAAAAATGTGATATAAATTATTACCCGATTTACTTAATTTTCGAATATACGAGGAAAAATCTCCTCGGAAAGCGAATCCGTTATCTATAAATTAGACTTTGTTATATAAAAAAATATGTTTACTTTTTTTATATAACATTTTGTTATGTTATATTAAAATACTAAGTTAGTTTGAATATTACTGTAGTAAATATCTCATACAAACTGATATGAATGATTATTTTTGTTCTAAAAATTATGCGTATTAAAAAAATTGGGCATCAAAATGTTTTACGCTGTCAGTGGGAAAGCTGTTGCCGCGGTAAAGCGTCGTACAGTTCGACATATGTAGTTCTTAAAATTAATTTTTAGTGTATTTCAGTTTTAAGATTAAATTATTAATATATTATTACTAACATAGGATAAGTGCTACCAACAAATGAGTCATAGTAACTTGTAAAATAAATTGAATTGTTAACCAAGCATGTATGAAAAAAATGAGTACTATTTTTTTTTTCTAAATTGCTAAATGTATTACGAGTTTTGCAAACCTTGTTGAAAAGAATGGTTGACAATCGTAGTGTACATAATAGTGGCCAGTCCTGTTTGGATAACATAGTGTGTCAAATGAAAACCCAATTATTGCACGTGAAGTAGGAAATGAACAGTGTAGTGAAATTCGCTTAATTATAATTACCGTGAAATTTTATATGATTATATTAAATTTGTAATTTCTAAACTATTTAATAAATCTTGTGTATCATTTTTTTTTTGATGGCACTTATCCTTCAAATAATTTTAAGCCAGTATTCCATGAACAAAGCCAACGAATATCCAAATATTAAATAAGTTATAATAATATTCTGTACACGCCTCCTACATTAAAGTTCCGTCAAATTAAATAACGTCCAAATTACATTATACTTTTTCGATATAGCCACTTTGATCTTTTGGGTATACGAGAAGCCTACACACATGTGTGTATCGCGTGTATGGTATGGCTGTATATGTATGTATGTTGGATAATTGGGTGTATTGAAGAGTTGATCAGTGTAGGTTTACCGAAAATATATAGGTATGTCCTTAGCAGCTGGAAGTAATAATTTCAATGTTATATTAATTTAAAAAAGCCGGCCAAATGCGAGTTTAAGTGAGACAATTCGCGTACCAAGAGTTTCGTGCAAACTTATCTAAGTGTATTAATTTAATAGTACCAAAATATAATATAATATAATAATATAATATAATATTCCACAACTTTCACACAACGCCTTCTAGTCCCAAACTAAGCAGAGCTTGTGCTATGAGTACTAAACAACTGATAAGCAAACATATATATTTCTAAATGCATACATATTATAGATAAATTACACCCAGACAAAGGACAAATGATCGTGCTCATCACACAAACATTTGTCCTAGGTGGGAATCGAACCCACGACCTTGCGCATAGCAGTCAGGGCCACTGACTACTAGATCAACAGGCCTGAAAAATAACTACATGTTGACGATGTTTCCTTTACATGTTCTGTAAGACGTCGCTTCTTGCACAATTTCATGAGTTTAGTTCAAAGGGAAGTTGTAAGTAAGCGTCAATAACCTAATAACCTGATCTAGAGTTCGCCGGTTCGAAATCAACCCATAACACTATTGCTGTGAACCGACTCCAGACAAGCATATTTAGCTTAGTTGGAGGGGTTAACCAATTTGAAGAAACATGTATATGTACGTATCTAGTATACGAAAGAGCCCTTCTGGAGTCTGTATTCTGATAGCTATGATCTGAGGATCTTTAAGTGAGAGTGAATAGATTACTTCTGGGTAAGCCTGCTTCATCATCGACGAAATTTAAAAAGGGATTTAATGCAAATAAATGACTTTGGATGACTATATCGGATAGGTTGCAGGACTTAAATAAAAATGGCGTCATGCTTATACAAACTTTGCTGTTTTAAGAATTTTAGTTGTTTAAAGTTGCTAGAAATAATTTGTTATTCATTAAATGACTTTTAAAAATTAGCTTTTCAGCATTTAAACATTTATATTTTTGAGGAAAACAGTATTGCTACTTCTAGACCCTCACGTCTAAAGGGACGCTTTACTTTTTTTTTTTTTTTTTTAGCGTGGTAAAATTATCAAATAAGTCCTCCCACTCCGGGCAGGGTGGGAGGGACTGTCAGACTTTTACTGACTAAAATCCACGGTGTTCCTTCAATAACCCTTTACATACCGGGGCCACGGTAACGGGATGAGTCCCACGACCCCGGCGGGGGGGACGCTTTACTTAACAATAAAAATTCGAATATACCACATATTATTTAATTAAATAAAATGTTGAATGGTGTTTGTATTTAGTAACTAGCTCTTGTGAAAAGTTTTTTTCAGAGAAAATGTAACCTATATTCTTCTCCAAGGTTTAATCTGGCTCTGTATAAAATTTCATCTAAACCGGTAAAGTGATTTTATGCGTGAAACATAACCATTGATATGAATAGGTTTTTGAAATATAACCAAGCGGCTTAGTACGTGACGATGGGAAGAGACCAGATGGTATGACGTTGGTGCCTTGGAAGATGGGTAGGCCTCTAGTGTGGGACTCAACTTGTGTCGACACTCTTGCGCCATCTCATATTCCAAGTACGACGAGCTGTGCCGGTGCAGTAGCCGAGACTAGTTAGTAATTTGCATAACTTTTCGAATCCACGACTTACGACTCGTAAGTCTTCCTTGTAACCAATAGACCACAATAGCTCTCTGATAACAAATCACCTGAAAATGAATTAAACTTTATTTCATAAAAAGATGATTGTAAGGTATATGTATCATGATACATTAGGTTTTTACATAGGTAATAGAATTGTACAAATGTTGGGTCAGGTTCTGTTCTCCTTGCTAGTTTACTTAAAACTTGTATTGGGGAGTCAAATTGGTCATAGATCAGTTAACAGTCATTCACAAACGAATCTTTTACAATAATCCGACTCCCTCCCCCGACCTTGCACCGAGCGAGATAACGAACTGATACGCTCCATGTTTTATATTACCGGGTCATCACACAACATAATTATCTCGATTGATTTATTTGTGTTTTAGTACGCTTTAGCTACATGTGCTTCTGTTTTTTGTCGAGACTCGTCGATTAAGCAACGCTTAGGGGGTTGGGGGAGAGGGGATTGTCAAACAGTAGATATTCATCTTTGGATACATATCCAGGAATGAGCATTCGATGGAAAGAGTGGTGGTGCAGGGACATAGTGGGCAAAAGATACAGAGACCGATTATTAACGTTTTGGTTGCTAGTCTGCATTAATTTCAGAACCATTTTCTTAAAATCTCTCTCTCTTAAAATTTGCTGTGCAACTGTTGGAATTAAGACGCCCGGACAAGACCTTCCAGATATTCTTTTCCTGTTTTGTCTAGAACGACTTATTTACATTTATTATAAAAAACATAAACAACTTTAAACTTATCTTAAGGTTTTGACCTACTGAGGCGTGAAATCCGATATTCGACACTATTTCACCCGCTCGCCCAAAACAAAAATAATTTCTGTTCATACCAATATTTTTGTTTCGGCATGAACTTTCATTTTATAGCTGGTAAAGTATACTGCTTCTAAGTGAGGGACCGGTCTAAAACTATACCAAGTTATTTTGGGTGGTCATTGTTGGCAATCGGGACCCCCTGCCAAGAGATTTTCAGTTTACGGCCCGCTTGTCTATTTCGGATATGGAAAATGCACGACTGCGTTTTAGAGAGGGTTGGTTTTAGAGCATTTTCGTCATAGAAATGGTTGAGGTTACTAAGTGCTGTGGAGAGACTGGTTTCTATGTCTTCAAAGTTTGTGTCTTGGCAAGTGAGAGCTAGGTCATCAACGTAAAGAAAGCGTTTGTATTTGGGCCAACTGGTTGGTCGTTAGTGTAGATATTGAATAATAGTGGGGCCAATACACTGCCTTGAAGAAGTCCATTTTGTTGGGCTCGCTGTCTACTTCTACCTTTAAGGAGATGGACTTGAAATCGACGATTACTAAGTAGCTCTCGAAGAATTCGTGCCAACTTCAAGTCCTCAGTAATCTTGAATTGAATACTTTCCATAACAAGCGCTTAATGTTAACAGTGTCATACGCTGCTAATAAGTCCACAAATACTGCCCCCGTAACTTTTTTGGTCTCAAAACCGTCCTCAATAGTTTGGGTGAAATTAAGGATTTGACTGCAGCATGATTTTCCAGGCCTGTCCTGCTTGTTCTGGAATTAATTTTGGGTCTATGAGGTTTGTGAGACGAGCTAACAGCAGTCTTTCGAACAGTTTGTAGGTATTGCAGAGTAGGGATATAGGGTGAAAGTTTTTGGGGTCGTCATCATGTTTTCCTGGTTTAGGTATTGCGATGATTTTTGATCTCCTCCAGGGGCGTGAAATATATGCTGAGTCCAGGCAGTAGTTGAAAAGTTGCAGCAACCATGACACGGATACAGGACCGAGGTGTTTTATCTGTTCAACTGATATATGTATATATATCCACTCCAGAAGCTTTACCAGAACTTAGTCGTTGAATAGCCAAGACGATGTTCGTTAGGCTATCAGTACAATGGGTCACATACATATTCATTGGAACTAGAGGAGTTCCTTATCTTGGGAATTTTGCCTAGTCACCTTGGAGGTTTGCCATTAAGAAGGCGTTGGTGTGCAATTTGCTTAGCTGTTACTGTACTAGGTGTGTGAGGAGGACGAGGTTCCCTAGTGAGTTTGCGGATAGTGGTCCACGCTTTTTTACTGTTGTGGGTCATGTCAATGTTCGTAACAGTTTTTATCCATTTTTCTTGACGTCGAGCGCTAATATGTGACATCAGTATATCACCAGCTTCTATGGACTCTTCTGAGAAAGGGTCAGTTTCGTACAATTGTTCCTACTTCTTGAGTAGTTCGCCAGATATTTGGGATAAACCGGGTATGTATAACCACGCGTGTTATATTTACGGGATGCTACTGATACTTCGCTTACAAATTTGTCGTAATTTTGTAAGGTTGGTGAAATGATAAGTAATTTAGCATCAACTGTCTTTGAAAATTGTCCAAAAATGTCTCCAATCTGCTGTCAGATAGTTAAAGCGGCGTTTAAATAGTGTAATCACTGGGTTGACTGCGGATTGAATTTTACACATGATTGGTCTATGTTGGGTTCTGGGGATGAGAGGACAAATGGTCTTTTTGCTCTGGGTACAAATATTTGAGCTGACAAATACTAAGTCGGGATTATAACCGCGTTTCCATCTTCCGCTATTAAATGATGCCAGTTGTTTTGGGTCATGAATTAAAGTAAAATCCTTAGCTTCTGCCCATTCTTCAACAGATTTTCCATTAGTATTCGTGGAACGATAACCTCAACTGGTGCTATGGCTGTTGAAATGACGTATCACTATTTTTGTACGCTGATTATTAAAGTCAGGTGTATCAAGTTGGAAAGGGCTACCGGGGGGTTTATACACTGACGTTATTGTGCAGTTGCCAAGGTCTAGTGTGATCACTTAGACGCACATAATGTCACAGTCGTGTCTTGCAAGCTAGTTCAGAAAGAATTTCTGCTTTATCCTGAGAGAACCTTTCAATGTTGTTCGAGATCATCACAAGGCTGGTTTTGTTAGTGGACTGTTTGGCCCTGGGAAGGGCCTGTTAGAAGTTATGTTTGTCATCGTGGTGAAAGGATTAGCCATTCGATAAGGATCGACTGCCCATGGTGCACTGGACGTAACAGAAGGTATTATGGTACGTCACTCGGGGAGGCTCTTTTCTTGCACTCCAAAATATATATAGTAGCTTTTTCGGGTGCGTTAGCCCAGCGAATACCAACGCCTCCACAGCAAAGTGTGATGTTTGGCGGGAACTTTTTAATCCACCTGATGGCTTCATTGAACCGTCGAGTCTTCATCCTGGGCACGTGTTGCCGTGGCTGACTTGAAAAAGCCTTAACAGATTGCGAACCCAAGTCGGCCGTAGCAAAGATAATCAGCACCGATGGGGATTCATAGATGGCTCAGATCTCTGTATATGCGGCGTAACACCACTCTCAATGGCCCACCTTCTATCTTGTTCCGTCACCTGTACTCTTCAAGATCTTATGTCTGCATCAGCGAGCGGAATTCGCGTAACTGTGTTTTGAGCCAAACATATATAAAACATTATTGCCATTGACACGCTAAGAAGAAGAAGAATATTTTTGTATTCCTCTGGCATCATTAGCGCTGTCAGATTAACGTATGAGTAGACGTGTTTCCTTATTTCTTTAGGGGAAAATTTTCGGAATATACGAATGGAAAAATTCAATTGATTTTTTCGATTATTACGGATAGTCCTTGAACCCGATTGTACGAAATCGAATTTGTCTGATCCGAGTTTAATTCTTGAGTACGAAAATAAAATTGTTGATATTATCGTGTATTTTGCTAACGTTAATTCGTTGATTTTCTAGAATGTAAAGTCTGTAAAGACCGTTTTTTGGTTGGATAGGTAAGTTGCTCCTATAACATACTGATCGTGTTGAAGAATAAGTGCTTCCGCAGCCCCAGCGCAAGTGTGCGACACGGGACACGGGGTAGTTTTAGTCAGTTTAAGAGACATCCATGTGGATCATCTATCGCATGTATTAAGACCGACAGCTGGGTCAGGTTCCAGTCTTAACTCATGCAGTAGGGACACATGCAACAGGTACAAAATTGTCCCTCAATTAGGGCAGGCAGATTAAATATATATGGAATAAAGTATAATTCTTTACCATTTGTAGATTTTCCACTTTATCTTATTAACCCATTAAAATACTGTCAGTGCAAAATAAGACCACGTAGGTATTGATAACATCACTGTAGCATGTAGTGAGCCAAATTATGTCCGGGTCATAAGATCCTCCATAAAAAATATTTAGATACCAAATCTTCAAAGAGGTCGATTATTATAAGTAAGATAATTAATATCTACAATATATGAGAACGGTCTTAAGCTAGACTAGTACTAAGGTGCAATCTAGATTGCACCTTAGTACTAGTCTAGTTGATTTTTACTAAGGTGCAATCTAGATTGAACCTTAGTAAAAATCAAAGAAGGAAAATATATATTTGTTACATGCCAAACTTTATAGGACGAAATATTTTATGATACTATGTATTTGCACCACTAAGTATCTATTATTTATTTATTACAAATACTTCAAATTTCTTTATATTATTTTATTAACCATCGTCCGTGTGTCACTGCTGGGTGCCTACTGAAAACCAGCGCTGGGTGTCTTTCGGCCAGCAAATGCTGAGTTGGTAACGCTTTCCGTTGGTCATGCTCAGCGCAATTTTTGTTGTTATCTTGAAGTGGTAAGTTTCTAATGTAGTTGTTGTGTCTGTACTCGCATACATTTATTTCTATTCTATTCTAAATATACAAAGTAGCTATTAAACTAGACGGTCACCTGAATTCATGGATATTTATTTCAATATTGAACCGTAAAGAAAGGTGTTTGGCTTATACAAAATTGTTAACACGTTCGCTGACAGTACGTTGTTAGGCGGGAAATTAACATAGTGCGTTATGACAGTACGTCGAGGGACAGGCCACTTATTTTTAAGAGTACGTCGTGGGAAATTCTACTGTCGTAATGTGGTGTCAGGGTAAGTGCTCACTGTCAGCGAACGTGTTAAGTCTAGTGATTAACAAGTGATCGAATTTAGACCATAATTAAAATTGTTTCTAATGCATTATTATGCAAAAATATTAGCTTTCTGCACTTTTGCTCCATATAAACATTACCTTTGCTAAATTTCATAATCTTCTACCCGCGTGTTTTTGTATAATGGGAACAAAGATTTGCTTCACGTATTAATATTTGTATAGATTTTATGGAAAACACGCATATATGATAATATGTTTCTTTACTATATAATGATATGCAGTAAAGAAACAATGACAAAAATAAAGTTTAAAAAAATTCTTACTAATGTTATTAATGCGAAAGTAACTCTGTTACGCTTTCACATCTAATTTATTTATATAAATTTCATCAAAATCGCTTGAGTAGTAGTACTTAAGCGATTATGATAAAATTTGTTAGACTTTGGATAAGGATTATTATAAAATATCTGTTAAATAAAAAATAAAACGGATTGTTGTGTTTAAAAATGGCAATACAAAAAGAACACACATGTAAAAAACGCCATATTCTACCCAAAATGCCGTTCATTTCCTATGGCATGGCGATACTCGTAATTATGACGTAACAATGTGACGTATATACTCCCTTCGGAAGATAAACACTCTGGGAGCCAATTCTGATAATTTCTACAAAGCATTCGAATTCGCATCGCAATCATAATTTGTCAAGTATCGTTATTGACAGATTGCGACTGGGATGTGAATGTTTGATTATAAAGATGGGATTTGCCCCGCAGCTTGTTGATTGAAAATTTATCAAATTAGGTGGTGTAACCAATATTAGAGAGCATTGAGCACTGAATAAGAGCCCCAAATGGCGACACATGATCATTGTGCAAAAAATAATTTTCAATAAATCTTCCAATTATAAGTAACCACTCGTTCAAGTACACCTAATGCATGATTTGCTTACTTGTAAGAAGTTAATATACTAGTCCATAAACCTATTTATTGTTTTCTCAATTTGTATCATTGTATCTAACTGTTGGTGAGCCAAATAAATAAAATAAAACGAATCCTCCATTATTTTTGGAAATGTTAACTTTTATAGTTTTTTTTTTAATATTGGTAATTTCGTTCTACAAACTACATACTTACATACATAACCAGCCTATACATGTTCTAGCCTATATGTATCCAGCCTATAATAGTATATGAATATCGATTCCACTGCTGGATATAGGCCTCCTCTGTACAAACTATTTAATCTTAACTAAATAACTCATCATTATCTGCTTAGCCTATTTACATTTATGTTGGTGTGAGCTTTCGCTGTGTGGGAAAATCATCAAATGACTTCTCCCGCTCTGGGTGGAGTGGAAGCGAGTGTCAGACTTCTACTGACTAAAAACCCACCCTGCTCCCTCTGTTGGCCTTGAATTCCGGGGCCGCGGTGTCTCGTCAGAACTATTCCCGCAACCCCGTAAGGCAAAGTCTGATACAACCCTGACTTCACAAAATTTAGAGTTAAGTATCCGTATGCATTCCACTTCGGTGAGATGGTGGTCAAACGCGAACCTATTCTAAATAAAAAAAAAATAAAAAAAACTTCTTACTTCGATAAATCTTTCACTATCCAAGCAGCCCGTTTATGGAATGCATTGCCCATAGATGTGAGGCGTGCTCAAACATTACCTACGTTCAAAAAAATGGTGACAGAGCATTACCTTCACTATAATTTTTTTCCCCCTCCTTTCTCTATTATGATTTTGATACGTATTAGTATATATTAATATATTATATTTATATATATTATAAAATATATGGTATGTATTTTATATTATTATGTTTAATTAGTATTATGTATGATGTTGTACACTGACAGCCCTAAATCTATCTCCTTTAATTTCTGTCCATCCAAAGGTTGTCTTAAGAGATTGCCCTGTGCGATAAGACCGCCCATTGTACACTAATTTTATTATTTGTATCCTTAAGTGTATTGTAAGGTGTACAATAAAGTATATAATAAATAAATAAATAATATTCACCGGCAATATCAGTCTCAGATTTTCTGACTTCTGCCTATCCGTAACGACTGCTAAAGATGTACGAATGACAGGCGGGACCAAATGCTTAAGGTGATTTCCGAGGCACGGAGCAATCTCACACATCTACGGGCTGACCTCGGCAAGGGTCGCTTAACCTTCTACGACCGACCTGTACTACTGTTATTATTTAGCCAAGCGCTCCTCAACTAACTAAGCAAACAACTCATTACATTTTTTTTTTGTGATTTCGTAGCCCAATGGCAAAAAACTAAACCCTTCTAGATTCGACATGTCAGTCTGTCCGTCCGTGTGTCACTGTCACTTTATTCCGAAATTATTTGGACTACACAGTTAAAACTTGGTAGGTAGATGTATTCTGTAAACCGCTTTAGGATTTTGACTCAAATATTTAAAAAAAATAAGAGGAGACCCCTCTTATTTTTTTTAAATATTTGAGTCATGTCCATCATGGTACTGAAACTAAAAATATTTTTTTTCATAAAACCTATACGTGTGGCGTGTATAGATAGGTTTTTAAAAATGTTATTGAAGTTTCTGAAACCATTTCGTATGTTTTGTAAATCTCAATAAACACTTTGAATGAAAATTGGTTTGAATGAGATATATTTAGCAGTTTTAAAACCGCAAATATTACTACGAACATATAATAACACAAAGTTATTCTTCGCTAATAGTCTATGCTTGCTACAACGGAACCCATCATAGGCGAGTCCGACTCGCACTTACTTACTTTTTTTTAAAAGTATGCATACATGATGACGTACAATCCACATATATGCCATTTAGTTTTATTTATTAATTGAATTAATCTTTATTAAACTTTTAAATATTTTGAAGCAACAACATGAACTACAATATGTTAATTAAATAAAACATTTTCATTGTAAAGTGATAGCCAGATTTTGAGAAACATAATAATTGTCATGTTCGTAGAAGCATCCAAGAAATACAGTATTATTATAAAAACTTATATCAGAAAATTCGTAGTAAGCTCATTAAATTCGTAGCATTGCTACGAGAACTCGTAGCGGCTTCGTAGCGACGGTACCTTTATAAAACAATGCTTGGTTTTATATAACTAGGTATATGTTCTTGTACTTGGCCCCTTTTAGGGTTCCGTAGCCGAATGGCAAAAACGGAACCCTTATAGTTTCGTCATGTCTGTCTGTCTGTCCGTCCGTCCGTATGTCACAGCCATTATATCTGTGTGGTTCTTTCCTCAAAAGGCCATTTCAGACTAATCTACATAATCCTCATAAACGATTGTGAATATGTGAACTATTTAGGTTATTTTATTCGAGTTAAACATGATTGTCTGGCAGTTTGAGTACTTTTTGCGGCCTACCCAAACGTTCTTACCTTGGTATTGTTCGTTAAATCATTAAGCTCCTTGTTCTTATTTGA
This sequence comes from Tholera decimalis, assembly GCA_943138885.2. Taxonomy (NCBI): domain Eukaryota; kingdom Metazoa; phylum Arthropoda; class Insecta; order Lepidoptera; family Noctuidae; genus Tholera; species Tholera decimalis. The sequence goes on from OW964560.2 coordinate 32,644,025, forward strand.
GCTATACGTCATTTGACAAATGCTTGCACTGTATGGACAGGCCCACTCAAATCTGTAAGCATCTTTCTTCAAAAGATCGCCCTAGGCTGAAACCTACAAGGTTCCCATATAATTAAACCAGTATAGATTGTATGGACTTTAAAAGAGATGGACCCCTGAGTTTGTTTCGGTGTTTCTTCTCAGGGTAGTCAGTTAGGAAACACCGGCCTCATCTAGTTAACATTTACAAAAAAATTACGTGTAAAAGAGTTATTTAATAACCAATTTGCAAAACAAAGATCATTTATCATTTAAGGATTTAAAAAAATCATTGCCTATAGGAATTTCTCTTCTATCGTGTGTGCATTTTTACAAACATCCAGCTTAAGAATAACTACTTGTAGGCCATACGAACATTTATCTTTTATAACAAACAAACACACCAAAAATATTTCAGGAAAATAGGCATTTTTATGATGTAGTATATAGTGGCAAATGTAAGCGATCAATCATTCTGTCCGACGACATCGATAGGTCTTGGTTAGTAGAGGTCGTATTACTTCGGGGAGGTCATACTGTCATCTAAGGAGAATGGAATATATGGGTATGTCACATGGTTCTAGGATTTTGATCTCAAACGCTTGTTGACTTGGGAGTATGAAATATTATGTGATTTCAATTGTTTAATAACGTTTTGGGAATACTATCATTGTGCGTACGGCTAAGGAGTGGATTTCCCTGCCGGAGTCAGTGTTTCCTGATAGCTGTAACCTGAGGGTCTTTAAATCAAGAGTGCTTCATATTCGACCACATCATAGATTACCATCAGGTGATATAGTGGTCAAACCCAAGCCTATAACCAATAAAATATATATTTTAGCATTTGATTTTATCTAATTGTCATTTCCTAATATGCTTATGGTTTTATAAATGGCACCGTTTCAAATGAACGGCCAGGGTTTGATAACGAAAGTCACGTACAAAGTTTATTAATTTTCCGACTAAATTGCATACAATGTATGGTATTGGAAATATTGCGGTTATGTTTTAATACTACTTTTTCCCTCAGTTTTTGGCATAGATCACAAAATATGATAAATTCCTTTGTTTAGCTATAGGTATAAGCAATTTTCCTTATATTTTGGTGGCTATGTTAAAATCAGGTATAATTTATGGTAACAGGTAGGACCATTTAAATGTATTCTTCGTTCCTTTAAATGTATTCTTTTTTCAGAAATAAGTTATTGCTCTTTAAATGTCTATAAAAAATTCTACTGAAGAATTCACTAACCCGTGTTACATGGCTATCAGTGATCATAGATGCTTAGTTGAGAGACTGCGTTTTGGTTAGGTCAAGAAAGGATTGATATATTATAAATGAAGATATTGAAATTTAATAGAATAGGTAAGAACAAGAAGAACTACTTAAAAAAAAAACGTTTCAACAATCCTGTACCCTTAACAACAAACAAACAAGTTTTGAAAACCAATAGTAGGCCACCGTAAAAAATATTGTGTGTTAGAGGGCTTTTATATCACTTGACGACATTTTAATATATCGACATGACATTGTCACGTGGGCGCTGGCAATTTCGTTTGATAACAAAAGAGTGCGTTTATTTTTGGTACAAACTGTACGTAGATATTGCAGTTTGTTGTTTAGACATTTTTAAACGACTCTTATCATAATTGACATAATTGAACTATTTTTATCTTTGACATAAAAGTACGTCAGGACTTGACGCTACAAGGTAATTTATCTCATAATTGCGTTCATCTTTCGTCAATCTGCCCACGATTTTCGATGAATAAGAGTCTTGAGATTATTTAGGAAAATAATATTTATAATCTATAAAAAAGTTTTTAGGTCAATGGTTCATTCAGGACTTTCTTACGTACATAATATGTCTGGTTAAAGTTGCTATAAACGGTTTTTAATATTAGTTTGGGTACTCAGTAGCGGTCCCAGTACAGATTTCTTGTGGTGCGTGATCCTATTGGGGAGGCTCCTACATTATGAACACAAAACGAAAATCCTTTCCTTTTTAGCTAAAATGATGCGGACGATAGTATACATATTATTAAGATTCAGTGTCTGAGACTTGCTCTACTTAGTAGGACGGATAAGTAAAATAACAGAAAACAACACCATTTGTTGAAAAGTTTTTAAACTATTGTAATGCCTGAGTGCAGAGGGAGTGTGAGGGAGTGAGTCCGTAGTCAAATCTTAAAAAGAAATAACTAAAACAATTAGTAGAACTATCGAATTAATAATAAAAAATTCTTGTATTTTCGCTTGCAAATTTGTCATCGCTCGGCAACAGTATGTATGATTTGCGTACACGATTGGTAGTCAAAACAGTCAATCCGTCCTTCCCTTTTCGGACTTTTTTAGCGCCCCTTAAGCCTGGCGCCTGGTGCGTTTGCACCGCTCGCATCGTCTCAAGGCCGCCGCTGTGGCACGGTAATATTATGTATACAGTATTCCAACTTCATACAAACGGACGAAGCGCGAGCTATACCTACGCGCCTCGATCTCGGTGTGCGCTCGGTATGATGACAGTCGCGACCGGCGACTGTGCTGCAGTGACGAACGGACGGTGTGTTGCTTTTTTAACAATAAGCGCGATTTTTCGCTATAAATAAGTTCAAGTACATATTTAATATGACGAGTAGGATATATTGTGCTGTTTTTGGTTGCATGAATTCGTCAATAACGCATCCATCCATTTTTTTAGATTACCTGGAAACTTTGAAAGGTACCTAAGACTAAAATAATTTTACTGACTTATAGTACACACCTAAAGTTAAACGAAATACAACGCGCGCCTCAAAGAGCAGTCAGTACCTACCGTAAACGGGGCCTGCGGGGGCTACGGGAATGTTCTAATAGCATACCGCGGCCCCAGAACGCGAGGGCAACTGGAAGAACAGGGAGCTTTTTGTCAGTAGGAGTCTTACACTTCCTCTTGCTCCACCTAGAGTGGGAATTGAATGAGTTTCACCCTAGGGAAATGGATATCCATAAAGTTATAGGAGATAAAAAAAATGAAAGTAATAATTATTTGACAGTACCTAGATTCACACTTTCGTGTTACTCGCGGTCACACTGTCACAAATACATATATGAATAAATAAACCGTTTAGTGAATTAGGGCTGTTTTTATTAATCATTAGCTCCAATCTCCAGAAAAAAGACATTAATACAAAAGCAAAAATGAGATACGTTACAGCAATAAAATAAAAGATTTTTTAATGCATAAGAAAAAGAGTTTCTTATCAGTCTGCCCTCTTAAATGTTTAATCTATTTCGTTTAAGCTATGTTTAAATTTGCTAGTAGTTTGTCTTCGCATAAAATGAATTAAGTTTCGTAACCACAACCAGACTGTTCGTAAATAGACATTACTTGTAGTAAACTTGCGCTGTCTGTATACTTACCACAATTCGAAACCTATGTTGCTACAACATATATTTTGTGAGAAAATTTCTTCGAATCCGAAAATTTCATTACCTTTCTCATCGCTAGCCGTAAGCAACTGACTTGAGCACCTGAAATAAGGTTTCTCACTATGTAGACCTATGAGATTATGATGGAGTCCATCACATGCAGTGCACACTTGACAGTGGCAAGTGGGCCTTGACATTCCTGGGTGATCTTTTAAGTGGTAACGGGGCCCTATCCCGTAAGCGGTAAAAATCCCACACCCTCTGGTTTTTTTCCCAAAAAGTCTTGAATCATTTTAAAGGTGTCCCCCGATAGCAAAAAAGGCCATCCAGCAGCCAGCGTCATTTCCGTCTGAGTGCCATCGTGTGTGGTGACAAGCTCTCGTCAATTGAGCTCGACGCATCTACTCTGGCCGTTGCCATAGCACTTACACTCGCTGCAGGGCGGGGCTGGAGATGGTTTGAGCGTGTTTTCATCTCAGTTTTTTTCAACTGCGTTGCCATACATTAGGAATATCTCCTGTATTGTGTGCGCATTTTTTCAAACACCCTGACTTGGAACCAATATTTTTAAGTCGTACAAACGTTTGTCCCTGTGTGGAAATCGAACCCGTAGCAGCGTAGCAGTCAGTCGCTCAACCACTTCATCAACTGTGTCATCAAAATGTGCGTCATAAAGAAAGTAATTAATTTTGTACATCTTTGTCGTTACGAGTAGTCAGAAATCAGAAAATCAGACACCAGTGTTGTCAAGTGGTATTGTGTTAGAGGATCGGATAGGCAAATGTGGGCTTCTATCCCTGATGAAATCAAATATTTCCGAGGTAGCTTCGAAAAATTTTGTTATAATTTTGACCTGAAAAGAATGAATGTAACACCGATAAAATGTCGATCGTTTAAAAGAATGTTTACAGCAGTGTTCAGCAGAGTGTAGTGAATCCATTTGAAATTTGAATTTAGATGCAACGAAAATAAATCCATTGCGGAGCTTTTATCATGTCATTGTGTTTCTCTTTTATGAACTGTTTTCATTAGAATTTCATTTCAGCTAATTTTTCAGTTTGACGCGTGTTTTTCAATGACTACATACTATTTTCAATAACACTAAAATAAAACACATAATGTTAATCGATCAGAACAGTATACAATAGTTATCGCTACAAAGGAAATATGTATCGTTACAAAGTACATTTTCACAGCCAAATTACTTTATGGACTGAGATGGATCCCGAGGTCTCAAGGTTACTAAGGTGTTGAATAATAAATTGCTTGATTAAATGGTTCCGTTTTAATTTCAGAGCTAATTTTGCAAAGTTTAATTTAACAATTACCTTACATTCCATGAAGATAATTTATTTATATCTACGATTACTATTTACATTAAGTATTGTTAATATAAACATATTAATGTAAGGTGGTGTGGATGACCGAATCTTAAATCCCCAAATACTCATTACTTAATTTTAGATGATTAATTATTAAAAATTATTTCTAATAAAATCAGATCTAATTTGTACCGAACTGCTGAATTTTTTCCCTCTTATGTTTATTTTTGCATAAATCGCGTTTTTAATACGTAATGCCTTTTAGACTTTGTATGAAGATGAAACAATTACAGTTTGTACCCTTTTTTGGGATGAAAGTCATCACTGATTCTTGCGTTACGGGGCCGAGGTATCTCATTACCCCGGTTACCTTTACGTTGTAAGCACTTATTGTAATTTATTATGGTATACAATGAAGAGTGTCTGCTAATCTATGAGCATACACATATTCAACATTCAATGCTTCGTTTCTTTTCTGATGGCTTCTGTTGATTCTGGCCATCACAAGTTATATGAAGTAGGTAATTGAGAAATGTGCGGCGTTCTAGCCTCTTATCTTTACTAATATTATAAAGCGGAAAAGTTTGTTTGTTTGCTTGAACGCGCTAATCTTCGAAAGTACTGGGTGGATTTGGATGAAATTTGGTGTGGAAGTAGCTTAAAGCTTGAGGAAGGTTATAGGCTACTTTTTACGCGACTGCAAAAAAGGAGAGTTATGTTTTTACCGTGATAGAATCCACGTGAGCGAAGCCCCGCGTGAGTACTAGTATTAAATATTCAACAAAACTTATACAATAAAAATGAATTTAGTACCATTGTATTACACTACAGTCTACCATCAAAGAAATCCATCAGCAAAGAGATAAGTGTTCGTCAGCTGATTTTTCATAAGAGGATTCGTATTCCGTTTTGCTTTATTCAGCAACTCAAATCAACGCAATTTTGAACCTGACGATTATCGCAAGGCTGAGCCTGTTCATTACAGTGGAAAAATGCTAGCTTAGGAAACTTAAACAGATGCCGTAATAATAATTTTAAAAAATACTTTTATTTACATAGACCATTTGATAATACAAACGTTATATATATGTATAATACAAAGTTTGTGATAATAATGTAAACAACTAGTTATCTGAAAGCGTTGCTTCTTTTCCAGTCGAATTCTATCAGGTTTGTAAGACATTAACCAAAAAATAATTAGTATTAAGATTAAAGCGTTGATAAAAATGAAAGAGTGGGTATATATAAATTACAATAAATATTTATTTATTTGGGTTAGTCAACAATTGTTTGTACAATACACATACATTAAATAAACATTCAATCGAGTTCTTCGGAAAGCAGAGGTCTTCAATATAAACATAATTATGTTATGTTGTTCTCCCAAAATCTAACTAATATCTTCTCAAATGAACTTTAAGGCCTGAAATGAAAATGTCTTTCCGCACATGCGTCAAGTAGTCATGATTACTTGACACGACATGACATTGGTATGCGAAATAGCCTTTTATGAGGAACGAAACACGACGAAATAACAATGTCACGTAAGGGACCCTTGTAATATCCATGGAATGATAAAATAAAAGCTGTCCTTAGTAAAGAGAGGTTCTTTATTCAAATGTTTTTAGACATGTTGTATAATTTTAAATTGAGAAGGGTTATGCTATGTTTCTTTTTATTTTATGTTTTGTTCACTGTCCGTTTTATACTTTTTAAGTATTTCTTTGTAATTTATTAATTAATTTAATTTGACTTCTCCCGTTTTAATTAACTCATTATTTGCTTAACTTTTTCCTAACTGGGTCGTTGTCTAGTCAAACCTGATGTAGTTACATGAAGTAACTACCTATGTCATCGTGAAAATGACCGTGATTAAAGTTAGATTGTCTTGAAAGTTTAATCTCGGTAGCATCCAGGCGCTAAAACAATTCACTTTTCTTCAATTCACACTCTAAATAAGTTTTATTCAGCTGATTTTTCATGAGAGCAATGATGAATTTTTCACAAATTATGTATTTCTGTTGCCGCTATAACAACAAATACTAAAAACAAAATAAAATAAATATTTAAGGGGGCTCCCATACAACAGACATAATTTTTTGCCGTTTTTATAGAAAATGGTACGGAACCCTTCGTGCGCCAGTCAGACTCGCATTTGGCTAGTTTTTAAGTAATTAGCGCAAAGTTTGATAGTACATGAAAAGTTAAAATGACGATCATTAAAATTCTGAGCCCGTTCATTATAGTAGAAAAATATTAGCTAGAAAAACCCAAACCATGCACCTATCATTTTCAGTAGGTCATCCAAAGTCTTACTGTAAATTACAAGCCATATACCAAGTATAAACGTTCAAAAATGTTTCTTAGTTGAATTGGAATAAATGTCTGTTCACTTTTGTTTTTAATTATGTTATCTAATAGATCAGGTTCTCGTTTGTGGTATTGGATTATTATAAAACACGAAGAGTTAGATCATACTTTTGTAGTAAGGTTATTAGTAATGGCATTACAACTCAACGGTATCACATAGCCTATATACGCAATTTGGCACGCCATAAGTGGCAGAATATGATGTCCACCATATTTATTTCTTATGAGTTATAATGAATACGTGCAAAGAAACAAAGATATTGTATTGTCTAACAAGATAAACAACTATTGCACTTGTAGTGTAAGAAGTGACTCGAAGCAATTCCTATGCATTGCACGTTGTAGCTATTTGGATCTCTCTGTTAGCTTGGTATTTCTGTAGAATTAATAATTTGTATGAACTTCTTCTTTATCGTGTGGGTAGTAAGGTCTAACGTCCCCATACACCCTAATGTCAGAGTTTCTAGACTACCTCAAGGGCCTCTGACGTGGTTTGTTTTGACGACCACCATTTGGCGAACGGGACCACCGGCTTATACGTGCCATCCGAAGCACGGAACCATCTTTTTATCAGACAATCAGGTGATACAGGCCTGCAATATCCTAGCCAAACTGGAAACAACTTTACAAAGTATGCTTCCCGAGGGAATCGAACCCACGACCACCGGGTCACAAGGCAAATGCCTAAACCACTCGACCACAGAGGCAGTTATTTATATGATGACCTACTTAAGCCCTACACATATTTAGTACTGACTTACTGAGTCGATATGCAGTCAGTACGCAGGATATCCCGCGTAAATCCCGTGTGTATTCCGTAAAAAAAACTATAATAATATGTTGTCCTATAACATCCTTTATCTTCAAGTGGAACACCCAATAAAATCGGTCTCGTTGTTCCAGAGATTAGTCCGGAGAAACAGAAAGACATAGGAAAATATAAAAAAAAATATTGTAGTATTCAATACGGCCCGGGACTGGTGACGGTCTCGGTTAAAACTAAGTGTTACCATATAAAAACTATTAGTAGTACCAACCAAGCTTGACCAACCTCTCAATAGCAAAACATCTACCATAACAAGGCTATATGAATCCCGCATATATTGTCCCTTGCCAGTAAAAGGGTGTATCGTGGACGTTTTAAGTCCCATTACCGTTCAATTTGGATAATTACGAACGATCCGCTGTGTAGGTCGTCTGAGGGTATTTTGATAAGTACGTACTCTAGTAGAAGGTGTTGTTTTTACTTTTGTATGTATTAGTATTGCACAATAGTTGAAGCAGTTTCTTTTTATATCCATTTAGAACCCAGACTTATAAAAATACCACCATGTAGATGTTAGAAATTACATCACTGCAGCTAGCCGAGCTTCGGTGCTATAGTGTTTAAGACGAAATTGTTCTTACTTATTTAATCAATTATATTTTCTTCGCAAAGTTCGCACTGTTACCTACATTAATTCAGCATTGGTTGAAAGACATGACTCATATATACGTAGTAACTAATAAGGCAGACATTTCATCTGATATTATATAATATAATACTGTTATTTATTTAAGAAGTATGGAGGACTAACAGCTATTAAATACAGAAAATAAATAAAGACAGTGAGCCAATTAAAAAACTTCACGTTTAGAGGCAGGAAAATCTTAAATTGAACACTTATAAAAACTTTTTACCAAAAAATTAAACCGACTCCTAAAAAACACTGCAAAGTGAAAAATAACTTTAATTTCGGAAGTCGGTATCTTTAGTTTTGTATTTTCGTTTTTGGCACCGACTTCCGTAATTAAAGTTATTTTTTAACTTTGCAGTGTTTTTTGGGAGTCGGTTTAATTTTTTGGTAAAAAGTTTTTATTTCACTCTTTTTAGTTGGTCTATTCTTAATTTACCTAGTTACAAGAGCCTAAATGTCAACTACTTATAACATTTTACAAAATATTGCTTTTCCCAATGCTGGGCCGTTAATTTTTGAGGAGTTCTCCTGGTACTTCACCATCAGCTATACATCACCATATGCATTGTGACGAGCATAAAGTGCTTATCAACCATATTCAAGTAATCGAATCGCAATCCACGAATTACTTATTATTGAGTAGTTTCGGCGGCCATCTGTGGTCTTCATCATCAGTTCCACTTCCCCAAATGGTACTTTTTGAGAGTAACTGCACAAGTTGCTATAAGAAATACCCAAAACGCCATAGGTGTGCCTATAATATTTGAAGAGTTCCCTCGATTTCGCCAGGATCCCATCATCAGATCCTGACTCGGTGACAAATGGTATCAATTTCAAAGTATACCCTATCAAACAAAAAAAGAATTTTCCAAATCGGTTCAGCCGTCTTCGAGTAATCGGTGACCATACATAAAAAAAAAAAAAAAAATTCGCGTCGAATTGATAACCTCCTCCTTTTTTTGTCGTCGGTTGAAAAGGTAGTCTTAATATAACCATTATCATAAATACAATATTTAAAATGACTAAATAGATAGCAGACTGATATAAATAACACACACAACATCGTAACTACAGATACTAATTATTTTTGAAAAAATCAAGGCTTAGGCGTCTTCTGGCTGCAATCACACTTGTTATAAACGGGTCAAAATCTTGCTGCTTACACCTGTTATTAAAGCTTCAACAATCATGCATCAACGGCTGAACAGATTCCGATGAGGCACACGTAGATTACTTTTATCGTAATAAATAATACCCACTGCACCTACACGTGAGAACATCTCACATGTAGGTGCAGTGGGTATTATATATTTGAGATGATTTTATATATATTTGAGTCTGTGTTTTAGTGCACATTACTACGGTATGATAAATAAATTTTAGTCTCCTGATTTCTAGAAATTATTAGTAAAACTACCTATATTTTATAACTAGCTTGTGCCAGCGGCTTCGCCCGCGTGGGAAGTTTTCCCCGTGTAAATCCCGACCCCGTGGGAATTTCGTAAAATCCTTTCTTAGCGGATGCCTACGTCATAACATCTACCTGCATGCCAAATTTCAGCCCGATCCGTCCAGTGGTTTGGGCTGTGCGTTGATAGATCACTATATCAGTCAGTCAGTCAGTCAGTCAGTCAGTCACCTTTGAGTTATATATATTTAGATATTTAGCCCAGCTTGTCCAGCAAACAGCCTTGAGAGCAAGCTGTGACGTTTTGCGGGAGCTTCTCAGTCCACGTGATGCCTTCATTATTTCATTATATATATTCATTCGAAATACCTTTACAGATTGCGAACTTAAGTCGGCCGTAGCAGAGATAATCTCTACAGATGGGGATTCACAGACGTCTCAGATGTCAAGTGTATATGCAGAGTGACCCTACAGACAATGGCCCAACTTTTATCTTGCTCCACATGCCCTGTCACCTGTACCCTTGATCAGATTATGTCTGCATCAGCGAGCGGAGATCGCGTAGCAGATTTTTGCGTCTTTACCTATATAAAATATTTTTGCCATCGACTCACTCCGAAGAAGACAAAGTTAATAAATCTCCATCAAACTGAAGCGTATAGAAGTAATTCAATATACACAATATATACTTAGTCCAATAAGGTAATCCAATGTTGTTTTAATTTTGGTTCCGCTATCACACACAATTGAACTCTTTGTTCTTAAGGTTGAATTTCACTTTGCTTTGCTCGTCATATAATGTGGAGACTATGGCTGCATTTCTTCCTATAAGTAACTTGTATGTTAAAATACATTGTGGGCTGTGGGGCACGATCGAGTGATGGTAGCATTGTACATGGGTAACCAGCACTGTAATACAATTTGCTTGCGAGATAGTTGTAGGTTAAAATGTGGCCTTAGTTACAATTTAAAAGCGATGAGTATCGGCAAGAAGTTTTAAATCTATCATAATATAATTTTATATAATATCGTCTTGTATGATGATATGAAGAAGTGATAAATAAATAAATAAAATTATGTATGTGATCGATATGTTGTATCAAAATGTCATGATGTTCGCCTAACTTGTTCTAAAGAAGATTACTATAGAATGCTGAAAGGGACCTACTTATCTATCATACCTTACTTATTTAGGAGCATCAATAGTCTAAAGACTAAGGTGTCGGACTTATGATCGAGAGGTCGCAGGTTCGAATCCGAGTGAAGTTTCAATGTCCTATTACCGTTAACCCACTCCAGACACAAGCTATGCCAAATATGGAATAGTTGAGAGGTTAACAAGATTGCTAGTAATGTGAATTATACCACTTCTCTTTTTTAAGAAAAAAAAGTAATGCATGCAATTAAATAATAATATTCCACAACTTTCACACAACGCCATCTATTCCCAAACTAAGCAGAGCTTGTGCTATGAGTACTAGACAACTGATAAACATACATTATATATTTCTAAATACATACATAAATTGTGTGGGTTCCCAAACAATTGTCGACTTTCAAAATCGTTGTGTATAACACTCGTGGACCGAATTTTCGTGGACATCCGAAGGTATCTTCCTCCGTCATTATTATCTGCTTAGCCTTTTTCCAACTATGTCGTGGTCGGTTTCCAGTCTAACGAGATGCAACTGAGTACTAGTGTTTTAAATGAGCGAATTTGACTTGGTAACCCAGTAGCTGGATAAGACGATACCCTTGCCAAGACTGGTGATAGATTTTCTGGCTATTGACTACCCGTATCGACTGTCAGAGTTGTACAAATGACAGCAGGAACCAAAGGTTTAACATGCTTTCTAAGACACGGAGATATCTTAACACGTTCGCTGACAGTATGTCGTTGGGCGGAAAATTAAAATAGTGCGTTATAACAGTACGTCGAGGGACGGGCCACTTATTTTTAAGATTACGTCGTCTCACGATAATCCTTACTATCCATCCATACTTCCATACTTAATATTATAAATGCGAAAGTAACTCTGTCTGTCTGTCTGTCTGTTACCTTTTCACGCCTTAACCGCTGAACCGATTTACATGAAATTTGACATGGGAATAGTTGAGGACCCAGGGAAGGACATAGGATAGTTTTTATCCCGATATAAGGTTCCCGCAGGATAGTATTGAATCTTTGTTGCTCTTTCACGCAAAAACTACTGAACGGATCTCAATGAAATTTGGTAAGGAGACAGTTGACATCCTATAAAAACACATAAACTACTTTTTATCCCGGAATTCTCACGGGTTTGGGATTTACGCGGGGAAAACCTCCCACTCGAATGAAGTCGCGGACAAAAGCTATCCATACTTTAATACTAATAATATCCATACTTCCATATCCATACTAATATTATAAATGCGAAAGTAACTCTGTCTGTCTGTCTGTCTGTCTGTCTGTCTGTTACCTTTTCACGCCTTAACCGCTGAACCGATTTACATGAAATTTGACATGGGAATAGTTGAGGACCCAGGGAAGGACATAGGATAGTTTTTATCCCGATATAAGGTTCCCGCAGGATAGTTTTCGAATTGAATCTTTGTTGCTCTTTCACGCAAAAACTACTGAACGGATCTCAATGAAATTTGGTAAGGAGACAGTTGACATCCTATAAAAACACATAAGCTACTTTTTATCCCGAAATTCTCACGGGTTTGGGATTTACGCGGGGAAAACCTCCCGCTCAAATGAAGTCGCGGACAAAAGCTATCCATACTTTAATACTAATAATATAACTCCATACTTCCATATCCATATCCATACTATCCATACTTCCATATCCATCAATACTTCCAAGCTAATCCATACTTCCATACTATCCATCCATACTAATATTATAAATGCGAAAGTAACTCTGTCTATCTGTCTGTCTGTTACCTTATCACGCCTTAACCGCTGAACCAATTTACATGAAATTTGGCATGGGAATAGTTGAGGACCCTGGGAAGGACATAGGGTAGTTTTTATCCCGATGTAAGGTTCCCGCAGGATAGTTTTTGAATTTTTGAAAAACTGAAACCAAACTGAAGCTGAAGCTAAAGCTGAACCTGAAGCTGAAACTGGAACTGTAGCTGTAACTGACGCTGAAACCAAACTGAAGCTGAATCTGAAACTGAAGCTGAAACTGTAGCTGAATCTGTAGCTGAATCTGAAACCAAAACTGAAACCAAACTGAAGCTAAAGCGGAACCTGAAGCTGAAACTGGAACTGTAGCTGAAACTGACGCTGAAACCAAACTGAAGCTGAAACTGAAACTGATTCTGAAACTGAAACTGAAGCAGAAACTGGAACTGTAGCTGAAACTGACGCTGAAACCAAACTGAAACTGAAACAAAAGCTGAAACTGAAACAAAGCTGAAGCTGAAACTGAAACTGATGCTGAAACCAAAACTAAAGCTGAAGCTGAAACTGAAACTGACGCTGAAACTAAACTGAAACTGAAGCTGAAACTGAAACCAAACTGAAGCTGAAACTGAAACTGATTCTGAAACCAAAACTGAAGCTGAAACTGGAACTGTAGCTGAAACTGACGCTGAAACCAAACTGAAACCAAACTGAAGCTGAAACTGAAACTGATGCTGAAACCAAAACTGAATCTGAAACTGAAACTGAAGCTGAAACTGGAACTGTAGCTGAAACTGACGCTGAAACCAAACTGAAACTGAAACTGAAGCTGAAACTGAAACCAAACTGAAGCTGAAACTGAAACTGATGCTGAAACTGAAGCTGAAGCTGAAACTGAAACTGACGCTGAAACCAAACTGAAACTGAAACTGAAGCTGAAACTGAAACCAAACTGAAGCTGAAACTGAAACTGATGCTGAAACCAAAACCGAAGCTGAAACTGAAGCTGAAACTGGAACTGTAGCTGTAACTGACGCTGAAACCAAACTGAAGCTGAAACTGAAACTGATGGTGAAACCAAAACTGAATCTGAAGCTGAAACTGAAGCTGAAACTGTAGTAACATACATAGTGAACGTAGTCCCAGATACAAACTGAAACTGATGCTGAAACCAAAACTGAAGCTGAAACTGAAACTGAAACTGACGCTGAAACGAAACTGAAACTGAAGCTGAAACTGTAACCAAACTGAAGCTGAAACTGAAACTGATGCTGAAACCAAAACTGAATCTGAAGCTGAAACTAATGCTGAAACCAAAACTGAATCTGAAGCTGAAACTGTAGTAACATACATAGTGAACGTAGTCCAAGATACAGATAATTTAATAAACAACGTTTATTCTGACTTGAAAACAAATATGAGGGATAAAGAATGGCTGCGTAAAAGAGTAATTTTGGCACCAACTAACGAAATTGTAGGGCAGATCAACGAAAAGATTATGTCTCATGTGGATTGTGATGTTGTTGAGTATCTGTGCGTCGACATTGTCATGGATACAAAGCAAGTGACGTCGTACTCTGTAGAGTTGATCAACTCTCTGGAATTGTCAGGGTACCCCATCACATTATTGAGGCTTTAACTTGGTGTCCCAGTCCTGTTGATGCGTAATCAGGGCGCACCAAGGCTCTGTAATGGCATGCGACTACAAATTATATACCTTGGAAGCAATGTTTTCAAGCAATAATTATGACAGGAACAGCAAGCGGTGAAAACGTATTTATTCCTCACATTCAGTTCAAAAAACTCAAATTTCCCCTAAAAGCGGCATTCGCAATGACCATAAACAAAGCTCAAGGACAGATACTGAAAGTCGCAGGTGTACATTTAGAAAAAAGACTACTTTTCCAATTGCAGGCAATTGTATGTGGCGTGCTCACGAGTATCAAGCGTACAAAATCAACACGCCAAGGACGGGAAAACCAGAAACGTAGTTTACAAAAATGTATTGTAAACTACGTTTTTGGTTTTAAAAAGATAAATTTTAAATACTAACTGTCTGTCTGTTTTTGGGGATGGATGGACCCTGGTGATGGTTTATTAAATATTATATGCGTTTTTTAACCACCCAAAAAGATACGGTACACCTTTTTGGCAAAAAGAATTATTGATAAAGTGTAAATTAACGCGGGCGAAGCCGCGGGCAAAAGCTAGTAATATTATAAATGCGAAAGTAACTCTGTCTGTCTGTGTGTTACGCAATCACGCCTAAACTACTGAACCGATTGTAATGAAATTTGGTACAGACATAGTATAGAGCCTGAGAAAGGACATAGGCTGCTTTATAATGCGAAAAAAAGGCTGTAAGGGGTTGAAATAGGGAACGAAAGTTTGTATGGCTTGACACTTATTTTTTAGACTTTTGATTAGATTTTAATAAATATGTCATTCAAATTATGTATGAGTTTTATTTTCAAAATAATTAGCCTAAAAAATTAAAAATGCTGTAGAAAGTCACTATTCCGCGCGGACGAAGTCGCGGGCACAGCTAGTTTTTCATATAAGTATTATGAAGAGCAGTATCCACTGTCATATTATGAGCAATTTCATATTTCTTACTGCCGTAATACGAGTATTTTGTGGGTAGTTTCATATTGCGTGCTTGTGCACGAGTACTACGTTGATTTGTCATTTTGTATGGAAAATTCTACCGTCGTAATGTGGTGTCAGGGTAAGTGCTCACTGTCAGCGAACGTTTTAATATGTTAGATAGTTAGATAGTGTTAGGTAGATCCATTCACCGACTAATTTGGCAAGTGTTGCTTAACCTTGAAAATTGGCCAGTGTCGCTGTTATTATTTCGCCTGGAACTCTCAGGTATATTTCTCCTTATAACACTGAAGTTTCAATTCATCGGAACTTGCTGTCAAATATTTAAAATCTATACTAATATTATAAAACAGAAAAGTTTGTTTGTTTGCTTGAACGCGCTAATCTTCGAAAGTACTGGGTGGATTTGGATGCAATTTCGTATCGAAGTAGCTTGAAGCTTGAGGAAGGTTATAGGCTACTTTTTACGCGACTGCAAAAAAGGAGAGTTATGTTTTTACCGTGATAGAATCCACGGGAGCGAAGCCCCGCGTGAGTACTAGTAATGTATAAATCAAATATTTACGACTATAAACAAAATAAACGCGTACGACGTATTCGATTGAATGGATGTTATTATTAGAATTACGCGTTTACCGTACTACACGATGTGGATCGTGTGTCCGATACTATTTTTATGACTTCCCTTGTTGTGATAAAACTAGAAATTAGGTTGGGTTTTTACGTCTTTAGACAGTGGCGTAACTATGTATACTGTCTGAAGTCTGTGACAAGTTCAGTGTATAGAAATTCCCTAAAACAAACGCTTCTATGATGTAATTTGTTTCTCGTAACTGACGCCACCGATTTTAGTTGTGAGACAAAGCTTGCAATGTCTGGATAGGCCCACTCAAATTTGTGTGCATTCTTACTTAAAAGATCACCTCAAACATTAAGATCATTCTTTTCCATAAGATTTGACTAGTGCAGGTTGTATAGACTTAAAAAGAGACGTTGACCTCGGACTTTGTTTCTCCGTTTT
Organism: Tholera decimalis; assembly: GCA_943138885.2. NCBI lineage: Eukaryota > Metazoa > Arthropoda > Insecta > Lepidoptera > Noctuidae > Tholera > Tholera decimalis. Next base: position 32,660,533 of record OW964560.2, read on the forward strand.
TTCATAGGGTAGTTAGTTAGGAAACATCGGACTAATCTAGTTTTTTTTTTTATTATTTATACCACCTTTATATACCCACTCTTGACCGATCTCGCCTGATGGTAAGCGATAGATGAGGTCTAAGATAGGACGAGCGAGCCCAGAAGATGCCTATTTACTCGTGCTTTAAAGGCTAAAATGTCATAAGTGGCAGGGAACACAGAAGCCGGCAGAGAATTCCACAGCTTGACTGTGCGCACAATAAATGTGGAGGAGAATGGAGTGCTTGGTACGAAAATTACGAAAATAACAAATTTACGAAAATTTACGTGTAAAAATGTTATTTAATAACTAATTTGCAAAATAAATTTAATTTACTTATTTAGATCTTATAATAAACCGTGTTCTAAAACAAGCGTTAGAAAAACAGTTATTAAATACTGGGCAAATATCTTTTCGTTTATATATCTAGGGCATTAATGAATACGCTTCAGAGGTTGGCGAATATCAGGCTGATTTTCTCATGACCCTATGTATCTAAGTGAAGCTTATACCAGTTGTTCTAATCTAAACAAATACGAGTAACATTCTGTCAGCTGTAGCGAGGTGAAAGCGTTTACGACATCGCAATGTTTGATTGAGAAATATTATCGAAATGTGACGTGATCTAATCATATTTTAGCAATCGGAAAATTGGAATTGGTGGCAGAATGGAACTGTGTCTAGCCTAAGCTCTACCTAAATAAAATTCCATTCTGTCAGCATAAAATTTAATAGTTCAATCTTTATTTAAACTTTATATTTATAAACTTTTCTTTGGCCCGTTAAAATTTATATGAAAAAGTACGACAGCTAAAAATGCATAAAAACTATATTAAACTAAAAAAAAAATATACTCCAATTTTGACCACTGGGCGACCAACATTATATATAAAAACAGTAATCATAAAATAATGTTCGATTGATTTCAAATCTATTGTTACATAAAATGAAATTCATTGACCTACTAAAAGATGAAACCGTCACAATTCGGATAAATCTAAGACTTTGAATAATATTTTACTAAATGCCACTTAAGTTGGTAGACCTCAAGTCCATGATTTATTCATCCAATAAAACAGATTGGATTAAATAAGCTGGATAAATTATGCGCGCCGATTGAAATACACAGAGTCTGAAAAATATAAAATGACATTTTCTTTGTGAAAAAGAATATGAATAACAAGTAGGTAATTTACTTTTTATTGTCTCATGTCGAGGTATTTCCTTTTCATTTCAAATTAATTTGCCAAATTGGTTTTGAATAAAACGGGTGTCACTGTATGAATAAAAAGAAATATGTAATGCTGAACTAACATAATATGCTGACCCTTTCAATTTTCGTTAAGCTGAAAATTTTACACTACATAGTTTTTATTCATTTTCAAAGCAAATACATTTTTTTGAACTAATCTGAATTGGGTCAGGTCTAAAGATGACGGTCCTGGAGAAGAATCGTGTCGTGGACAGAATTCCGTGCGAACGCATTTATACTGAACGAACACGGCATCCTCCGGCGCCTGCCTTCTATAGTACAAGCACGCATCCTTACTTTCTTTGGCCATGTATCACGACGCAACTATGATTCTGTGGAACGCCTGGTAGTGCAGGGAAAATTTGAAGGTACCAGAGCGCGTGGTAGATCGCCGATGAGATGGACAGACCATATTAACGCGACAAACAACAACAAACTGTCTTCTTCATGAGTGTACCAGAAAGGGTGCGGTCCGAAAAGAATGGAGCCGTATAACTGAACTTGTCACTCAAAGTGTCCCTCATTGAAGACGACGACCACTCTGTCAAGAGTGAAACGACTAAGAAGAAAAATCTAAAATGTCACCATATCTGCCCAGTTTATTTATTTATTTATTTAAATAAATAACAGTTATTCCTAAGTCATTTTTTCGACGGCGCGACGTATTCCATGCTCGCTTCAAAGCGTAGCCAGCAATAATGTCGGGGCCCGATAGGACCAGTGCTGCTGAGGTTCGGGTATGTTCTTACGAAATACCGAAGGATCCGAGGAACAGGGTGGGTTTTTATGAGTAGAAGTCTGACACTACCATCCGTTCCAGAGCTAAAAAGTCAAAAGTTTTTTGTCATCAACCAATGTTTTTATTTGTGGTTGGTTTTTCATTTCTGAGTGGAAAACATATACAGGTATGTATGTTGTAATATTACGGAAAGCTGAAATTATCGTCATGTTTTCAGTTCTCGTACTGAGAACTTGGTAATACTTGAAGACCTGTTTCAACAAGAAGGTCCGTCCTTAGAAGTTTCGATGAGGACTTTTGAGATAAATTGCTGGTTTATTGTACTAAAAGAAATCTGAAAAAAAGAAAACTGGTTATGAAATTTTGAGGATGTAAGTTTAGATTAAAAAGTTTGTATAGTGGTCCAATTAAATATATGATAAGTTAAAAAAAAGGAAAACTGAAATTATTTATTGCATTGCCATTCAACGACGCAATGCTGAAAATGGGAACATTTCCCATGGACAGTGATGTTGACGAATTTTTCGATGCCTATAAACTCTTTTTATATTCGCCTGTAGAAACTGATGTAGTATAAGATGTAAATAAACAACTATTTAAAATATTATATTATATTCAGTTAAATTCTTTTATGTGTTTAGTTTTTTAATGTATCACGAAGCCGGACCATTGAGGCGTCAACGTTGATCTTTCGAAATCCACATTCATCACAATATGTTAGTAAAATAATTATCCAAACTAGTTGTTGCCTGCATTTTCGTTCGCGTGGAAATTTCTCATACGTTTCCAAGATAAAAACTAGATTTTTGAACTAGATGTGTGTATAAATCCAATCTACCATTTATGCGTAATTGTGAAACGAAACATCTACATCCAACCTTTCGTATATTTTTTAAATAAACTGGGACTATCTACATGCCAAATTTCAAAAAAACGGTTCAGTGGTTTAGCAGTGAAGTCATAACAGACGGACAGACTCTTGCATTTATAAATATTAGACTTGATTATAATAGGTACTATAGATTAGCGATGAATTTTATCTTATCTCTCTAACGACCCATGAATTGATTCTAGTTATAAGGTAAACACATTAGCACAGTTTTACTGCACGTTTTTAGCCAGTTAACGTCGTTACCTACTTAATTGGAACATTGAAATTGATGAAACCTTTGAAAGGTGCTCGGTCTTTATTGATTAGACCGAGCAGTGTTAGATTTTTACCGCACTAAAATCACCCTGGTGGACACCTTCAGCCGGTGGGGGCGAAGCCCCGGTACGCTTAGGAGACCGCTCCAGAGCTTTTTGTGTAACGACTGTCAGGGCTCCTCCCTCGGGAGACCGTAAAAGTCGGTCTTCCCTGAGCGTCGCTGTGTATGGAAGCACGTGACCAGTGTGTCTCCCTAGGGATCGCATAGGTATCCGGCACGGTCTCGTGGTCGGGGCCAATGCCATTGGAACCATGCATATTTTATAGGCAAAAAATGCTAAGAAACTCAGTGATAGTATAGTTGTATAGCAAAATTGTAAAGCATTTTACGGAATTGAATAATAAATAATTATATTTATTTTGCAAAATGGGTATAAATAACTCGTTTACTCGTAATTTTTTATGGCAATTAAATTAGATAGGGCCGGTGTTTCCTAACTGACTGCCCTGAGAACAAAAACTGAAACAAACTTCGAGGTTACCGAAACGACTTAGAAAAACGCACTACTTCTTTATAACACTCGTTTCAGTGCAGAAGTGACCCTGTTCAAGTACCTATATTCGATTGTTGGTGGTAGGGCAAAACCCAGCCAGGCAATATTAAATTGTGTAATTTAAATCATTCTCACTGATCTCAAAACGGTGAAGGAAAACATCTTGAGGAAACCGTAAATCCGAGGTAAAGCCGGCTCTACACGTTGGCCAACACAGTGGCGAATGTAGTGGCCAATGCGTATTGGCCAACGTGTAGACGGCGTGTTTGTGCATGTTGGGTGCACAAACACCCCCTCTACACGTTGGCGAATAGTCATTGGCCACTACATTCACCACTGTGTTGGCCAACGTGTAGAGCCGGCTTAAGAAAACTTCGAAGACATCCGACAACCAACTTGCACGGACTCTGCGTGGTGGATTAAGGTCTATTCCCTCTCATAGAGTGGACGCCAGAGTACGATCAGTAGAACGGTGTTTATTTTATGTATAATATAAGTTTAAAAGGCGAACGATACATTTAAGCGTTCATATTTACATCAAGTTGCTTATAACGTCTGTTGATGGCGAAAATTGATGTATCTGACTTTCCAGTTTCGTAAAGCTAATATTATAAAATAACCGTGTTTATCAACTTAATACAACCCGAAACATTTATCACAAATTTTCTCATATTATAAACCTGATTGCTTATGTTTAGATTTATCGTTACTCGCAGCAAAGTAAGTTAATTATTCTGTTATCCCATCGAGTCGCCGTACCCTCTCTAATTATATCGAAACGTGACAACGTGAGAGATGGGTCGCAAACCGAAGCACGAAATATACCATGTGACGGAATATTTGAATTAAACATTGCGGATACTTGAAAATATGTATAAATAAACGATACTCTGTTCTAACACTAATTTATGTCGAGTTTGTAAGGACCATTCACAGATAAAGTTAAATTTCCCGCCTTTTGTAGTTTCTGACAGATGACATTGACAGCTAGGTATGTGAATACTAGGTCTACATTAAGACTGTCACCACTTTTTCGTTTGCTGAATAACTGAAAATAGATCGGTTTAATTATATTTTTTAGTTAACCTATCCTTCCCATTTGCTGGGCCTTTGCCCAGGAGGATTTTTTGAAGGATATGGGGTAGACCTTTGTCTACCCCATATCCTTCCAATCCTTTCTATGCCTTGCCTTCTATGACCAATCAGCCAGGAGCAACCCATCAGCCTAGAGCGCGTCCAAATCGTCACGCCAGCGTTTTTGAGCCTGCCTCGGTTACCACGCCCGCGCCCGTTAATTGAACCGTCTGTCTATTAAAACCTTTTAGATTACAACTTATCTTCAATATTTAAGGTCAACGTAGATGGTGCATTGACACCACTTGAGAGTCACTGGCCGAAATAACACTTTTTCGAAATTTAACATTTAATTTCACAAGCGTTAAATCGAAATGTTTACCGAGAACGTTAACTGTACAATAATGGTGCATAATAATACAGAGTGACATTAATCGTTTTCTCGCTAACTGCGCAGAAGATTATTCGCCTGAGATTGGCTGTTCAAAGTTCATAATGTTATCGGCCTCTGAGAAAAATAATAATTATTGTACTAATTTGAGTACATATAATTATGTTTTTTATCATTAGAACTTAAAACGGGATATTTACCATGTGTATTTTTTGTTTTGAGTTTCCGATATTTCGGCACTGTTGCAAGCGCCATGATCACGGATGAACTAAAGTCATTGCGGGTGGAAGTTTATGAGCAGACAAATCGGTCTACTCTCTTTCTCGTTCGTTTTCTGTTAGCGACACCACTACCACTGTCACATGTATTACTAAACACTCGGTTTGCGACACACAAAACTCACCGTGTCGACTCGCGAACTTTCTACGGAACTTTTTCGGTTTTTACACATTTAAACCACTGGATTCCAGGCCCTCGACAGTCGAAACCCATCCTCCCGGTTGAAATTGTCGTATTTGGTAATCTCAATCGCGGCGATTGAGATTACCAAATACGACAATGAAAGAGAAACTTAGAACAAAAAATACACATGGTAAATATCCCGTTTTAAGTTCTAATGTTACTGTTAGTGACCATGTTAGCTTAAAAACTTATAGTATGTTTATTATTGACCGTTCCATTTTCATTATAGGCACACCTATGACGTTTTGGGTATTTATTATAGTAACTTGTGCAGTTGCTCTTAAAAAGTACCATTTGAGGAAGTGGAACTGATGATGAAGACCACAGATGGCCGCCGAAACTACTCAATAATAAGTATTGAGTGGATTGCGATTCGATTACTTGAATATGGATGTTAAGCACTTTATGCTCGTCACAATGCATATGGTGATGTAGAGCTGATGGTGAAGTACCAGGAGAACTCCTCAACAATTAACGGCCCAGCATTGAGAAAAGAAATATTTTGTAAAAGGTTATAAGTAGTTGACATTTAGGCTCTTGTAACTAGGTAAATTAAAAATAGACCAACTAAAAAGAGTGAAATAAAAACTTTTTACCAAAAAATTAAACCGACTCCCAAAAAACACTGCAAAATGAAAAATAACTTTAATTTCGGAAGTCGGTGCCAAAAACGAAAATACAAAACTAAAGACACCGACTACCAAAATTAAAGTTATTTTTCACTTTGCAGTGTTTTTGGGAGTCGGTTTAATTTTTTGGTAAAAAGTTTTTTGTATGAATAATTTACTGACGTACGTAGCTATTATATACACACGCCTTTCTATTGGGTTCTTTCCCTCGGGCCTGAGGCAGAAACTTTTGCTTTAGAAAAGTTTAACTACTTTATATGAAATACTTGAGTATTTTATACCTACAACTCATACACACCACTTTTAAATCTAAATATTGTTATGTTAATTTAATGCCTAACACATACGAACACTTTCGAAGAAAGCCGATTCGCTTCGGTTGACGCGAACAAAATTTTTGGGGTCAGAAAACGTCGTGAATATATTATTAACTAGCTTTTGCCCGCGACTTCGTCCGCGTGGAATAGTTACTTTGGGCTAACGTTAAATTTAACCCCGATTTTGAAGCATTCTTCATTGGTGCTCCGCTCCTATTGGCCTTAGCGTAATGATATATAGCCTATAGCCTTTCTCTATAAATTTACTATTTAATTAAAAATATTTTTTCAATTCAAACCAGTAGTTCCTGAGATTATCGCGTTCAAACAAACAAACAAACTCTTCAGCCTTATATTATTAGTATAGATAGCTGTTGCCCGCGACTTCGTCCACGTTTCCGTCGTTTTTCGTAAAAAAAAGTAGCCTATGTCCTTTCTCACGGTTCAGTGATTTTGATGTAACACACAGATTAACTTTCGTAATTTAGTAGGGAAATATAATATGCCAATCTATAATACTGTTGAAAAATATCGCAATACCGAACCGCACAATCTTATTGTTAATAGCTGTGCCCGCGACTCCGTCAGCGTGTAACTCCTTGTGTGTTATTAAGTTAATGTATTGGTAATATTGTTTAGATCACGTTCACATGAGGCTTAAGTACCTATAGAACGACAATACTTCAGCGCAAAGCTTCCAGGTAAACTATGTTGAAAGTTGACCCGTCCGGCACGTGAACATAAAGATTTCTAGAACTGCTAACCCGGGAAAGAACGACGTACAACTGACCATGCGAGAAACAACTGACACCGAGATCTACTCCAGCAACACGAAAAGTCTGCCCTTGAGCCTTATTAATTGTCATATCATAACACACCGATACTGGGAATCGCGTTCTTTTAAATTGGAATGGAAAATTATTTGGTATTATGGGAATTCTGGGAATAAAGACGGTTTCTCCTGCACCGCAACCTGTTAAAATTTGAGCCTCGATTATATTTTGTTGCAACTGGGTTACTTTTAGCCGAGTTCCATTGCAAAGTTGTGGTGGTTTTAAATTTCGGAGCAGAATAATAATCAGAAAGCTTCGAACTGTTAAGCTATCGGGAGTTACACGTGTTATTGTGAGTCAACCATAAAATATAGATATATGCTGTCGTGGGATATTTTTTACATAATTTTAAGGAGAACATTTCTGTCATAAATGATTTCTGTGTAGCTTTAACCATTAAGGTTGCACACGCGACGGAAGCTTAAAAAATGGAGTAACTTCTCCCGTTTTCCCAACATTTCCCTTCACTGCTCTGCTCCTATTGATTGTAGCGTGATGAAAAGTATACTATAACCTGCTCAGGAGTATATATGAATATTAATTGTACCAAGTTTCGTTAAAATCCGTCGAGTAGTTTTTGTTTCTATAACGGTTATACAGACAGACAGACAGACAGACAGACAAAAATTTTACTGATTGCATTTTTGGCATCAGTATCGATCCCTAATCACCCCCTGATAGTTATTTTGTAAATATATTTCATGTACAGAATTGACCTCTCTACAGATTTATTATAAGTATAGATAAAAACCTATACCTACCTAGTGGAGTTGAATTGGGTATCCCTTATATTTTAAGAAAATAATCAGCGGCATACTACCCTTGAATTTAATTGGGTCAGTCGGCGTAAAGTGGCTTTCATAAAAATGCCATAAAGAGTAATAGGATTAATTGAAAATACTTAGCGGCTCGGTCACTAACAATCGTTGTGGAATTAAGCTCGTTGCGTTGCATAATTATTTTAATGAATTGCACCGTTATGTTATATGAGGACTATGACTCAATATGTTATTGTGATGGATGATTCTATTATTTTATCTCTTCGGCTATCAGACAGTAAAGTATTAGAGTTAAAACCAATTCATATAAATGGTAGTCCACGCAGTTTTTAAATGGTTTTATTTAGCTAGATAAGGAGAGTGGTTTGATGAATACTTGGCATCTCTTATTATTTTTAAGCTTTTAGTACAAATTTAATAATAGGCCAGTTAATGGCTTATTATGGAAACCGTTAAACTTAGAAAAACATTGTGACTTCGTTTAATTTAGGAATTTCTCCGGCTCCTTTCTCCCACACTAAGAATTTCTCCCGTATCGTGGGTGACTACCAGATAGTCAAGCCCGCAGCCTATAGGTCATACTAATATTTGTTTCTTGTGGTAATTAGACGGTGGACTTGAGACACGCATTGCAGAAGCCAACTCAAGTCATTGCGTAAACCGTTGTTCAGTGGTGGATCCGTAAAAACACAATTTTTGCTGTCGGAAATAACTGGAACGGGTCAGTAAGAAGACAATTAAGAGGACAGATTGATAGATAAGACTTTATCATAATAAAAGAAAACGCACAAAAGCACAGCTTCAGTTATGTATGATTGAATTAGAAAAAAAACGTATACCTATAAAACATTGAATAAATGAAAAATAGTACAAACTCAAATTCAGAAAATGAAATCAGAGTAGGCACACCTTTGTAAACCGTAAACGTAAAAGAACCTACTGCTCCACTAAAATACTCAAAAAATGCAGAAAGCTCACATTTCTCGATCGTGTCTGTGCATAAAAATTAAATTCAAAACACACTTAGATGATTTGTGATTATTTATCTTAAAATTCTAGTGTAAAATATTGTTTCAATTTAGATTATGTGACTTACAAATATCATTCGCAGTGTATTGATCCTTACAGCGGTCGATATCTATAAAATAAAGCACTCATTTTTAACTTTAGTAGAGACTTATTGGACTCTGCACGAGATAGATAGATAGATAGAATATTCTTTATTGTAATACAATTTAAACCAATGATTAAAACACAATATTGCTTAATCTTTGGTTACAACGGTGGTCATGAGTTAGACCTCTTTTGGCATAGAAATCAGCATTGCCATCTAGATAGATATACTCTTTATTGTACACCATAATAGAAAACAAATAAGGACTTAACAACTAATAAAAAATTGGCCAAGTGCGAGTCAGACTCGCTCATGAATAGTTCCGTAGTAACTTCGCAAAACAACTTTGCTAACTGTCGCTTTCTGCTCAAGAGATATTCGCGGAATTTGATTCTTTCCGCGAATACACGCGGCGAAGTATATGTACTCGAGGCGTATTGCGTATAAAAGGGTTAGCTTGTGATACTACGCCGATCACCTTGAAACTGATTTCATTTAAATATATTTAAGTGAAGTATTCTATATGGTGGCCTAAAATAGCTATTTTTTTAGCTGGCACGAAATACAGCGTTCTTTTATCCATTGTAATTTGCCATTTTATCAACCCGCAATTATAAATTTTATGTCGCGGTTTCGCTGGGAGACTTTATCACGATAAAAACAAAATCCTCCTTCTTTTGCAGTCGAAAAACATAACATTCCTCAAGCTTCACGCTACTTCCATACCAAATTTTATCCAAATCCATCCAGTACTTTCGAAGATTGGCGCGTTCAAACTAACAAACTTTTCCGTTTTATAATATTAGTATACAACGTGTAACTTAAAGGGTAATATACATATCAAGTGCACAGCTTCTTTGGATGATAACAAATGATATAGCAAAAGTTTTGTAATTTTATGTCTACATGTGTGGAACTTATTAGAAATTTCAATACATTGATACCAGAGACCGAATCTTTCAAATTAAGACGAACGAAGAGAATTGTCGTGTTATTGCATAGTTATTGCCAAGTCACGTGGAAAGTTATTAACCCTCGTAATGCTGTGACAGGATAATTTGGTATCAATTTTTTGAGTCACTTATTTTGAGCTGAAACTGTGCATAGAGTCTCCATACCAGATGTTGTCTTCAGCACTTGTGGATAGATATAGGGTTTCCGTTACACGTTGTAGATAACAATGCTTTGCCAACTAAGATAAATCACACCAAATAAGAAAAAAAGTCTTAGGTATAAGTCGTTGGAAATTGCTAACTGCTAATTATGTGCTTCCTCTAAATTACTAAGTAATATACTGGGGACAGTAAGGAGTAGGAGGAGTAGGGGTATTTGTCTTTGGTATTACGTTTTAAATGTTACGTGGTACATGCTGCGGCTAGCTTGTAAAAGAACAGAAAGAGGCTTTTTTCAAAAAGTGTTTCCTGGTAGCTATAACCTAGTCTTTAAGTCAAGAGTGAATAGGTTACATTTAGGTAAGCGTACTTCATCTTTATTTATTTTTTCTAATTCTAATTTTATCTTCGATCACATCATCACTTACCATCAGGTAAAATGGTGGTGAAACGCGAGCCTATTATCAATAAAAAAAATTTTCAAATGGAATGAATATGTTTATGTTTTTTCTAACTCCTCCGCTGTTCTTTTCTGATTATTTTCTTTAAGTTATCCAAGACAGTTGGTATCACTTCTTCAGGAGTTCCCGAGCTCCAATGACTCGAAGTTTTCTGATACCTCTCATTATTACAGTGGCGGGCTATTCCCAAGAACTTTATTCATTCTGATTCAAGTGGAAAAAGCTTTAAAACTTGATGGGAGCCTGCGTTGTCCAATGTGTAGTGTAAAAGAAGAATTTGCTACAAAATAACTCTTAATAAAAATATCAAGATTAAATGTTACTATTTATTATCAACTTTACTGTGAAAAACAGATTAAATGAATTAAATACAGACTCGCAGATTTTTATTTTGAGCGCAGTGTTTATTTTATAAAAGTTTTCAAAACGTTCAATTTTTCCAACTTTATTAAGGCGAACTTAATTTTGTAGGCATTCTCTACCAGTCAACCAAGAGTGGTGAAGAGACAGCGTGGGAGGTGCAATACGTACCTACGTGAGAAGTTGTAATAAAAAGTACATAAAAGGCTATATACATATACAAAAATAATAAAATCAATACTTATATAAATACTTAAATATCATATGAAAATTATATTAGAAAATTCTGCTCATTGGTGTAGAAAGTAGATCCGCAATTTCTTTTTGAATGCATAGCTCAATGCTTTAATTTGCACAGGAAGATAGATATATATATACGCTTTATTGTACTCCATTATGAATTAAATAAGCACTAAACGACTAAAAAGGGTATCGCAATGGGCGATATTATCGCTAAAAACTTATTTGAAAAATCTAAAAAACCCGACTGCTCAACTGAAATGGAAGAAACAAGCACATTTTTATTTTAAAAAGTGACAAGCAGGCGGAACCCAAATGATCATAAAATAATTTTAATTTAAAAAAATTTACGGTTCCCGTCTGCTTGTCACTATTTAAAATAAAAATGTGCTTGTTTCTTCCATTTCAGTTGAGCAGTCGGGTTTTTTAGATTTTTTTAATAAGTTTTTTATTTTCAGCTTTGTGGTACTAAATTCCGTTTTAAAACTTTATATTTTCTAAGCGATTGCTCAAAATGAAAAATGGTAAAAGAAACTACAATATCATTTTTAAAGATCTGTTTAATGATATTTGATGATTACGATTTGACATAGTTTGTCGATTTTTTAATTTTAATTTTTGCCAATGTGGCGGCCGATTGTCGTTGTGGTGATTTGGTTTTATTTTAATCTATCCTATGACACTCGCGCCATCAAGACAAATCTAACGACGTGTCATTTATCCAAATCCGTTTACTGGTTTAATAGTTACGAGGGAACAAACGAACGGACATACATACATACATACATACAAACATACATATGCGGTAAAAACATAACCCTTCTCCTTGCTTCGCTGCAGTCGGGTAAAAACGAGGAGGTACAAATATTTAACCTGATCTTCATAATTGATTTAATGACTAGCGTCTGCCCGCGACTTCATTCACGTGCCAGAGTTTTCTCGCGTAAATCCCGACCCCGTGGTAATTTTGGGTTAAAAGGTTTAGGTAAAGCATTTGTGTTATTCCAGGATGTCAACTATTTACTTACCAAATTTCATTTAGTCTCTTTCACGCAAAAACTACCGAACATCCGTTCAGCAGTTTTTGAGTAAGGTAGTGAGAAAGAGTAACAAACATCCATTCATCCACACAAACTTTCGCATTTATAATATTTATGTAGTTATATTTTTAAATGATGATAATATGAACCAGAAAATAATGATTTGTTTATTTATTAAAACTTTTATAAAGATTTTTAGAAGACATTTGTCTGTTTTATACTATGTATTTACTGGCTATTACTTATTTTATAACGTGTACGAAAGGCCATAAGACCAAAGCCGAAGAGCTTTTTATAGTAACATGCAAACAACTTTACAACCAAATAATAATAGCAACAAAATTCACACTAACGCACCAATAAAACGTAAGAACATTACTGCGACCACTTATTGAGCTTCAGTATAATTCACAAGTGCCAATGGTCTTCATTCCGATCGTAAACCCGGGCGACGCGGATAGATTAAAGTGTTTAGCAAAAGGCATTCAGTAAAGCTTGGGACTCAATGTGGATTATATTTTATTTGAAGTCAGTTTGATTTAGAAAACTAAACAAAACGAATCGTGCATAAATCAATAAGTATAATCTAATTTGAAACTGCGGACTTTTGACATTTCGTTAATGACCACGTTTGCGCTCCGTAGGTTCTCGTAGTCTCTGGGTGGGGAAGATGCATATATCCGTGAGTGTACTTTTGAGGGATAGTGGAAGTGCTTCTTCCATTTAGTGTTACATCGACCACATATAAATAAAAAAAAGATTTATGTTTGTCCTGTATGTAAACATTGAATATCGACTATCGAACAGATTGTGGTGAAACTTTTTTTCTTTTTTTTTATTAATAATAGGCTTGCGTTTGACCACCGTGCTCCTTCAGTTGCCATTGCGTTCCGGGGCCGCGGTATCTCGTTGGAATATTTATATTGCAAGCCAGGGATTTTGCCAAAAAATCTATTGCCACATGGGGAAATTTCCACGCAAGTGAAGTTGCGGGCATCAATTAATAAATAAAGCAAGTAATTCTACTTAACACGTTCGCTGACTGTACGTCGTTAGGCGGGAAATTGAAATAGTGCATCATGACAGTACGTCGAGGGACGGGCCACTTATTTTTAAGAGTACGTCGTGGTAAATTCTAGTGTCGTAATGTGGTGTCAGGGTAAGTGTTCACTGTCAGCGAACGTGTAATTATATTTTATACATCACTATGGTCGATTTTGAAATTTATCTTACGTTACTTTGTCATTGACTTCAGTAGGCATAGAGTCAGAAACGTAAATGGACGTCACTTGTACTTTTCAACCGTAATAAAATATGGACGATTCCTTCGAATGTAGTTCCGTATTTTTTTTGTCTTGACGAAATATATCTTTATCCAACGATAGATAACAACTATTGACTCGTCTATTCTATTTATGTTCTGTTTCCGAACTAGATTCAACTGAAATTTTAAAATGTCGTTGAAACTTAAATAATTTTATACTAATTTCTTAGCATATTACTAAAAGTCATAGAACAAAATTTGTTGTTTATGATATTACTAGCATAGTTCTGAGTGGTTGTTTTTTTACCAATAACCCTGTATATGTATTTTATTAGTATTATTTGTATAAAAATAACTAAAATCAATTAAAACCTTTTAGGAAGCTTTTGGGATCCTTAAGTAATTTATAACGCCTTAATAAGATGAAAGTTGTGTTTGGTTCTCATAATATTCCTTTAAAACATGCAAAAAATATTAGCAGGTAAGCTAAACAATATAACATAAATAATTGCCGGGAGCGATGGAGTGAGGTACTTGTCATTAATTCGCATAAATTCCACAAAATAAGACTGCTTAAAATGTTATTTTTTGAATTTTCATCGTCGTTTTTTCATGTCTGGTTTCACGTAAGAAATGTTTATTTTTATATTCCCTTTATCAGATATCATTAAATATAACAACATAATTTTGAAATACTCGGAGATCTCTGCTAGTACATGGCATTCTATTTTCTTTTTACATAATTATTAAAACGCCTGAAGCTTGACCGCCTCGGTAAAAAGGAACACGATGCGAGGAGGAGGAACTTAATGAATAAAGATACAAACACAACGACAATACCTTTTGAGGGGGAGGGGGGGGGGGATCATCTAATTACTCCTCCCGCTCATGCTGCAGTGGAAGGGAGTTTCAGACTTAAACTGGAACTAGAAGGCAAAGGCAACTGAACAAGCCACCCTGTTAGGTTGCCTATTGCCAAATGATACTCACATATTATGTCTTAAAAAATCTAATGACTGCTATATTTTGTCTGCTCTCGGTTTGTGTATTTAGCCAGTATCGTTGCTGGGGTGGCGGGAAAGTTCAAACGAGCTACCACGACACTGGAATGCAAAGGCAACTAAACAGGGTGTGTTTAAGTCTGACACTCCCTCCTCTTCCTCATTTGATGATTTAAAAGATGAGAGAAGGTGCCATTAAATTCCTCCTCCTCGCATCGTGTTCCTTATTACCGAGGTTCGTGATTCCACCTGTGAGATATTATTTTTTCTTTCATGATCCATTTCGATCAATGCCTATTCTTGGCGTTGTGGGGTGCATCGTGCAGCTTGGTTTTAATAACTGTGCAGATTTGGACCATATAGTTGTACTGCTACCTCTGAGTTGCTTGCTATCGACCATGGCAGTAACCATTAGCTGTTCCAGGTTATAATCATCTTTCTGGGTGTACTAGCCAAATTTTTCCAGTATCCTTCGCAGCCAGGCAGTGGAAAGCCAGGTTTTGAAAGAGGATATCTGTAGCCCCAAATAAAATAATACCACAAAGATGTTGTTCCACTGCTAGGCAAAATTCCTGATAGCTATAACCTGGGTGTCTTCAAGTCAAAAGTGAATAGGTTACATCCAGGCAAGCGAGCTTCATCTTCGACCACATTTTTGCTTAACATCAGGTGAAACGGTGGTCAAAAGCAAGTCTATCAACAATAAAAAAAGAATCTGCTATACTCGCTCAAGATGGGTTGTATAAATAAAACAAAATAATAAAAATATAACCGTTATAGAAAAAGGCGATTGCCGATACTCGTATAAATCGGATATCAAAACATTGTAGTATATCGACGGTTTACGATCAAATTCGATATGTTGGGAAGATACATTATGCATGTACAAACATTGGAACCAGCGAGATTTTTTGTTTGTAAATATAGGCGGCCAGACCGTTTCCTTCGATATTAATTTATATACAAGACATAATAATAATATATAAACATAATAATATACCTGATATAGTGGTGGTGGACAGAATCGAGAGGCGTGCCATGATTGTCGACATAACCATCCCGCATGACGAGAACCTTGTGAAAGCTGAGAAAGATAAGCAAATCAAGTATCTTGACTTGGCACACGAGATTGTCGACATGTGGGATGTGAACTCGGCAATCATTGTACCGATAGTCATCTCAGCCAATGGCTTAATAGCCAAGAGCCTCGACCAACACCTCAGGAGGCTCTCGTTAGGCGGTTGGATCAAGGGCTTGCTTCAGAAAGCGGTACTCCTCGACACGGCGCGTATCGTCAGGAGGTTCCTCTCTATGGAGCCCTGACCGGTAGCTTGGACCCTGTTCCCGATACAGGTGGGCTAGTATTTTTTATATTTTTAAATGTTTTTTTTTAGAGAATATTTAAAAAATGTAATTTATAAGTATGTATTGGAAATAAAGAGAATATATAATATAATAATAATGTATTTCCATCAAAGTAGGTACAAATTTCTTAATCTAATAACAAATGAAATCCAAGTTTACAGGTTGTACGCTGTCACATATAATTATGGAGTTTCCTAACTCCTAAACTAAGTAAAACTTGTATTATAGGACTTAAACATACAAGGATATTAAAAATTCCAAAGAATAATAGGTATGTTGATAGTTTTCGTAATGCATTCCTTATTGGCATACTGTGATGGTACGCCTGTCCTGAGGCCTCCAGTAACGGTAAAGATAACGTTCTTGTTGTCATCCCTCCAAGGTTCTGTATTGGCTCGCGTGGATCGTCTAGTCTGTTTGTTTCATAAGTGAATATATTAAGAGAGAGAGTCTATTTTCTTAATTAGCCTTTGGTGATCAATACTGTGTTTAATCTAGGAAGGATCGAACTTCCTTACACCAGTGTTTAAAGGAACAATACTGCATCATGAGAGTCATTTCGGGATTTAATCAATAATTAGATTTAGATTTACCACAGGTCAATCTTGAGTACACTCCACTGCGCGAACAATGTAGACTTATCAATCATTCTACTCGATAATGCGGAGCTTGTCTCTACGCGTCTATTTTATTATTTAGTACAATATTCAATTAATCTTCCTTGGATTCAATAAAAGACTTTCCAAGATAAACTCAATTTGACATGTTAGAATGATTGTGTAAGTTGATACATGTGTGTTTGTGCTCGTTTGAGCCACCGCGTCTGACTGATATCGTTCTAGCATGGGGAAACCTGCACCGCGATACGGTCTTTAATCATTGTTATGGGGGGCAATCTGACTCCCTATTTATTCGCTAAGAAGCGCTAGTGATTCCCACTTCCCGTGATACACAGGCTGGTACTTGCATTTTTTTGATTCCCACATCCCATTCACACAGGCTGGTACTTGTATTTTTTTGATTCCCACCTCCTGTTTACACAGGCTGGTACTTGTATTTTTTTAATTCCCACCTCCTGTTTACACAGGCTGGTACTTGTATTTTTTTAATTCCCACCTCCTGTTTACACAGGCTGGTACTTGTATTTTTTTAATTCCCACCTCCTGTGCTACTCGGGCTGGTACTTGCATTTTTTTAGATTCCCACATTCCCAGTTAGGGCAGGTACTCCCCGGACCATGGTTTTGTGGTGTATTTGTATTTGAGTTATGGTTAGATTTGGCCAAATCTAGGTCGGGGTCAGATTGCAAGACATGGCATGTAATGGTATGCTAAGTTATCACTGCCAGAGGCGTCGCTCAGTCGTGTCTCTCAAATTATTAGTCTATCGGCGTTAGGAAATATTAATGTGTACACAGCCGAAATGTTTTTCTCTCTCAAGAACAGTATTTCTCCACTGAATAATTAAGTGATTATTGACTTGAACCCACATAATTACATTATAGCTGCTTAATTCCTCGTTTATTACTGAGTCGCTGATACTAATGACTTGAATCAACAGGATAATTAAGTTACCATAGCTTGGAATCTCTACTCACTCAGTTGGGATTTTACTGATTTATACTAGGTTTAATTCAGCTCAGAAGGAACTCATAGTCTCAAATCCTGGTTAAAGTATCTGACTTAGATCTGGATTCCTATCTCAGATCTGGTCGATAGTAGTACAAATTACTATATTCGGAGAACCAAACTGATTTAATACTCTGATTCAAAACAATGCCTTTGTTATGACTTGACCTTAGTTTTATTAACCTTCCACTATAAAATTCTCTACACATGTACTCTTGGGATATAAAAGAAAGAGGTGATTATGGTTTAAATTATTCATTTAATTTTCAATTTCAACGAAAGAAACTGTTTGTTTATTTAGGCCTAGGTTCACTAAGATGGTGGTGAACTAGGTCGAGTGTCCCATTCCTAAACCTAGTCAGATAAGGGAAAACGGAACATCTCAAGCGAAAAACCCTTCTGACATACACAAATTAGATTTACACACATATGTACACAATATTGACAATTATTTCCAGTTTATATAAATCGTGAGACAACTGAGAGGTGAGGTAAAGTACACATAATGGTTACACAGTTATATTCAAGGTACATAAGTCACAATATCCCATGATAATTTACATTAGTGTATTCGACCTTTTAGCTTTCCATCGCCTCCAAACCTCTACACAAGCTATCACTAGGAGATAAATGACCATTATCAAGAATAGCATCATAGCTACCTTGTCCAGGTTAGACCAAAGGTGCTCTCGTGCCTGTTGTCTTAGTGAATATAAAATATCGAAGTTTGTAGTAGCCTCCATATTAACTGGGGTCGTTAAATAGATTTGGTGATTGAAGTTATTGTAAATTAGCTTGGGATCTTGTTTTGACACAAAATTTGAACTTGGAATACGTTACCAAATTTCAGCTCTCTCACTGACTCTATTTCACTGATACTACTTAGATACACTGCTTCTAACTTTATTTTAAGATACAAACAATATTCAATCTAAATTTAACTATAATTATTTCTATGTGAGTACTGCAACTATCTCGGTCCGCCGTCCGAAGTCGTCTTGTCTCGATGTCGTCTCTCCCGTTCACCGCTCCCCATCACCTCCCGCCATTCAGCTAGGCTCCTCCTTGAAAAGGAATCAGACACGAGTAACCTGTCTCATTGGTTGTTTTGTGCATGACGCCTGTTCATTGGCCAAGATTGTCGTTTATCAGTTCCCGCCAAATGATACTGCGTACGCCCACACTCATGTGCCATCGCTTCACACATCTGCTCAACAGCTCTCCAGATTCCAAAAAAAAAGGTTACTTTAACGTACGATTTATTGCCTTTTTGGATATTATTTTAAACTGAATTCAATAGACCTTTATTTTCTAAGTGTTTTGGGTTCCTTTGCTTATCTTTTGTTTTTAAGTAATTTCTTTCCATGGATATTTCAATAGGCAGTTTTTGACAAGGGTTGAAATTTATGGATGGCTATAAAGTAAGTTATTTATTTCCTCTATATGCAAAAAGAATAGTGGTCCGACGAACGGCCATCTCAATACTTATAAGTAATACTCGTATTTTAGTCGATAGTGATTTGAATTTGGAACTTAATAAAAATAATTTATACAAATATCAACTAAATGTTACAAACTTTTAGTTGATATTTGTATAAATGATTTTTTAATTGGACAATGCCAATTAAAAGGAAGTAACAAGTCGTAAGACGATAATATCTTTTTGTTATGTTCTGAAACTTGAACTATAATTTAATTACCCAGGGTAGGTTTAAAAACGTTAAGAAAACCTAGCAAATTACTTAAGTGACGATAACTCTTATATAATTTTAGTACAAGCAAATTAAATGAGCAAAAGGGATTTAGCGAAAAACTATTTCGATTCGGATCCCAATTCTTTTTCGGGATAATTTGAATTATCCCGACAAAGGGACTGGGGCTAGTTAAATTAGGAACTTCTTTTTCTCAGAGAGTTTTCTTGCTCTTAATGTAGTTTTTTATCTTGGTGCGAGTAGTTATTGACATATTGTATACATAAAATAATACGGGAAGCTTGTACCGGTGTTTTCGCTGAGACTAAAAAAATCTGTGGGAGATTTTAATTTACTTGCTACTACATATTTATTCTTGACTAAGTAATAAACTAACTATATATGTACTATCCAAACTCGTTATCAATACTATTAGCTGGTAGCTGGCAGGGTGGTAGCCGATTGGCTGCTGAATTAAGTGTCGCAAGTTCGATTACCTTACCGGGAAAAATGTTTGTATGATTCACTATGTTCGCGGTCTAAATTAAAATGTTTGCTTTTCCACCCAAGGTACAGGAGAAATTTCTAGTGTGAGTTGATTTCATAGATTCGAGTCCATGTAGTAACAAATGTACTCATGAATACAGTTGTTGTAATGGCTGCTGATCTATTGATAATCTTTTAAGACATAGCATTTTTTCAAGAGCACTCGCAATGTGGGTAAAATTCACATTACTAGCAATCTTGTTCACCCCTCCAACTATGCTAAATATAATAATTTTTATTTTTTTTATTTTTAAAAGTAGTTGTAATGTAATTAAAACGACTTGGGATATTATAAAAAGCGAAACGGGAAGGTCTTGCAACCGAAATAGTAATTACAACCTCAATATTGACGATAATATAATAACATTAGATTCGCAAGTGGCCACAGAATTCGAAAAATTTTTTACTGACGTTCCCGTATCGACAACCAAGTCACTAAAATATTCTCCCAGTGCGGCAGAAACATTACTTAAAAAATGTTCCAGTTTGCAATTTTGAATTTAAATTCCAATATGTCACTTCTAATGATATCATCAAAGCTTTTAATTCTTTGAATGTTAAAAAGACTGCAGATCTGTGGGGTAATTCTGTTGATGTTACTAAGTCCATTATACATATTATAGCTCCTACATTAGCTGTTATATTTAATAACTGTATTGATTACGGTGAGTTTCCTGATTTAATGAAATATAGTAAAATAATTCCACTATTTAAATCAGGTAGTACATCAGACCCTACTAATTATAGACCTATTTTAGTACTGCCTACTTTCAGTAAAATTTTTGAGAAAATTATTTTAATCCAGATGCAAAGATATTTTAATAAACACAAATTACTACATAATAAACAATTTGGTTTTACAAAGGGTCGTTCAACAACCGATGCCGGTGTTGAACTTTTAGGACACATTTATAATGCATGGGAAGATAAGTGCGATGCGTTGGGCATTTTTTGCGATTAGTCTAAGGCATTTGACTGTGTCCTCCATGAAACATTAATCAGGAAACTGCACCACTACGGATTCCGGGACACCTCTCTGAATCTTCTGACCTCATACTTGAGTGAAAGGATTCAGAGAGTCGATGTGAACGGCAAAAGGTCGTCGGGATCTGTGGTCAAGATGGGGGTCCCCCAAGGCTCAATTTTAGGTCCCTTTTTGTTTCTTATTTATATAAATGAATTGCCATACCTGATCAAAAATCATGACATAGTGTTATTCGCTGACAATACTTCTCTTTTATTTAAAATCAAACGTCAACAGCAGGTTACTGAAGAAGTAAACAGAGCCCTTGCAACTGTAGTTAGCTGGTTTAATGTTAATAATCTTCTTCTTAATGAGAAAAAAACCAAATGCCTAAAATTTACGTTACCTCATGTTAGACAAGTGAATACTAGCGTATCAATAAAGGGCGAAATATTGAAACCCGAAGATACCACAGTATTCTTGGGCATAACTTTGGATGCGAAGCTTCAGTGGGCCCCCATATAGATAAATTGTCAAAAAAGCTAAGTTCTGCAGCATATGCCGTTAGAAAAATACGTGGATTAACTGATATCGAAACAGCACGTTTAGTCTACTTTAGTTACTTTCACAGTGTGATGTCATACGGCATTTTACTTTGGGGAAATGCCGCCGACGTTCACACAATATTTGTATTACAAAAAAGGGCCATTCGTGCAATTTATAAATTAAGTCCTAAGCACTCCTTAAGAGACAAATTTAAAGAGATTAATATTATGACTGTGCCATCTCAGTATATTTATGAGAATCTCTTATATGCACACAAAAATATGAATCTGTTTAAAAAATACAGTGATATTCATAATGTAAATACAAGGAACAAAGACACATATGTCATTCCTAAAACAAGGTTAAAAAAAATAGGTGGTTCATTTAGATGCCAACGTATACGTTTTTATAATAAAATTCCTAGCCACATTCAAGAACTGAGCATTAATAAATTTAAATTATTTATAAAACATAAGCTATGTCAGAAAGCATTTTACACAGTTAAAGATTATATTGAAGACAAAAAGGCTTGGGAATGAGCTGCTCCAGTGATATATGTGGGCATTTTTTTTTAATATTTAAATTTTGATTGTTGATTTTTTATTATTTTTTTTATTTGACTGATTTAAATATTTGCTTTCTCAAGTATTGTATATACCAAATTATTATGTTTTTTTATTGTAAATGTGAGGACTATGTAAGTTATTGTTTCTTCTTTGTGTTGCTTTCATTATAATTTATTTAATGATGTCAGGCAGTTTGAGTACTTGTGTGGCTTACCCAAATGTCCTTACTTTGGTATTGTTCGTCAGATCGTTGAGCTCCTTAAGTTCTAAGTTGAGCTACACGATAACTGACAAATGCTTGCACTGTCTGGACAGGTCCACTCAAATCTGTATGGTTATTTCTTCAAAGAGCACCAAAGACATGAACCTACATGTTTGTCATATGATTGGACCAACACAAATTGTATGGACTTTAAAAGAGACGTTGACCTCTGAGTTTGTTTCGGTGTTTCTTCTCAGAGTAGTCAGTTAGGAAACACCGGCCTCATCTAGCTAAACTAAACTAAACTTAACACGCAAAAAAAACATGACGTGTAAAAGCGTTATTTATAACCAATTTACAAAATAAATATTTCATTTCATTTCATTTCAATAAATAATTTATTTCCATCTAAGTAGGTACAACAAATTTCTTAATCTAATAACAAATTAAATCTAAGTTTACAGGTTGTACGCTGTCACATATAATTATGGAGTTCCCTAACTCCTAAACTAAGTAAACTTGTATTATAGGAGTTAGTGAGCTATTTGACTCAGACACAACCTTGTGTCTGGAGTGGTTTCACGGCATAATGTAATGGATGGGGTTCGAACTTGTGTCCTCTCAATTACAAGTCCGACACCTTAGCTATTGGGCTATTGACGCAACTATAAATTAAAAAAAAATTGGCCAAGTGCGAGTCAGACTCGCCCATGAAGCGTTCCGTAGTAACTATAATAATATAATATAATATGTATATTTATTTGAAAAATAAAAAAAAACCTTAAAAATTTCTTAGAAACTTTCTTCTTTCCTTATATCATTTTTAAAGACACACACGCATAGGTTTCATGAAAAAAAAATATTTTCAGTTCTAGTTCCATGATAAATGATAAATGATCTTTATTTTGCAAATTGGTTATTAAATAACACTTTTACACGTCATTTTTTTCGTAAATATTAACTAGATGAGGCCGGTGTTTCCTAACTGACTACCCTGAGAAGAAACACCGAAACAAACTCAGGGGTCCGTCTCTTTTAAAGTCCATACAATCTATACTGGTTTAATTATATGGGAACCTTGTAGGTTTCAGTCTGAGGCGGTCTTTTGAAGAAAGATGCTCACACATGTATGGGGACCCCCTTTATTTTAAATATTTTTAAATGTTTTTCTTAAAATCGGAAAGCGGTTCACAGAATACATCTACCTACTAAGTTTCACATGTATAGTCTTAATAGTTTCGGAATAAAATGGCTGTGACATACGGACGGACGGAGAGACAGACAGACAGACGGACATATCGAAACTATAAGGGTTATAAGGGTTCCGTTTTTTGCCATTCGGCTACGGAACCCTAAAAATGTAATCGGTCCTCTAGTCTTTAGAGTTTTTCCTCCTCCATTTGATTTTCAGGTTAGGTAAAATGCTTTGGCTTTTTATTATCATCTGGAATTTCTCAGTATCAGCTCAGAATGAGAACATGCGTCCGGTAAATGGCAAAAGCTTAACTCCCTATTACCTACACGGGGCTCCTGCTCCCTTCAGGGAAAAAAGTCGTTATATTGACGCACTTATGCCCCCGAAACTGCAAAACATCTATTTAACCAACATGAGATCTCATAATCTATGGTCGAAGCAATAAACACATAAAATATTAGTTATAAATAAAATGATTTATGGCTTCTAAAACCTTAGGTTGGTAAACTAAATATTAGATAAGCCAAACGATCAAAATACGCATTTTCTTGTTGCATACTAGTGTTTCATGCGGCTTCATTTCCTAATCCATCTCATAGGAACCGATTAGATTTTTGTGATAATAATAGCCACATGACAGTCGGTACTAGTGTAGTTTGTGGTGTTGGACAGAATTTTTTTTTGGACGTATTTAACTGCATACATAGGTATTCGTGGTTATTAGATTCTTCCCGAATTTATAAATCAGCAAGCTGGTAGCTGGTAATAGGGTTGTGGAGGTCAGACAGTTATTCAGTAGCATTCGGTCTACTTCAAGTGCTTATATTTATTTATGCGATACTAAAACACAAACAAACCTTATTTTTTATCTGTCTATTGTACGGGCCAGACTCTGGAACAGCAGAACAGAATTTGTTGGAATTTTCACTGAAGGATAGAAGAGGTTATAGGGCAACAGATTTTCTAAAATAAAACGTCTTACGCGAACAAAGTCTGGGGCACATCAAGTCTTTTATAAAATTTATAAACAAACAGTCAATGCGTTTGTTTTCATTGTTATATTGGTTTAGATTGTGCGTCAGTCAATCTGCCGTATGTTGTGAATTACATCAGTGTAATTTTGTACATTACGTTCTAAAATATATTATTCAAAGGAGCTTTTTCACAAGTTCTAACAAGATGCCACGGCACCAGGGCAACTAAAGGAACAGGATGGGTTTTTCGTCAGCCGTTTTCCGCTTCACCCAAGGCGAGAGAAGTAATTTGATGATTTTTCTCCAAAAAAGGGTGCTCTTCACTAGAGATGTGTGAGGTGTGCTGCGAGGATGTTTAGCGGTGCTGTGGAAGTAAGTCATTGTTTCCACTAAATTGTGCGCGAAGCTGTGAATCTGACACTTTTCAGAAGGACGCGGCATTCGCATACACCTCTTCTACCTAATTCTTATCTCTCACATGACATAAAACTTAGTTGTATCGAATTTAATGTCTATTATGTCTTATTTATGAAAAAGCGGAGTGGCATAATTTACCTAATAGGCTTCCTAGGCTTTTAATAGGTATCAATATAAAAAAAAAATATTTTCTAATAAATAATTGCTATATTTACATATTCTTTATCTGCATCTGACACTGCTGGCTTTTAGGGTTCAGAATAAAAATTAGAACCCTTCTAGGCTTACTAAGGTGTTTCTTCATCTATCACAGTATGTTTACTACGAATCTACTGGACCGATTCAGTGGACAATGGATTGTTGATGAATTGAATTACCCGCCCACCATCTCGCAAAGTTTGTAAAACAAACTAAATTGAGAACTAAGTTTAGTCGATATTTGTGAAACGAGATACATGAACATGTTTTGTGTTGTGTTGTACACGTGCGGATATTTTGGAATATTAACAAGGAAAAGATATTCACTGAAGTCAACATTATAGTCCAAAGAAAGAGTAATTTGGCTCGTGTGCTTGTATGAGGAAGAATTTACGTCGTAATATCAATTTCTGAATATCGTAAATAGTACAAACACGCAACCTGTTGATTATGCACATGCTATCATAAAAGTTCACAACGAACAACACACAAACATTTAATTATAGGTTAAAGCGATGGATGGTCAATAGTGATAAGGAATATTAGAGTTTTTAACAAAGGAAGCTTCCATCGTTAGGACACAAAAACCGGGTAGGTATATGGCGATAGGACGTAGTCCTACAACGCGTTTGTCTAAGTCCCGTAGTGGTCTAATATATATCAAGAAATTTGCATAACTGGCGCCAACTTGGAATTTGATTTCAACCAAGTTTTTTTAATAATACACCCGAAAAATATAAACAAATTTCGGTGACGTCATCACAAATTTTAATTTAGAATGTTTACGACATATTAACGTGTTCATGCTTTATTGCCGCTCATGAACTAAAAATAAAATTTAATTCGTGATACATTACAGTTTGATACTTCTCTTCCAAAAGACAATTGACTCATTACGTAATACAGCTCATCATAAGCGGTTAGTGTGTCAATATGCCACTGACAGTCGTTCATCACAATAATTACCCGAACAATTGTGTCTGCTCGTGAATTTGATTGCTGTAATATCTTGCGAAGGTTGGCGACCACTGTCGTCAGTTTAAAGTTCAGACTGCTTAGATGTAATGTGGGTGTGTATTCAGACATAGTTGGCCGTATAAAGTAGTTTGTCCTATGTCAACACTTGGGTTGTCACTCTCTGATTGTTTAATGGCCAAAGGGACAAAGTACTCCGTTGGAAACATGTCGAGGTCGGAGAAGGGGACTGTCCCGTACATTTCAATAATAGAAAGGGAAGTCGCTGAACCGCAAAATTTACAAAAACGTCGCTATTTTTGTAAATTAATATCCCTATATCTCTAGCATTTAATAAAGATATATATGTGTAAATAATTTGATACAAAGATTATTCGTTAGACGCGAGCGAAGTCGCGGAGAGAAGCTCCTTGATCTTTTTACAAAATTTATGTACCTAGTGTCTTTTTCCTATATTGGGTTTCAGTTAAGCGAAATTAACTTTGGAAATAAATTGCGAAAAGTTTAAATTAAATAAAGGTGAAATTAACTTTTCGCAATTTCGCGTCTCTACTTAAACGTCGGTTTAGCGACATGAAATGAACCTAAGTAAAAAAAAAATAGTTCGCGTAAGCGCCAAGAAGTGCTGTGATTTAAACAAAACCTAAACAGATCGGGGACTGACTGATCTGACATAAAAAGTTTCAAGAACGCATTAAAATCTGTTGATTGGAGAGACATCATTACAGAGGGAAATGATGCAAATCAAAATTATATTGCCTTTAACAATTTTCTCATTGGTATACTTAACAAAACTATACCCAGAACAAAAACTAAATTAAAAACGAAGTACAAAAAATATTCTCTAACTAAAGGCATAAAGATCTCGTGTAAAAACAAAAGACTTTTAAAAACTTTAAGTATAAAGTCTAACAATCCAATTATCAAGAAATACTATAGAAACTACGAAAATAATATTAAAGCAATCGGTAATAACTTCTAAAAGACAGCAATACATTAAAAAGATAAAAACTTCTCAAAATAAAGTTAAAGCGATGTGGAATATAGTTAACGAAAGAACGAATAAAACAACTCTAAAAGACAAACGCAATATTCAGATTCAAATAAACAATAACTTAGTATCGGATCCAAAACAAATAGTTAACCATTTCAACAACTTTTTCGCATCAATTGGCAAGCATGCCACCCGTCCAATTGGTGGTGAGGCAAAAGGCCAACCTGTACTTAATCCCTCGGAAAATAGTCTATATCTCAGACCTTTGGACTGTCTTGAAACTCTTAGGATCATACAAAATCTGAAAAATGACAAAAGTCATGGAATAGATGAATTACCGCCCACCTTGATTAGACAATGTGCAGAAGAGCTGGCTATACCTTTTTGTGTCCTTATAAATCAATCCTTTGATGAAGGTATTTTTCCTGATTTACTTAAAAAGGCTATTGTAAAACCTTTGCACAAGAGTAACTCTAGAAGTGATCCCAATAATTATCGGCCCATAGCCCTTCTACCAACGGCTTCTAAAATTTTTGAAAGGGCTATGTGTGACCGGGTATATAGTTATTGCGAACGATATAAAATCTTTGACGAAAGCCAAAACGGATTCCGAAAAAACCGTTCGACAACTCTAGCTGTCTATAAATACATGCAAGAAGTCATTAATATTATAAATGATAAGCAATATGCAGTGGGAATACTTTTAGATATGACTAAGGCATACGACAAAGTCCAGTTTGACATCCTACTGGACAAATTGTACGGAATAGGAATTCGAGGAACTGCTCATAAATGGTTTGCATCATATCTAAAAGATAGAGAACAATACGTGGAAATAGAGCACTTTAATAAAGACCAAAAACGCATAATTCAAGTTAGATCCGACAAAATTATTATTAACTCATCAATTCTCCAAGGTAGTGTTAAGGGATGTCTCCTATTTATAATTTACATCAATGACCTTCCTAAAATCTTGGATGAACCATGCGTGCTATTTGCAGACGATATATCTCTGCTCACCACATGCCAAACAAATAGCAATATTACAGAAAAACTGAAATTAATTTTAAATAAAATAACAAACTGGATGAAAGAACATAATCTGGAAATTAATTATAAAAAAACCAAGCTTATAACTTTCCATCCCCGGCAAAAAACCCCACTACCAGTTAATCTCATCATAAACGGCACGGAAATAGAACAAGTAAATGACTTTACACTATTAGGACTCACCATAGACACACACATTTCCTGGAAACGGCATATAGTAAAAGTTAAATCTAAATTATCAAAATTCACATATGCACTTCGAGAAGTAAAAAAAACTACCGACCTCGAAACTGCACTCACGACCTACTATGCCTACGCTCATTCATGGCTTAGCTATGGCGTAATTATGTGGGGAAATAGCACTGACGTTCATACACTTTTCATACTCCAAAAGAATTTAATTAGGATCATTGTGAATATAGATCAAACCGAAACTTGTAAACCTTTTTCTATAAAACATAGTATACTTACCTTACCATCTATTTATATTTTAGAAATATGTAAATTCGTTAGGAAATACATGTCTTTCTTTAAAACCCGTGGTGATAAACATCCTGACCGATCTGTTAGATATAAGAATATGTTAATGTTGCCCTCTCTTTCGCGCATGAAATTGCATTCAAATAGTCCTTATGTTATGTCGATAAAAATATATAATAAACTTCCGGATATCATAAAAAATGTAACTAGTGAAATATCATTTATTAATCAACTCAAGCAGATATTATTTAAGAAAGCATATTATGCAGTGAATGATTATTTGAATGACAATAATATGTATAAATTGACATAGAATAATTAAATTAATTAGGATGGACATTGATCTCAATATACCTATATGATTTATTTACTTGGACATGTTAATAATGAATATCAATTCAATTCAATTCAATATATTTATTTCAGATGATTCCATATTTTTTTTGTTAGTAACATATCTCGACTAGTTTTTTATTTTGAAATTATTATTTTTTGTTAAGCTGTTGATTTTTTTTTATTAATTTATTGACTTTTTTAATAATCTATTGACTTTTTTTTTATTAATCTTTTGACTTTTTTTTTTATTTATTGACATCTTAAATTTTATTATTGTAAATGGAACTAATTTAATTTTTGCTGTGCCCTACAGGGTCCATAATTGTATCTTAGCTTTAAGCAATAACTGTAACATCCAAACTAACATTATGGTATGCAAATAAATATATGAATATGAATATGAGATCGACGCAGAAACAATGCTGATTCTCGTTATATTGGTATATCTCCAATACAGCGTTTTGCTGGAGTAACAACCAACAAAGCCTAAAGACTTTACATTGCATGCTCAGTTTGCACGGTACGTTACACGAAAACGAACAGATCGACGTGTAATAAATGACTATCTTTTTTTTAATTCAATATTCTGCTGTATTTCTTTTATTTTATCAGAAGGTACAACATAAAGTTACATTATAAGAACTTACAACTAGATTAACAAAAATAGATATTTCATTATAATAGGGTGGGTCCCACTACGTTGTCCACAGATAGACATAGCAGTTTAGAAAAAAAAAAAGAGTTTTTCAGTTTCTTGGTTATTTAATTCTACTAACAAGTTCTTAACTACTTTTTTTAAATTTAAAACGTCATATCTTTTTAAATACACATTTTTGCTTATTTTATAGTAAATATAGGGAGCTATTATATAGGGGTATCTCTTAGCAAAAATTGTCTTGTGTGGAATAGTTTTAAATACGATATCGTTTCTTCTCTTAAAGTCTAAGTAAGTTAGGAAACACTGGCCTCATCTAGTTTACATTTACGAAAAACAGACGTGTGAAAGTATTATTCATCGGACATCGGACTACAAGACAAACGGCGATGCGCCATCATTACATGGTGGACATCCCACCTATACGCACTAAACGTTTTGGGAATACGTTCATTGTGCGTACAGCTAAGGAGTGGAATTCCCTGCCAGAGTCTGTGTTTCCCAATAGCTATAACCTAGGGTCTTTAAGTCAAGTGTGAATAGGTTACTTTTAGGTAAGCGTGTACCATCTTCGACCACATCATCACTTACCATCAGGTGAGATGGTGGTCAAACGCGAACCTATTATCAATAAAAAAAATTATAACCTATTTGCAAAATAAACATCATTATTTGATTATTTCATTATTATGTCTATTTGGGAGCTGTTACTCGGTAAATGGATGTGTACATAAATTAGATAGCGTAAAATGAATAATTGGTGTACAGTGAGGACATCAAATTCTTTGCAGAGTTTTACAGTAGGATATAGCCTTGGCTTGGACAGAATGACTTTGATTGCTCTTTGTGCTCTTTCAAGCTTAAGAAGAAACGTCTCGTGAGACCCTCCCCAAACAGAAATGCAGTATCCCAATACTGACTGACAAAGAGAAAAATAAATTATTTTTAAGACATTTAAATCTTGTATATGACGTACTCTTTTGAAAATGGGCTTAGTTTCCGAATTATATTAGTCAGAACTTCAATATGATGATGCCAGTTAAGGTTTTCATTAACCCAGACACCTAGATACTTAATCCTTTTAACTCAAACGAGTTAGTCAGTATGCTGTTGTTATTATGGCAAGTGTGAGCTTTTATTTCTATTTTATCTGTAGCTGGTGGTATTTAGTTTTGTTAAGATTAATAGTCAGTGTATTTTTATTGAGCCAGTATAATATCTGCTTAATGCCACTTTCTGTGATGTCAGTGACTTCATTCTAAGTTTTACCATGAAAAATTACTACTGTTTCATCTGCAAAGGTTACTATTTTGTCACTGTGGAGTTGAAAGTCGCATAGTTGATACACACATCCACATACACATCAAAAACATTGGAGGGCCAAGTACACTTCCTTGTGGGACTCCATATGTTATTTGAGCATCTTCGTATACATACGAGCCAATTTTTACCGGTTGGGTTCGTCCATTTAAGTAACTAGTGAACATATCCAATGCTAAACCACTTATTCCCATGTTTTCTATCGTAGCAAGTAGTTTGGGAATAGAGACAGTATGAAATGCCTTCGCAAGGTCCAAGAATACTCGAATACACTTAGATTAACTTTCAAGTGATTTTACAATAGATTCAGTTAACTTTCTTAGTGCATCTTCTGTAGATCTACCAAGAACAAATCCAAATTGATTATTCGATATCAACTCAAAGGTGTCCAAGTAATTTGTTAACCGTTTGTTTAACAGCTTTTCGAGTATCTTGGACATTGCTGGAAGGACCAATATAGGTCGATAGTTGTTGACACTATCTCTAGGATGTATGAGCGCTGTTTTGAACAGCTGAACAGCAGAACAGAAATACTCCCATGTAGCAGTGGAAACTCAAGTTAAATATACATGTATATGTATATGTAATAGTAGGAGTTAGCACACTATTTACAGCTTTTAGTAACCAGTTTGAAATGCCATCTATTCCTACAGCGCAATCGTCTTTCAGATTCATTATAATCGATCGTACGTAGTGTCCAGCAAGGCCAAGGAATTTAATGTTGGTTCAGGTAAATCTTGTATGAATATTCCATTATTGTCCATATTGTCCATATTTTCAGCCAGTTTCTGCCCCACGATTGCATGCATAAACTTACCAACTATTTAATACATGTTTCCATAATTATCCATTTTACTTGTTTTTTAAACTGTCCCACTTCAGAGCGAAAGCCTCCCTCTAGTTCCGACGAAACCTATCCATTTCGTCTTGCCATCTCCTTCGTGAGCTGCCGCGACCCCCGAGAGTCTGAGAGTACCAGATTTGTGTCATTTTTGGCCATAGTTGGTCCGGCAGACATGTCCTGCCCAGTCCCACTTGAGTTGGGCAGCCTTTTAAGCTATAACAGTTGAATTTTATTGGAACACAATATTGTGTTTCGAACACGATCTGCTAAATTAACACTTTTTACTGCGTTCCATTACTCGTTGGCAAACCTTAAGTCTGGACTTCTGTAGGTCAGCTTTATAATTACTTTATTACACCCGTT
This sequence comes from Tholera decimalis, assembly GCA_943138885.2. Classification (NCBI taxonomy): domain Eukaryota; kingdom Metazoa; phylum Arthropoda; class Insecta; order Lepidoptera; family Noctuidae; genus Tholera; species Tholera decimalis. The sequence goes on from OW964560.2 coordinate 32,692,632, forward strand.
AAATCTCGTAACTTACTCGAGGGTTAATAACTTTGCACGTCACTTGCCAGTAACACGATAATAATTCACCACGGTCTTCTAAATTTGAAAAAGTCGGTCTCTGGTATCAATGTATTTAAATTTCCACAAGTATAAACATGGATTACAACCCTTGCTCTATCGTTTGTTATCCTTCATAGAAGTCGTGCACTTAGCCCTTTTAATTACTCGTTATACACTTTTATATTTTACGATGCCATATATTTGATATTTTATTCCTATAAAGTACCAAATATATTTTAGTTTACCTAATAATACGAATTTTAGATGTGATCGAACTCAAATAATTGCGACCAACTTTCAAACTTTTTGATTGTTAGTTTACTATTTTTGTTGTTATTTGTGATCGTATATTTTTTATAAAAGGTTAGGTTAAGGTTTTTTAATTATTTCTATTGTTCCTGTACTATATGCGCACCAGTATATCCACCATGTATATTCAGCAATTGTTTGAATACTTGAGAAGAACGCAAATCATCCTGTTCTTATAATTTATTTTGCTTGAGGTCGAGGTAGGTATGTATATAAAATTACTCATGTTTCAGGTAGAGGGAAAAAAATCCTTCTATGTGTTGTGACTTCGTATGTTGGTTTATCAAAAATTTATAAAGATGTTTGCGTGATTGGAGTCTGAGTGGTACAGAAACAATATTATTTTAACCTTTAGGATTTATATTTAGACACACTCCGGAATTCAATTCACGGACTATCAATTTAAGAGAGTATTTTAATGTTTAGCTTATTTATTGGCTTCTGCATTGCTTTCGATACAATATGGTGTTTCGCAATAGCACTGGTGCTAACATAGCCCAATAATTGCAAAGCTTAGAGTCCACTGGATACGAGTAGAAACAAAGTGGTTAATGATACGGTGCTTGAGATGGCCCTAACTCCATTAGTTTCGACTGAAATTTCGATGGTCATTGTTGGAGTTATAGTAGAGCACAGCTTTCAGATTTTAAGCCAGGAGCCATTATAGCTGAATTATACCCATTTTTCGTTTGAATCAATTCAGTCATCACAAAAGAAAATTCCTAGTTAGAACTCTTATGTGATCCCTCTTGTCGAGTTCTATATTGTGATTCTATTTTCATCGATGTAAAGTAATTACTTTTACATCGATGAAGTTCAAGCACTTTTTTATGTTCCCGCGGTTTTTGTCTTGGCTTATTTGTTTATCAATTAATTAAATGAATGGATGAAAAATGAAATGAAGAATCCTGTGAAATAAATGTTTGCTATATGTAACTTTTCATTCTAGAATACATTTTATTTTGTAAAAGTTTTATTTTCACACTTTCAGTTCGTTTCAGGCTTCTAATAACATGAACAGAATTTTTTAATAAAAAGAAATCATATTAGTCGTTTAAATGTTACGACCGATATAGAAATATAGGGTCAAAAATTCGAATCTAACAGAGTGGAACAGACGCTGTGTTTTAGTTTGCAGTTGCAATTGGATAGTTTAGACTTGTATAAAAGAAATACATAATTATGATATTAATTAACAGGTTACAAAATATTAATTCAGTAGACAAAACAATTAAGAGTATTTTTTTTTATAAATTAGGCACACTTTCTCTTTTATGAAAAACTTTGCCGTTGAATTACTCGAATCCTGATTTATTTGTTCTTATACGCCAAAAGTTATCCATCCCCAACTTTTTCTTTCATACTACATAAAACTCGTAATCTTTCATATTTATCAAGTAGGCGGCATCATAAAATAAAATGTCTTTAATTAGAGAGCGGTAAACAGTGGATAATTAACAAGCGTTAAATCATAAATCAATTCTGGGATCCGATAGCGGAGTCAAATAGGTCGTATATGCGGATCCGACATGCCACTGACCGCATGATCGCTTCTCTCGGTGACTAATGTTTTAAATTCCTCTCGCATTGATAGAGAGAGATGAGAGCGTATGAGAGCTGATGCCAGTAGGTAAATGATGAAAAGGTAACCGTAGCCTAAAATGTCATGGAAAGATTTTTATTGTTATTCATGTTTTAAATAGTGGCGTAGGTACCTACTTTAATTAGCAACTATATCATGATGGTGTTAATTAATTAATGTTTATTGTGTACAGGCCTACCTCAACTGACGTCACGTGATATCTCCTATCATAGTACCGACCGGTATCCGAGATCTTTATTCTAAAGGATTGTCTTCAACACCTGAATTCATGTTTCCTCTTAAACTGAGATTGGTACCTATAACATTTTCTAATGTTATAGGTACCAAGGTGGCGGAAATTTCGAATCAAATTTTCAAGATTTTTTCCCGAATTATCTGAACAGAGACGTAACTTAAATATGTTTTTGTCAAATTGGATTGGCATTTTAGTTTTAGTAGCAGATCCACTCGAAATAGTGATTCAAAACACCTTTCTTGTTTTCTTTCTTTGTCTTTTGTCTGTTTTTCTTGATATGAACTTTGTTCGGTCCGACGTGAAACAGAACGCACCCTTTTGACATAAAGAATTTGATCTTGACATTACTTGACTTTGTTTGCTTGGAAAAAATGTCCGCTTTTTGGGACCTGTTGAGTTAATTATAATTGGTAAAATATCGTGTGCAATCGCGTGTTGAAACCGATAATTGGGTCGCGAGTAACGATTGGTTGGAAATTGTAATCCCCATTAATTGAAAACCCCGGGATATTTTTGGATCATACGCCGTATTGTCGTCAGTCGGGCTGACACGCGGAATTTGTTGGAAATCGAATTGGATCTCACGAGATATGAACAGATTGATTGTGAACAGTGTTTAATTGAACTTTGTAATCCCGGATTGACGAGAATCCAGGGATATTTCTCGGAACACATCGCCTTATTGCCTCACCGCGTAGCACGCGCTTGCTGGAAACGAGTTAGGTGTGATGCTGATCTGGACCGCGCCATTTGGAGATTGACGCCTTGTGAACGTCCTAGAACACGTAACTTACATCACACGTTTCAATTACTCACCTCATATTACATACATACCACACTTGGGGCGTGGCCTTGGGAAGGTCGAAGCTTGGTGAACCCAGAACAGAAGGTAAGTGGTTATGTTATTTGTACAGATTGTTGTCGGCCGGAGAGCCTGTAGATTATTGTGTAACCTTGTTTATTGTAAGCAACGTTTATAGCTCCACGTACCGTGGACAGTTCCGGACACCCCAGTTATCGTTGCACTGGGCCAATTGTAGTTCTGAACAAACTTCTTAAAACCTCCTATGATGAAATTATGAGATATGCGTTATTTACTAAACGATTAAATATCATTTCACATGACAATTTATGAACACGTTATTTACATCAAATTCTGCACTTTTACCTACGATGACTCACACAATCATTTGTTGTTGTTAAATTCTTCCAGTGTTGTTTGGGATATTGTTTTCCTTATTATTCATCTATGTTTGATGTATTCATGTCACAATTGCAGAATAATAGTTGTGCAACTTTCAAGGTATAAAACAACTAGTTTGTTTAACTGTTTTGTTCTACTTTTTCCGAAGTCTGGGAAAAGAGTGTTTTAAAATTTAAGAAGAAGAATTTGGGCTAGTGGTCCGAAACATATTACCCTCATTTGCGTCGTGTAGTCGGGTAAAAAGTGTTAGTCTATACCTACCTTTTTTGTAATTCTTACTTATAAGTTATTAGGAAAAATGTAGATCATGTTTTTTGAGCAGATCGCTGATAGTTGCACCGTGTGTTTACTTCTGTAGCTATCTTCGTTTTATTAGTAAATTGTGTACCAAAATTGATCCAGAGTTAAATTATATTCATATTATAATGTAAACTAGGTTTTTTGAACTGTCTCGTTAAAATTTTGTAGGTATTTACGTGCAAGGGCCTTAAGGTAATCTATAAAATTTTTATATTTCTTTTTACATAGCCTTAATCCTGAAGTCTTTAGGTCAAGAGTGAATTGTTTACTTCTAGGTAAGCGTGTTCAAACGCGATGGTGGTCAAACGCGAGTGTATCTTCAATTAAAAAAATAATGCGCGAAAATAAAACGTGGAGTCAAAAAAACTTATTTAAAAATCTAAAAAACCCGACTGCTCTACTGAAGTGTAAGAAAAAAGCACATTTTTATTTTTAAAAGTGACAAGCAGGCGGGACCCGATTGAACATATTTTTTTTAAATGAGATGGGTCCGCCTGCTTGTCGCTTTTAAAAATAAAAATGTGCTTGTTTCTTACACTTCAGTTGAGCAGTCGGGTTTTTTAGATTTTTTAAATAAGTTTTTTTTTTCAACTTTTAGTTAAAATATTAATTAACAATTTTTTGTTTTTCCCCGTCGTGTCACATTGGCACTCCACCGGATTCAGAAAGTGACTCCATATTTTTAAACTTTCTTATTGTGATATTTTGCTAGTATTATACTAATGATAAACATGATATACCTTTTTGAAATCCTTGTATTAAGCCCTTTAATTTGATACCCATATTGTAGTACTAGTACTCTCGCGGGGCTTCGCTCCCGTGGATTCTATCACGGTAAAAACATAACTCTCCTTTTTTGCAGTCGGGTAAAAAGTAGCCTATAACCTTCCTCAAGCTTCAAGCTACTTCCATACCAAATTTCATCCAAATCCACCCAGTACTTTCGAAGATTAGCGCGTTCAAGCAAACAAACAAACAAACAAACAAACTAACAAACTTTTCCGCTTTATAATATTAGTATAGATTTAAAAAAATAAACGTTTTTTTTTCACCATGTATCATGGCTTCGCACAGCCGCCATGTTTATATTTTTTTAAATGTCACCTATCTAAGAACACTTGGGCTGTTAAGACAAATCTAACGATACCTCAATTGTGTGAATCCGTTCAGCGGTTCTGGAGATATGAGGTAATAAAGAATATTACAAACATACATACATACAAGATACGCGCGAAAAACATAACCCTTCCTTTGCAGTCGGGTAAAAACTACTTAGATGCCGGTCGACGCAGATTCATAATTACGTTATCAACAATATTGTAAGTAGATTACTGAAATGTCAAGCAGTTTGAGTAGGTACCTACCTACTTTGTGCGGCCTATCCAAATGTCCTTGCTTTGGTACTGTTTGGCAAATCGTTCGTATTCGAGTTGAGCTACGCGATAACTGACCAATTCTTACACTGTTTGGACAGGATCACCTAAATCTGTTTGTTTCTTTCCTCTAAAGAGCATCGCAGACTTAAACCTACTTGGTCCTTATAATTATGATTTGACCAGTACAGATTGTATGGACTTTAAAAGAGATTTTGACTTCTTAGTTTCTTCGGTGCTTCTTATCATAGTAGGCAGCTGGGGAACATTTGATAATCTAGTTTAACTTTACAAAAAAGTTTTTTTTTTAAATAGCTTTCAGCCTTTAAACCAAGAGTGAACAGGCATCTTCTGGGCTCGCTTGTTCCATCGTAGACCTCATCAATTACTTACCGTCAGGCGAGATCAAGGTCTAATAATATATCTAATAAAGAGGTCTAATAAAGAGTGGGCTCAGTCGGAATAAATAAATGTAAAAAGAATACCATGAAACAAAATACCAGTGAAATCACATTCGATTTTTGAACATATGATAACATAATCAGCTCTATGAGAGGGAATGGCCCGTAATCCAGTGCTGGTTGGTAGATGTTTTGAATGCCGTGGTGACGATGAAAATTACACAAAGAACTGTGCCTGGATTTCTGAACCCACGACCTTCGACTTGTTAATCGTGCCTGTATAACTAATTTGCAAGATAAATATCATTTATCGTTAACCCGAATATCAGTGAAATCACATTCGCTTTATTAGTTTAGTTGATTAAAAACCGTGTTACGCCCGCGTCTGTCTCATCCCTGTGACGATAGGTGCTAATTAGATGACGGTAATCAATGCGGCGCGTGTGTTTGTAAGCAATATGTGCCGGCTGGCTGACGCGTTACTATGGCGGTGGGTTAGTATTTTTTTTCCTGGTGCGAAAATCATCGAATGACTTCACCCGCTCTGGGTTCAGCGGAGGGGAGTCTCAGACATCTACTCACTAAAAACCCATCCTGTTCCTTCAGCTGCCCTTAAGTTCCGGGGCCGCGGTATCTCGTTAGAACATTGCCGCAACCACGGATGGGTTAGTCTGGTACTAGCTTTTGAATTGGATTCACTCACATAACGTCATAACCTATACGTAGGTCTGCCATTCATCCGGGTTTCTCCGGTTCCCTAGTTTGTACAGCGTCCGGGGCGTACGGGGGAATTTTCTCAATAAGCGACACTTATTGTAAGACCAATAAGTGTCGCTTATTGAGAAAATTCCCCCGAGTGCCAATAAGCTCGGTATCTTTTATTTTTCTATGGTATTTCATCTCATTGTTTTTGTTACGTCGTTGATTAGAGACTATTATATTAAAAATGTTGTAAAGCTCTATAATGTTATCAGTAAATAAAAACCATAACTAAACATCGGTGCTTTTATTTTCGACTTCTAAAGTATATTTTTCTAGGGTGTCCGGGAAAAAATTACTATTTTACGCAATTGTCCGGGGTTTTTGGAGTCTTAGTCTGGGCCCACCAATTTAGGTGATGTTAGCCCTACCTATACACTCGGTTTTGTGAATCTTTCTAAGAAGATCATGAGACATTTGGCGATACATATCTTTTTTAGGGTGAAAATCATAAAATTACTCTTCCTGCTCTATTTTGAGCTGAAGAGACTGTTAGACTTCTGCTGCGTATAAACCCACCCTGTTCCATCAGTAGACCGTGATATTTCATAATCTGTTTTTCACAAACAAGTTGATACGAAATAGTTACGTTTACGTTGACTTTTTAAGTTATTCTGTAGAGAATTATTCTTATATACTACACTTTTGACAATGCAGGCTCCTGAGTTAGTTCCAAGTTTTATCCTGAAATCAATATGAATATTTTATGACTAGCCCACCACTCTAATAATCAATCAATCACTCCATTCATTTCAGGCAAACTTGGCCCATACAAATAAAATACTTAGATACATACTTTGTCAATAAGTATAAATAAATCAGTACGTATTACTAGACTAAAACTAATGATATGTTAAACAAAATACACAATAATCAATAATAATAAACTAATAATAATCTTATACTATACTTAATAAAAAAACTTCGAGTCATTGGAACTCGGGAAGTCCTGAAGAAGCGAAACAAATGTTTAGTTTAATTTAGTTTATAGATAGATAGATACTCTTTATTGTACACCATAACAGAATTAAATGAGGACTTAAAAACTACAAAGGGTGGTACAATGGGCGGTCTTATCCTTTTGATAAAATGGCAAATTACAGTGGATAACGGAAACCCGTGTGTTTGGCATCGATGCACTGATTGAGTCAAAGCTCCAGAGCCTTGAGCATCGACGACGAGTTGCAAGTCTATCGGTTACATTTCGGGGAGTGTGCAATGGAATTACACAATCTAATTCCGCCAAACCCGTTCGATCATCGGATTATGAGACAAACGGCGAAGCGCCATCGTTACATGGTGGACATCCCACCCATACGCACAAAACGTTTTGCGAATACCTTCATTGTGCGTACGCACAATAATACCACAATAATACCACAATAATTCCACTCCTTAGCCGTACGGCTAAGGAGTGGAATTCCCTGCCAGAGTCTGTTTCTCGATAGCTATAACCTAGGAGTAAGTATTTAAGTCAAGAGTGAATAGGTTACTTTTTGGTAAGCGTGCTCCATTTTCAACCACATCATCACTTACCATCAGATGAGATGGTGGTCAAACGCGAACCTATTTTCAACAAAAAAAAAAAATAACCAAAAAAAAAATTAGCTTTTTAGACCTTCATTTAGAATACTTCATTTAGATTATGTTTAAATAATAAATAGTAATTAAAAATACTTTATTTGCTAGAAACTCAATTATATTCAAAGATGGAGCGGGCACTGCTACTCCTACACAGGCTGTATCGCAGTTTACCTAGGAGAGCAGAACCACATCCACAGATATGTAAAATATTATAGATACTACTATTTCACATTTAGATTAAGTACCCGTTTATGTATTACAAATACCTTCTTTTAAAATACATTATTATATTATAAGTTTAAATGAAATTACTTTCAAGGTGATCGGCGTAGTATCACAAGATAACCCTTTTATACGCAATATGCCGCGAGTACGTATACTACGCCACGGGTATCGGCGGAAAGAATCAAATTCCGCGAATATCTCTTTAGCAATAAGCGATACTTTATTGGAAATGTATCCGTGTTAACCGCGGTGCGAATATAGGTTCTATTGTTACGATCTTAAGGCTAAACGTTTGAAGCAAGGTATTACCCGATGGGATATGTACGATTAGTTTGATCGTGACACATTCTAGAATGTAGTCAACATGAAGGGTTATCTAAAGTAGAAAAACCGCACAAGTACGAGGCGGACTCGCCAAATGGTTCTAGAATCAAGTCTCGAGCTTTTCCTGTAACTCAGCTTCCTAAACCTATAAACTTACGAATATTATAAACGTGAAAGATTTTTTATGGATCAATGGGATGTTTATTGTTGATATTTTTCACGCTCGAACGGGAAAACTATACATATATAATTAAATCATAACATAAAAAATAAATCTGTGCGTTTTTATCCGGCTGTCTTTGAAGAAAAGTAATGTTTTGAGGAGTATACTCGTATAAGTACGTACAGGGCATGTCAGAACTCAGCGTCCAAATTAAAGGCTGATTTTCTGTGTCTCTTATACACTAAATACGCTCTGAACTCCCATCGTTTAGATAAATTATAACAAATGAGGTCTCATTTAATTTGCCTTATAATAAGTGCTGAAGTGAAATATACTAAAAAAACCGGCCAAGTGCATGTCGGGCCACGCGCATTGTAGGGTTCCGTAGTTTACTATAACGCTAACTGCGAGTCGGATTAGATGACCGAGAGTTCCGTTCCATGCTCTAGTAAAAGAATCACTTGGTTTTACACTAATTAAAATTTGACCTAAATATTTGTCAATGGAATTTGTCCGAAAGCGCGTAGAATACAGTTGCTCAATTTATGTCTGATAGTTTTCCTTTTAACTTCATTATATGTAGGTTCTTCTACTACGATTGAATTCCTACTTTAGTTTACTGTAATTTTTAGATTTAAGTGATAATTATTAGATTTTTAATACAATAATAATTTTTTTGATAGTGATAAATGAAAAGTTATATTTTGTAAATAGTTTAAAAGCAACAATTAAGTAGAAACACCACTTAGAGAGCAGAATCTCATTTAAAGTCGGTACGATTTGAATGGTCAAATCTTATGAGCATCGTTTAGGTTATTATTTGAAGTGGGCTGTTGTGAAAAGCAGCACACGGATTTGAGTGAACCTGCCTGATAGTGCAAGTATTAGTGAGTTATCGTGTAGCTAAACTGTACATAAAGTGGATTAAGTTTTTATAAATAAACAGTATTTACCTAAATAAATATAGAAACGAGTCAAATGATAAAAATAACAGTATGGGGCGTTATTATAATGAACGGAATCTTTACCAACTTTTTAAAACTATTTTTTAGAAAAAAATGAATGAAGATAATTAGGAGTCCTCGCTTTGTATTATCGACAAAAGCGTCTAGAGAAAATTAAGTTGTGTGGTCGGGCTTTAATACCATGGATCATGAAAGCTATATTTAAAATATAATGTATTTTGGGCACCTATCCCATTGACAGCAATATTGATGACTTTTTTTTTTTTTTTTTTTTTTGTTTTTTTTTAACGTGGTAAAATTATCAAATAAGTCCTCCCACTCCGGGCAAGGTGGGAGGGACTGTCAGACTTTTACTGACTAAAATCCACGGTGTTCCTTCAATAATCCTTTACATACCGGGGCCACGGTAACGGGATGAGTCCCACGACCCCGGCAGGATTCGGCCCTCTGCAGAGGGGGCCTCGTCATGTTGCTGACGCTCTTTGAGGCGCGCGTGAAACACGACGCGCCGTCGACCCGGGCATGGTCCATGGTAAAAAGTGACAAGCAGGCGGGACCGTATTGACATAATATATATTTTTAAATGTGATGGGTCCACCTGCTTGTCACTTTTTAAAATGTGCTTGTTTCTCGAATTGCAGTTGAGCAGTCCGGATTTTAGACTTTTTCGGCTTTTTAGTTTAAATATTTTTTTTTTTTTAGTTTTCCCGGTCGTGTCACATTGGCACCCTACCGGATTCACAAAGTGAACGAGCTAATTCCATATTTTTAAATTTTCTTATTGTATTATATTTGCTAGTATTACACTAATGATAAACATGATATCCCTTCATCATGCCTTTTTGAAATCCTTGTGTTGAGCCCTTTAATTTGATACCCATATTGTAGTATTAGAAAAAAACATGTATGATGGCTTCGCACAGCCGCCATTTTTGATTTTTTGTCACCTATCTAAGAACACTTGGGCTGCTATTAATACGAATCTAACGATATCTCAATTATATGAATCCAATCAGCGGTTCTGGAGATATGAGGCACTTAATAAAGAATATTACATAACCCTTCCTTTGCAGTCGGTTTGGCTTAAAAGTAACAAACATCATGTTTACCTACATATTTGTTTTACTTTTTCAATTATTTAAATATTTGGTATTTTAATTAAAAGCTTGTCGTTGGTTCCTGAAATAAAGGTACTTTATTTGCGCTAGTCACTGTCACTTTTTCTACCAGTATTTTCCTTACAAGCAGTGATTGATTGATTTTTGTATTAGCCTCATTTTGACCGATAATTTGAATTCAATTGGCCCGACCCATTCATCAAATGTCAATGCATAGTTGCTTTCTTTTTCTGGCAAAGGTAGTATGAGCCTCTCTATTGTTTGCTAAAGTAAGGGTATCTGAAGGAACAGCGTGGGTTTTTAGTTAGTAGGAGTCTGACACTCCCTTTCGCTCCGCCCAGAGAGGGAGAAGTCATTTCATAATTTTCTACCTGATAAAAAGGATATTATGGTTTCACGCGGGCTTGAAAAGGTTAGCATCGAGAAACCGGTAGTATTCGGCCTAATATCTACATGTGACTGAGCTCCACATAAGCGTTTAATGCCTATGTTTTATTAAAAATGTTTGTCAGATGTTTAATTAGAAAAAACTTTACAGTGAGCTTATCCCGGATTAAATTCATAAAAGGGATCAGTAATTATGTCAAAACGATACTCATATATTTTCTTTCATTTCACATTCAGCAATTATATTTAATCCTTACGTGGTATAAAACAGGTATATTATTACACTATAGTCGGGTGAACGGTGTATTAACGTGCCCTACGTGCAACATGGTATTTTCAGCAATATGTGTGTAGGAGTACGCCTGTCACCAACGAGCGCACCGTGCGTCGGAGAGCTGAACAACCAAGAGACAGTCGCCATAGCCGAAATCGGATAGGATGAATATCATCACATCATTATAAAACAAAGTTTCCCGCCACGTCTGTCTGTTCGTAATAAACTCAAAAACTTCTGTACAAAATTTTCATGCGTTTTTCACCAAAAGACAGTTTCATTAAGACCAGGCAGTGCAAAATAATTTTCACGCAAGCTCCGCCCCCATCCACCCCAGTTAGGCCGTTGTATACTAAACGCTAACGCAAAAAAGCAGTAATAAAATTGAATTTCGCGTGCGCTCTTTCACAATGTTCGGTTTCAAAACTGCCGTTGTGTGCTAAACGCTAACGCAGCAGTAATAAAGCTGAATATCGCGTGCGCTCTTTTACCATATTCGGGTTCGAAATTAAATGTCGTAAGTCTCAATTCTTATTTCGTTTATAACTAAAGTGATAATTGATCTAGAGAAAAAATGTCCTACATTTGGATAATAAACTATATTTTCTTACTGTTAATACTAATTTTAGACATAAAAGCCAAGTAATCTTGATTAAATTTTGAATAATCTTTAACAGAAACATGATTTTCGATTAAAAATTAATCGAGCGAAAATGTTCCAATTACAAAACTGGTCTAGACATGGAAAGAAAAACATCTAATAAATCATATACTAAAGTTATATTTTGATTATATGCGTGATTGTTTCAGAATATTAATACAGAATTACATACAATTTAGGGAGCCTCCTCTTAATGAGGAAGGTTAAATGTATAATTTTTAAAGATTTGGTAAGGTTTTTTGTAACATTTGTTTATTAGTAGAATGAGACTGAGAGAAGTTGGGTCGTGCCGCTAGTTTAAAAATGATGCTTTCAGTTTGTACATGTTTATGTTTTAATGAGAAACATTTTATATTTTAGAAACATGAGCTAGAACTATAATGTCACGTTACTTTCACAAAACAGGAATGACAAATGAACACAGGACTCTCAGCTTTTTTAAGCCCTGAGGGTTATTTGCCTTTTGAACTACAATGCTTTGTGAATCTGACTGTTTGTGTCCACATAATATCGTCAAGAGGGTTTTATGTTTTAAAATCAGTTTATGTAAGAGCGAGCATTACATATGTATTGCATATATTACACTGGAGGCGCGGGTAAGATACTTAAATAAATCATAGAGGAATTATGAATTTACAGTGCTTGGCCGAAACTCTTTGAACTATATATAACATATAACTAATACAGTCTGTTGTTCTGTAACGTTGAAAACCATTTTTCGTTTTTTCGCTCGCGATTGATTACTATCTCACCTGATGGTAAGTGACGATATGGTCGAAGTTTATTTGCCTTCTGATCTTACGGCGAATATAAAATGAGAGCCTTTTAGAGTTGGGACATTCATCGGACACGTGTCTAAATTATCGAAGCATAGGTAGGATCTCGACCCGACTCTAACATACAATTACAATACAAACTACATGACCATTGTCTCCTTAGAATTTGTTTACGATAGCGTCTCATCACGAATTTCAAACGGAAGGGACCAATTAGGTATAGTTAGTATGTAGGTATCCTCCCTCTCATAATACGTCAATGCCAATAGCATCCTTTCACTGATTGCCAAACAATGGACTCTTAATTAGATTCCTCTTCAAGAACGTTATTAGCCTTAAATTTAAAGTGATTGAAAGTACTAATTTGGTAACAGAAATAGGTATTTGTGTCTGGCGGTATTTGAGAAAGTTGAAGGCAGGTTTGTAGCTTTATGTATTTTATCAATAAACCAATTTTCGAGTTTAATCGAGATTATTAGTATTTCTGATCGAAGTTCGGATCATGGTTTGAGGGTTAATCCTGCGAAGACCAAGTAATTCTTGTTGGCAGCCCTAGGCTACGTTCCAAAATTGACTGAACGACCCTTCCCCAAATCGAATTTGATGGAGCTGTTATACCCTACTGTGACTCAGTAAAAGACCTTGGTATTTATCAGGGGCGTGCACAGGATTATGACAGGGTATGCGGCGGAGTAATCGGTCACAAAAACTTTGCCTTTTATAGATTTTTAGCATAGCCACAGCCACGCATCGTAGCATGGTGGCGATGCGTGGCTGTGGCTATGCTAAAAATCTATAAAAGAAAAAGTTTTTGTGACCGATTACTCCGCCGCATACCCTGTCATAATCCTGTGCACGCGCATGGTATTTATATTGATAAAGATTTGTCTTGGGGTCCTCAGTTGCAAGAAGTGAGCCGCAAACTGTTTGCCTCTGCGGGGTCTTTACGCAGATTGCGTAATTTTCTGCCGACTGCCACTAAAACTGCGCTTGCCCAATCTCTTCTTCTCCCTATGCTCGACTATGCTGATGCAAGTTATCCAGATATAACTGAAGTGCAGCTAGATAAGCTTGAGCGACTCCAAAATTTTTGTATCAGATTCATATATGGTTTGCGCAAATATGATCATGTTTCTGAGTTTCGCGTTAAACTCAAGTGGCTGCCTATGCGCCTTCGCCGGAATGCACATTTATCATTACTCTACTGTATCTTTTCAATCCAGTGACTCTCTTTTATCTCAAAGAACGTTTTAAGTTCCTTCATGACACACATGTTAGAGATTTGAGATCATCAGAGAATTTGAGACTTTTGATGCCTACACATACCACAACATTTAAGACCATTCGTTTATGGTGCAGGCCACAGAACAGATAAAAGAGGTTAGAAAGGAAATAGTTCCTGATTTGTATGAGAACACGTATCACCGCTTGTTTCCCACTCTTTAGCTCCACTACAAGCAAGAGGCCCGTTACGTATGCGAATTACGCACACAAATAAATTACACACACTTAAATCGAGAGCTTGCTACTTACTGTAACTCACTGTCAATAAACATGCGCCATGCATCACGGCCAATCAGGGCAAAGGACGAAACGTCAATGGTTGAAGTGTGGAAGATGCAACAAAAATATGTTGATTAAGTGAGTACACATCGGGCAATGTATATTTTTTGTAACTTGTTGCAATAATGTTGTTAATGTTCGGAATTTCATAGTGATCAGAATATTTTCATGTTTTTTACAAATAAAATTGTAGTAAATGTTATTTTCGACTTACCGATGGAAAGATATACCTCCTCGCTCTATACTTGCAGTCTGACTTTTTGTTTTACAGGTTATAATTGCACAACACAGCATTTTAAAGCAGAGCTCTGTGTTCCGAAGTAATTCGAAGCGCACTAAACGCGGTGAATGAATTAATCGGTGGAGCTATAATTTTTGAATCATAAATGGATTGCCGATGTCAGTAAGACAAGTTTAGTCACTCGTTGTTTCTAAAAGCTCGGTTGCCACTCATTTTTTTTTCTAACTTATGATTATTCCTTTGTTTTTCTCCACACGATGTTAAATAACACATTATATATTTTATGTATTGCATTTATATATATATATATTGTTAGTTTTTCTGTTTTGATGAGTATTTGTACACTAATATAGCCCTCCCCATTTTAATTAAAGCTCGTAAAGTCCTTCCAAAGGTTGTCTGGAAGATATCGCTTTCAGCGATAAGACTGCCATTGTAACCAATTTTTTTTTTATAATATTTTTATATAAGTTTCATTCAATTATTGGTGTACAATAAAGTATATTCTATCTATCTATCTCGGAAAGTACATTAGGCCGTTGGTCCCTGCTGTCATTTGTGCATTTTAAACAGAAGCCAGAATATCTAACACCAGTCTTGCCAAGGGGTATCGTGTTACCCAGCCATATTAACACGTTCGCTGACAGTACGTCGTTAGGCGGGAAATTAAAATAGTGCGTTATGACAGTACGTCGAGGGACGGGCCACTTATTTTTAAGAGTACGTCGTCTCACGATAATTTTTCATATAAGTATTACGAAGAGCAGTATCCACTGTCATATTTATGAGCAATTTCATACTTCTTACTGCCGTAATACGAGTGTTTTGTGGGTAGTTTTATATTGCTTGCTTGTGCACGAGTACTCCGTTGATTTGTCATTTAGTATGGAAAATTCTACTGTCATAATGTGGTATCAGGGTAAGTGCTCACTGTCAGCGAACGTGTTAATAAACTCATTGCAGCAAGTATAAGAAAACGTAAAAGAATCAAATTAGTTTGCAATGCGAAATGATTTACATGTTCCGAATTCAAAGCGAACACTTTTCTTAATTCCGCTGGCCTACTTTCAAAACATAATGGCCTTAACGGTTAAGTTAAATAATTACCTTCTTGATCTACAATATATGCAAAGCTAAGTAATTATTACTTAGCTTTTTTATTTGGAATTATGAACTTTAATTATGAACTTATGACGAGTAACTTGGAAAATTTGAGAAAGATAAGCGCATCAAATAACTTGGCTCGCGAGGTTTTCGTCATGCGGGATGTGAAATTCTCAATCATTGTACCGATAGTCTTTTCAGCCAATGGCTTAGGAGCCTAGAGTCATGCCTAACATCTTAGGAGTCTCTCGTTTGGCAGCTAAATCAAGGGCCAATTGCAGCAAGTGGTACCAGAAGTCACGACTGCTATCGTTAGGAGATTCCTCTCTCCAAAACTCTAACCTCCGCACCAGTAGCTGGGACCTGTTCCCGATAGCAGATTTTTTGTTTGTTATTGTTTACGACATGAATTAATGTCATATAACGTGGCAATGCCACCAGTCTTATGGGCAAATTACCAGTGGACAGCGATGCTCACGAATTTCTGGAATAAGGCGTCCAGAAATTCGTGAGCATCGCTGTCCACTGTGTTAGTTTATTTTTAGATGTATATATACAGCTTAGGAATTTTTTATTTAAATGTATATGCACATTCAATATAAATAGATTAGAATCAGAATCAGAATTATTGATTTGTTAAACATAGATAAATATATACAGGTCTTACATTAATAAGAAGTCCGCCATGTTTTGTCAATAAGACATACAAATATTAGAATTAAAGATTAATTATGTCACAATATTAGATTAAAAATTACAAAACAAATATGATTCATTAAAACAAACACAACAAACACATAATTTTTAAGAATGTCATAGTTAATATAGTATTTTAGTCATTTTATTTTGTTCATATTGAAACGACATTTAAGTAATCCTCTAACGTGTAATTAATTATGTATTTAAATGTTTTATCTGTTTAAAATGGTGGAGGGAAAAAGTCATTTGGCATTAAAAATCAACCTTATTACTTTCAATGAACGATCATTGACAGTAATAAGGTTGATTTTTGTTAAACATAGATAAATACATACAGGTCTTACATTAATAAGAAGTCCGCCATGTTTTGTCAATAAGACATTTATTAGTTATGTCACAATATTAGATTAAAAATTACAAAACAAATATGATTCATTAAAACAAACACAACAAACACATAATTTTTAAGAATGTCATAGTTAATATGGTATTTTAGTCATTTTATTTTGTTCATATTGAAACGTCATTTAAGTAATCCTCTAACGTGTAATTAATTATGTATTTAAATGTTTTATCTGTTTAAAATGGTGGAGGGAAAAAGTAATTTGGCATTAAAAATCAACCTTATTACTGTCAATGATCGTGATCATGATCGATCCGTGCTTCGGAAAACACGTTAACACGTTCGCTGACAGTACGTCGTTAGGCGGGAAATTAAAATAGTGCGTTATGACAGTACGTCGAGGGACGGGCCACTTATTTTTAAGAGTACGTTGTGGAAAATTTTACTGTCGTAATGTGGTATCAGGGTAAGTGCTTACTGTCAGCGAACGTGTTAAGCCGTTGGACCCAGCTGTCATTTGAACACCTTTGACAGTTGTAACGGGTAGTCAGTAGGCAGAATATCTGACACTGGTCTAGCCAAGAGTTAAAACCCAAATTTAATTTAATTTAATCATTTATTTTATCTTAACCCAAAGTACATAATATAATAACAATAGTGTTAGTAAATAAAACTTAATACTATGTTAGTATCATTAAATTGCACCAGGTCATTGTGCGTTCCGGTGGCACTTGTTCGCGAAACCGGCGGAATACCACATCCTGCGGCCAAAAGCTTTCTTCCATCACCTGAGGCAGGAAACATGTTGGTATGCGCACCGCAAATGCCTTGAAGTTGAAATTGCGATGCGACTCCAGCAGCTGCACTCTCGGCGCGTATTTCAGCCTTTGGCGCAAGTACGTAACGATGTCTTCCGCGTCAGTGGTGTAGTGAAGACGGGAAATGTACACCAGAGTGTATATTTACCAGCTTTGCAGCACGCAGTTTCTCATTGGGCTCCGTAGGAGCCTTGCCGCAGCGGTTCTTACAGCTAATCTGAATGCGCTTCCTCCTCTGCACCGTCACGAAGCCGTCATCAGCTCGATACACTTCCTCCATTGTATTTTTACATCACCGGGATTTTATTCAACCACATAATATATAGAAACTTCTTTTTCACACTGAGTATAACTGAGTATAATAATGCCCGCGACTTCGTCCGCGTAGAAGTCGAAAATATTCCACGGGATCCCGTCCCCGACTTGCTTGTCAAAGATTATAATAGCTCGGCTAATATGCATGATATAAAGACAATTTATAGCCTATAGCACTCAGAGATAATGCAGCTACATGAAAACGAAAGAATTTTCAAAATCGGTTCGGTAGTTTCCGAGATTACCCCCTACATACAAACTATAATAATATTAGTATAGATGAGCCCGCTCTTGATCTATATCTCGTCTGAAGTTAAGCGATAGATGTCTACTTTGGAACGAGCAAACCCAAAAGATGCCTATTCACTCTTGCTTTAAAGACTGAAAGGTCATAAGTGGCAGGGAACACAGAAGCTCACAGAGTTCCACGACTTAGCTGTTTTTTTTTTAAATCTTTATTCATTTAAAGAGGGTTTTATCAGACATAATCATGCCACCCTCATAGGCCTCACAATAACAACTTACTCTTTACACTTAATTCTAGTCTAAGTCTAATCTAGGTCTACGCTTAATTGCTAAATTTACTAATTCATAGACTCTCTTTGCGTTTTCTGACAGAGGCTGGGCAAGGACCACATTACACCTGCCTAATTCCCGCAGATCTAAATTGTAGGTGAGCAGTAAGGTCATCCTTTCAAGCTCATTCACCTCAAAATAATTATCTTCCAAGCCACTGAACGGACTTATAGAATTAAGATATCTTTAGATAAGTCTTGATAACCCAAGTGTTCATAAATGAGTAAAAACAATATGGCAGCTGTGAGACGCTATAGTTTCAATTAAAAACAATATTATGTTTTTTATATTACAACATGGATCTCAAATTAAAGAGGATTCATTATGAGGATTATGAGGAATATAATTTTAAAAATACAATACGAAATGTACATTAAATATAAGGTGTAAGATTTGAAAATAAAAATAAAAACCCGTTTGCGTTAAAATTAACTTTAAATACAGACTGAAAAGGTAAAATTAGTCCAGACATAGCGACTTTACAGTCGGGATCCATTAAATTGAAAAACTATGCTTGAAATTGTTCTTTTCTATTCAGTTTCAAGTATTTATAGTTATTTTTTTCGCAGTCTGTAGTACAAGGATGGGATGTACGTTATAGTCATTCCACTGGCTGCAAATGTTATGTTATTACAAACAAAAATTTTTTATGTGATGTAACTACAAAATTGCGGATTTAGTTTCTCTGTACTTATACCGCGAAACTAAAACAGATTGCCAAATATCATGATTCAATTTTAAAGGAATATTAAATTATGCCGCCATAAATGTTCCTATTATTTTATTGTGTTGGTTTAGAAGTTTTTCTTTTAAGGGTCATAGACCCTTTGCAGCTCAACCTACCTACATACATACAACCAACGCAACGTACGAATACGTATTATATATTATAATACGTATACGCACGGAATAGATGAATAAGGTTGGAATGGTAATGTGGGCGTGGCGAGCGCGCCACATTTATGATACGAAAATCATAGCTCGACCGATTAATTCATTCACCGCGTTTAGTGCGCTTCGGAATACTTTGGAACACAGAGCTCTGCTTTAAAATGGCGTGTTGTGCAATTATATCCTGTAAAACAAAAAGTTAGACCGCAAGTATAGAGCGAAGAGGTATATCTTTCCATCAGTAAGTCGAAAATAACATTTAATTACAATTTTATTTGTAAAAAACATAAAAATATTCTGATCACTATGAAATTCCGAACATTAACAACATTATTGCAACAAGATACAAAAAATGTACATTGCCCGATGTGTACTCGCTTAACAAAACGCATTGACTAAGTCCGTTTACTATGTATTGCATCCTCTCACTTCAACCATTGACGTTTCGTCCTTTGCCCTGATTGGCCGTAATGCACGGCGCATGTTTATCGACAGTGAGTTACTACAATCAGTAGCAAGCTCTCGATTTAAGTGTGTGTAATTTATTTGTGTGCGTAATTCGCATACGTAACGGGCCTCTTGCTTGTAGTTGAGCTTTGGGAGTCGAGACAAGCGGCGACACGCGTTCAAATAGAAATCAGGAACTATTTCCTTTCTAACCTCTTTTATCTGTTCTGTGCGTATACGCATACGTATTATATATTAATTTCAACTTAATATCTTCACAATCAATCCAGTCCGCTGTACTAGTTTATAAAGTATAGGCCAGTCAGGTTTAGTTGTCATACCATGTCATGCTGTTCGTACTTCCACGCATCCGACTGAAAAGAGATGCGGTCTTTTTGCACCGCAAATTTCCAAACCTCAATGGGAAATAAATAACTAAATAATATATTTAGTTATTTATTTCAGGTTACTAAGGCCCATAGAAAAAAATATATTTAAACAATAAATTAAATACATTAGGTATATATTGCATTACAAAAATTAAAGATAAACTAATACATATCTTAACCGGAAAAAATAACTAACTAAACACGAAGTGGCGGCGTCGTGTTACGCTGCGAGGTGTCCCGTAGTGCCCCACGGAAACGTCGAAACACGACCGAGAACTCTTCCTTAAGATATTAAAGTAATTTAAATATCGAATACTTGCGATGATAATATTATGTGCAGCAGTAAAACGTTATCACTATTTTAGTTGAATGCCCGATATCCATAATAAATACATATATGCAAGCTTTTTTATTATTACAAATGCTCTTGACTCCGATCACACCTGATGGTAAGTGTAAGGTCTACGATCGCACGAGCGAGCCCAGAAGATGCCTGTTCACTCTTGCTTTTAGTTTTTCATAATCATAATTATAATCATTAACTTACATAGTTCTCATATGATTTGACCAGTACGGATTATATGGGATTCAAAAAAGACTGACTTCTGAGTTTGGGTCAGTGTGCTTCCTCAGGGTACTCAGCTAGGAAACACAGGCTTCATCTAGTGACTGTTAAACTGTTCTAGACACTCTAAAGAACTATATCTAGCACCAATAATATGCTAGGCTACATTAAATGCTTCTCATATGATTAGACCAATACGAATGGTATGGACTTTAAAAGCGACGTTGACCTCTGAATTTGTTTCGGTGTTTCTTCTCAGAGTAGTCGGTTGGGAAACACCGGCCTCATGTAGCTTAAATTAAAACGC
The DNA here is from genome assembly GCA_943138885.2 of Tholera decimalis. NCBI lineage: Eukaryota > Metazoa > Arthropoda > Insecta > Lepidoptera > Noctuidae > Tholera > Tholera decimalis. The sequence goes on from OW964560.2 coordinate 32,713,593, forward strand.
AAGGAAATGACGTGTTAAAGTGTTACTTATAACCAATTTACAAACTATTATATCATTTCATTTCAAAAGTTTCACACAGTGAGGTTCAAAGGCCATGTGTATCTAGTCTAGCTAGTGTATAACTAATCAGTAATTCTATAAAGTATAAGATAATCTGGTTTTTAATTACAGTTTTACAAAGACAAACATATTAAGCCAGTTACTAATTAAACGAGTTCATAACAGTTTAATGAACCCGGCTGTCATATAAACAAGTAAGATGATTAAACTCTCCTTTTTGATAATATGGGTTCAAAAATGTGGGTTCGTTTCCGGGGGTACGACTTGCCTAGTGACGAGTTAATTAGTGACTTCCAGTTGAATGTCCTGAAAAGTAGGAATTTCGGTTCCACTTCAGTTAGCGACTTGAAAGCTCGATATTTACACATAAGATTTTAATTAAGACGTCTATCAAATTGTGATTAAACTTTGTACACAGCCCGGCTTTGCAATTATATACACAAACCTGCCTCATTTATATCTCTTTTTATAAGTGATAACCGTATTAATTTGCCTAGTTTAGGAGACATCTTTTTTTGCCTATAATCTGTGACACTGTTGTACAATAATTTAATCTCGGAACTATACCTGGAATGTACTTCGTTCAAAATGTATTGCTTGGTTTGGAAGTTAATAAGAGGGAAAAACAAACGAAAAGAGACAGTACCTTTGTTTTATACTAATGTACTAGCCTCTGCACGCGACTTCGTTTGAGTGGTAGTGTTTTCCCGCGTAAATCCCGATTCAATGAAAATTCCGAGATCCTATTAATATTATATGTAATATATCGTGTAATTTAAAGGGTATATACATACCAAGAGCATGGCTTCTTTGGATGTTATCAAACGATATGGCAAGGGTTTTACAATCCTAAGTCTACATGTGTGGAACTTATTACAAATTTCAATACATTGATACCAGAGACCGAATTTTTCCGAAAAGAATTTTCGTGTTATTGGCAAGTGATGTGGAAAGTTATTGACCATCGTAGTGCTGTAACAGGTTTGTTATGATTGGTATTCAAGAAATATATGAAACCGATAATTTGGTGTCAATTCTTTGAGCCAGTTATTTTGTGCTGAAACTGTGCATAGAGACTCCATATCAGATGTTGTCTTCAGCCCTTTCGGATAGATATGGGGTTTCCGTTAAACGTTGTATAGTTAGGAACCTGAAATAGTGCATAGGCTACCTTTTTTTAAGGGAGAGTGTGATAAAATTCTTCGCGAATGAAGTTGCAGGCAACAACTAGTGTTTCCATAAATCTGGGTCATATTCCCGCGCAAAGTTCCCCCTGATTTAATATTCCGTTCCCGTTTCGATATTTCTAGAATTGGCACAAACTAGGATGTCCGTGACATATTATACCCTACTCTTGTCGTATTAAAATAGTCGCACATAACCTTTTCATCATACGGATTTGGAAGTGAATGTGAATGAAATGTTGTTTTCTCGGTCATAATGTTGCCCACATAGTTATTATGTTTACAATCTTGCCTATCTTTCCCAAGCAATTAAGTAGACGGATACTCGTGGTTTTCTTGATTTCGAACCGTGCACTGTAGTTTCTGACGTTTTATAAGTGCCCATGTGAAATAAAATATTTCGAGTTTGAGTTTTGAATTCGCACGTACAATTGTATGTAGCATACAGTAATCCTCGAAAACATAAGCCAGGACCAAAGTATGCTTTCAACGCACGCGCAGATTATGTGTCTGCCAAACTCTTGACTCAAGCTACAATTTTCTGAATTTAACACGTTCGCTGACAGAACGTCGTTAGGCGGGAAATTAAAATAGTGCATTATGACAGTACGTCGAGGGACGGGCCACTTATTTTTAAGAGTACGTCGTGGAAAATTCTACTGTCGTAATGTGGTGTCAGGGTAAGTGCTCACTGTCAGCGAACGTGTTAACCATTATATCTGAAGCGGTGCAATACGCACTTCCCCTGTCGCAGTTTTAGTACAAGAAGGAAATAAATAGCATCTTTGTGCTCTTTCGTCTGTTTTTCAACCGACGACAAAAAGAGGAGGTTATCAATTCGACGCGTATATATATATATATTTTTTTTTAATGTATGGTCACCGATTACTCGAAGACGGCTGAACTGATTTGGAAAATTCTTTTTTTGATTGAAAGGTAAAAGTAAAAGTCAGGATCTGATGATGGGATCCTGGAGAAATCGAGGGAACTCTTCAAATATTATAGGCAGACCTATGACGTTTTGGGTATTTATGAGTAACTTGTGCAGTTGCTCTCAAAAAGTACCATTTGAGGAAGTGGAACTGATGATGAAGACCACAGATGGCCGCCGAAACTACTCAATAATAAGTATTGAGTGGATTGCGATTCGATTACTTGAATATGGATGTTAAGCACTTTATGCTCGTCACAATGCATATGGTGATGTAGAGCTGATGGTGAAGTACCAGGAGAACTCCTCAACAATTAACGGCCCAGAATTGGGAAAAGCAATATTTTGTAAAAGGTTATAAGTAGTTGACATTTAGGCTCTTGTAACTAGGTAAATTAAAAATAGACCAACTAAAAAGAGTGAAATAAAAACTTTTTACCAAAAAATTAAACCGACTTTTTTGGTTAAAAGTTTTTTTTTTATTTGGACGTTAGCAGAACGTCTTTGTCCAAAAAGAAATAGGATATTGAGGAGCTCGTGGCTAAATAACAGCCGCTCGGATCGATCTTCAAAGTAAAGCAACGCTTGTGTGCATAGGTCGATCTTTAGATATCGAGGTTGCTCCGTGCTTCGGAAAGCACGCTAAGCCGTTACTTTTGGCGGTCATTTCTATATCTTTGACAGTTGTTACGGGAAGTCAGAAGCCAGTGAATCTTCGTTACGGTATAATATTTTGGGGCAACTCTACCAATAGAGAAATGGCATTTAAGGCCCAAAAACAATGTCTTCGAGCCATATGTTTGTTAAAATCCACCGAAAGTTGCAAACCATTTTTCGTTAGTTTAAAAATACTTACGCTTCCATCCCTCTATATTTATGAAATTTCAATATTTGTTAAGGAAAATCTGTCTAAATTTGAAAAACTTAATACTAGACGTCACCAAAGCACACTAAAATCAAAAAAACACAATACTGCACTTTTCTCAAAGAGTTGTCTCGGCATGGGTCCAAAGATTTACAAAAACTACCAAAAAATTTAAAAAGCATGACCAACATAAACCTCTTTAAATCGCAACTTAAAACATTTTTGATTGAAAAGGCTTACTACTCTATCAATGAGTTTTTAGATGATAGAAGCATAAAATAAAAAATGACCGATCCACTTGTATCTTGCTTATGATGTTACTTATTTGAAACAGTTTTATTTAGTTTGTAGTTTTTACGCATAATTTGTACGCCTTGCAAGGCAAAACACTATATACAACGCAAATTTTCTATGTTAAACAAATAAAATACTTTGACTGACTTTGACTTTGACTTTGACTTTGGTCTAGCCAGAGAGTATCGTGTTACCCAGCTACTGGGTTGTAAAGGTCAGATAAGCAGTCGCTCCATACTAAAAGACAGCTGCAAACAGTTAGACTGGAAGCCGACCCCAAAATGGTTGCGAAAAGTCTAAGCAGATGATATTGCCAGAACGTATAGTTAGTTAGCAGAAGTAAGTTGATTTCAAATATAGGGTCGCTTTTGAGCTACAAATTATATAAAAAGGCCTTAATAACGTAAAGGCGCCTAATAACGACCCCTCAAAATCGGCACTCATTACCGTCCGATTCATAAAACTATCATTTTAAAGAGTTGCATTAAAGTTAGAGAAGTCGTTGCTTTAGAGAAAATATAGATGTATTTGTAATGCAAATATTCATCACTTGCTTGTGCGCGTAAACCAACGATTTAAAGAATAATTACACAGTTTGTCGTCGGACTCCGGATATAGCGCATATTTAGTAGTGTCCCGCTCCCGATTACGTAAGTACACCTATTTCTTTTTTAGCATAATATATAATTGTAAAGCAATCTAATGAACCTTTTAATTATTTTGATACCTTCTTAATACTTTCATAAACACAAATAATAACTAATTTTAATGAGATACAGCTTTATTTTGCTTCAAGTTCAATATTAAAATGTGGCGGTGATAGGAACAATAATCTCAATTTTATTCCTATTACCGACCTAGGTCGTTGCTAGGTTTTTGACGAATATTTTAATTTCTACTTTTTATGTTATAATGCATCAATTAATAAGTAGTCGGCTATACTAATTTGATTAGTTAGTGTGTCAAGTTGTATTTGACCTATTAGCGCCATACATAATAAGAGTATCGATACTGTGAAAATCAACTTTATTCTTATGTAAATGTTTTGATGAATGTAGGATGTACAATTCTCTAATATTGTATTTTTATAGTTAAAATACCATTAAAATAAAATTAGCATAGCTACTGGCACCTGTATAATCATACAAATATTCTAAAAAACAATACATTTACTCAATACATATTCATTTCATTGGATCGGTAATAGGTTAAACAGAATTTCTTCAATAGAACCTATTACCGATGTACCTGTACTTTTTAACCGACTTCAAAAAGAATGAGGTTCTCAATTCGTCTGTATGTTTTTTTTAGTTTTTATGGATAGTGTGTTAGTAATTATTTTTTTTTTTGCCTAGTAGGTAAATATAATGTTATTAACATTAATAACAATTTAAAATATTTAGAAAAAATATAAAACTGTAATTCATTTTTCATTAAAAACTATTATTAAAAATCACCTATTGACTTCCACTTACTATAATTCTTAACCCACTGCTAAGCAAAGGTTTAGTAGTTTAGTATATTCGACTAGGTAAATTTTGATTCAGAAACATGGAACGATTAAAACGTACGTAATATACAGCTAATCAACTTGACTCTGCATTGATGGCTATAGATAATGGAGCAAGTATCTATGAAACCTCAAAGAGATTTGGGATTCCTAGAACAACTCTTCGTGACAAGAGAAATCACAAGTACTCTAATGAAAATTGTGGGGTTCAACCTGTCTTCACCAAGCACGAAGAACGCCATTTAATAGACTGGATTCACTGTTATATTTCAACTAGTATTTGCGTGTTGCGCGAGGTGCAAGCACCTCGCGTGCTTGTGAACAAAACTAAAGCATTGCCCCTCTAAATCAAGTATTTGCGTGTTGCGCGAGGTGCAAGCACCTCGCGTGCTTGTGAAAAGAAAAAGGGGGGGGGGGTGATGGGGGGGGGGGTTCAGTATTTGCGTGTTGCGCGAGGTGCAAGCAACTCGCGTGCTTGAGAAAAAAAAAAAAAAAACAAGGGGGGGGGGGGATGGGGGGGGGTTGCAGAAGTATTTTGACTAAAGCATTGCCCCTCTAAATGAATCTGAAAAAAAAAATGTTCCAAGTCTCTTAGATTCCGAGATCCGCCTAAAGGGGGGGAGAAGGGGGGCGGGGGGGGGACTTTGAAAAATGGTTTTTACTTTACCGAGCCTCTTCTATACGAATCCGTAAAAAGAAAAAAATACGGGTCTCGTAGTTTCCGAGATACGATGGGGGGGGGGGAGAAGGGGGGGAAAAGGGGAGGTTTGGCACTTTTCCCGTAGGTTTGAGAGTTACTTGTTTACGAATCTGTCAAAATATACCCACCTCCCCATCCACCATCTGGGAGAACAATTATGTCAATGAGTGAGTGAGTCAGTCAGTGAGTGGTAATTTAGCTTTATATAGTATAACTAGTATTTGCGTGTTGCGCGAGGTGCAAGCACCTCGCGTGCTTGTGAAAAAAAAAAAAGGGGGGGTGATGGGGGGGGTTTAGTATTTGCGTGTTGCGCGAGGTGCAAGCACCTCGCGTGCTTGTGAAAAAAAAAATGGGGGGGGGTGATGGGGGGAGATGGGGGGGTTTAGTATTTGCGTGTTGCGCGAGGTGCAAGCACCTCGCGTGCTTGTGAAAAAAACTAAAGCATTGCCCCTCTAAATCAAGTATTTGCGTGTTGCGCGAGGTGCAAGCACCTCGCGTGCTTGTGAAAAAAACTAAAGCATTGCCCCTCTAAATCAAGTATTTGCGTGTTGCGCGAGGTGCAAGCACCTCGCGTGCTTGTGAAAAAAACTAAAGCATTGCCCCTCTAAATCAAGTATTTGCGAGTTGCGCGAGGTGCAAGCACCTCGCGAGCTTGTGAAAAAAAAAAAAAAAAAAAGAGGGGGGGTGATGGGGGGGGGGTTGCACAAGTATTTCGACTAAAGCATTGCCCCTCTAAATGAATCTGAAAAAAAAAATGTTCCAAGTCTCTTAGATTCCGAGATCCGCTTAAAGGGGGGGAGAAGGGGGGCGGGGGGGGACTTTGAAAAATGGTTTTTACTTTACCGAGCCTCCTCTATACGAATCCGTAGGGGGGGAAAAGGGGAGGTTTGGCACTTTTCCCGTAGGTTTGAGAGTTACTTGTTTACGAATCGGTCAAAATATACCCACCTCCCCATCCACCATCTGGGAGAACAATTATGTCAATGAGTGAGTGAGTGAGTGAGTCAGTCAGTGGTAATCTAGCTTTATATAGTATAATATGTAATTCATATTATGAAGCATATCTCTTAAGACTGATTAAAGGCTGGTTATAATTATAACATTCTGTATTCTAAAGAATTAAACCCACACGAGCATTTTTATTTGACTGAATTTGTTCTGTTCATTTAGCGGTCGGTAATAGGTGCCACAAAAACGGTAATAGGAACACACCCATGGTTTGAGTCGGTAATAAGAACATAGCCCTTTTCATCAATTTATATTTTTTTTTAATATTTATTTCATTTTTTCGAATTGTTTCTATATCTGACTGACAAGATCGTTAGTTTCAGTACTTGAATAAAAATAAAAAATGACACCAGTTATTAAGCATGTGCTTATTTTTTGCACATAAATGTGAACTTGGCTTAAACTGGCGGTAATAGGTGCGTTTACGTTATATTAATTTATTTTATGTATTGTATTTATATACAACGTGTAACGGAAAGGGTATATACATACCAAGTGCACGACTTCTTTGGATGATAACAAACGATATGGAAAGGGTTTTGAAATTCTATGTCTACGTGTAACTTATTCGAAATTTAAATACATTGATACCAGAGACCGAATTTTCCAAAATAAGAAAAACACAGAGAATTATCGTGTTATTGGCAAGTGACGTGGAAAGTTATTGACCCTCGTAGTGCTGTTACACGTTTGTTATGATTGTTATTCAAGAAACATAAATGAAACCGATAATTTGGTATCAATTCTTTGAGTCACTTATTTTAAGCTGAAACTGTGCATAGAGACTTCATACCAGATGTTGTCTTCAGCCCTTTTGGATAGATATGGGGTTTCCGTTACACGTTGTATATATATATTTGTATATTTTTATTACTTTTTCCGATATTGATGAATATTTGTACAGTAGTAGGTACACTAATATAAGCCTCCCCATTTTAATTAATGCTCGTAAAGTCCTTCCAAAGGTTGTCTGGAAGATATCGCTCTCAGCTATAAAACCGCCATTGTAACCAATTTTATTTACAATATTGTTTGTTAAGTGTGATTCAATTATGGGTGTACAATAAAGTATATTCTATCTATCTTAAACTCTCTTGATTGATTTCTGTCAACTATAATATAAAGGACAGATAGTATAATAGATTAACATGAATCAGCGATCGTGACGTAAGAGAGTTCATACAAATATTATGAGAACAAATCAATTGTTTATCTTTTAGTACAAAATACATGATATTAATCATATCTCTGATTGCGTAAGAGAGCAAATGTGTGACAAATTCCGTCAACACACCATTTTATCTATAGATATATTTGACACACACACGTATTTTTCAAATCATCTCATTGGATTAATTTGTAAAAAGGCTGTGAGAAAAAGGGCTCCAACAGGTCCTAAAGTTTCGACCCAAAACGGCTTGAAGATATAGTTACTAGCGACGTTACTATATTTACGCCTCTTGAGGGTTCCCACAGCCACAGCGGTAGCGCCAGCACAACATGATGTACTGGAAAAGGGGGATTGCGGAAGAGTATCGCCACAAGTTGCGTCCCACACTGAAGACTTAACTAATCAAATCAACCAACGAAACAATGATATGCCAACTAGTTAAATAGATTTTTTTTTGCATTGAACGGATGAAATGTCAGACTTCTACTGACAAGAAACGCTGTTCCTTCCTTTCCTGTAGTTTCTGGACCGCGGTATCTCGTTATAATATTACTGCAACCTCGGCAGGATCTAAGATAGGGCTCTAGGCAGGCATAAATAGCTCCCTTACATGTACGACGCTGAACGCACAAGAAAGAGGGAGATAGAGATAACTAGAAGAAACACGTTGCATCGAGCCTTTGCTGAGTTCATTTAGTCATGGAACAGTACTCAAGTACATTTCTATAGTCCTTCAGTGTACAGATACCTCAAAGTAGTTAAGGAGATAGGGATGACGAGATCGATTTAATCTTGGGACGCAGCTTTGTCGATCCTCTTCACCTCGGCGCCTATTGACGACCAAATTATTTAAATAATTGCTTTCCGATTACGATGAACTCATCAAGAGGGTGTAAATATTTTGTCAGGTCCTGCAGGTTAATCTAAACGAGCTGTGCGCCCCTTTCTCAAGGATTTTTTAATAAGATTACAAAGTAGTAGAGTGAAATTTACTAAGCTTAAAACTAATTATATTTGAGCAGTTGGTCTATGTTAGATATTGCTACTCAACTTCAGTTGGTCAGCAAATTGTTTTTTTTTTCAACACACTACCTAGGAAACTAGTTCTTATTGCCCTTACTGATAGGTTCGAAATCCTGTGAATGTGAAATGCACATAAGTGAAAATGTCCATTTGTCTCTCAAAATATTTATATATTTCATCCAATTATTTATTTATGTTCTGAATACAAAAGCAGCATTTTTATATTTTATTGTAACTAAGGTTATTTTGCATCTAGCTTATCCTTCAAAATTTATTGTTAAGCCCTAAGAACATGTTTTGCCATTGAGAAGATACAATATTAATCTCGAAATGCATTGTACCTAATCTAGGTTTTCTTTCAGCTCTACTGAGGGTCACTGTGGCCACATGTTTAAAAAAGGAAAACAAAGTTAAGTTGGGCAAAGTTTAGGTCCTAGAAGACTTTAATTGGTGTTTAATTGGGGGTGGGGGAGATTACTTAGACTCATCATTTGCTTAACCTTTTCCCAACTGGATGCAGCGGATTGGTATTAGTGTTATAATCAATATACAGGGTTAATTGTAAAACACCGAAAACCTAAAAAAAGAAGTCGGTGACATGCAATTATGTTGCTGATAACATATTGAGATTAGTTGAGCTAGTTTCTTTACGATTAATATGATTTGATGAATGAGAGCGATGAGAGGTGATATTTCTGAAGTGTGGACGTATTTGTGAGGTAATAGAAACGGAGTAGTATGAAAATTAGAGAGGGAGTATTTAGCTTGAGAAAAGCGATTCATGAGTAACAGATATATTTTTAAAAGACTCGTTTAAAAATATATCCTCTCCTCATGAATCTTTATTATTTTTACCTTAACATTACACCTAAAATCTAAACAATCGTCTTACCAAATCTAGGTAAGATACTTGTTTAGGTAATAGCATCTGTATGTAGCAATAATCTCGCTTTAATAATATTATAATTATGAAAATTAAGATGGGTGAATGGTTAATTAAATCGCGAGCATCAGCTAGAAACCTACTAATTCAGCCGCATCCTGAAGTGGCCACATAAATATACTAATATAATTATAAAAATAAAAACTTTATTAATTTACAGGAGTTGTAGTACAACGAGGAAATACACTTAACTTATTTCTAATTTACATTACAGAGGCACATTTATATATGACTTTTTGCACTACATGTAACAAAAAAGTGTCATACTGCTTTCCTAGCTAGGCTAGTTAAAAGTCTGTGATTAGGATAAGCAGTTGCCACAAAGTTGGGTTAGGTTCGTAAAGTAACTTAAGAACTAAGTGTAATGTTTCAAAGTTTACAAGCAGGCACTACATATACATATAATTTAATACATTATAGTTAAAAGATAATCACTGCGCTTGCAGCTCAATGACAGAACCCTTATAATTATAACAATCAAATCGAATTGGCGAATGAAATACAGTGAAATGTTTGCAAGCATTGAGCGAATGGTATGTCATTATTCATTGTGTGTAGGTAATTGTAATAACTCAAATTGAAGTTATATGGGAAGATAAACGGCGATGACAATGAGTTGGCTGATATAATACGCGGACCCAGTGTTAAACGCCAGTGTATTAATGCATGGGTGGATGCGAATGCCTAAGACAAGACACATTCACCATATTCGTTCGTATCATATTTGTGACGTTATCGATAAACAAAAGCTCTCCAGCTTTTGTTTGTCACAAATATACGAGACCGTACCGTTCAAAAGGGTAAAGAATAAAGCCAGAATATACAATTTGATGATCTACAGTTAAATTATCGGAAGGTTAATGTTGGAATTCCTGTTGGAAAACTTATTAATTGTTGTCTTACTTAAAAACTAGCCATCGGGCGCTCTTTGAAGCTAAGTCTGTTTAAGGCCATTTTAGGATCTATTTTATGATCATAACTTACCTCATGACTGTGAAGAGTAATTGTTCTTGCTGTTTCTGAATCTATTCTAGATCTTATGTAAGGATTATGAAGAGCGTTCACTCCTGACAGAGAGAACGAGCGAGACATACAATCTTATTTTTTAATTTTTTTTTTTTTATTATTTACATTTACCTTATAAATATATATTATCCGCCTGTCATGTTTTTATGCACCTACCATGTTATCTCTTCACCTCCCATGGTTGACTGGGAGAGAATGCCTGAAGGAATGAGAAAGCATTAAGTCTGCCATTGTATATGCCATACATGAAGCCTAAATAAATAAGTCAAAGGACCACCCTTTATAAGATGGGTTTACACGTAATGGTAAGTTGTAATATTCCGTATTTGGCCGAAACTGTAAGATATTATTCTACCCGAAAATTCATAAGTCAGTTCATTCGTTTCATGTGACATGTGATCAATTAAGATGCCATCACTTCCAGTTTAAAAAGATAACTGTAACATCCATTGCAATCCAACAAGCAACTTGTACCAGTCAAGCAAGGGTGGTGGATGGATAGCATGGCAATTGTATTCGTATTGTTCAGTATAGTAAAAACACATAAGTACATATAAATTTCATTATAATAAATATCTGATATCATCATGTTCTTTTTTGTTAAGGATAAATTGACAAATAGATTATCTTTTATCTTTATCTTTAAGGATGGGAAATCATCCAATGACTGCCTCCCGATCTGGACGAAGAGGGAGGGTGTGTCAGACTTTTACTGACTAAAACCCACCCGTGTTCCATCATTTGCCCTTCGTGTTCCGACGCTGCGGTAACTCTTTCGAATAATTCCGCAACCCGGCAGACGATATCATCATATTGAGCTGTTGCTGCTACTGCGGCTGCAGAATACCTTAAGCAGCGTAAATATCCTCATTGATACCTATTCATCGAGCCATTTGACGTAGAAACCTTCGTATCGAGGGCCCCTGTGCTCAGAGCCTATCCTTACTAATATTGTAAATGCGAAAGTAACTCTGTCTGTCTGTGTTACGCAATCACAACTAAACTACTGAACCGATTTTAATGAAATTTGGTACGGACATATTCTAGAGCCTAAGAAAGGACATAAGCTGCTTTTTAATGCGAAAAAAGGCTGTAAGGGGTTGAAATAGGGGATGAAAATTTGTATGGAAATTACGTCATTTTTAAAGCTAGAAGCTTGAAACTTATTTTGAAGACTTTTGATTAGATATTAATAAATACGACATTCAAATAATGTATAAGTTTTATTTTCAAAATAATTTGCCTATAAAAATTAAAAATGCTGCCGAAAGTCACTATTCCGCGCGGACGAAGTCGCGGGCGCAGCTAGTTTGTTATATAGTTTACTACTAACTAATCCCTTTTATAAAAATCAGAAATAGAACTATTGTTTAAAAGTAAGTATTCTTATATAAATATATATATCTATACGATCCTTGGTCCCACATTCGCCTGCTAATAATCAGGTAGCAAAGGTTTTCTTTTTCTATTAAAATAACATAAATATTTGTTTATTTTAGTTTAGTATTTCGAATTCAGAAATTGTGGTGTATTTTGTGGCTTGCTTTTAATGTATTTTACAAAGAAGTAACCGCTGACTAAGTATCGTAGTTTTCCGAGACAAACATATGATAAACCTAGAATCTACATGCGGCTTCGCTTACATTATAAGTGTCTTCTTTCTGCGACAAAAGTAGCCTTGTCGATGTCCTTCCCCAAGGTCTAATGTATATCTGTCTTAATTTATCAAAATCGGTAAAGTGGTTTAAACGTTAGTTAGCCCAATTGCCAGAGTCGACAATCCAGGATCAAAGAGTAGTCAGCAGCATTGACATTGACTTACGGGGTTTTATTTTATTTTACTTGTGGCCTCGGAACGCAAGGGCAATTTAAGGAGCAGGATGCGTGTTTAGTCAGTAGAAGTCTGACACTCCCTTCCACTCCACCCAGAGCTGGAGGAGTCATTAGATCATATTCCCACCCAGAAAAAAAAATGTACTGGATATCCTGACGCAGGAGAGTGAGGAGAGTCAACCCCAAATAATGGGAGCAGGAGAAAAGAAAGAAGAAGGTTAATTGGTTTAGACGTGAAACTGAAACAGACCGATAGACAAACAAAGTTACTTTCGCATTTATAAGTTCAGTAGGGATTCGAATTCATAATGAGATAGAAATTTGTGTTCACATAACTGAAGCTTGTGAAATGTTTTGTACAAAATGTTCTACATTAAATACAGGTCGTTGTTGTAATTTCTATTTGATTGACAATAGCGTCTGGAACATTCAGTAGAGTTGCGTCGTATAATAGTGAAGCTACAGAAGATTCACGAGCGCTCACAATTTTATTATCTTAAAAGAATATCTTTCTTTTAGGGGGCAAAGCCTTTAGAAAATTTGAATTAAGAATACTCCCTTCATCTTTTTTTTTCGGTGTGAAAATCATTTAATGACTCCTCCCGCTCTAAATGTGAAGGGAGGGAAGGAAGTGTCAGACTTCTATCAGGCGTCCGTCACTCGCTCAAGGCCAGGCGTTATATGCCTACCGCTTCACGTATCGTCGTCGGTACATCCGACAGTGGGCTGCCGCTGCCGCACGCCTGCCTGAGCCTTTTTAAATAATTTTGACAATATCATAATGGATCGACCTAAAAACAATTGATTTTCCTCCGCTTTGCTCCTGTTTCCTTTTTGATTATTTATTTGCACGGAATTTTATTATAATTAAAATTACTTACGTGGTTTCGGATATTTGCCTTAAGTTTTTTTTTTCTAAAGATAGCAGTGTATCTTCTACCTCTTTCTGATATACTGTATATACCTGTTAGCGTTGCGTGACTTCCTAATGAGAACCGCGTGAGAGATAACAATATTTCTCGATGTTTCTCTACTTACGCAAATTGTTTTTGTTTACCTGATAGATGTTCTTGAATGTTTAGTTGTCTTGTTGACGTATTCCTCGACTTAATCTAGCTGGTATGAACTGTGAATTCTAAAATACTAAACGATATTTTATACAGTATGTTAACTATCAGAGGGCGTTGCCGTTAACCCGGAATAGCATAGCATCCATACATGCTAAAAAAAAATATTCAATAAAAATGATAAATTGATACGTAAAAGAAACACTCTGTACACGCGTGCTTGAAGGACGGCAACGTCGCAATTTATTTATGAATAACGGGCAGCTTGTTCGGCGATCTAATTGATGTGCTTATACTATTGCGGGTTAACGGGAACGCTCTCTATTAGTTAACATACTGTATATTGCCGCACCTATGTTCCTTTAAGAGATATAGGCCCAGGGCCTCCTGTCCTTCCCCGAGTTGATGGCCATTTTATTCCATGCGCGACTCACAGGCCAGAAAACAGCAATGACGATGCCATTGCCTACTGGGGTTGCGTGAATATTCTAGGTCATCTAAAAGAACAAGGTGGACTTTTAGTCAGTAAAAGTCTGACGTCCCCTCCTGCTCCCAGGCCTAGCCCGGGAGGAGTCAAAAGGAGCCTCTTATTCAGCAGTAGCGTTTACAAGAATATTGATGCGATTACTGAGAGTAAGACCAATAGAAAAGTATAGCAGACATCATGTTCAAATCATGTTGCGCGTGCCTATTCAATTGGGACAAGTTATGAAGATGATTTATCAACCTTCAACTTATCTGTGGCGTCATCTTCGGACCTATATTTGTTGTTCGTATGTGACGGCATACGAACAACAAAAGTAGGTCTGACGTCACTCAACTCCTATATCACTAAAGTTCTACGCGCTATGTGCCCATCATCATATAAATAAAATAAATAAAAATGTTTATTTGACACAGAGTAAAGACATACACAATTTGGTATTCCTGCGCTTCAGACAATTTTTTATACATATAATATTATATTATGGTGTATTTACAAAAGGTACTGAGATACTGTTTCCCAAACTAGGCTGGAGCCTGTATGTTGGGAGACAGCGATCAGACCGGCAGAGAGGTTGTTTACACTTTTCAAAAAATAGAGGCTTCTGTCTTTAACTTAGTGTACAGATTATTGTTATTAATTGAGCAATATGTATTTACTATTGTTAAAAAATTACAACTAATTAAAAATATAAGTTAAAAATGTAATGATTAAAAATTAAATAAAAATTAAAAAGCTAAAAACTAAAAAATAACTAAGTACAGTATGCTTTTGTTTAGGTGTGTACGAGAGTGAGAGTTTGTGGGTATGTGTGTATGTGTGTATGTGTGTGTGTGTGTGTGTGTTTGTTTGTTTAGGTGTGTGCGAGAGTGAAAGTGTGTGGGTATGTATGTATGTGTGTGTGAGGGTGCGTGCGTGTGTGTGAGAGAGAGTGTAAGCGCGAGTTTGTTTTATGTTTTGACGAGTGATGGATAGTTTGTGACTTTACTTTATGGATTTAAGCAACCCTTCCGTCGTTTCATAATCGAGCTTTTGTAACCACTCAGTGACACTGATCTTTACTGCATGTCTATTTGTGCGCGCTATGTTCAACTTTATGTTTGCAGTGCTATAAATTTTGCAGCTTAGACTATAAAATTGACGTCTACCAAATGAGGTCTTGCAGGGCTCCGAGGGAAATATAGGTTTCTTGCTACGTTTATTTGGGTTTGGGGCAGGTACAGTCAGATGCTTTCTGAGAATAAGTCGGAGCACATAAAGCTGGCGAACAGTAAGTACTTTCGAGTCTCCATACAAATGTACCGTGGGGAATCTATATGGTTTTTTAAGTAGAACTTTCAGCACAGCTCTCTGGGCTCGTTCTGAGCTTAAAAGGTGCGTTTTGGCTGCCCCTCCCCATGTTGTGATACAATACTGGATGATAGATTGTCCCAGTGCTAAGTAAACAAGTTTAAGTTTCTCTTTTGGCATTGTATCTCTTAGGGATTTAAATAGATGTATTAACCGTCTTACGCGTGCTGTCATTAAATCTATATGTTTATCCCATTTTAAGCCACTGTCTATCTGATCACCCAGATATTTAGCAGTCTCGGATTTCGTTAGTTCATAGCAAGCACAAGTTTGTGAGGACGAGCAGGTGTGGACTTTGACAGAAAAATCTTGTGGAGGTAAGCTGGATTTTGATATTGAGAAGGGAACATAGTGTGTTTTGGACAAATTGAGGGTTAGCAGGTTATTTTTTAGCCAGTTCATGACTTTACTGAGGGAATATTCTGCTCTCTCCTTAACTAATTGCCAATTTGGGCCCGACACTAAAATTGCTGTATCATCTGCGTATGTAAAAATGTCAGTGTATGGCAGTGACAGAGTGCAGAGATCATTTATGAAGAGGAGAAAGAGGGTGGGGCCCAGAATACTCCCTTGAGGGACGCCATAGGAAACCTTGTGCTCATCACTCACGTAGTCTTCTACTTTAACCGACAATTTTCTATCTGTGAGGTAGTCTTCAAAAATTTTAAAAGGTGTACCTCTGACACCACACTTGTCAAGCTTATCTAGGAGAATAGGTACAGAGACCGTGTCGAAAGCTTTGGAAAGATCCAAAAATATGCATAGACATTTGGTTTTCGCGTCTAAGTTTTTACTTATTTTAGTTGTTAGGTCAAGTACTGCATCTTCGGTTGAAAGACCCGAGCGAAAACCATACTGATTTTTAGCCAAGATATTGTACTTATTTAGAAAATTTTTAAGTGTATTGTTCAATATTTTTTCCAATATCTTAGATAGAGCAGTCAATATTGCAATGGGTCTATAGTTACAGACACAGTCCCTGTCCCCAGATTTGTAGATTGGGTGGATAATAGCTTTTTTGAAGGCTGTAGGGAAAACACCGGAGGTAATTGCTATATTACAGATGTGGGTTATGGGTAGCAAGTATATGTGTCTATTCCATGTAGGTTCCGGGACTCTTCCCATTATTTTGGGCCAAAAATAAAAGCATTATTCTACAATGACAGCATAACATTCAACAGCCAATACACGTGGTATCATATAAATTGTCTCTCAAATAAAACGATTACAAATAGTGTAATTAAACGGGTCAGGTCAGTATCTGACGACACTGTGACACGCCCCCGCACTACTCACAATACAGTGACGTCAAACGACAATTAGACAGGCCTACCAGCTCTTAAATGTTAGTAAACATGCAAACACATTCGAGAAATGTGCTTTGAAACGCTGATGGAGAAACCAAGGACTGGAACTATGTACCTAGATATCTAACTATCTGCTAACAACACTGAGCATCCTAAAAAACCTAAAACCACTGGCCCCTTTACTGTGACGTGCAAATGCGAACAGGATTCATAGTGAGAAAGAGAAAGAGTTATAGAGACGGAATAGCTCTATTTCTTTCTAGTAACAAATTAATGATGGCATTGACACGTCATAGTCGAGTTACTGGTGGTTCTACAGTTTAGAGTTCTTTAGGATGATCAGCAATTACCTTTTTGTTGTTTATTATTTATGATTATTTATCATATTATACATTATTGTACACCTTATAATATGTATAATTATGGATACAAATAATAAAACTAGTGTACAGTGAGCGGTCTTATCGCACAGGGCAATTTCTTTGTTTGTTTATAGATAAGAAGGAAGATTGAATATCCAAGCCAAGATGATGACGTAATTGCGGGAATGTTCTAACGAGATACCGCGGCCCCGGAACGTTAAGGCAGTGAAGGGACAAGGTGGGTTTTTAGTCAGTAGAAGTCTGACAGTGCCTTCCACTCCACTCGGAGTGGGAGGAGTAATTGGATGACTTTCCCACCGAAAAAAAGGTAGTGAAGTGATAGCATGGCAGGGGCTTCATAATTTTGTAACAATATTATACCCATATATTTAAATGTCCGCGGATTTTCTTGCAAGTTCTGCTCTACAACGTGTAATTTAAAGGGTATATAGTTACATACCGAGTGCACGGCTTCTTTGGATGATAACAAACGATATAGCAAGGGTTTTGTAATCCTATGTCTACATGTGTGGAGCTTATTAGAAATTTCAATACATTGATACCAGAGACCAAATTATTCAAATTAAGAAGAACGAAGTGAATTCTCGTTTTATTGGCAAGTGACGTGGAAAGTGATGACCCTCATAGTGATGTGACACGTTTGTTATTATTGGTATTCAAGAAACATATGAAACCGACAATTTGGGGTCAATTCTGTGAGTCACTTATTTTGAGCTGAAACTTTGCATAGAGATACCAGATGTTGTCTTCAGTCCTTTTGGATAGATATGGGGTTTCCTTTACACGTTGTATAGTAATCTAAGCTTTGGAATGTGCAAAAGGCTGTTCAGAAGTATCTGTAAGTGACTTATTTGAGATGATTACTTTATGTTGGAGCATGGATTGTTTTATCAGTTGGAAGAGACAGAAAAACATCATAATTAAGAAAATGAGTTACTTATAAAGGTGACATACCTACTCGTACAATGCGATAAGTATGCAACTAATATTATAAATGCGAAAGTCTATCTGTGTGTTACGCTAGTTCACGGCTAAACCACAGCACCGATTTGGATGAAATTTGTAACGAAAATAGTTGTAGACCCAGGGTCAAACTAGGCAAAAATCAACTCCTAAAGGGTTGATAGTTTGTATGAGAAATCTAAAGCACTTAACCTATTTTAATAAATTTTGTTTTTTTCCCTCAAATAAAGCAGGTGAACCACAGGTCACAGCTAGTTCGGTATATAGTGATTTTAAGAAAATAACTTGCTGGTTGGTCACAATTTTAATATAGATGGAAATTATATAGCTTTAGAAATTACGTAGGTATCTATCTTTTTTTTTGTATAGTTGTTAGGCTTGCGTTTGACCATAATCTCACCTGATGTTAAGCGATGATGTGGTCGAAGATGAAGCACGCTTGCATAGAAGTAACCTATTCACTCCAGGTTATAACTATCAGGAAACACAGACTCCGGCAGGGAATTCCACTCCTTAGCCGTACGCACAATGAAAGTATTCCCAAAACGTTTCTTTCGTATGGGTGGGATGTCCACCATGTAACGATGGCGCATCGCCGTTTGTCTTGTAGTCCGATGATGGAACGGGCTTGGTGGAATAAGACTGTGCAATCTATCTACTTAAAAGCGATATCTTTGAATAGCGCTTCTCTGTTCGGTCGTAGTGCCCCGATCACATACATCGTCGAACAATGTACACTCGTAAAACATTGTTTATTGACTCATTTCCAGAGGATACTATCACAAACAACGGACCAACATTTGATCTATGAATATTAAAAAAACTTTCATGATCATAATTATTCCATCACTCATGTTGTTGAGTTTTCACCTTCCTATTGTCCTCAGCCTCATATAGAACATCTATATAAATAATATAATAATTTTAGTATGTTTGTCTTCCATGCATTCTTAAACCATCGATCAGATAGTGATGAAACTATGGCAGGGTGTTTTAAGGACGAGTGAGTTTTCGGTACCAATTGTTTGCAAAATGTTTCTTTACATTGCGTTGTCTTAGCGAGCATCTACGTACTAAAAGGGTTTCTATGCAAAATTTGAGAGCCCTACTACTTCTACTTTCTAAGATTTCGTGATTAATCAGTGAGTGGTATTTCGCATATATACATCGTGTAACGGAAACCCCATATCTATCCAAAAGGACTGAAGACAACATCTGGTATGGAGTCTCTATGCAAAGGTTCAGCTCAAAATAAGTGACTCACAGAATTGACCCCAAATTATTGGTTTCATATGTTTCTTGAATACCAGTAATAACAAACATGTCACAGCACTATGAGGGTCATCACTTTTCACGTCACTCACCAATAAAACGATAATTCTCTTCGTTCTACTTAATTTGAAAAATTCGGCCTCTGGTATCAATGTATTGAAATTTCTAATATGCTCCACACATGTAGACATAGGATTAGAAAACCCTTGCCATATCGTTTGTTATGATCCAAAGAAGCCGTGCACTCGGTATGTATATACCCTTTAAATTACACGTTGTATATATGTAATGTATATAGATGTAAGTATTTTTTATTTTAAATGTAATTTTTAATTTTTATTTCATGATTCAAAGATCATTGACATAAAATAAAAAATCAATCATAAACACATCTAGTGAAAAAACATTGCAACACACGATACAATTATATAGTATTTACATAAAACACTAAAAATGATTGGCTTATTCCATACTACTTAAACAACGAACTACTACGATCATCTTTCCAAGAGCTAGCTAATATATTCTTATAAGACCTACCAGAACTTCAAATCGAAAATAAGTTAAACCTGTTCCAATACCAAGCTTTTTAGCCCTGTAACAGAAAGCACATGTGTGAAATCGTGGCCTACGTAAACGTGCCTTTTTGGCGGTTTCTTGATATTTTTTTATTCTAAAAATACATAACATTTATATGTACACAAAGACTTCTTAGAAGTAATTGGGATTTTATATCTTTCCCTGTAGTCGATCCTTCGTGACTCAAAATCACAATAACCATTCTTCTTTCAGCGGTTCGTTAGGCTTTTATATTTACTGTGGCCGGTCGCCATACGAAGAACACTGCGCTGCGCTTTAAAAATATGTTGGAAAAAACTAAAAAAGGAGTTCGTATGTTTAGATTGTTTTTTAGAGTTACGTGGACGCATAGAAAAAACGGAACCCTTATAGATTCGTCATGTCTGTCTGTCTGTCTATACGTCTGTATGTCACAGCCATTTTATTCCTGAAACTAATATTTTTTTTTATCAAACCTTTACCTGTTTAGTGTCTATAGACCGGTCTTTAAAAATGACATTAAGGTTTTTAAAACCAATAAATAAATAATTCATTGTAATAATAATTTATTTGTGATTCTTCAAATAATGTTAACAAATATAATTTTAGTTTGTAGCCTTATTTAAGTTTGTAGTTGATTTTATTATAGTATTTTGTAAACTGTCTAAAAAGAATAAACTAAAATTCTCTTAACTACAAAAACTAAAACGAATAAATAGATGTTATCGGTATTAGGTTTAATTAATGGTAGTTTCAAAAGTTTAAACTGTGGCGCGGCTACCATCGTTAGTTTAGTTTTTATCACACAAAAAGAAAAAAATAAATTATATTTTCTAATATGCGCCGTGCGATTGAGTACCTTGTGTTGATAATAGATATTGTGTGTATATTGAATATTGGTTTTTTATATCAGTTATATAAGTCTTTTTGTTAGTATAACAGAAAAACTTGATGATAATGTAGACAATAGATTTTATCTCACTCTAACATTCGTTCCTAGTAAACAATAAAAGGTCTCAATTCTATTTATCCTGTTTTATATATTTTTAATATACTATAAAATGCCGATGTACTGCTGCAGGCAATAAGTAAATTACTTGGAATATGAGCCTTTGTGATTCTGTATTGTTTTGGGTATAATAATCCTCTTTGTTCTCAACGTTGCTATCAAATAAACACCAATATCGACAAAAATGTGTATTATATTATATAACATAAAAATAATGTAATTTCCGTACATTGTGATTTTTATTTGTGGAAGGAACTGGGCAAAAAGTTTTCCTCCAAAGCGTTGCTATATTTTCACGAAGTTTTAAACGCTCGCTGCTTGTTCGACTTTCAAATTATATAAAAGAATAGAAACAAATGAGAAACAAAGATAAAAGTATTTCGTGAGATTAGAAGAGATTTATGTGAATTTATGAGAATTATTTCATAATTGAGGGACTTATCGTAGTTATTTTATTATATTGGCAACAGAAATCATACTTAATTCATTTAACCTTTACGAGTAGTCGGAAATTCCGACTCGGAATAAGGCATACCAGGCGCATTGCCTTGTACTTAGATTATTAAACGGCAAGTCGGAATTAAATTGTGTTGTTCCAACGCGCGTTCTCTGAAGTGTAACTGATTAGCATGATTTTTGATCTGTTTCGAATTAGTTTTTAGTTTGTATTTGCAATAACGAAATAACAGTGTAATAATAATATTCCATGAAAACGCTATCTAGTCCCAAACTAAGCAGAGCTTGTGCTATGAGTACCAGACAACTGATAAACATACATATATATTTCTAAATAGATACATATTATAGATAAATTACACCCAGACAAAGTACAAATAATCGTACTCATCACACAAACATTTGTCCTGGGTGGGAATCGAACCCACGACCTTGCGCATAGCAGTCAGGGCCACTGACCACTAGACCAACAGGCCTGTCAGAAAAATAAAAAATTTAATCAGCCTGTATCGTTCCCACTTACTGCGATACAGTCATCCTCTCTATGATTTTTTTTTTTTTTTTTTTGGTAGGGCCACTCGTAGTTTAGCTCTATACGGCTAATGTACTACTTAACCGGTCTGGAGAAAACGGACCGTTATATATACCCACGTGGGCCAAGTGCGAGTAGGTGGATGTTGCATGTCTTCGAATTTTTCGGCCCGGTGCTCTCACGATGCTTCTCTTCACTGTTTTAAGAGCAGTGGTGAGGATGAAAATTAAACTAAGTAATGTGCTTGCCTCAAACTTGAAACTAACGACCAATGGATTACTTTGGCCTTGGACAGAACCACCTGGAAATCATGGGAGAGGCGTTTGCCTAGCAGTGGGATGATGCAGGCTAACAGTAACAGTAATGTGCTGCCTAAATTCGTACCAACGACCAACAATTCGAAAGTGGTATCTGTAAAGACTAGGCCACCACAGATTACAGATTTTTCCTTAAATTTAGTGTCAATAAGTTAAAGCTCATTATAATCCTAGTAAGCGTTATTATGATAATTTGCAGTTGCAGTATGAGAGGTAGTAAGGTCTTGATCTTGTCAGTGACTTTAGGATTTGTTTTTGATGTAATAATGAAATCTAGATTAACACATAGACCCAAAAAGTAGACTTCTTCTTGGCGTATCGTTAGAAAAAATATACCTTATGTTTGCCATCGTGGTGAAAGGATTAGCCAGCCAATCAACAGGAGTGGATTGCCCAGGATGCACCGGACGTAACCTCCTCCGCTCCTTTCCAGCACCCCCATAAAGTAGTATTAAACAGGCTTAATTCAACTCGGGAAAATTAATCGATCCCGGTGGGGTCGCAGGCACCGGCTAGTAATTCTATAAATGGATAAGCTCTCAAGCTGATCCTTTAAGTCGATCACCTTCTTGACTTAGACAAAGACACCGACTTATAAACAAGTATTGCTGTCTGTGTACATAAATCCCTTAATTGATTCAACGCTAACATTGTCCGTGGATAACAGTATCTTTTAACAAGTTCATTTACCCTGTCTTGTATAATTGTTAAGCAATTCGACATTGGAACCAATCGACTTTCAAATTGAAACGGTGTCACCGCCGCCGCCGTAAAGCAGAGGCGTAACGTGGATTATATTTATACACGTGGGCGAAGATCATCAGCGACACCCCTTTTGTTTTGTTCCCAAGATCTACCAAATATACAACATGTATCGTTATTAACCTTCAAACACCTCAATGAGAAAATTATTATTGGGATAACCTCAGAATTATTGCAGTAATAAAATCCAATAATATCTCCACAGCACTTTAATTACAAAATTCACTTTAGCTTGTACAACGGTTACACGACAACTGCCGATTGCAACGACTATCGGTTAAGACATTAACTACGACTATCAATACACTATCTTAAATTAATAAAATGGCTATTACCAAACGATTATTCTTCTACAATTATTTGATAAATAAATTATACATTTAATTATTATCATTTAAATTAACAATTTAATATATTTCACTACAATTTAACATATGACCTGTTGCTACTTAATGAAGTCAATACAACATCTATTAAAGGTATAATAATTCCTTGTAATTGTAAATACATTAAACTAATTAGGCTTACAGCTCGGCCTTCCTGTGAAAGCGAGTCCCTTCGCGAAATAAGAATTACGTTACTATTATCGGTATAAACAGAGTATTTTTCTAATACGTTTGCTACATGTACATTTTTCTATCTATATTTTAACTAATCGTTAACTCACCAAGCTAGTTTAAAGGAGAACATTTGTTTACATATTTATTTATTTTTAACTTTGTATAAGTAGAGGTATTTAATTAAGAAAGGAAACATTGCCATCGCTATTATACCACAATACAATTCGCAATGAAATAATTATTTTCATGGAACTCAAACCAAACCGAACCTGTAACTTGTAAGTGCCACAGACTGATACTAAAATATTAAATGTATTATGCTTTTGACATAACCATCTACACGTATATCACATCTAGACATGAAACAAACAAAAAATGTTAATCGAAGCTTATAGTTACCAACACGAATCTAAATAATGTAATTATATGTAAATATTATATAATAATGTAATAAGAACAAGAACATGACTTTTATGTTTTTTTATACTCATTAAGTATCTGAACCACTTTCTTCTCAACTACTTTCAAAGTTACTGCTAAAATTTAACCAGGGCTGCATTTTGTCAATTGCTACTACGGCTTTGTAACAACGATTATTTGCGCGACAGGGGAGTGTCTTCGACGAGATATTTATCGTTGGGAAGTACTTTTACTATGGAACGGACCCTGATATTTGACGACTAGTTCTTGTAGTTGTCTACTGTTAGAAACCTATCGCTCTACACCTAACACATCTCCTACAGAATAGCTATTCGCTGGTTTCCTACGGCGGTTAAACCTTTCGCTATCTTTCGTCTGAGTCTCCCTTATTTTCCTTCAAGCCATATATCTTACTTCTGCTAATATCAGTCCCTAATGTTTTGGTCACGGTATCGTGTAAAACCTCACTTAATATGGTTTCACCCCTATACTTAATGTTTAATTCGAAAAGTAACTCTGATCGAGTATTTCGCTATCTTTTGTATATCCAGAATGTTTTTTTTTTTTCATCCAGCTTTTTTATTTCATCCCCGACTATTCTGTGAACCCTATTGTTTTTTTTTTTTAATTTATAGTGCTTGTGAATATCCATCACTTATTCTGAACCAGGATCCTATAACGTTTACTTTATCTTCCCGATCTCTTCGTCAGCCGACGTACAGTAGAAATCTAGTCTTGCTCGCAATTTTTAATGATTAGGATATGAAAATACGTTAGCTGCTACTTTAACGTTGACTATGACGATGATATAATCATAATAATAAACGGAAACCATGAAAACACCATGTGCAATCTCATACGTACAGCCCTATAGATAATAGAGGACTGGTGCAGAGAGTATCAATTCTAAGTGAATCCCACAAAAACTGAGAAGAGTTCACCCAAAAGACGAAGGTAGCAAAGATAGAACTGCCAAGTTTCTTTGGCACCACCCTAAGACATTCAGCTGTGACTAAATACCTGGGTATCTTTTAGGACAAGTAGCTGAACTGGGCAAAACACACTGAGCAAATCACTAAGAAAGCCAGTATCTGCATGTGGCAGATAAACGCACGCTTGGCAGGAACCAGGATATCAGTCCCAAAACCACCCATTGTCTATACACGACAGTTATAAGACCAATCATCATGTACGGCTTCCTCGTCTGGTGGACCAGGACGGACTTAAGCACGGCACAAAAAGGCCTCGAGAAGCTGCAACGACTTACATGTGTGGCATGAGAACTGCACACACTGCCCCACTACAAGCCATGATGGGCCTACCGTCATTACACCTCATAGTGCGGAAGGAGTTTGCCCTGGCAGCTTTTAGACTTACAATTTCCGGGATACTCTTGATTGACTCCAGGATAAAACACACATTATGGAGGAATCCATTAAACGACAACTCGTGATGACCACACCTTACAATAAGGCTACAAAGACGCACCACTTCCCAAAAAAAAACTACCAAATACAGCTCACGTCGGAGCCAGAGGATAACTCAGGGCCCAAGGAGCTAAGGATCTATACTGAGGGGTCAAAGACAAACATCGGAACTGGAGGAGATTTCTCCAACAATCTCAACATCAATATATCCAGATCGCAGGGAAAGCTCAACACTGTCTATCAGGCGGTATGGTGGGCATCATCCAAGCGATCCATGCCATAGAGAACAGAAAAATTATGGGTAGTCACTTTGGTATATTTTCCGACAGTGCCTCAGTTTCTTCAATCCCTAGGGAAAAATTATATCACGTCTAAGCTTGTACTAGAATGTCACAACGCGCTACAAAGTTCTACGGCCAATAACAGCAACACTGTGACACTGTAATGGACCAAAGGGCACATCAGATCACTAGGCAATGTTGTGGCTGACGAGCTGTCCAGGAGTGGGTCTGGCACGATGGTTTTCGGACCTGAGTCCATCGTTCCGCTCCTCTTCACCCAGCTACGCATGTGGCTAAAAGAATACACGCCCAAGCCCAAAAGTGGTGGACCTCGGTACCAGGCTGCAGGCAGTCCAAGGAGGCTATTCCAACTCTGGACAAAAACTAACTAGGCGCCTCCTACACCTGGACAGAAGGAGCCTGCGAATGGTGGCGGGGATCATCACAAGGCACTGCTCACTAAATAAACACTACCACACAATAGGCGTAACGGACCATCCTTTGTGCAGGACACGCATGAAGACGGAGTCAACGGTGGGACACCTGCTCCTAGAGTGTTCGGGAATCACCGACATACGGAAACAAACCTTCGGATCATTGAATTCCATTACAGACATCCTGAATAGACCAAGATACCTGATCTATCGCAACTGATCCACTTAGCTGGAGGTTTATCACACCGAAAACTTAGATGACCAATTTGATCGCAAAAAAAAAACAACTGGAGGTGGCTTAGAGAGCCATACTTAAAGTACCACATTTTAAACTAGACTTTACCCAACATTTGACTTATACCGAAAATGTCAAGTCCTTACGGTCCGTCAATTATTTATAATGAACACCATATTACACCAACACAAGAACACCTCTCACACATAAGCGACCTTTATCTAAACCTAAGAACAACATTTATGCCATGTTCCATTTCCACGCTTTACCTTCACAAAACGCTTTTTTTTACTATTTAGGCCCCTTTTTGTTTAACAAAATTAGTATATCTATCCCTTTGCATCAATCTTCTTACCAAATATGCAAAATGGCGATAACATTTTTTTTACAATAAAAATTATGACGACACCGGATCTCTCCTTGTATCACTTCCTTAGCAACACTTCTCTCACAGTTCTCTTTACGCTCTGTTAACATAAAATAGTTCAGCTAAATCCCAATCATACTTCACATTCACTACTACATACATCACACTCACGCACAGAACATACATCACACTTCATACGGTAAACATACACACATAAAATATCACACTTCACATTTAATTATAATTTAGATTAGGTAATATAAAAATGGAAATGTAGACATCACAAGTCTTTAAGTAAAATGCAGTCTCTATAATATTGTTCATTGTGGGAATTAGTGTCTGGTGGACTAAGCCGCTTTAATTGTTACTTATTTATAATTGTTCCTCATATATTTGTAAATTATATTATGTTACAGCCTGTAACAACCTCATGAAATAATAAATACATAGATTTATTGACTGATTGTAGCACGTCATTTTCAAACCCGCTGGTTTTGTTAAAACAGTTGTACCCTTACATTCGTTTCGGAATTTAAAACAAGAATCCAGATTATCATGACCATGCCCTATCTTTCATGACCATGCCCTATCTTCACAGTTCTGAAATATTTCAGCACTTGCTCTGGCTCAGAGAATTGTACAGCCTGTGCACCTATTTTAACAGCCCTATTTTCAACACCGTGTAGCAAGCAATCGACAGCATGACGCCCATAGATCTCACAAATAAATTTTGGCATAATAGTAATGTTCAAGTGACTCCCCATATTTAATCCTTTTGCAAAGTATTTCAGTCAAGAGCTCAGCATAGTCTTTGCGAACAGGGAAAATATTCAACCAACTTATTTTTTTCACTCACGTATACATCATAGTCTTAACTTTGATACCAAGTATTTGCTACCCCTGTCAACTTTGATAGGGCATAGTGAATACTTCTCTATCTTCCCAGCTATACATCTGAACACTCTTCTACCTTTGTCAACCAAGTCAAAATAGTTTGCTCCTTTGACCTGGGATTAAACTCGGGAATAATTTTAGTATTAAAAAGCAACTTCGACTTATCTGAACTCTTGACTGTTTGCATATTTACAAAAATGTATCTAAAAATGCTTTTAGTGGAATCTACACTCCAAGATTTCATAAAAGTAGATGACATTTGTTGCTCACCCTCATCTCCTCGCTCAAGATAATGGCTCGGTTACGTCTGGAACTCGACCTTGAAACCTTATTGTCCTCTGGTCTCCTACCTCGGTTACATGTACTTCTCTCTCTGGTACCCTCACGGCCATAGGATCCAGCGCTCAATGAACGGCTACGCCTTGAATTCGAAGGCGTGTGAAGAAATCTTTCTTTAAACCTTTGTGGACGAAACACCCTTCGTCCTTGACGCTCTCTCGCTGTCAATATTATCATAATTCAACCTCAGTATCACGCACCCGTGATACCCCTGGTCGTTCCGAATGTGACTTCCCAGCCTGACCCTCATACTTGGGTACTCTCGGCCAAGTCACCAATATTCTCAACTATTATCAACCTCAGTATCACGCACCCGTGATACCCCTGGTTGTTCCAAATGTACCCTCCGAGCCTGAACCTCATACATGGGTATTCTTAGCCTAGTTGCGTGGCCAGACTCACGCCTCAAGTCTACTGCTTTCCGACCCTGACCCTCAAACCTGGGTATCCCTGGCTCCGGACTAAAGTCCTATAATCTCGGTTTTGACTCTTCTCTCTCTCTCCATGTCGAGCACTGAAACTGACAGGCGACAGCTTAGTAAACCATTATATTAACATGACTAAGATAGATTAAATTTATGCAGCTATATGTATAGTTATTCAATATCGAATTAAGTTTTTCACAAATGTTTACTAAATATTCAATAATTTACGAAAACATATAACATAATGTAAATCATTACAATTCTTTAAAAAAAACTACTCAAAGAACACATCACGCAACAAAAACAATAAACCAAAATATAATTATCAAGTACGCCCAGTGTAATGATGAACATAGCACTTCTTGTCAAGTGTCCACTAATTTCGTGTATTTATTATTAGCGAATAGCCACAAATTGTTTTCTTTTTCTTGTTTTATATTTGAATGTTGTTTTGCAAATAGTCTTGATTGTTGAATTAAATTGAATTAATTAAGTTTAGATTCAGTTCTACAATCATCAGCAACCTCACTGTTAGTTCAGATTTAAGTTTCTCATGTAAGTGAATACCATTGTAATTCTTATGAGAAATAAACATCTTTTACCGTAATTTTTTCGATAATCGTAACTTAATCACTCCTGATTAAGCCCAATCATTATCTCGTAGTACTGCTACTACCACCGTAAGTATTGTTGATCGAAGGTAGCACCCCAATCAATAGTCAACTCGTAATACACAAACATTACAGAAATAGGGAAAAAACTTTTACTCTCTGCGATTGCAAGAATCGACCGCAGTACCCTCACCAATCGCGGGCAACGATGTACAATATTTTCAAAACATTAGTGTTACTTAGGTACATTGTACAGCATATACCAAAATTCTATTTAAAAAAAATACAACACGCGTTACTTTAGACAAGCGTGGGTCAGTTCAGTGCTAAGCTAGTAAATAGTTCAACGGTAATTCCATTTATCTTATTGTGAAACGGTATATTTATTTATTAAAAACTCTTCTCATTTTAGCGACTCGTTATAATGATCACTTTAAACTGAAGATAAATAACCTCAATTCAATTTTGCCGTAATAATGCTTAGATTCGCATACTTTTTTTAAAGACAACAGTCATACATTTTTCACGTTATAAGATTTTAATCGAACAATTAAGTTGTTGGTACAAAAAAAAGTACTTACATTTTTATTCTTCTCGTAGGCGTAAGTCGAAAAGAGTAATACTTTTCGTTGATCCCACTTCTGAAGTTATTGGGATAACCTCAGAATTATTGCAGTAATAAAATCCAATAATATCTCCACAGCACTTTAATTACAAAATTCACTTTAGCTTGTACAACGGTTACACGACAACTGCCGATTGCAACGACTATCGGTTAAGACATTAACTACGACTATCAATACACTATCTTAAATTAATAAAATGGCTATTACCAAACGATTATTCTTCTACAATTATTTGATAAATAAATTATACATTTAATTATTATCATTTAAATTAACAATTTAATATATTTCACTACAATTTAACATATGACCTGTTGCTACTTAATGAAGTCAATACAACATCTATTAAAGGTATAATAATTCCTTGTAATTGTAAATACATTAAACTAATTAGGCTTACATTATGTAGTAAGAATAATACATACTCTAATTTTTTTGTTTTACTAGTATAAATAATTTTATAAAAACTTTAACGTCCAATGAACAAGTTTAATTTTTCTTTAATTTGTATTGAATGACGGAATTTGTATAAAACATGCATTTAAAAAATTATCGCTTTGATTTAGGGTCTATTCTGGTTTGTTTTGACTGTATAACGATAGAGTCATAGATGATTTCTGTGGATAGAGTAATTGGATTTAAGTAGATTTAATTATTATTGGGATAAAAAATTACTTATATAAAAATTATAAAAATCGATTCCGTAAACGATACGGAACAATGTTATTTCACTATATGCCTTAATTATGTCACATATTGTATATCTATCCTACCAAATATGCTTTGATGTGACATACCTACTCATGATAGTGAAAAATAAGAATGCCTGGTATATTGAAAAGTATGTAGGTTTTATTATTAGTAATCCCTGGTTAAGTTTAGGGGCAACGCATTTCAAGGGTCCCCGCGAGGCCTTTTGAAATGCTAGACTGTGGGCGAGGGCCCATCGTGCCCACGCCTACCTACGTCACTGCCGAAAAGATTGTTTTGAACGCTCTGAAGATAAATAATTGGAAAATAGCTGGGTTTTCAGCTTGTCCACTAACCTACATATAACCTTTTGTTCTTCTTATTTTTTGTTAATCTTGACCTCAATTCTCTAAACACGTGTTCTCTCTCTTCTCGTAATCCTCTTTTCGACAAACTACCTGTAACTTGTGGGTGTTATTATCGAACCATACCTTGTCATATTACAAACTAACACATTTTGTATCAATAAAAAAAGTATTAACTCCAACGACATAATTATGACGCAATAGATCGACCTGTGAAGTCAACCATGACCTACACTAACATTATATACATTGAGAACAAAACACAACGCTACCATTGAGACGTCACAATACAGGTGCTTTTAACGACACAAGAATGGCTTAAGCTTACTATTGAATGGACACATTCTTAAGATAGCTTCATGACCTAATGTGTAGGTGATACAAGAATGGATGAATGGAATGCTCTGTTGTTTTAAAGTGTAAGAATTAAAAAATTTAATAGTAATAAAGAGTGACAGTACAAACAAAAGGTACAAAAAACTTTTTAACAAAAAATTAAACCGACTCCCAAAAACACTGCAAAGTGAAAAATAACTTTAATTTCGGTAGTCGGTGTCTTTAGTTTTGTTTTTTCGTTTTTGGCACCGACTTCCGAAATTAAAGTTATTTTTCACTTTGCAGTGTTTTTGGGAGTCGGTTTAATTTTTTGTTAAAAAGTTTTTTTTTTCACTCGTTTTAGTTGGATGATTTTTAATTTACCTAGTTACAAGAGCCTAAATGTCAACTACTTATAACCTTTTACAAAATATTGCTTTTCCCAATGCTGGGCCGTTAATTGTTGAGGAGTTCTCCTGGTACTTCACCATCAGCTCTACATCACCATATACATTGTGACGAGCATAAAGTGCTTAACATCCATATTCAAGTAATCGAATCGCAATCCACTTAATACTTATTATTGAGTAGTTTCGGCGGCCATCTGTGGTCTTCATCATCAGTTCCACTTCCCCAAATGGTACTTTTTGAGAGCAACTGCACAAGTTACTATAAGAAATACCCAAAACGCCATAGGTGTGCCTATAATATTTGAAGAGTTCCCTCGATTTCTCCAGGATCCCATCATCAGATCCTGACTTTGGTGATAATGGTACCAATTTCGAAGTATACCCATTCGAACAAAAAAAGAATTTTCCAAATCGGCTCAGCCGTCTTCGAGTACTCGATGATCATACATAAAAAAAAAATATATACGCGTCGAATTGATAACCTCCTCTTTTGGTCGTCGGTTGAAAAGTAAGTGCCTCACGGCTAAGCCACAAAAGTTTATTTCAGCAAGTTTGCCAGGCAGTTTCTGTTTGACACTGGTCTTTCAATAAACGTTGACTGATAGTGATGAGTGACGACGCAACCGGTATCAAATTCATAAATGTAAACGCACCTTACCTATCATAAACACATAATTTTCTTTAACACATATATAGAATTTGTTATGTATATACCAAAACTATATGCTATGGGTAACATTTGATACTAATATGTTTGTCACATCGTGACAATCCTAAAGAATTTGAAAAGATTTTGCAATTAGTCTTAAATAGGAATTTCACTGCGTACGCGTACGATTAAGTTGCTGTTTACTTACTTAGCATATAATTACATCCGAATCGTGTTCGGCCAACGAATTTATTTGTTGAGTAGAGGCTAATTGGATATTGTTAAACTGGCCCTTTAAGTATCGACTCGTTTTACAGTAAGGTAATACCTGTCTATCAATTTCAGGCTCTCCGATAGGCTGAGGAATGACTCAAATCGATATACCACTGGAAAACTGGTCAAATTTGAAATTATATTCAAGTTCAATAATTGCGGTAGGGTATTTGTTCAAAGAAAACCTTGTAACATTTTACCAAAAAGTCTTTTCAGTAAAGAGATGGGGCGTGAGATAAATCACGCGGAAAAACCACTCACTGTCAGTCATCGTTCCTTCATTTCTATCTTTTTTTGTATGTCTGCTCAACATAATTTCTTTCATTTCTTTTGAAAGAAATAGGCTTTCAAGTTTGTCTTTAATCTTTTGGATTTTTTGTGTTCTTGTTTTTTGTCTATTATGCCTATCTCTTTCTAGTTATCACTATATGCATAGGCCACGAAAGTCCACAGGACTTCTTTCGTCAGTAGTGTTTTATATACATACATATGAGTGTATATTCGTGTTGCGTGAAGTTTGAATTATTAATGCTAGTGGCCTAGTGTTAATAGGCACGACTTACGTGTGGTAGGTCGTGGATTCGAACCTAGGCAGGCACTTTATTTTGTGTTATTTCCATTATCACCATTGCTGTCAAAACGATGAAGGTGAAATCCACCACGTGAGCCTATTGCGGATTGGTATCCACTAATCCGCACTGGGCTCGCGTATTGGATTACGGCCCTTTTCCTCTTAATAAATTTTGTCGGAGATAAAAATATCATTTACGGTATTACGGTATTTACAAGTAATTGAGAAATGGCTCACGGATTTTCTTTTGGGCGCCTCGCTCAACTTTTTTATGTTCTGCACAGTATAATAAATTGAGTACGTAAAGCGGACTGGCTATTGCACATATAGTACAAAAAACAGTTTTCAAGAAAACTGTTCTATTTTATACTTTATATAAAGTGTTTAACAACCATATTCAGTAACCGAATCGCAACCAATAAAATACTTATTATTTAGTAGTTCCGGTGGCCTTCTGTGGTATTCATCATCAGTTCGAGTTATTTTATTTCCACTTTTGAAGAGCAACTGCACAAGTTACTTTAAAAAATACCCAAATCGGTCTATACCGATTACTCTCCGGGAACTCTTCAAATATTATAGGCACCTATGTGTGCCTATAATATTTGAAGAGTTCCCTCGATTTCTCCAGAATCCCACCATCAGATCCTGATTTATGACAATGGGACCAATTAGAATGTATAACATCTCAAATAAAAAAAGAATTTTTCAAATCGGTTTAGCCGTCTTCGAGTTATAAGGTAACATACATAAAAAAAAGATTACGACGAACTGGAATCCTCCTCCTTTTTTTGAAGTCGGTTAAAAACACACTTCATTGCGTATTGATTTTCACATTAAAATCGGGTTAAGAAACGCAATCTGCATACAATATGGATGAGCCTTGCCTCTTAAACTAGACAAGCCTCTATCTATTAATATCTTCCATTTATTCGATAATTTTATTGAAATTGAAATGGAACTAGAACTGTTGCCAATTTTTTAACATACGTTTTGAAATTACATGTTATTCGGTTTTGGTAAGTTCATGTTTGTACTGAATCAAAAACAGCATCATCCACACGTACCTTTTCCCTTGAGGATTAGCAGAAGCGTCAGACAGCTACGTGCTTCGTTCCACACAAAACTATCCTTTAGCTTCAAACACGTTCACACGAGAGTTCCCACACGTGTCTAACGACATGACAGATATCAGTCTATCAACTTTTAATACAAAGTTATTCGATATTTTTAGAAAAGATATGAGATATTGATGTGATAACAAATGCATTAACTATAATACATACTTGAAACCGTAATAATGGTCCGCCTGACCAAATTTAGGCTGATGTTTTGTTGATGGTAGCCTGTATAAGTGAAGACTATAATAGTAAATACATCGAGTTGTAAAGGGTTAATCATCGAAAAGGTTAAGCGACAACAGCCTTTTGGCTAAGGTTTTTTTTTTTTAAATTGAAAATAGGTTCGCGTTTGACCACTATCTCACTTGATGGTAAATGATGATGTGATCGAAGATGGAGCAGCTTACCTAAAAGTAACCTATTCACTCTGGACTTAAAGACTCCTAGGTTGTAGCTGTCGGGAAACAGACTCCGGCAGGGAATTCCACTCCTTAGCCGTACGCACAATGAAGGTATTCCCAAAACGTTTTGTGAGTATGGGTGGGATGTCCACCATGTAACGATGGCGCTTCGCCTTGCGCTTGTAGTCCGATGATGGAACGGGCTCGGCGGAATTAGATTGTGTAATTCCATTCCAAGGTGTCGGTTTTGTGGTTGAGAGGTCGCGGGTTCGAACCTCACCCATAACACTATTGCCCCATTCCAGGCACAAGCATATTTAGCTTAAATTCTACCCACATTGCTAGTTCTCCATAAAAATAAAAAAAATAAAAATCTAAACCTTTTTCTAAATAAGTTGGGTTTGGCTAACCACCAGTCTAACCAGATGCAGCTGAGTACTAGTAGTTTACACGAAGCGACTGCCTAACTGACCTACACAGCCTAGTAGTAGCTGTAGCCTAGATACTTGGTTTTTAGTCAGTAGAAGTCTGACACTCACATCCGCTCCACCCAGAGCGGGAGAAGTCGATTCGAAAATTTTCCTGCCCGGGAAAAAAGCTGTAGCCTGTAGCTGGGTAACATGATACCCCTCGGCAACACCAGTGTCAGAGCTACTTGTAACCACTACCAAAGGCGTACAAAATACAGCTGGGACCACAGAACGGATAAAAGAGGTTAGAAAGGAAATAGTTCCTGATTTGTATGAGAACGCGTGTCGCCGCTTGTCTCCCCACTCTTTAGCTCCACTACAAGCAAGAGGCCCGTTACGTATGCGAATTACGCACACAAATAAATTACACACACTTAAATCGAGAGCTTGCTACTGATTGTAACTCACTGTCGATAAACATGCGCCGTGCATCATGGTCAATCAGGGCAAAGGACAAAACGTCAATGGTTGAAGTGTGGCGCATGCAGTACATTGTAAGCGGACTTGGTCATTGCGTTGATTAAGCGAGTACACATCGGGCAATGTATACTTTTTGTAACTTGTTGCAATAATGTTGTTAATGTTCGGAATTTCATAGTGATCAGAATATCTTTATGTTTTTTACAAATAAAATTGTAATTAATTAAATGTTATTTTCGACGTACCGATGGAAAGATATACCTCCTCGCTCTATACTTTCGGTCTGACTTTTGTTTTACAGGTTATAATTGCACAACACGGCATTTTAAAGCAGAGCTCTATTTTCCGAAGTAATCCGAAGCGCACTAAACGCGGTGAATGAATTCGGTCGCGCTTTGATTTTCGTATCATAAATGTGGCGGGCCCGCCACGTCCACATTACCATTCCAACCTTATTCATCTATTCCGTGGCTGGGACCAACGTCTCAGCGTTCTTTCCAAGACACAGAGTAGAAAGGAACGGGGTATATCCTAGTGGTGGTGTTAGGATGAAAACGCCAGTAAAGTTATAGTGGACTGTATTCGTAGTGATGTTCTCAACACAGAGTAATATCGATATTTTAAGATGGCCATGGTGAATGGCCATACCCATACACGGAATAACCTTGGCAAGGTAGATACTTTATTGTACAACAAAATATAAACACACCTATTTAACAATATTGTTTAACCTGTATTAATTAACAGTCTTAATGCTGATAGCGGTATCTTCCAGACAACCTTTCAACGGACTTCAAGGACTTAAGTTAAAGTGGGGAGAGGAAAGTTACTGCACGTCAAAAACTCATTGTAAAATCTAATTTAAATGAATTTATGTACATGTATGTAGATATAATACAATACATAAATAACTATAAGGAACCTTGAACATTGACCCGTACGGCTGTTGTTATTAACGAGTTCCTCGAATTGTAAAATTATTTTACAAAAAGTGTGTTTACTCTTCATCATCTTCATCTAAAATCATATGGTATGATTTAGTTTCCATGGTCCACGTTTTTTTCACGTTTGACCCCTATCTCACTCGATGGTAAGCTATGATGTGGTCAAAGATGAAGCACGCTTGCCTAGAAGTAACCTATTACATTCACTCTTGACTTGAATACCCGTAGGTTTCAGCTATGAGGAAATACAGACTGGCAGGGAATTCCACTCCTTGGTTATACGCACAATAAAATGATCCCTAAAAAGTTGGCCTAGTACGACTTGTTAAACCATATAAGGTGTGTGATTATTTATCTCATTTCTATTGATGTTATTCTAATTTGCTTTATCTTTACAACTTTGTTGTGATCGTTCCTTCCAAATTGAGTTACCTACGCTACGGGTCGAATGTTATCGCTGTGCCCGGGAGGGAATGCAATCAGCGGACAAACAATATTACGGACATATTCTTCAAAATTGCGATATTATTACTGTAAGCAGGAAAGTGATGATTGTCCAGCAGGATTATTACCCGCTAGCAATAGAGATTAATACTCAGCAATAGAGTTCTTAGCTTTATTAATTAGTGTAAAATGCAAGCTCCTTGTAGTGTAGGGTGGCCCAAAATAATAGAAAATATAAATAAAAAAGATATTTATGTGACTATTTCTTTAGTTTTTTTGTAGTTTCATCACTGGAGGACAAGTGGTCACCCTGGTCATCTATCTAT
Source organism: Tholera decimalis (assembly GCA_943138885.2). NCBI lineage: Eukaryota > Metazoa > Arthropoda > Insecta > Lepidoptera > Noctuidae > Tholera > Tholera decimalis. The sequence goes on from OW964560.2 coordinate 32,750,619, forward strand.
CTATACAAGGTGTAACAGACTAAGCACACACAGAAAAAAGTTTTGAGTAGCAAATAACAAACAATTGAGTAACGTATTACAAAAAAATAGTGACTACATAACTATAGTTCCTAGTAGACAATTCAGTTTTGTTATAAACAAAAGCAGTTGATCAATACGTAAATTAAATTTGATTGTTAATTATCAAGGTTTGGCTATTTGTCAGTTAACTAAACTAGTTCTGTAAAATACTTTTTTCAGTTCAATTAGAATATTTAATTATATGTCTAAAACAACATCCGTAACTAAATAAATTGAAACCAAACGTAGACATTTTTTTTATAAAATAGTTATCCTTACTAAACGCAAAACGTATATGCGTCATACAATATCCTTACGCATACACTCATGCAATGTTAGCGGCCGACACGCACACGAGTGCATTTCCTTGAATTAAGGATTGTATTAATTTGTCATGATACTGTGTTTCCATTTTAAGTTAAATGAAAGATTTTACCGTCAAAATTTAATACCTATTTTTTTACATTAGAAATCGATTCAGAAGCCGATTCTGAACCAACTGCTCACAGGAATTGCGTTTATTCTGTTAGAAGTTGTATAAATAAAAATGAATCGTTAAATGTGTTGCTAAGCGCAAAATTCGAGAATGGTTAACCGATTTGGCTGATTTCTTTTTGTTGTGATTGATGAAGTCTGAGGAAGGTTCTTATGTAGACAAAAAAAAAACTAAAAAATATGAGGAAAATTGTTATAAACAACAATTATTTTCATTTCCCATATAAACCACTCTGTCCTCAGCTTTCAAACATTTGACGTCCATCAAAGCAAAACAAAAGCGCGTTGGGAATATCTTTGGTAAGCCTTCAAGTTGATTAGAGGTTGCATGCAATCATGCAATTAATGAAAATAATATAACCAATTCCCTCGTTTTATAGAATAAAATCAATGTCACTTTGTTTTAGAGAAATAGGACAGAACAAGGTCTGCCGGGACAGCTAATTAAAAATAAAACTAAGGCATAATGCTTTGGTATAATTATGTATATGGGTATTGGAATAATGTATACGTCATTCGACCCTTATTTTGATAATACTAGAATCTTTAGCATATAACACCATTGCAAGACATCGAGTGCCTCCAAAAAATCCTTTTTTTTTTCTTTAATTACTTTGTAAATATAACATGGCCTGCTGTGCATCGTTATCTGTTTGTCCGCAGTTCTCGAAAACAGAAACTTATCTTAAAAAAAACAGAAACATACGCGGCTGGTGGCCCAACTGACTTAATTTTACGTTATTCTGTAGATTATCTCATATCTTTCTTACGGGCGTACGTGTTATATTTTATGTATGTAATCATAATTCGTTAAATATTTTTTCAGTATCTAATTAGGATAGTAGGAAAATTCGAAAGTTGTAAAGGAGGCCTTTACACGTGGCGTCAACGAATATTCTTTGTTGCTAACAGAAATATAATCTAATCTCGTGGAAAATGTTTTTTTTTTCAATATAAGCAGGTTTGGGTTTGACCATGACAAAATTGAGTTGTGATTAGTTGTTTAAATATAGTGTTGTGCCACTTAAGGTTATTTGTGCCATGTGCAGGGTTGTCGGGTTAAATGATAGGTGTAATCAAAGCTTCGGTTCAAATGGAGGTCCGGACCCGTCTCTTGAGGGAGGTCCGGAGCGGTCTCTTGAGAGGCATCCTTGTCCTGATTGTGACCACCAAGGTTGTTTTAGTGGGGTGAAGTTCCACACTCATCTGTCCTATCATTTTCCATTCATTTATTCATCTAGACGACTGAGATCCAGAATGGTTATTTACAACAGAAACCTACATCTTACTTGTCTTTCTCAATTATAAATTTGACATTTATTAGTTTATTTTTTGGTATTATATGTATTTTATATTATTACGATTAATTTAATTATTGATGATTATATTCTCTGGATTATAGATTAATTATCATGTTGAAAAATCATAAAAATTTCTAGAATATGTATCTAAAGCTTGATTATCTGGCCAGGCCCCAAAAGAAACCCCATACCGCAAAAGTAATAAAAAATTCTAATTAATACATAATATTCGCGCTAAAGTTTTAAGTACCTACATAACTTTTCATACATACATGTATATTTACATACATATGTACTAGTAAACAGTAAATACATTTAATTTGTATGAAGGCTTGAAATGTTTGATTAACTTACTTATTAATTACTAAACCGTATCTAACAGTTAGTTATCTGATACTACGTAGAAGTGTTTTACTTGTTTTCTATCAATTAAAGTTATCGAGTTATTTAAGATATTGTGAGTTTAAAATCAATGAGGAAAGTGTTGGTGGTGTTACTCAAGTGAGAATTCATGTTTGGGTTCAGTGGGTACTCATATGTACAGATAGTATAGTTTAAAGACATCACCTACAACTCTTATAACAATGACTCGCCTATAACAATGACTAACTATACAACGAATACAACGAATATTATGAATAGATTACCACACTGTCTGGCAGTTTGAGTGCTACAGCCCACCCAAATGTCCTTACTTTAGTATTGTTCGTCAAATCGTTCCAGCTCCTTAAGGTTCTAAGTTGAGCTACGCGATATTTGACAAATGCTTGCACTGTTTGGACGGGCCTGCTCAAATCTGATTGATTCCGTTCTCTAAAGGGCACCACAGACATTAACCTACATGGCTCTCATATGATTTGATCACTACAGATTGTCTGGATTTTAAAAGAGACGTTGACCTCTGAGTTTGTTTCAGTGTTTCTTCTCAGAGTAGTCAGTTAGGAAACACTGGCCTCATCTAGTTTACTTTTACGAAAAAGAAGACGTGTGAAAGTGTTATTTATAACCTATTTGCAAAATAAACATCATTATTTCATTATGACCACGCGAACTCCTGAAAGACGTTTTATAAAGATTTATCTAACCACATTTCCCGTGACTTCGTCTGCGTGGATTCTGAAATAATTTATAGCCAATAGCAGTCCCCAATAATACATCTTACTACCAAAGAAAGATTTTTTAGAATTGGATCCTGACTTCCGGAGATTACCCCTGCATACAAACTTACTAACAGATTTTACCTCCTTATAATATTAGTATAGATTATTGATTAAATTTACAACATTTTAGTAAACAACCACACAAACTTAAAGCTCTCTTGAATAGAGATTATTCCATTCCGATTTACGGACTTTGGAGAGGGTCACATTCGACCTTCAAGGTTGAGCGACGTTTGCTGGGATTACCTCGTGGATGGGTCACTGTCTATTATAAACAGAGACCCCTCGATGTCTCGAAAACACGTTAAGCCTTAGGTCCCGATTGTCTTCTTACTAAAATTATAAATGCGAGAGTTTGTGAGGATGTATATATGGATGTTTATTACTATTTCACGCAAAAACTACTGAACGGATCCGAATGACATTTGGTTAGTAGATAGTTGACATACTGGAATAACACATAGGCTACTATGTACTATTACTGGACATCTGATCCGGATTTACGCGGGAAAACCCTCCCAAGCAAACGAAGTCGCGGGCAGAAGCTAGTCCTCCATATATTTGTGTAATCAAACGGGGAGGCGGGGACACAGCAGGCCACAAAGGACAAACCGGGTTGAATTGGATAGGACGCGCGGGCTTGAGAGAAATGGAGAGAGTGGAGGGAAGTCTTTGCACAGAAGTAGGACAGAGCAAGCTATTAAAAAAAAAGTTTAATCAGAAGTTCAATAATCTGAAAACCAGCCATCTAGGCATGCTCCAGATCCAGCTCAACCAAATTCTTAAGATAGGCATTAATATAAACTTATTGTGGTTTTTTTTTATTTGGGGTAAACTGAACGGAGGGTTTGGCAGTTAAGTGTCGACTAAAGTCCCAAATCTGTTACCAGTACAATGAGTAGGAAGCAAAGGATACAACTAAATACACGCACACCCCCAACTAGTATCAGTTCGCCTTTGATAGCGGACTCCTTCACCCAGTGCGGCCGATTCTCACAAATCAATCAGTCGCTCTACTCACACAAAGTAACGAAAAGTTCTCGCACCTATACCAATACCTTATGGTGCCTAGAGGACCAAGGACCCTAAAGTCAAAGTCAACCTGACAACCTCTTTTTCTGTTTTATTTGGAACTTCTACAGAAAATGTGTCCAAAAAAGGATAACCAATCGCTGTAATTATTTTAAAACTGTTATTTTTTACCTTTATTTTTATTTAGGTTAAATAATAACAGCCACGCGGTTCGATCTTCAGGGCTTGATGACCGAGGTCAGTCCGCGGACGGGTCACGGGTGACCATGTTAAAGGGCCCCCGAGACGGTCCAACGGTTTGATTCAAACCTTACGTGTTTGATGCTATCGTTTGATGTCGGTTTGAAAGGTTTGTCAAACAGCACTGCACAGTTTGGTTTCAATTTCAATATCTTCGTCCGACATTTTCGTCACACACAAGCTCACGCTACAAAATCCAACGCAAAACTAAGCCGAGTTTGTTCAAACGCGTCGGAACACGATCAAACGGCGTGTCAAACACAACAAAAATTCAAATTTCATCAAACGTGCTTCAAACTCGTATATGTTTAACAAACCGTTCGAACTACCTTTGTAAACGATAAAAATGGTTTGAGTGAAACCAAAATTTACGTGTTTGAGTCAAACCGTTGGACCATCTCGGGAGGCCTTTACATATCGGGTTTCCTCCGAGGCACGGAGGTTAAGACCGGTATCTTCTGACCCAGCTACTGGTTTGTGGCAGGGCCGAGCCGTCCCTATGTGCGAAGTGTGCGGCGCACACAGGCGCCAAAGCAGAAGGGGCGCCGAATGCAATGCCAGCATGAATTATTGAAATTATTTTTGTAAAACTACAACATGTTATACTTTATAATTGAGTAGGTACAAACAGTGTAAAGTTAAACTACAGGCGTGAGTATTGTCTTTGAAGACCCCAAGACAATACTCACGCCTGTGGAAAAAATCTTAGGCGCTTCATAGATTTTGCACACAGGCGCTGTCTTAGGTCAGCGCGGCCCTGGTTTGTGGATGTCACATAGGCAGTCGGTCCATGTAAAATACCGGTAGTCAGCTGCATCTGGTTAGACTGGAAACCGAGCCCAACATAGTTAGAAAAAGGCTAAGTAGATGATTGATAGTCTCCCGTTTGGCCGATTGTGTTGTCGGCGATGAGTCGCGCCTGTCTAGAACTACCCTTCACTTTTTCTGGTGAGTCTTGCAACCTGTGAGGTTGTCGGTTGCTGAACTGACCTTGCCGGTGGTGACCTTTATGCCAGCTGAAACTTATATTAGACTTATAAACAAGGCGAAAACACGCTTAAGCCTCAATCACAAAGTCAGCGGTAGCGGTGCCCGCGCGTCTTCATTGACGTAGTGTTGAGCTGTAGTATTCTACGCACTACGCCGCTCTAGCGACGAGAATTTTGCCCGCTCGCTGGCTTCAAGACTGGATACAGCGTTGCTGCACCGCTCCCCGCGGCACCGCCGCCTTAGGGCAATCTGGAGGGGTATGTGCCTAGGCTTACAGCGGCTCAGAGGGACAGGCTAGATCGAACCAGACTAACCAGTTCACTCTTAACATTATTTATTGTTATTTGACTTTTTCTTTAGCTATCAGGACACACAGACTTCGTTATTCCTCTCCTTATCTGTGTGCACAATAAAATGTTTCAAACGTTGTTTGTGCGTATGAGGTATCTGTAAAAATTCCACTCTACAGATACCTGGCTTCAATCTCAGAAGTAGGCACTTTTGGCTACAACAAGTTCTAATAAAACGTAGCTGTAAGCGAATACTATTTTTGTCTCAATTAGTATTGAATATCGAATACCCATTATAAATTGAAACATCGTTATTATTTTACCCGAGTGATATTGCCTAAAATATTGGGATGCTTTCAAAAGCCACAAATGTGGAGTTGATTTCGTTCCCATGGCAGATATATTCACTAAGCAGCTGATGTTATCTGCTACCAATAGTCCCCTTGCCCACTTGCTCCCAGCTTTGTCATATTATAATGATATAGATACATAATACACTGCACATAATACCTACGAGATTACCTACGTTATAATATGTCAAACAAAATATAACATGATGTTATTTCTTTTGTTTCAGAATCACGGAAAGCTGATTTTACTTAGACTTCTTCTGGTAAGTTTAAAATATTCCCACCAGCTGTAATTTATAAAAACTGTGCTGTTATGCTGCAGCAAATATAAGTGGTACCTAAATAGGCGCACTTAAAGGCTATTTTCTTCTGCTTACACCAACTTCTGTTAACAGAACAGCTAATAACTAATAAAAGTGTAAGTCATGGTAAGTATATGTCTTAACGGACATCAATGACTAATCTTTATCTATTCTTTCCAAGAACGACATTTTTCTCAAGGCTTTTAGAACAAAAAGCTCTCGGGAAATGAAATTTCAATGGTAAATTCGCTGATAATCTGATGCCACGGGCCAGATTTATGTAGATTTTAATTGAAAACTTTAAGTGATACAAAGGTCTTTCCCTGCTTTAGGCGTAAGATTTAAATTCTGTTTCTCAATACTTTTTATATTGCTAAACTGGTAATATCTTAGGTATACGTTGTCTCAAATATGGAGAGCATTTGCTTGTCTTATTCACTTATCTGTAAGACGTACATGCAAGTATGATGTACCTACTTGCATGTCATGTAGTGTACAGCACCACCCCACCACCCGCAAATATAAGGACATGCAGAAGTGGCGAAAAAGTACCACATGCAGTGTAATGCAAGAATGAACATCTGTTTTTTAGCGGAATTAACATTAGATATTTTTATTTCTGAAGTGTAAATTTGGCATGGATTTCCGCAAAGTAACGCCTGATTCTATTCTCTTCTATTTATTCTTCTCTGCCGGGGTTGCGGAAATGTTCTAACTCCGTATCGTAGCCCCGGCACGCAATGGTAGCTTAAGGAACAGGGTGGGTTTCGTAGTTACCATAAGATTAGGTACTCGAAGTTTTTAGTCAGTAGATTTCTAGTATTTCACTCCCTTCCGCTGCACCCAGAGTAGAAGCAGTCATTTAGTGATTTTCCTCCCGAAAAACTCTTCTTGTTTCTTTTGTCCGGGTGTATACGATGAAATTGCACAATCTAATTCCACCAAGCCCATTCATCGGGCTACAAGACAAACGGTGATGCGTCATCGTTACACAAAATGTTTTGTTATTACTTTCATTATTGTGCGTACGGCTAAGGAGTGGAATTCCCTGCCGGAGTCTGTGTTTACTAATAGCTATAACCTAAGACAAGAATGAATAGGTTACGTTTTCTAGGTAAGCGTGCTTCAACTTCGATCACATCATTGCTTAACATCGGACGAGACGGTGGTCAAACGCCAGCTTATCATCAATAAAAGTCTTCTTGTTCCTGTACCTCGAACTAATTTTCCTCCATTTAGTCTGGAAGTTCGACTAATAAGATAAAAAGAGTTAGGCTCTTTTGTTCCAGAAATCATAGACGTACTACGTAACTGTAGTGGACAGTATACATTGGGCATTGTATCATACGATCTTGAATATCGTCTAACAATTTGTCTGAAAGCTTTCGTGCCTTTGTTTACAAAATTTTTCACCTTGCATCATGAATATGCTAATACTTTTTGATTTAATTTGACAATGGTAAAATTGATGGAAGTTTTTCTAAACATGTCAATTGCGAGTCGAACTCGCGTACAAATGGCTCCGAATGAATCTTTGCTTTTAACATGATACCTTTAAAACCGTTTGCTTTATACAGGTTTAACTACAAAGCATTTTTTTAAGGATTCCCATCCTTAATTTTTAAGCATTTTTTTTTAAGGATGGGAATCATCCAGTGACTTCCTCCCAATCTGGGCGAAGCGGGAGGGTGTAGCAGACTTTTACTGACTTAAGCTTTGGTTTCCTAGGATAGCGGTGCCGTCAAATAGCGGCCGTAATACAGCGGTGAATGACGTCACTAGAACGTTGTCTATGTAAACAAAATGGCGCGGTTTCCTAGAGAGCGGTAACTAACACCGTAACGTCAAAAAGCGGTGCCGCCATTTGCATGACGGCCGTCTTGTCGGTGTCAGATGGTTTCGTGAACGTTTCCAAAGAGAATGTAATACACTAGATAGCGATGAAGCAGACAGTGTGATAAAACGGCCGTGGAACTTTCCACATGTCGTCACCGTAAAGACGGCCGTCTTTTTGCGTCCGTAATATTACGGCCGCTATATGACGGTACCGCTTTCTTAGGAAAACAAAGCTTAAGGTCAATAATTATCATCTTTACTCTAATGCTAATGGTATTTTCATAATGATGTTATAATATGTAGGTTAATTTAAAAAATATTTCATTTAAAATATTGAAAATAATATTCGAGCCTCTTAAGCTTTGTTTTCCTAGGAAAGCGGTGCCGTCATATAGCGGTCGTAATATTACGGACGCAAAAAGGCGGCCGTCTTTACGGTGACGACATGTGGAAAGTTCCACGGCCGTTTTAACACACTGTCTGCTTCATCGCTATCTAGTGTATTACATTCTCTTTGGAAACGTTCACGAAACCATCTGACACCGACAAGACGGCCGTCATGCAAATGGCGGCACCGCTTTTTGACGTTACGGTGTCAGTTACCGCTCTCTAGGAAACCGCGCCATTTTGTTTACATAGACAACGTTCTAGTGACGTCATTCACCGCTGTATTACGGCCGCTATTTGACGGCACCGCTATCCTAGGAAACCAAATCTTTAATGGTCCCATTTTATTTGACAAACGACACACTCATTTTTTTAATTTCTTCTTTGAACGTGAACCTAACAGGTTCTTACTACAAAATGTATTTATTTACACTAGTCGTCGCCCAGTGGTCGATTTTGACCATCATTCAAATTATATCGATTGCATTATTAAGTATATAAAAATTAAAAATTAACCGAATATTCGACTGAATACGAACATGAAATAATTGCCGAATATTTTAATTATTTTTAATAATAAAAAAAGACATACTTTTATTTAACAGTAAGGTTAACTAATTACTAAAAAAGTGTGGTTTATTGTATTGGAAAGTTGTACCTAGTTTTTTGTAAATGAAAGAAACGCTAGGTACTTATTTACTACCAGTACCAATTATTTATTGACAAAATAAAAAAGAAGATTAACTTTAACAATCAATTTAAATAAAGTTTTAATCAATTAAACTTCTGCTTTTTTACATACTGTTACAAACTATAGTAGTACTATGTAAACTTAACTGGCAACACTGTTAAGAATTGGCCACACCATACCCCTTCTAATAACCGCGGGTAGTGTATTAAGGCGGGTGACAGCTAAGACTCGAGCATTCGTTCGCTGGCAGTCGATTCAATTTCTAATAGTGTAACCTCCTCTGTCCAATTGACCGTTGAAAAGTCTAAAATTGTGGAGTACTGAAACTGTTGTAACTTACTGTATACGAATTTGTGATAAACTTATTTGATACCGAAGTTGTTATATGGTGATAAAGAGATTAATATACGTATATTATCCTGAAACTGCCGTTTCACTGAGTTGATCTTACAATACGATAAATTAAACTAAATTAAATTTCTATGAAAATAACAATTTTCAGAAAACTGCTTTGAGTAACAACTTATTTCAGAAAATATAAAAAATATATATAATATAACAACTAAGTACTATCCTTAGAAAGTATTAAAATATGTATATAATATAATTAAGTTGTTTTTTTTTTTAAATTATTGTCTATACTTATACGCTAAATAAAATTTATGAAACCTATTTGCCGCGCAGAATTGAACCGAATGATTCGGCTGAATATTCGGTTCGGTACATTTTGGACCGAATATTCGTATTCAGTTGAACCTACATTCGGCGCATCCTATCCTACTTCCTACTTAATATTATAAATGCGAAAGTTTGTGAGGATGGATGGATGTTTGTTACTCTTTCACGCAAAAACTACTGAACAGATCTAAATGAAATTTGGTAAGTAGATAGTTGTCATTCTGGAATAACACACACTTTTTATCCCGAAATTCCCACGGGATCGGGATTTACGCGGGAAAACCTTCCCACGCGTACGAAGTCGCGGGCAGAAGCTAGTCTCTAATAAAAATCAAAGCGAGCTACCATCCGTAAATGCTAATGTTCGCAAAAAGTTACAACATTTTTGCTTCACGAATTTAATACACAGATTACGCTTCCGTGTATAAAATAGCGTTCATTTGGCATAATACCTTAAAATAGTATTGCTAATTGTAAGAAGAGAAACATTTTTTAACTTTTTTAATTCTGTATTGTGCTATCTGTTACCATAATCTTTGTGACATACAAATGAATAATAATAAAAAGAGCATTTTAGAGGAAAAATATAGCAATATCATGAGACAAGAATATGTAACATTATCACATTTCGGAAGGTCGAGAGATGACCCGGCTATCTGTTCATATCGAAGTGAGTGGGTCACAGATTAGTGCGATAGGTTTAAGATAGCTTATGGATGTCATACATATACCATGATGATGATGAGTGGTGAACCAGAGAGTTTGAACTCAGGCAAGCACAACAGCTCAGGCAGCTGCTCTTAAAAGATACTGGTTGCACTGTAGATCATCAGATAAATCATTTTTTCATTAGCTATTAATTGTGTAAAAAAGAAAGAGAATCAAATACGCAAGGACACGTCATGCACCAATATCACAGCTTTAAAAATCGTAACATACGTATGCTTTTCTATATTGCCATTTCAAAATTTGGACGCATCTATATAATTTATCTCTTTTTAGGGTTCCGTAGCCGAATGGAAAAAAAACGGAAGCATTATAGTTTCGTCATGTCTGTCTGTCCGTCTGTATGTCACAGCCATTTTATTCTGAAACTATTGGGACTATACATGTGAAACTTGATAAGTAGATGTATTCTGTGAACCGCTTTCCGATTTTAAGAAAAAAAAAATTAAAATAAAGGGGGGCTCCCCATACATGGAACTATAACTGAATTTTTTTTTTATGAAACCAATGCATTTGTGGTATCTATAGACACATCTTTAAAAATGACATTGAGGTTTCTAAAACCACTTTTTCATAAAGTTAATCGTTTATAAGATATACGCTTCCAAAGTGGTAAAATGTGTGCCCCCCCCCTCTAACTTCTATAATAATGGAGTGAAAAATCTAATAAAATATATTTCTGTTGATTTAATGTAAACTTTCAACCTAAATTGGTTTAAACGAGATCGGGTCAGCAGTTTTTGAGATACAGCATATTTTCTAAAACCGCAAATATAACTTTGTAATTCATTCAAACACTATGAAAAACGTAGTTATTTGGCATAGTTGTAAAAAATGTAAATTAACTAGCTTTAATTTAACGTGGTAAAATCATCAAATGAGTCCTCCCACCCCGGGCAGGGCCAGAGGGACTGTCAGACTTGAACTGACTACAACCCACGGTATTCCTTCAATAGCCCTTTACGTTCCGGGGTCACGGTGATGAGATAAATCCCGCGGCCCTGGCAGGCTTCGGCCCTCTACAGGGGGGGCCTCGTCATCTTGCTGACGCTCTTTGAGGCGCGCGTGGAACACAACGCGCCGTCGACCCGGGCATGGTCCATGGTCGGACAGTGAGTTGCCCTTTACTCGCTGTCCGCATGCCCGCGCCTACGGTGGCCGGAGATCGTCGGCCGACGTCCGACGCCGTGGGCGACTACCACTGCGGCTGGGCTGGAGGGAGGACGCTATCCTCTCCCTCACGCGGCCCGCCTCCTCCTTCGATAGCATGACTGCTTCGCAGAAGGAGGCGACCGCTTCCCACTCCCTCTCGCCCCGCAGCATGGCCTCGACCAATGCCGGGTGCGAGAGGTCTCCGCCTATCGCCGCCGTGAGGACACGTCGGTGCTCTGCCCAAGCGGGACAGTCTTGCACCGTATGCTCTACTGTGTCCTCAGGGCGACCCTCGCAGTGGTGACACCCAGGCGTTTCTTCCTTCCCCATCAGACATAGGTACCTCCCGAAACTTCCGTGTCCGGTGAGGACCTGCGTCATGCGGTAGGTCAGGACGCCATGACGCCGATCTAGCCACTCCTCAAAGAGGGGTCTTACCGCCGCAATTGCGGCGTGCGCGGCCGTCGGTTGCGACAATCGTCCCCTCCATACTGTCCTGAGATCGCGCCGGAGCTCTTCCCGCCGCGCCTCGACTTCTCGAGGCAGCGGGGATATGCCCCGGCGCTGCGCCTCCACGCGCCATTCATAGACGCGCTGGAGGGCAGTCGCCTCCAGATCCCAGAAGAAGAAGGGAAGAAGGGCAGAAGTCTGACTCGCACTTGGCTAATTTTTTTAGTTTTAACCAGTTAAACAAGTAAAATATTCCTCTACTCGATACCTATAATCCATATATCTTGCAGCTAAATTAATGTCCTGTATGATAAGTGTTAATTAAGTTACTTATAGTGAAGCAATAGGTCACCTCCCATGGGTGTCGCAAGGGTAGGTTACTAATGGTGACACTTATGGCAGTGAGATCAAGATTACTGGTCTGTAAGATTCCACAATATTGGACGATTATAGATAAAGTTAAACAAATCCTAATATTATAACATGACTGTAAAGTTTGTGCTTGTTTGTTACCTAATTACGCTCGCATTTGAATTAACGTTGTTTTTTTTAATGAAAATAGGTTCGCGTTTGACCACTATCTCACCTGATAGTAAGTGATCATGTGGTCGATGATGGAGCACGCTTACCTTAAAGTAACCTATTCACTCTTGACTTAAAGACTCCTAGGTCATAGCTATCGGGAAACGCAGACTCCGGCAGGGAAGTTGTCAAATTAAAAAGGTCGATTACCTGGATAAGGACATAGGATATATTTTATTGCCACAGCACCTTTACTTTGAAGAGCACGTAACTAATAATAGCGATTAGCGATACGTGTCGAATTTCTAGGTTAAGCAACGCTTGCCGCGGTCAGTTTTTGGATGGGTGAACATCTTAATGTATCGTGATTCCTTCGTGCCTCAGAAAGTACGATAAGCTGCCATTTGCTGGCCCGTCTGTCATGTGTACAGACGTCAGCACATCAAGCTACAACAATCTGTCAAATTTCTTTAATAGATTTTCAACTTCATTGTTAAAGAAATTAGGTTCAAGGTTGATTGGGAAAATTTGACAGTTTCGGGTAGCTTCATGTGCTGGCGTCTGTACATCTTTGACAGTCGTTACGAGACAAGGGGTTGCCAAGGGGTATTGTGTTACCCAGCAACTGGGTTGTGGAGGTCAGATAGGCAGTCGCTCCATGTAAAACACTAGTACAGTGCGTTTCAACTGCTATTAGGAAAACTTAGCGCCATATTGTGACGTCTTAGCTGTCAAATCGAACCATTTGTGTAGAGTGAACAAAACAAGGATTTATTAAATTATTTATTTACAAATATTTATCGAAACAAAACTAGTCCCCTTTCCATAGTTTGGTGGACAAAAGCGAGCATATAATAAAAATTAAATAAAATTTTAATAAGGTTGACATGACTTCTGGGCCTTTACGCCATGCGTTCTCTATACTTTCAGGCGTATTGGTGCCAACAATGAAAATGAGAAAGAAAAGTGTATTTAAAAAAAAACAATTATGATTTTAAATAATTAAATATTATATTTAAATTTGATGTGAGACTCGGTTAAACAAATTAAAATAAACTGTTATTATTTTTCGCCATTAAGTTTTCTTTGCAAACCGTACTTTTTGAGTGACATTTGACAGATAATGATCATTGAAATTCCTAATAACATTTGAAACGCATAGTAATCAGTTGCATCGAGTTAGACTAGAAACGGACCGCAACATTATGTAGTTGAGAAAAGGCTAAGCTTCACTTCAAGCGGGTGAAGCCGTGAAAGCGAGCAAAGCTTTCAATTGTCGTGATTGATTTCAGCATTTCTTAAGCATTACCTCTAAGTATCCTTGTTAGAGAAGAGATAGATACATAAATGCTCTTTATTGTACACCACAACACAAAACAAATACGGACTTAACAACTAAAAAAGGGTGATACAATGGGCGGGCTTATCGCTAAAAGCGATCATTTACAGACAACCTGTTTATGGTTTTGATACAGAAGGAGAAAATAATAACGCGGGTTGTCCACGGTGTGCTATTTACCTTTAAGAGTGTAGTTATGATTTAATTGATGTTAAGTTTAGTTCAATAGCAAATTCGGTGTCATAAACTGTAACTTAAAGGTGATTTGAAAGTTAAAACTCAACAGCAAAACACGGGTGTTCAAACACCCGTGTTTTGCTGTTGAGTTTTAATTTTCGTTATCTTCTATTATTTCTTTACTATATGAGATAGAGAGCATCGCAAAAGTATACTTGGTTGTTTCAAAAGTACGTTAATATTAACGCATTTTAGGTTTAGTTTAGGTAGGCTTAAGGTGCTAAAAATACTTCCTGAGGGCTTTACTCTGTATTAGTGCCGTGCTCAATTACGTTACTGTCCTCTCTTCGTTTCTACGAACAATTTCTTCAGGAATCGTATATTTTAGTATACAAAGTTAAGGCTTTGGCCTAAAATAGAACAAAGCTCTCTGAAGTAAAAAAAAAACTTTTTCTCAAACTTTATTTGCTCTTAGTTCCATTTTTAGGGTTCCGTAGCCGAATGGCAAAAAACGGAACCCTTATAGTTTCGTTATGTCTGTCTGTCTGTCCGTCCGTCCGTATGTCACAGCCTTTTTAATCCAAAACTATTAGGACTATACATGTGAAACTTGGTATGTAGATGTATTCTGTGAACCGTTTTACGATATTAAGAAAAAAATTAAAAAATATTTAAAATAAAGGGGGTCTCCCCATATATAGAACTGAAACTGAAAATATTTTTTTCATGAAACCTATACGTGTGTAGTATTAAAGACAGGTCTTTAAAAATTACATTAAGGTTTCTAAAAGTTAATCGTAAAGTTAATCGTTTAAAAAAATGTCCCCCCCTCTAACTTCTATAATAATAAAGTGAAAAATCTAAAAAAAATATATGCTGTAGATCTTAATGTAACCTTTCAATAAAAATTGGTTTGAACGAGATCGGGTCAGCAGTTTTTGAGATACAGCATATTTTCTAAAACCTCAAATATAACTTTGTAATTCATACAAAAACTATGAAAAACAAAGTTATTTGGCGTAGTCAATACGGAACCCTTCATGGGCGAGTCTGACTCGCACTTGGCCAATTTTTTTATCAACAATTTACAGCTTAATAGCAAGAATCACAAGGTAAACATTCACAAAAAATAATTTTCAAGTGTAAACTTAAATAGTGCTGAATCTATTTGAAAACCCAATTTCAGTTTATGTAGAATATGTTACCAACAAATAAATTCACGTAACTAATGAATAATGCTATAGGTATACAAAAAAATATAATTAACAATATAACAAAAACTTGACAACTATCTGATATTCCGCATTCAAAAGCATATAAAATGGGGCCTTTTTTTTTTTGTTTACGTGGTAAAATTATCAAATAAGTCCTCCCACCCCGGGCAGGGTGGGAGGGACTGTCAGACTTTTACTGACTAAAATCCACGGTGTTCCTTCAATAACCCTTTACGTACCGGGGCCACGGTAATGGGATGAGTCCCACGACCCCGGCAGGCTTCGGCCCTCTGCAGAGGGGGCCTCGTCATGTTGCTGACGCTCTTTGAGGCGCGCGTGGAACACGACGCGCCGTCGACCCGGGCATAGTCCGACGCCGTGGGCGTCTACCACTGCGGCTGGGCTGGAGGGAGGACGCCATCCTCTCCCTCACGCGACCCGCCTCCTAATACTACTACAAAACAAAATAAAAATAAATGTCGCTGTGTATTAGAAGAATTGTACTTTTTACTTAACTTTTGATACAAGCTTACACCAATTCAATTGCTCTCCACTATCCCATATTTCCATAATTCTGTAGCCGAGTTAATATCGGCCAAATTTTATCTTGGATATTTTGCGGTTTGAAGAAAAGCTTGCCTCCATTTAATAACTCTCAATGTCTGTCATTGAAGCGAGATATCAGTCAAGACTCGAGTTTAAGTAGGTTAGGCGGGTGCCAGACTGAATCAGAAATAGGGGTAGGTACGAAGTAAAACTGTTATTATGAATGGAGTCACAATTTTTTTGTTAAGTTTTACATACTTTTGCATCATTATTATTATTAGCAGTAACTGTGAATAGCTCGTGGTTAAATAAAAATAGCGGCACACGTCGATTTTATGTATTAAGTAATACTTACCGAGGTCGATCCGTGAACGGGAGACTATCTTAATATAATTTAAAGTATTAATAAGTTAAAAGTTTTTGGTGCACGGTAAAATTCTAATGAGTTTATGTTGGCACCAACTTAAATGTAAATAATTTATTTATTATTATTTATTATATACTTTATTGTACACCTTACAATAAACTTAAGGATACAAATAATAAAATTAGTGTACAATGGGTGGTCTTATCGCACAGGGCTATCTCTTACAGACAACCTTTGGATGGACAGAAGTTAAAGGAGATAGATTTAGGGCTGTCGGTGAACGACATTTAAATATATATAACTCAAAGGTGACTGACTGACTGACATAGTGATCTATCAACGCACAGCCCAAACCACTGGACGGATCGGGCTGAAATTTGGCATGCAGGTAGATGTTATGACGTAAGCATCTGCTAAGAGAAAGGATTTTGATCAATTCCCACGGGATCGGGATTTACACGGGAAAACTTGCCACGCGGACGAAGTCGCGAGCAACTGCTAGTCATTCATAATACTAATCAAACATAATAATATAAAATACTTACCATATATATAAATATAATATATTAATATATACTAATAAATTTCAAAATCATAATAGAGAAAGGAGGGGAAAAAATTATAGTGAGAGGTCTTGAATGCGAATGCTCTTTCACCATTTTTTTGAACGTAGGAAATGTTTGAGCACGCCTCACATCTATGGGCAATGCATTCCATAAACGGGCTGCTTGAATAGTGAAAGATTTATCGAAGAAAGAAGTGGAATGCTTACGGATACTTAACTCTAAATTTTCCGATGATCTCAAGGCCCTTGAAAGTGTGTCACAGAGAAACCGAAAGCGATCTTTAAGATAAAAAGGAGTGAAAGAATTAAATAGCACATTATAAAGCAGAGAAAGTAAATGAACATTCCGGCGAAACATAATAGGAAGCCATTTGAGCTTAGTAAAAGTAGTATAGTAGTTTGAATAATGTGTGTGAACTATGGAATAAATAAAAATTATAAAAAAATAAGATACAAAGCACGTTACGCGGTTAGTCCCGGCTATCATTTGTACATCATTAAGTACTTAGAAGTCAAAAACTCTGTCACATGTTTTGCCAAGGGGTCAGCCACTGGGTTGTGGATAAGCAGTCGCGTCGTATCAGACAGGCGGTCGCTTCATGTAAAACTAGTACTCGGCTCACGCGGAAAACTTTGATATCGCGGGTAAGGATGTGGTGTTTTATAGTATGAGGCGGCGTGGATGACGCTTTGAAACTGGGAATGCAAGCTCCCCGGAGAAGTTGCAGAATTGTGAAGAGCGGGCTCATTTATTTATTCATAGGAAACTCAACAGCTTCATTTTCTTTTTCATAGGTAACAAAAATAAAAATTGTTCGAAAGCGTTACCGCGGCTTCGTAACACGAAGGGCATACGTCAGAACACGGATGGGTTTTAGTCAGTAAAACTCTGACACACCCTCCCGCTTCACCCAAGTCGGGAGGCAGTCATTGGATGATGTCCTGTCCTTAAAAAAGCCCCCGGTAAGAAAGTAGCCTATAGATTGCCCTATAGCCGCTTTTATCTCCAAAGAAGCTGAAAGTCTTGTTAAAAACAGTTGAGCTGTTACGGACCTTAATCCAGAAAGACAGAGTAAAACAGACTTAAGAAAAAATTAAAATTACGTACACGAAAACAATTTAAAATCACAAACCGACAATTTTATTTATATATATAGAGGAATAAATTACATGAAGCAGGTGTTTAATTAGGTTTCAGCTACCCTAAGTGCTTACTTATGAAGTTAGCCCATCGAAGTAATTTTGTATACAACCTTAAGGAAAGCGAAAACAAAAAAAAAACATAATAGTCTCTTCCGTAATAAAAGATATTAAAGGCATATAACGTTGAGTAATTAATGTTGACAAATACTCATTATGTAATTACAAGCTGATTATTTAAATAGAAGACGACTGGCATTGCGCTTTGAAGCTTACCTTGAAAAAGATTAAGATTTAATAAGGCAAACACTGGAATTTGAGTTTGTGTCTCGTGAAATTTGGTATGTAGATAGTTGACATCCTGGAATATTGGCTTTTTATCAGGGAATTTCCTCGGAATCAGGATTTATACGGAAAACCCTCCCACGCGGTCGAAGTCACGGGCAGAAGCTAGTAATAAATACAGATAGTAAGTAAAGATAAATACAGATACAAAATGTATAGTTAGTGAGTAAGTAAAGCAGATAGTAGCTGAAGAGTGAAATTCCCTGCCGGAGTCTGTGTTTCCTGATAGCTATAACCTGGTGGTCTTTAAGACAAGAGAGAATAGCCCATTAACCAGGCGCCGTTACCAGGTTTTTAGCTAAGCGTTCTTCATCTTTGACCACATAAGCGCTTACCATCAGGTGAGATGATGGTCAAACGCAAGGGTGGACATTCTATCACAACGACGTTGGCAGCAATCTGCAAGGGCTTCAACTTAATGTTTGAAGCCCTTTTTAACCCGCAGTCATCCCCAGGCGTAGTTTGCCCATCCCTCGCCTGTAATATTTTTTAAAATGTATGATTCTGGGAATGGCTCTACGCGTCGCGCCGCTCCACTTGATTCCAACTAGTTTAAATTACCCCTTGTTGTGTTAAATGTAGGTCAAATTGTATGTCCATATATCTCTGAGAGAGAGTAGGTACCTTCTCAGTTTTGAGATTTTCTATTAGAACATTAAGCAGTTCAAATAGTGAAGGAAAAGACTCGCCCCCTCTATTTAATAAATTAGTCGTGTATTTCAAGCAACAGTCTCATCTCTGGGACGGATCTGCCAAATACCAGCTTGATGCACTTGAGTCTATAGAGAAACGGGCCAAAAGGCTCATCGGCAACGAGAAACTGGTCGAGACAAGGCTCCAGAGCCTAGAACATCGGCGACGTGTTGCAAGCCTGTCAGTTTTCTATCGGTTACATTTCGGGGAGTGTGCGATGGAATTGCACAGTCTTATTCCGCCAAGCCCGTTCCATCATGGGACTACAAAACAAACGTCGATGTGCCATCGTTTCATGGTGGACATCCCACCCATACGCACGAAACGTTTTGGGAATACTTTCATTGTGCGTACGGCTAAGGAGTGGAATTCCCTGCCGGAGTCTGTGTTTCCTGATAGTTATAACCTGGGAGTCTTTAAGTCAGGAATGAATAGGTTACTTCTAGGCAAGCGTGCTTCATCTTCGACCACATCATCGCTTAAGATCAGGTGAGATTATGGTCAAACGCAAGTCTATCAACTATAAAAAAGTGAGATAATTATAATCATTCACATCCTGACTTCACTCACTTCTAGGTATAGGTCTCCCTTTGCTTTTGCCAAGCTCTACATTCCTCCAACATTATTGCCATCGCGGTGATATCCTGGATGAGACTGGTCTCATCCAGGATATAACCGCGATGGCAATAATGTTGTCTGCAATTTCTAATCTCGCTTCCGGACGATAAACGCTCCTTTTTCCAGTCCTTGGACGTCATTCGGTCTCAGCTTTACCCCACCTGCCATCTTCACGCCTTGCATCCTGCTTAACTCCATTCTTCTTCTTCTTCTGTAGTTTGGTTTCCGCACTTAGTCTCTGCACGAGACCATTGTGCGTGAGCCATGTCGGCCGTCACTCCATCCAGCCAACCTCCCTCCAGAAGCAGATCAGGTCTTTCGGTCTATTCAGGATATCTGTAAGGGAATTTAATGACCCGAGGGTTCGTTTCCGTATTTCGGTGATTTCCGTGCACTCTAGGAGCACATGTCCTACCGTTTCCTCCGTCCCCATACATGCCCTGCACAGGGGACTGTCCGTTATACCTATTGTGTGATAGTGTTTGTTCAGTGAGCAGTGCCCGGTGATGGTCCCCGCCACCATTCGCAGGCTTCTTCTGTCCAGGTGTAGGAGGCGCCTGGTTAGTTTATTATCTAAGTTTGGCATCGCCTCTTTGGACTGCCTGCAGCCTGGTGCCGAGGACCACCATTTTCGGGCTTGGTCGTGTGTGTGTTCTTTAAGCCATGTGCGCAGCTGGGTGAAGGGGAGCGGCACGATGGGCTCGGGTCCGAAAACCATCGCGCCGGACCCCCTCCTGGCCAGTTCGTCCGCCGCATCATTGCCGAGTGATCCGCTGTGCCCCTTTATCCATTGCAGTGTCACAGTATTGCGGTTCTCAACCGCTGAGCGTTGCAGCGCATTGTGACATTCTAGTATGAGCTTGGACGTGATATAATTTTTCTCTAGGGATTGAAGTACTGAGGCACTGTCGGAAAGTATGCGGATGTGACTATCCGTGACTTTCCTGGCTTCTATGGCATGGATCGCCTGAATAATGCCCACACATTCCGCCTGGTAGACGGTGTTGAGCTTCCCCAGCGGTCTGGATATATTTATGTTGAGATCGTTGGAGAAAACTCCAACTCCAGTTCCAGTATTTGTCTTTGAGCCGTCAGTGTAAATCCTGAGCTCCTCAGGCCCTGAGTAGTCCTCGGGCTCCGGCATGAGCTGTATTTGGTAGTTTTTTTGGAAGTGGTGCGTCTTTGCAGTCTTATCATATGGTGCAGTCATCAGGGGTTGTCGTTTGACTGAATCCTCCATGATGCGTGTGTGTTTGATCCTGGAGTCTCGCAAGAGTGCCCCGGATATAGCAAGTCTGAAGGTTGCCAGGGCAGCCTCTTCTCGTACTATAAGGTGCAGTGGTGGTAGGCCCAGCATGGCCTGTAGAGCGGCAGTGGGTGCAGTTCTCATGCTGCTAGTGATCGCCACACATGCAAGTCGTTGCAGCTTCTCAAGATCCTTTTGTGCCGTGCTTAAGTCTGTTCTGGGCCACCAGACTAGGGAGCCGTACGTAATAATTGGTCTTATAACAGTCGTGTATAGCCAGTGGGTTGTTTTGGGGCTGATACCCCAGTTTCTGCCCAGCATACGTTTGCACTGCCACATGCAGATACTGGCTTTTTTGGTGATGTGCTCAGCGTGTTTTGCCCAATTCAGTTGTTTGTCCAGGAAGATGCCCAAGTATTTGGTTTCAGCCGAAAGGCTTAGAGTGGTGCCAAAGAATTTTGGCAGTGTCAACTCCGCCAGCTTCCTCTTTTTGGTGAAAAGTATGAGCTCAGTTTTTGTAGGATTCACTGAGAGTTGATACTCTCGGCACCAGTCCTCTACTATTTTTAGGGCTTGGCGCATGAGGTTGCATATGGTATTCTCATGGCTTCCATTTATTATTATGGTTATATCATCGGCGTAGCCAACAGTAAAGTATCCTTTATCGTTGAGTCTCCTGATGAGGTTGTCTGCGACCAGGTTCCATAACAGTGGTGAGAGGACGCCCCCTTGGGGACAGCCTTTCGCCACGATGGCCCTCGTTGTGCTGTTTATTGTGACTCTTACTGCTCTCTGCTTGAGCATGTTGGTGATCCAGTCACTCAGGGTTTGGTCTACACCGTGCCTGCTGAGTGCTGTACTCATACTCTGGAACGTGGTCTTGTCAAAAGCACCTTCGATATCTATGAAAACAGCCATCGAGGAGCATTTGTGGTGTATTGCGGATTCAATTTTAGATATTACGCTGTGTAGGGCAGATTCTGTTGATTTCCCCGTTGAGTAGGCGTGCTGTTGTCCGTGAAGCGGATTCTTATGGAGAGGTCCATCTCGGATGTGTCTGTCGCAGAGCCTCTCTAGGGTTTTCAGTAGGAAGGATGTGAGACTTATCGGTCTGTATGCTTTGGGTTGTGTGTAGTCAGTTTTGCCTGGTTTGGGTATGAAGATGACCTTCACCTCCCGCCACATTAGTGGGACGTATCTGAGTGCTATGCAGGCTTGGTAGATTTCCAGCAGCCAGGGTGTCAGGATGTGTTCACCCCATTGCAAAAGGGCCGGGAAAATGCCATCTAGTCCTGCAGATTTGTATGGCTGGAATGTTTTAATGGCCCATGTTATACGGTCCTCAGTGATTATGTCGCGGGCTCTAGACCAGTCTGTAGTACTTGGTGTCTGTCTAGATTCGTTTTCCCACGTGCTGTCCTCGGAAAGGTGGCAGTCCGGGAAGTGCGTCTCTAGAAGGACCTTACTGGTTTCTTGGTCTGTTTGTGTGTAGGAGTTGTCAGGTTTTTTAAGGGCGCCGAGAGTACGGTCCTGATCAGTTGATAGGATTTTCTTTACTCGTGCGGCTTCGCTGTTAGATTCTATGGATTCACAGAAATTCTGCCAAGCGGTATTCTTGGCCATTCTGATTTGTTTCTTGAACATGTATTGGGTTTCTTTGTATAGCTCCCAGTCTTCCGGGAGTCTGGTGTTCTTTGCTCTGTTGAATTGTTTTCGTAGCGTGTTTCTGAGCCTACCAAGTTCAGCATTCCACCATGGGTTTCCCTTACTCCTGGTGTTAGGTGTTCTTGGTTTGCAGCTCACGTGGTAAGCCTCCGTTATGTCGTTTGTTAATTTTGTCACGATTTCTTCAAGCTGTGTGGGATCAGTCAAGGGTGTCGAGTGTAACTGTCGTCTAGCCAACAAAGAAGCTAGGTGGTGTTTGTATTCTGTGACGTTTGTGCGGCGCGGATTGCGCCTCGGTGTGGGTTTTTTTATCATGGTTGCTAAGGTAAAGCGGATTCTCCTATGATCGGAACAGGAGGGTTCATCACATACGCGCCAATTAGAGATAAGTTTGGTCGCGTTTTCGGTAGCTAGGGTTAGGTCTATGATTGTTTGACCTCTGGCTGTAACCCAAGTGGGCTCTGAGCCTCGGTTCACAATGTTAAGGTTAGTCGAGAATAGGTATGTGGATAGCGTCTCACCTCTGGCGTTGGATACTTCACTTCCCCAAAGCGGGTGATGAGCATTTGAGTCGGTGCAGATGATCAGGTCCAGGTCCGCGTCCTCGCAGTGACGTACAAGATCAATCATCTCTATCGGTGGGCAGTTCTCATTGTCGCCTGGCATGTACACCGAGGCTAGTACTAAATCTGGAGCATTGCTGTCAATCCGGAGCCTGATCGTAGTCAGGTCTCTGGAACAGAATTGAGTTAGTGGGGTAATAGGTATGTCTTTGGGTGTGTATATACAGGTACGTGGTTTCTCTGCATTAAGTGTGTTTAGAGTGATATTACCTCCGGTGTTTCCAAGGCCACATACTTTGTTGTTTCTAATCCACGGCTCTTGTATAAGTGCAATTGTCCGTGGATTCATCTCCAGGGCTCTGCGAAGGCTAGCCGTGGCGGTCTGGCTATGCTGGAGATTGGCCTGGATGATCTGGGTGTTTGCTGTGGGTGGTGCTGACGTTGGAGCGGAGTTAGGAGGAGTCGGATCCATTGGATGCTTCATCTCCCTCCCCCGTTCCTCGCCAGGTGTCGCTGGGTGAGGATGCGAGCAGCTGCATTGTCCATCCCGGTGACGGGGGTGGCGCTGAGTCTGACTCAGCGTCGGTCATTGCAGCCTTCGCCATTTCCTCCTCCAGTATAGTCACATCGGTGTCTGTCTGAGTCTGTTCAGTGGTCTCAGTCTTGTCTGAGGGTAGCTTCTTGGGGTAGAAGCGGACGTATATGGACCCGAGCAGGTACGATACGCGCCGCTCCCGCCCCAAGACCTTTTCGGCTTCATCGGTCGGGATCCCCAGGGTCAGATACGTCCCATGGTTATCCCCACCGACAGAAGTCGCCCTGTACAGTGACCACCTACCAATGTCGTACCAAGTGTTCTGACGAATCAGAACACTCTGGAGCCGCGCTATGTCCCCATTATACCGGGGTACAAATAGCGCGGCTCGGACACGGGTAGGTATATCAGTCTGTCGCATGACTGTCAGTGTCTGGTCGGTGTTCGGGAGTCTTATTTGTGTCACATTCTGTGTCAACCAGGTCAAGGAGTGGTCGTCTTCACACCACATCTGCACAGTACCGTCCGCTACCCGAGGGTATCCGCGGAAGGCCGGGAGTGGTTGGGACGGGTCGCTGTCCATGACGAGCTCCTCAAGTCTGTTCTTAATGTTGTTTGCTTCCTCCGGAGTCAGGTCCCTGGAGGGGGGGGGGAAGCAGATTGCTACGGCGAGTCGCGCAGGTATATCCTTCGTGGCCCGCGCATAGGTCCTCTGCTCCCCTTGAGCAGGCTGGACTCTCACACGCTTCGGGTTTCCCTGAAGCGCGCTCGGCGAAGCCGTATCGTCCGGGCGATCTCGCTTTGCCGCCCCCGAGCCGCTTGGCCCGGGTTGTGGTTCAGCGACCCGGACGGTCGGCCTCACGTTTATGAGGGCTCCAGCCCGTTTCCCCCTGCCTTTCGCCTTCCTCCTTCGGGGCATGTCATTGTCAGTGTCAGTGTCGATGTCTTGGGTTCGGCTTTCAGTCCCGGCAGACTCCATCGCTTCCGAAGACCTTACGCGCTGGGTTTCCCCTTCGCGGATTCGGTTTAGGTCGCGTGTTTCCGCGTCCGGCTGCTTTACGCGCTGGGAGGTCCCTTCGCGGATTCGCAGCTGATCGCGTACTTGCTCTTCAGCGGCCGTCGGCGCAATGCGCTGGCTAGTGCCTTCGCAGACTGAGCGCCTCCGGTCACTGGGTCCACCGGAGCTGGCCGCCTTACCTTTGCTCGTGTCGTCGTCTGGGTTATTCTTAAAGCTGTTCCTAACGAGGCTCTGTTGCCAGGCACTCGTGGTCAGCACAGTCTGTGTCAGTCGTTTTGGCGCTTGAACAGCAGCCGGGGTGTTGTTTAAAGGCGCGTGGGTCGCAGCCGGTGTGGTAATTTTTGGCGCTGTGGTAGCAGCCGTGGTTTTGGGTTGCGCTGTAATAGCAGCAGGGTTTTGTGGCGCTGTGGTAGCAGCCGAAGAATTTTTTGCAGTTGCTGCAGGAGCAGCACCTATAGGCAGTGAATTGCCCCCTCCCAGAATACGATGGGGGCTGACCGACTTGTCGGTGTGGGACTCCCCGGCTTGGCCGGGACCCACCTGGGTAGTCTTTGTTCTCTGCTTCATTAGGTCATTTTTTATTTGGTTGGGCTTTTGGGAAAAGAGGTTGCCCCTCCTCTGGATGGTTGGAGAAAAGATGGGAAAATAAAGGAAAGGGAGAGAAATAAAGGAAATTAACTCCATTTCATTAATGCTTAATTTAAGAATACATTGCTCTCTTAGATCGTAGCAATCAGCATATAACTTTAGACACACAAATAAAATACATATATGGAGTTAAACAACTGAATTTTTGTATTGTCATGTAAGGATGCAAAAATATATAAATATAACGAATCTCTCGTAGTACTGATATTATAGTAATAATCATTTTTCAACCAACACCGGATCAAGTTAGTAAATATGTAACAGATAGGACCGACTATTTTTTTTTCCATTTTACTCCTGTTTCTGAGAATGCAAATATTGTGTGTGTACCGAGTGTACCACTTCAAGTACTTAAGTAGTATTAAGTAATAACCTTAAAGACTAAGTGAATTAACCGAACAAGAGAGAATGTAAGTACGTAGACGTTCGTAAGGTGTGAATAGTGTAGCAAGTTAATTATAATAACATTTTTGCAAGTTTATAGCACAGCTTCACCATTATTCAATACAATAACGTGTTCAGGATGTTTATGGGGGCATCATAACGGTTGTTCCACCTCATCAACTATGATAGTTCCCTCTCTTCTTTCATCAAAATTACTTACCTTACTGAGTAAGGTAAATTTGATGTTCTATTCAAAGGGTTGTAGAGCTCAGTTAGGCAGTTGTTCCATGTAACTTGGACTACTAATATTCAGGTGCATTCACTGAAACTGAAAGCCGACCCTAACATAATTATTTGGAAAAATGCCAAGGGTATAATGAAAAAGTTTGCACACAGTAGATAATACACAATTGCCTAGGAAAGCGAACCGGTCAATTTATTGAAACTTTTTACTGCATTAGGCCGGCTCAAAAACAAAGTTACCACTAAAGTGCTGTTTATAACTGTACAAGCGCGGCGTTGTATAATATTGTGGCCCTTTAGTTTTGTTTTTGTTTACCAATAACAGTCGGTAGGATCAACAAGGAGCGACAAACACAAAGATTTACCTCAATGCGGTGATCGAAATATCCGTTGGTTTATTAAGCTTATCGTACGATTTCCATGTAATAATACAGTAAATAAACAAGCATTCATGAACATGTTTACGTTCAGAACATTCGTGAATTTCATCACATTACAACTAAGTGAAGAGGCTTCTAAATTTTCTAGTTTTTTACAATAAGTTTGAAAATTAAATTGTACAGACGCCAGCACGTCAATCTACCCCAATCTGTCAAATTTTACCAATCGAACATTAACCTTCCACTATTGTAATAAGGTTGAAAATCTATTAATGAAATTTGACAGATTGAGGTAGGTTGATGCGCTGGCGTCTGTACATAGATATTTAGTAAGGTTGATAATGCATGGTTAGTTAAGTAACGACTGTTAAAATCCAATATGGCGGGCAGCCGAAGATGGAGGAATAATAAATTTTTTGTGCACTGCAATGATAGGGATACCAAATGCTGACAAAGAAAAGGAAAATAAAAAAAAATCTTGTTTTAAAAAATGTTATTTTCAATGTATGTGATAGTTTCATTATCAAATACTAATTAATCGCAGTTCGTTTCTTTGCCACATATATCAATCTCGGTAGATTTCGAGCACCACATTTTAAGATAAATGCAGCATTTATTTTTTATTGAATTCAAAGCGTGAGTTCACTGTACGTGCTATAAGGGTGCTTTCCCCAGAAATATTTTCCTCCTCCGTAAATCAATATCCATGATACAAATCTATTTACCTTACTGTGAGTCGTAGTAAGCAGGCTGGCGGTAGACGCATGTCTTGTTCGTCAAGATGTTCTGATAGGACTAACGAGACGACACCTGCCACGGGTGACCTTTGGGGTCGCTTCGACCCCGCACGAGTTACAGGACAATAACTGGGGCGATGTTCTAGACGATATCAACAACTGATAGGGAAACGTATGTAGTAGTATAGATAGAGACATTTTCCACAGATCTAGTTTTAAATTCCAAAGTTTTGGAAACGTTTATAATCAATCAATCAATCAATAAATCATTTATTCTTTCTCCACAAAGTTGCCTTAAAATATAATTAATGTAGGTACAATTTCATAAGCTGTATTATACTCTGTGTGAGAGACTGGTGCCTGAAATAGGTTTTTGGAAAAAAACCTGTGTTACAGGTCACCAAGCCCCTTCAGGTCTAGAATAATGATGAATACATGTCATTTGTTTTCGAATCTCGGACAATTAGACTTGCCCGTAAAGGGTTCCAAAGGTACCATTTTTACCATGTTACGTTAAACCCAATTCGCTTTTACAAGTTTTATTGTACTCTATAAATAAACCATTTCATCTGTTTCTTTTATATTTTTCAAAATTTACGGTCATTTATTTTGGGGTTAAAGAAATGATATTAATTAAATAGGAAATTTCATTTTTTAAATAACTTTAAAATTGCCCTTAGCTGCTTTATTTGATGAGTTATTTAATTCATTACTTTTGTTCTTTTTCCCCTTAAAATATTTACCTCAAATTTATTAAAATACTTGCTTCTTTATATTTCTTGTTCCCTGTATTGAGTGCATTTTTACGAACATCCTGATTTGGAAGAATTATTTGTAGGACAATTTTGTCTCGGTGCGGGAATCGAACCCGCAACAAGCTGGGCAGCAGCCAATCGCTCAACCACTGTGCCAATCATGTCGTCAATACAATAGCCTTCGCCACACTGCCGCTAACAGATTATATTACTTGTCTAGAGGCTCATTTCAACCCCGATTAGATGTCAGTCGTGAGACGGAGATAATGTGATACAGGTACAAGCTAATTATTTCGTTATCCCCTTAACTCTACACCATGCGGGTTAATTAATCAGTCATTAGTATACAGTTATTGATGACTCGATTATGTAGTATCGATTACTTACCTATCTGCAAAGGATTCTTTTTTAATTCTTTTAATTCTCGACGGCTAAAGTCCTCGAGGAATTTATTCGTCGTGAGTTCGGTATGTGATGCAGTTACTTTTTTGTGAACTTATATTTATATCGATTTCTAGTGAAGTTAAATTAATAATGGTTAGTGAAATAAAAATTTGATTTGTATTTCATTCCAAATTGTAATGGTGAGGGTATCACTGCCGTGTTACTGTTTAAAAATAAAAATGAGAAAGTGAAAGCTATGTGACAGCAAGAGATTTTGTTATTTTTTCTCGCATTGTGATGGCTGTGATTGTGGGCATTATAAAACATTAACATCATTAACACGTTCGCTGACAGTGAGCACTTACCCTGACACCACATTACGACAGTAGAATTTTCCATACTAAATGACAAATATAAGTGGCTCGTCCCTCGACGTACTGTCATAACGCACTATTTTAATTTAGCGCCTAACGACGTACTACTGTCAGCGAACGTGTTAACATCGTCAAGAAGTTAAAAATAAACCGTGAAAAACCTACGTGTGTAACGATACCTTCTACTTCTCCAATAAAAGAGGGTAAAATAGATGTACCATTAAATTTAATATATTAATAATATACAGTATTTTATAAAAAACCTGCCTACCTATCTACCTATCCTAGAAACCGGCCTACCTACCTATCTGACACACTCTCAGGAGAGAAGAGGAGGAGGTTTAGAGTATAGTACTTGCAAGACGGCTTGGCAGACCACTCCAGGATCGCCTTCTACTCCACGATGTCTTCGTCGTACAGCAGCTCGAGCAAGGCGGTCTGGCAGTAAGCTCCCAACAAGGCGTCTGGGCAGCAGGCTCTCAGCAAGGCGTCAGGGCAGCAGGCTCCCAGCAAGGCGTCAGGGCAGCAGGATCGCAGCAAGGCGTCAGGGCAGCAGGCTCTCAGCAAGGCGTCAGGGCAGTAGGCTCCCAGTAAGGCGTCAGGGCAGCAGGCTCCCAACAAGGCGTCAAGGCAGCAGGCTCCCAACAAGGAGTCAGGGCAGCGGGTACTGCACTTCCTCTTCCATCACTCTTCGTCAAAACTCGTCGAGAACTAAACTCTTCAAAAACTGGTCAAAGACTGAACCCCCGGAGATGGCCCCCAGCGCCTTTTATACCCAGCTCAGCGTTCCAAATCCATTCCATTCTCATTCTGTACCAGAATTCAAATTGTAGAGTCCAAAATAGTCCATCTTGCCAGTTATTTGATCAGCCAGTTATATTCGAGCATAATTTATTAAACCTCTTCGATAAAATCTGAGAGTGTGTTTTAGAAATTTATAATTATAATTTAAAATGCCGTTAATCAGTAGACAACCACAATATAATATACAATATTAAGCTAGTCCTATCGATAAAAGTGAATAACAATTATATAATAAAAGTATGAACAACCTTTTTAGTCTATTAGCCATTCAGTGACTACAAAGGAGAAGAAATTACAGTTTGTCAGCCTTGACGTAAAAAATGTCATGACAAGCTGTCATGATATGAAATGTCATGATGTAATGTCAATGTAATAACAAATACTATATTTCCCCATCGACCCCGAGAAAATTTTTGGTCTAGACCAAAAATTTTCTCGGGGTCGATGGGGAAATATAGTATCTGTTATTACAAATACCAAATAACTTACATTTTCTTTGTAATCATAATCCATAATTCATCCATCAAAACAAATATTTTCTTGTCATGACATTTTTTACGTCAAGGCTGACAAACTGTAATTTCTTCTTCTTTGTAGTCACTGAATGGCTAATAGACTAAAAAGGTTGTTCATACTTTTATTATATAATTGTTATTCACCTTTATCGATAGGACTAGCTTAATATTGTATATTATATTGTGGTTGTCTACTGATTAACGGCATTTTAAATTATAATTATAAATTTCTAAAACACACTCTCAGATTTTATCGAAGAGGTTTAATAAATTATGCTCGAATATAACTGGCTGATCAAATAACTGGCAAGATGGACTATTTTGGACTCTACAATTTGAATTCTGGTACAGAATGAGAATGGAATGGATTTTGAACGCTGAGCTGGGTATAAAAGGCGCTGGGGGCCATCTCCGGCAGTTCAGTCTTTGACCAGTTTCTGAAGAGTTTAGTTCTCGACGAGTTTCGACGAAGAGTGGTGGAAGAGGAAGTGCAGTACCCGCTGCCCTGACTCCTTGTTGAGAGCCTGCTGCCTTGACGCCTTGTTGGGAGCCTGCTGCCCTGACGCCTTGCTGGGAGCCTGCTGCCCTGACGCCTTGCTGAGAGCCTACTGCCCTGACGCCTTGCTGAGAGCCTGCTACCCTGACGCCTTGCTGGGAGCCTGCTGCCCTGACGCCTTGCTGAGAGCCTGCTGCCCAGACGCCTTGTTGGGAGCCTACTGCCAGACCGCCTTGCTCGAGCTGCTGTACGACGAAGACATCGTGGAGGAGAAGGCGATCCTGGAGTGGCCTGCCAAGCCGTCCCGCTAGTACTATACTCTAAACCTCCTCCTCTTCTCTCCTGAGAGTGTGTCAGATAGGTACGTAGGCCGGTTTCTAGGATAGGTAGATAGGTAGGCAGGTTTTTATAAAATACTGTTTATTAATACTACATTAAATTTAATGGTACATCTATTTTACCCTCTTTTATTGGAGAAGTAGAAGGTATCGTTACACGTGTCAAAAAAAAACGATTCGTCCTCGTAAAATGAGCCCTCATTGCGATAGTAAGTTTAGACATGCTTCATGATTTGATTTTTAATTAAAACACTACGATACAGACGTCCCATACTGTTGCAGATTAGTATTATTTACGACACTGTCTACATTTATCATTAAAGACTCTGAAACCGGGCGGTACATACGAAACAAATAACTTTAATAAGATGAAAATGGCAAACCTAAAATAAGGTTATGAGGACACGGTTGGCTCAGCGGCTGAGCGATACGTTACTAAGCTGCGAGTCTGGGGGTATTTAAGTCAAGAGTAATAGGTTACTTCCAGACCAGTGTACTTCATCTTCGATGACGTCATCAGTTATCATCAGGTGCAATGGTGGTCAAACTTAAGCCTATAATCAATAATAAAAAAAAGAATCGTGGGTCCGCCCCCGAAACCACATTTGTTTCGGGGGAGGACCCGCGATATATGGTTTACAAATATGTAGTTTATGTGGGTATAATTTGATTGAGTATTCACATCTTTTTTTGGCTATATATAGGCTTGCGTTTGCCACCAGCGTACCTAATGGTAAGCGGTGATATGGTTGAACATGAAGCACGCTTACCTAGATGTAACCTATTCACTCTTGACTTAAATACCCCAGGTTATAGCAATCAGGAAACGCAGACTTTATGACATCTTGAATTTATAACGGCAATCGTTTTGCCCCCTGTAACATGGTACTTTTTTTTCTGGGTGGGAAAATCATCGAATAACTTCTCCCGCTCTGAGTTAAGCGGGAGTGTCAGACTTGTACTGACTAAAAACCCACCCTGTTCCTTAACCTGCCCTTAAGTTCCGAGGCCACGGTACCTTGTTACAATATTTCCGCAACCCCGGCGGGCAATGGCCTTATGAGGCCCCATCACTGGTGCTGACAGCTCTTTGAGGCGCGCGTGGAACACGACGCGCCGCCGACCCGGACCTGGTTCTTACCGGACGGTGAGCTACTCTTGCTCGTCGTCCGCAATCCCGCGCCTACGGTGGCCGGAGATCGGCTCGTGATCCTCGACGCCCGGGGCGTGTCCCGCGGCGGCTGGGGCGTGAGGAAGAGAGTTGCCTCTCCCTTACTTACCATAATGAAGTTATCAGATAATTAAGTAGGCCACCTCCTACCTCCTGTTAGGTCTAAAAACTTGTGACTCAAGTTGACCTTAAAAACAAATTAAGAACCTTAATTGAGTGACTTTGATCGAGTGGCTGACGATCAATAGACTCCCTAAACTTTCTCAATATCTACAAACATAAATATTTGGGTGTTAAACCTTTTTTCAGATATTAGCTTTATGACCGCTACAATATAGGTTTTTGTGAATGTACCTTTGGGCTTTTGGGCACCAATCACCACAAAAAAAATGATTAAGTAACTAATGTATAAAAACTTCGCCCCTAACTTAACAATGGCTGTAGTGTAGGTATATATGTATACTTAGGTACAAGTTAGGTAGGTAATAGACTTACAATATTATGACAATATATCGTTATACCTCCTTACCTAATTTAAACCTAAAAAAAAAAACAGAATTGTTGTGTTCTTAATAAATCAGCAGCGTAATAAAACCTTTACAGTCTATGCTTAGTTTAAACAATTAATGACAGATTCTAAATTCAAATCAACTATAGATGATTTGAATGAAGAATTCGCTAGTAGGTATTTAAACTGTGCATACGGTTATTGTTTTTATGAATAGGTTTAGGTAAAACTTTTTACTTATATGTGTACCCATATGTGTAGATTTAGCTAGCTATGTTTGGATTTTTTCAATCTAGGCTTGGTGGCAGTCTAGGCTGTTGCTGACCGAATTTACATGTGGAACGCAATTAGAACATGTCCTGAATTGAAACAAACGACATTTTAAATCCTAAAAGTACATTTCCGACATATTAATAGCCTTCATAATACGTATGTATTTAGAAATATACATGTATGTTTATCAGTTGTCTAGTATCCATATCACAAGCTCTGCTTAGTTTGGGACTAGATGGCGTTGTGTGAATAAGTTGTGGAATATTATTATTATTTCTATTATAACGTTAACCGAGCTACTTCGAATAAATTGAATACACAAAAAAACCGGTCAAGTGCATGTCGGGTCACGCACAATGTAGGGTTCCGTAGTCGCCAAGTGCGAGTTGGATTAGCTGACCGAAAGTTCCGTACCATGCTCTAACAAAATACTGTTTTACACAAATAAGAACTAGATCTAAATATTTTTCAATAGAATTTGTCCGGAAGTGTTCCTTTTAACTTCGTTATATGTAGATGCTACTATCGTGACGTTTGAATTCCTACCTTCAAACACTTAATTAGTACGGCGGAGGCGGGACATTTGACTCTAACGAAAAATAGACCTTTCTAGCGTAATATTTTGCAAACGGATCACTGAATTGAAAATTGGTCTTCAGACACTATCAATAGTTTTGAAGAACCTATCCTGCGATACCCGATACTATGTAGTAGACGAGATAAAAAAGTCGTCCCCTCTGTACATGTAAGGTGAGTAACCCATTAAAAACATTTTTAATTATTTTTTTTTACCATTTCGGCGGCCTGATTAATATTGTAGGTGCCATGCTAAATTTCAGCGTTATAGTACCAATAAGTTTCTGAGCTAAGCCAGACGCACATGCTGAAAGTATGAGTTCCTTGTCGACTACGGAACCCTAAAAAGCAACTACTGAATAATGCTCAACAAATGCGGAAATTCGTTCGAAATGGAAACTCCTCCTTCACAATAGTAATTTGTATTAAATTATCTCCATAAAGAACACATCACAAGTCACAAGAACCTTATTATTGCTTATTAATTTTATTATTGCCTGATAATTTTAATAAATGGTACCCAAGCGACACGAATTTGAGCTACCGCACCGCATTTTTATGCTATTATAACTCTTATTTCAACAGATTTATGGTTGATAATCGTGTGAATATTTATTTTTATTTTGTTAAATGAAGTTGATAGTGTTGTAGGTACTCTTACTTAATCGTGTAATTATTACTGATGAGATCATCAGGTCAACTTGTTTATAACTTGATGTTTTGCACGAGGTATTGCGGTATTTCGTCGATGACATGATCGTTAATTGTCACTTAATTTATACTGGAACGAAGAAATATTTTAAATGATATTTTTATTTGAGTAGGTACAAGCACCAGCAGTTATTTTATTTCTTAAGTTTAAAGAGAAATATCTAAAAGGCTAGTTGATGCTTTTCGTGAATCTAGGGCTATTTGTAAAGGCTATTTGGCATTTTTTTTGGTTAAAGCTATTGCCATACAACGTGACAATGCTGCCAATTTCTTGAGT
Source organism: Tholera decimalis (assembly GCA_943138885.2). Taxonomy (NCBI): domain Eukaryota; kingdom Metazoa; phylum Arthropoda; class Insecta; order Lepidoptera; family Noctuidae; genus Tholera; species Tholera decimalis. The sequence goes on from OW964560.2 coordinate 32,784,886, forward strand.
AAATTACCAGCCGACAGCGTCGAGAATGATTTTTTTATGCTTCATTTTAATTTGTAGTTTAAGGATTTTAGTTTAAATAGTTAAGGCAGTATTTACAAGGTTAAATAGTTTACAAAATAAACAAATAAATTAAGCCGAATACAAAAAAGAGATATAATTTAACATTTTGCTTTTACTTTGGGCAGAGATTAAGAAATTGAAACGTTGTATGGCAATCCCGCCAGTCTTTTGGGCACATTACCAGTGGACAGCGATGCGCACGAATTTCTGGATGCCATATTTTAGTTTACTTTTAGATGTATATATGTACTTTAGGGTTTTTATTTAAGTTTTTGAAGTGTTAATAATGAACAATAAATTACATAGAGATTAAAAAAAAAAACAGATAAATAGAAAAACTTTTTTATTCTTGCTCTTTTACTGTTTCTTAAATTTTCTCAAGTCCTTTTTTGGAAATATGTTCGATATACTATACAAACAAACATTTTTACTATTTTGTTATATGTATGTATTGGTTTCATGCCGAATAGCATACTGTTTAGTCAATAAGGTTTCATTCACCGCCAGTTTTCTTGAACGAAAATGAATGAGAACTAATTATTTAACCCCGCATGGTATTTCAGTAGTTGTGAACCAGTAGTACAAGCACGTCTAACAAGTTGTAGCCTAGGTCACTGCTCTCAAAGCGCGAATAAAAACATCGCGTGGAAACTGTTGTCTTAGGACCGAAAAAAAAAAAAAAAAAAAAAAAAAATATACGCGTCGAATTGATAACCTCCTCTTTTGGTCGTCGGTTGAAAATCCGACGAAATGCGACATCTACCACATGAACTGTGACCGCTCGTGGATTACCACACATTTCCTCGAATAGAAAGGAGGCCCGTCTCCCAGCACTGGGAATGTTAAGTAATGTTTTGTTACAAATGATAAGATAATAATAATAATAATAAGCTCCGCTGTCAACATTTCGGCCCAACGACTGTCGGATCAGGTGCGGGTCATCCAGCGTAACCGTATGTTGGATGACGCCGTACTTGATAGACTACGCCTCGAATCACGGTGCAGCCGTGTCTCATCTGCTTCGCCACTGGCCGCGGTGCAACTACAACCCAGTATCTCACCGCGATCCGACCACGTCGGTGAAGATGATGATGACGAGGCTATAACCGTGAGTACCCAGTGCAGTGAACGATTGAGGAGTGCTTTGGAGTGTGCATTACGGGAGTATCGCTCCACACCGCCTGAGCTTAGACCTCGTCTGCCTCGTTTACCCATGCATAAGAAAAATAGGGCGCTAGTGTGTGCTCTAGATTCACTGCTGTCAAATTATTTTGACAATAGTGAAGACCTCACCGATACTCATTCGATCCTATACTGTGCAGCTGTAGCAGCTTGTCGGGTAGCTCATGTCAAGTTTCCAAAGACTGACAGAGTTATTCGACCAGCTGTACCAGCTTGGCAGGGCAGGATCGAACGTCGTATTGCTGAGGCTAGAGCACTCATTGGTAAACTTATCTGCTTCAGGCAGGGCAACACTCGTCCTAGAGTGATGCGCTTTGTGAGGCGGGCGTTTGCGGGGACTGATATCAGTCCTCGGGATTATCTGACCCGCGTCACAGAGCGTATCGACTTCCTGAAGCAGAAAGTCTATGCATGGGCAAATCGAATTCGTCGATATAAGCGGCGGGTGGAGCGATACACTCAGAATCGCACATTCCAAAGCAATGAAAGGTGGGTTTATAGGGCCTGGGAGCGACCTAACCAAGGTGTGACTGATACGTGCCTACCGAATGATGACGCCATGTGTTCGTTCTGGCGCAGCATCTGGTCGGTGCCTGTCAGCCACACCGAGGGTGACTGGATGAGTGTGATCAGGCGCACGTGCGATCTTATACCAGAAATGGGGGCAATTACGATCAGCCCCCAAGATGTAACCCGTGCAGTCCGTCCGTTATCCAACTGGAAATCTCCAGGGCCGGACGGGCTGCACAATTTCTGGATAAAATGGTTTCTAAGCTCGCACGCTCGCTTAGCCGCTCAGTTCCAGTCTGCCCTAGAGCTAGGATCGCTACCTCAATTCCTAACTACAGGAATAACCCACCTACTCCATAAATCAGGCAGTACTTCGGAACCTAAAAATTATAGACCGATCACGTGCTTACCGACGGTCTATAAAGTTCTTACATCCATTCTGAGAGCTAAAATTAATAATCACATAGATACAAATTCAATCATGTCTGCTTCTCAGAATGGATGTAGGAACGGGTCCCGCGGTACTAAGGAGCTTCTCCTAATCGATATTGCCATAAACCAACAGGTTCGTCGTTCCCGAAGGAATCTGTCGACATGTTGGATAGATTATAAGAAGGCCTATGACTCGGTTCCACATACATGGCTCATGAAGGTGTTGGAGTTGTACAAAATAAATCCAGTACTCCGCACTTTCCTTGAGTCATGTATGGGGCAATGGAAGACGGTCCTCTGCTATCCAGGATGTCGACAGATCCAGGAAAACAGGAACCGATTAGGATTGAGCGTGGAATTTTTCAGGGCGACAGTCTGAGCCCACTGTGGTTTTGTCTGGCTCTCAACCCTCTCAGTACACTGCTGGAGGGTTCGGGGCAAGGCTACCAGTTGAGAAGAGGTGGTCAGGTCATATCACACTTGCTTTACATGGACGATTTGAAACTTTTTGCCCCCAGCAACTTGCAACTCATGGAGCTACTGAAGGTAACGGAAACCTTTAGTAGCGCCATCAGGATGGAATTTGGGGTGGACAAATGTGCGGTCATGCATGCAAAGCGAGGAGTGATTATGGAATCCGTGGGAACTCAACTCTCGGATTCCATACACCTACGATCCCTTGGCTCAACTGAAACCTACAAGTATTTGGGTATGTCAGAGGCACTAGGCATCAATGTTGCTTATGTTAAACAGTCATTGAAGGAACGCTTCTTTGGCCGCCTGAATAAAGTACTGAATAGTCTTCTATCAGGCGGAAACAAGGTGCGTGCCTTCAATGGTTGGGTCATGCCAGTATTGATGTACTCTTTTGGCATACTCAAATGGACTCAGACTGAACTTGACGCCTTGGACAGGCGGGTCCGCACAACGCTGACTGCAAATCGAATGCATCACCCACGTTCATCGGTGATGAGGCTGTATATCTCGCGGAAGTGCGGGGGTCGTGGCTTTTTAAATGCAAAGACCCTGCACAACCGCGAGGTATGCAGCCTTAGGGAATATTTCCTAGAAGCCGACGTGGGTATGCATCGAGATGTGGTAGCGGTGGACAAAGCCCTCACTCCGCTCTCCTTAGGTACCGAGAATTGGCGCAAACCTGTAGTATTAGATACTAATGACCGCAGAGAAGTATGGCAGAGCAAGGAGCTTCACGGACGCTATTACCGGGCCCTTCATGGGTCTGACGTAGATACGTTAGCGTCCGTAGCCTGGCTACGTTTTGGTGACCTCTTCGGGGAAACCGAAGGTTTTGTCTGTGCAATTATGGATGAAGTTATGATGACAAATAACTATCGGAAATATATTGTGAAGGATGGTACGGTAGACATATGTCGGGCATGTCACAAACCGGGAGAATCCATTCGTCACATTATCTCCGGTTGTTCTCGTCTGGCTAACGGAGACTATTTGCATAGACACAACCTTGTAGCTAGGATTATTCACCAGCAACTTGCGCTTAAATACAATCTTGTGGACCCGACCCAGTTCTCGATAATGGCAATATTACACTATACTGGGATCGGTCTATCATTACTGACAGGACTATTGTTGCCAATAAGCCTGACATAGTGGTGATAGACCGATTAGAGCGTCGCACAATGATTGTTGATATAGCAGTCCCCCATGACGAGAATCTCGTGAAAGCTGAGATAGATAAAAAAAATAAGTATCTTGACCTGGCGCGCGAGATTGTCGACATGTGGGATGTGGAGACAGCAATCATTGTGCCGATAGTCGTCTCAGCCAATGGCATAATAGCCAAGAGCCTCGACCAACATCTAAGGAGGCTCTCGTTGGGCAGCTGGATCAAGGGCTTGATACAGAAAGCAGTACTCCTGGAAACGGCGCGTATTGTGAGGAGGTTCCTCTATCAAGAGCCCTGACCACTGGTAGCTTGAACCCTGTTCCCAAAACCGGTGGGCTACTGTTTTTTATATTTTTAAATGTTTTTTTGTTTTTATAGGAATATTTAAAAATGTAAATAATATATATAAAATGTAATAAATGAAATAATAATAATAATAATAATATTCCACAACTTTCACACAACGCCATCTAGTCCCAAACTAAGCAGAGCTTGTGCTATGAGTACTAGACAACTGATAAACATACATATATATTTCTAAATACATACATATTATAGATAAATTACACCCAGACAAAGAACAAATGATCATGCTCATCACACAAACATTTGTCCTAGGTGGGAATCGAACCCACAACCTTGAGCATAGCAGTCAGGGCCACTGACCAATAGACCAACAGGCCTGCCAGATATTTGTTAAAAACATGTGTCAGTTTCATAATCAGTTGGAACGATTACAATAACAAAAAAAGTATCAAGATGTTTTGTCTAGAAAGGCGTACAAATACAATAGCAAAAAAAAAATATTCAAATTATAAAACAATAAAGGTTACGTCAAAATAATAATATTTACTTAAATAATAATTAATAATTGATTACTGTCCATTTGAAACAATATGTAAAATAATAATAATAATGTCAATAAGCTTAAATATTTCAATAATGTCAATAAGTTCAGAAATCCATAATTATACAAAAATAAATCACATGTTAATTGAGTCCCTTTAAAGTTTGTCATTTAAATAGTCGGCAACATTGTAACACCACTTATTAGAAGTTTGCATGGCGCAATCATATAAATCTTCATGGGGACAAACATTTAGTTTTAGTGTTAATGGTTGTATGACCGTAGGTATTCGTCTTCTTTATCGTAAGGTTGGTCATCAATCTGATAAAGAATAAATAGGTACTAAATTGATAAGTTTGTAAGTAAAAGTCAAGAATCTGATTTCATTACAAGAAACACTTTAAATTCAAACTCGATATCATTACACCGAATCGGGGCGATATCGCAAAAACGTCGCCATCATTATATTTTTGATCTCAAATATCTCAAGTTGCCGAGATATTTTGAAGCCCTCTCGAGAATTCTTAATTTTTCTATCGTGTTTCTAATTTAGTAATTTAATTAGTGAAATTCCTGCTACCTCCACATTTTTCTTAATGTCACTTCCTTCGTAAAAGGTCATTCCTATTTTCCATTTGTAACAATTAAAGAACTATCAATTAAATTATTTAAAGAACTATCCAGGCGCCTAGTTGACACATCGCGTGACCCAAAGGCTGGCTTTTACCTTGGCCAGCGGTTAAGCATTGCCATACAGCGTGGCAATGCCGCCAGTCTTTTGGGCACATTACCAGTGGACAGCGATACGCACGAATTTCTGGACGCCATATTTTAGTTTATTTTTAGATGTAGATATATGTAGTTTAGGGTTTTTAAAATACTTTTTTTGTAACTACTGTAGAAACCATTTATAATGATATTCAAGGGAAGTGACAAACATGTCTTGCAAATCGGTCAACACGAAAATGAGTGGAACTGTAATGAAGCAGCTATAAATAATTCAGTCTATTACGTTACCATAGCAGGGACACAGGCCTCCTCTCTGTGAGAGGGAATAGGCCGTTATCCACCATGCGGGCCCAGTGCGAGTTGGTCAATCCAGAGCCTTGAACATCGACGACGAGTTGCAAGTCTATCGGTTTTCTATCGGTTACATTTCGGGGAGTGTGCGATGTAATAACACAATCTAATTCCGCCAAGCCCGTTCCATCATCGGACTACAAGACAAACGGCGATGCGCCATCGTTACATTTTTCACAAAACGTTTTGGGAATACTTTTATTGTGCGTACGGCTAAGAAGTGGAATTCCCTGCCGGAGTCTGTGTTTCCTGATTGCTATAACCTGGGGGTCTTTAAGTCAAGAGTGAATAGGTTACTTCTAGGCAAGCGTGCTCCATCTTCGACCACATCATCACTTACCATCAGGAGAGATGGTAGTCAAACGCGAGCTTATTATCAATAAAATAAAACATGTCGTATGTGCCTTGTACTGTAATGCTCTTAAAACAATAAAGATTGTATTTATTTATGAGACTTTAATATACATAATTATGTACTAAAATACTTAAAATATAAACTAGAATCAAGCATAAAAAAAATTGATTCTCTACGCTGTCGGCTGGCAACGTACCCAAGATACTGGCGGCATTGCCTCGTTGTATGGCACATAGTCAGCCCTTGGGTCATGGGAAGCGTCAACGAGCCTTTTCGATAACTCTCGGACACACAACAGCCAAAAGGCTGTGAGCACACGGGCCCCATGGTCCGAGAGTTTCGACACCAAAAGGCTCGAAATGTTTTTATTGTTTATTTATTTACACATATTCGATTTTATTCTGTTTTCCATCACCAATTTGAGAGCAGCGGTGATGATTTACTCGTAATGTATACAAAGTGATGTGCCTGACCGGGTTCAAACCCACGACTTGCAACTCACAAGTCAGAGCCGTAACCACTGTGCCACCACCGCTCACTGCTGCTATAACCTGCTTAATCTTTTAAAAATAGACTTTTTAAATTATAATAATCAACGAACGTATTTTTTTAAATTAATAATAAGAAAATAGGACCGTAAAACGTGGCAACTTGACCATATTTCATAACAAAAAACGAATTATTTTTTAACACGCTTTTATTAGGTCGACCTGTATGTAACTAACTATGTAATGAAATCTAAGGTAACTAGTTTAACCATCTTCCAAGGGTCGTAGCGTAATGAAAATTGGCAGCTGTATGTAGTTCTAATGACAATACAATAATATGGTACTGTCGAACTGATCTGATGATGGAGCCGGAAGATATGAACTGGAACTTCATGATGGAAAATCGTATCATAGTCGTTTTGGATTTTTTAGAAAAGTCTTGTAATTAATTTTGACCACGATTAGATTTCAAGGTCTGATGATGAAGCCGGAAGATGGGCACTGGTATTCCATGACGGAATATCGTATCATAGTCGTGTTTGCACTTGTGAGAAAGGCCACGTAATGGACTTTAAACACGATCAGGTTTCAAGGTTATAACAAACGTAAAGAAAATCTGTTATCGGTTTTCTTAACCTTTTTGAATTACCGCGTAATCCATAGATTTTCATATAGATGTCACTTTCAAATTCTCTGGGGGATCTACCGTTTAATTGTTCACTACTCGTGGGAATAATATGGCAAAAACTACAAAAAAAAGAAACAGCAACACAAAGAAAACGGAGACTACAAAAAAAAAGGAAAAGCGCGAACAATTTTTTTGATTTTACATGCATTTATAAAAGCGTGTTTTTCTAGTGATTTTTAAACTATTAATTTATTTAACCATAAGACGCATAGAAACTAAAACTATTTGTTTATAATTATAATACATTTGGCTCACTTTACCGTAATCGTCAATCTATAAAAACACTTATTTTAACCTGTAGAAAAGAATAAACAACATGGGTAAACATGCCAAATTTTTGTCAACTTTACCTACGCACCGTATTCATCATGTATTGCATATTAAAGAGTAGTTGAGGTAAAGATGGCCTAAATTACGATTACTACTTTTAAAAATGAAAAGAATATGTGGAAATCAATAACGATAACGGCAACACAGACAGTAGGTAAAGTTGCCATGGGGTTCATTGTAATCTACATACAAATAATTTGTAACGCTCAGGGTTGTCAAAAAACAAAGTGTTTTTATGAAATACAGTAATACCCCGCTTTACGCGAGGGATACGTTCCGGAAAAAATCGCGTTAACTGAAATTCGCGTATATCGAGGTTTATGATTAAACATAGTCAAAATTTAATACAAAACAAAATATGAATCATTTTAATCAATCACTTTAATTCTAAGAGCACTTTATGCAATACATACTATTAATTATGTTTTACGGAAAAATATATCTATTGTCTTTTGGGTAGCCTTTTTTTTTACGTTCTTGTAAAATACGTTCATAACACCCAACACTGTTTTTAATTGTTTGACACACGGTCAAGACACGGTCATCATTATTGTCTATACTCTGCAATATGTCCAAACCTGAATAAATTTTTGAAAGAGTATTTTGTATTCCCCCTGAAGATAAAACTTTCTCTTCTACTTGTTCTTCCACATCATAGATGGGATTATTCTGTAACTCAATCAGATCTTCATTGCTGAGAGAATCGTCGTGCGTTGCTACAAGTTCTACAAGATATTCTACCGCAACATCTTCTAGTTCAGACCCCTTAATCATTACAGCAATGTCTTCAAGCACTTGTTTCTGCATCTGGACAATTGTTCTAGGTGATTCCACTATATCTGGCCAAATATTACGCCACACCCCGTTCATACAACTCTTTTTAACTTCCTTCCAAGCCTCTTCTATATTGTGAATAGCTTTCATAATGTTGTATGACTTCCACCAGTCTCGCATAGACTGTCTTCCTTCCCTATCAGTTTCATGAATTAGTTGGCTAAAAGTGCGGCGATGGTAATAAGCTTTAAAGTTTGCTATTGCTCCCTGGTCCATAGGTTGTAATATTGACGTAGTGTTTGGTGGAAGGAACTTCACATACACTTTTAAGTATCTGGGCATATCAAGTGAGGTTAGATGTCCTGGGGCATTGTCTAAGAGTAATATAACTTTATGTTCAAGCCCATTTCTGTCACAGTAGGATTTGACTGAGTTTTCTGCGGTTTCGTTTTATGGGGGCCATTTTGGCTCTGAAATAAAAGGTATTAAATAAAACTAAAGCTCACATGCGCGCAAACCCAATATAACTTATCATCCAGGATATTCACTATTATGCTGTGAAATTTAGGTATTCGAAAATGGTTACATACACACAAACAAGATATAAACACTCATGCTTGATTTAGTGCCAACCCTAGCTGCCGGTAAAGTTGCCACAAAGCAGTCAGTGGTAACTTTACCTAACCTCAACTAACATTACCAAAGCAGTTTTTTTCAATAAATTAAAGAAAATGCAATTACTGACATTACAACAGTAATCCCAACCGTAATATACATACAATATCAAAATTTCACTTACCTGTGATAAATAGTTAGGGCTCTGTGAGCACAATTTAGCAACAATTTACTCCTAGCACGTTTTCACACAGTACACTGTGACAGTCATTACTGACATAACAGCAGTTCTGCCTCTACGCAAAATATGATAAATGTTGCCTTTTAATGTCTAAAAAATACTACTATTACAAAATAGATTTCTAGTAAGCAGATTTTTGAGATAAATGAGTTTATACCGAATACCTATAGTATGGTAATGTTACCGAGGGTTCGGTAAAGTTGCCACGTTTTACGGTACTTAACATATGATTCGTATAAAGACAATTTTTAGTTTAACAACTCATCATTATTTGCCGATGCATTTCCTAACGATTTTGAAGATGGTTTCAACATTTTCACAGCAAAAACTCTATAGACAATGAATTAAATTCTTCGTTTATACATATTTTAAGTAATCATCGTTAGATAGTTTTTATATACGCCCTGGCTTTTAGCGATATGACCGCCCGTCGTAACAATCTTTTTGGTTGTTTAATCCTTAATTAATTCTTTTATAGTATACAATAAAGTGATGCTTAATGGTATTAAATCCGCTTTTGTACATTTTGTGTTGTATAAAGTTTTAATAAAGAAAAAGAAAAAAATATATAATGTCTATTTATCTACCTTTTATCTGTGGCACTATTACTTCGTTGATAAGCGTAGTAGCGACAGTAAAATCTGAGGTTGACAAATGAAACCACATAGACGTACATACGCACATGACACGGGTAACTGATTACAATCAACCCGGTTAGGGACACATTTTCCGGTCTTTACCCTTAGATATCCTTATGAGATAATTCTTCTTTGAGTCTTTGATATGTGTACGATAGTTTTATGAGACACACAGCTTTAAAATTTGGAAAAGAGTTGGCTAAGCCTGGTTAAGATTTAGGTCCTTAAATTACCCAATAATTTGTATTGGGTCAATCTTATAGATTAAATGGTTGCCAAGGACGTCCCAAGGTAGAGAAACCATTTATTGGATCCCGAAACTCCTTTAGGCCGCGGAAAGTTCAGCCATTGTTTCGAACTTTTTTTTTTGGTCTTTGACATTCGTTATGGATTATATTCACAAACCGAAATTGGGACAAACGGGAGAATTACACTACCGTTGAGTTATTTAGGCTAATCTCTATCAGACAGAGGCAATGCGCGCTAGGTGTATTGATTCTCTTCATTAATATTAATACCTACCTGTAGTGTACCTAGTACTACCTGTTTTTATTTATGTCAGCATATCATCACCGTCGTCGTTAAAGTCACACATTACTCGGAATATTTATTCACACAGATACAATGTGAAATGTAAACAGATACGATGGCGGGTAAATTTTTCAAGAAATAATATAATCAAATAATATTATTAATAATATTAAATACGTTGATTTCGTCATTCCTCAAGCAGAGAAATTTTAATTGAATGTTAAATAAATAGGGAATATAGAAATCTACGAAATAAGGTAAGAACACTGTTGACTTATTAAGTTTCTTACACAATTCTACTATAGTTTAGTATATATTATTTTAAAGAATAATGTTTGAATGTTTGCATTATTGTGTTTCAACTATGTAAAAATCGCTAAGGAATTTAGCATACGTATCGATTACCACATAGGCTACTATTACCCCAGAAAAAGAAAAATTAGGACGCGAACAGTCACGAGTAACTTAGTTTTTCAATGATTTTATTATATTTAATGCCAATTTTCTATATTTCATTTACACAAAAGAAACTATTACAAAAATGTATAAAAAACCGATCAAGTGGGAGTAAAAACTTAACTAAGTTAAAAAGACTAAGAGGCTAAGTAAGAGCTAACAACATAATTTTTCTGTTCCTTTTTTCTGTAAGATATTGATTCTTGCAAAATTTATTTTGGCACATCATGAGACATTGACTGTTGTAATTGTGTAGAAATGTGTAATAGTGGGTGTTTAGTAAGGAAACAACTAGTTCTGATAATGAGGTTTATTCGCACCAAGCAGTAAACTTCACACCGTCAATGCCTGACTGAGGCAGGAGCACGTTAGCTTGTAGCGGACCTGTCGCTGCTCGACCGTAGGAAGAAGTGAACGAGATCAACGAGACATTCAATAAAAAGATGGCTGCGTGAACTTACGCTAGTGATGCCGTTTTATTAACATTTTAGTGTTGGGATTTCAACAAATTGAAGTAAAATAAATGAAATTAGTTAGAAAGTGGTTTGTTTGAAAATTTTAGTAGCTATGTGGGGAAGCTATTTCCTAATATTTTTTTACATTTATATAGCTATAAAATACGGATAAATACGTTTGAAAATTTCGGCTCACAGCAGATACGCGAAACCTCAGCCCAATACTATCACAGTGTAGCACGTTTATCATGAACTGATTCTATTTCTGGAAAATAAATCGCCCCAATAGGTTCAAAAGGTCGACAATGAGATTTACCTAAATCCGACCTTCGTCACTCAGCATCAAAATAATTATAATCGCTTCACGAAAGTTAACAGTGTCCATATTTAAGTCTTGGTGTCATCGCATTTCGTCCTGTTCCGCAGCTACATAACTACACACTATAATCTAACTTGGACGAGTCGTTTTTGCCGGGATCGACATAACATATTTATTTGCGCTCTTTTGCCTGTTCTATCTTTTTTTATTTTTTGTAATACATAGTATTTAGACTTAGATGATGATCGTAATTAAAAAGCTAATGTATAGCTTAGTTCGGTGAATTTTCATTAGGCAAAAAGAACTTACGAATAGTTCAAAGCTGCGTAGGGGGACCCTATACTACGCAGTATGCTACGGCGTAGCACATTCCTAAGGCCGCGTAAGCACATCAATTTCGTAATATTTTTTATTTATAAGCCGTCATATGATGTGTACTGAATACTTTATTATCCATCCATACTTCCATCCATACTATACTAATATTATAAATGCGAAAGTAACTCTGTGTGTCTGTTACCTTTTCACGCCTAAACCGCTGAACCGATTTAGATGAAATTTGGCATGGGAATAGTTTAGGACCCGGGAAAGGACATAAGATAGTTTTTATCCTGGAATTTCCACGGGATCGGGATTTACGCGGGAAAACCATCCCACGTGAAAGTCGCGGGCAGAAGCTAGTACTTTATATACTTACACTTAAAGTCGTGTCTCTAATATTAATAATTGTCAGTATATCCATACAATACTCGTAAGATGTTAATAAGTACGATTTACGTTTAGCATTTAGATTAGAAACCTTTGCGCAAATGTTATCGTGTGAGCTCATGAATAATAGTTACACAATGTTACAAGAGACATTAATTAATCTCTAATCTATTATGAGCGGCTCAATGGCGGTGTCTGATTCAGTTTACCCTGATATTTCTCATGTTACCGCCAAGTTTTGAAACTTTTCCGTCTCTAAGGATAAATTCAAAAAAATACTCATTATCGGTCCAGTCTTTGTGAAGTGGTAATACCGTATCTTTTTATAAGACCCAGCCCTGCCTCACAGGATGAAAGTTATATTTGGTGATATGTCTACTAGTTATAGAAGAATGTCTGTGTATAAAGTGTACACATTTCTTAATACGTAATTTTTAAGCCTTTAACTTTAAGTGATAATACATTCAAAATTGTTTGGAATTTTGAATCTGTGGTATCTGTAAAACTCTACATTTAATATTCAAGATAACTAACATATTTTTTATAAATAAGTAGGTATTTGGAGGAAGAGAAAGTGAAGAGTATGTGGAAGATGTTATCTTCGTAAAGTTTGCTATAACACCTCCGTAACCGAACTCAAGGACTGGCTTGTTCTTAGGGAAGAGACTCAGTACTACCATATAACCTCATGGGTACATTACCAGCAGACATAATTGAGGATTTTTTAGTTTCTTCTTAGTTTAGTTTATTTTATATAAGGTTGGGGAAAAAGTCTTTTCGCATTATAGTATGTATGGACTTGTAATAAAATCTCTTTGGCTATACTATTTGTATCTGGCTGGTTTTGGTATCATTGAAAGTTTAAATTTTAAAGAACATAATTCCAAATTAAAATTAGGAAAATGTGTGATTTTCATTTGTTTTTCGTACTGTCAAGGTGAGTGAATCTAATGAAGAAATTCGATACATTTTAAATTTTTACTACAAAAACGGTAAAAATGCAATAAAAGCCGCGAAAAAAAATTTTCGATGTTTATGGACCTAGTGCAGTGTCTGTAAGAGTAGCACAAATTTAGTTTAAGCGTTTTCAATTCGGAAATTTTGATGTCAAAGATGCACGTCGCTCTGGTCGCCCTATTACGGATAAAATGGATGCCATTTTTGAAAAAGTGGAGCATATATCAGTAGTTACGACGTAGCTGAAGAACTGGGAATTGACTACAAATCAGTTTTGGCGCATTTGAAAAAAACTGGGTACACAAAAAAGCTCGATATTTGGGTACCTCACGAGCTCACTGAAAGAAACCTAATGAACCGTGTACTCATTTGTGATTCTTTATTACGACGTAATGAAACCGAACCATTTTTGAAGAAGCTGATAACTGGTGATGAAAAGTGGATCATGTACGACAAGAACGTGCGAAAAAGGTCGTGGTCAAAGGCCGGTCAGGCTTCGTAGACTGTGGCGAAACCCGGGTTAACTCGCAACAAGGTGATGCTGTGTGTGTGGGGGCATTGGAAGGGCATTTTCATTATGAGCTGTTACCACCAGACAGGACCATCGATTCTGAACTCTACTGCGAACAACTGATGAGATTAAAGCAAGAAGTTGAGAGAAAGCAGCCGGAATTAATCAACAGAAAGGATGTGGTTTTTCATCATGATGACGCTAGACCTCACACATCTTTAGCCACTCAGCAAAAATTAAGAAAGTTTGGCTGGGAGGTGTTAATGGATCCGCCGTATAGTCTTGACCTTGCACCTTCAGATTTCCACCTGTTTCGGTCTCTTCAGAATTCTTTAGGCAGTGTCAGGTTATTAACATCACGAGAGAACTGCCAAAACCACTTGTCGCGGTATTTTGATCAGAAGTCCCAAAATTTCTATAGCAATGTGATCATGTCCCTACTTACAAGATGGCAAAAAGTTATCGAACAAAGTGGTACCTACATACTTTACTTAAATGTAAATAAACTATATTAAAAAATGTTTTGAATTTTCTTAAAAAATGCGATGAAACTTTTTCCCCAACCTATTAGTACCTATAACACAGAGTTTGGTAATAAAATAAGAATATGCTATTATCCAGTCCTTTTCCCTAGAATAGTCAACTCATCGTTAACTCTAACAAAATAAATAAATACAGCTTTTCAAACGTTTGGACACTTATTCTTCAAATCCGACGTGTACGGATTCTATTTTAGAATACGTCCAGGCAAATAATGTAAAAGGTAAATTGGGCGAATACATTAGAGTATAAACGGGAATAGATGGAAGTCAAAAAACGGTATAAAAATAAACTTCTATATATACTAAGATTACGTCATAAACAACGTTTTTGCACAGTGTAGGTAAACATAAACAGCCTACTATTTCATAAAATTCAATTTTTTTATTAAATCTCGTTGCATTATCCAAGGCATTTGAATCATTTCTCCGAGATTCGACGTGCTTCATAGACTCAGCGATCTTCTGGTGATCGCACTAGTCTTTAGGAGTTTCAGTGACTAGAAATGTGTGACGGGCTTGTCCTAAAAAAGCTTCATCCATAAAACATCAATTAAGCAAATCCTTTATTTAGGTACATTAAAACCTACGGAACATTTAGCTAATCAATTTGAGTAACAATTCAATTAAAATATTTATTATTAACTAGTACTCACGCGGGGCTTCGCTCCCGTGGATTATGTCACGGTAAAAACATAACTCTCCTTTTTTGCAGTCGCGTAAAAAGTAGCCACCTTTCTCAAGCTTCAAGCTACTTCCGTACCAAATTGCATCCAAATCCACCCAGTACTTTCGAAGATTAGCGCGTTCAAGCAAACAAACAAACTTTTTCGCTTTATAATATTAGTATAGATTAAAAATAAAATAACATAATCACTAATCAGCCAATACAAATCCCACATCTGGGACAGAGGCCTCCTCAGGATTTTCGGTTCCAAGACATGCCAGTTATCTTACGATGTATTCCTTGACCATTTTCAGATTAGGTAGTGGTGATCTTGCAAAAATCACAAATTAATGTAACTTTCTGGGTTTGAACTCTCGACCGCGAACTTACAAGTCGCAACGTGTTTTATTTTTGCTTAAATACTATAACAATAAATGTAGACCATATAACCTAAGACTAATTAAATTGTCTGTATCTTGAACTATGTTACAGAATTCAGTGCTTGTTGATATTTGATGTAATATCACGGTACAGCTATACTCGCATGTTTGTAGATAGTTTAAAAAAATTGTTTCAAGTGGTTCTTGAATACGCGATTTGAATGAATTGGGAGGGGGGAATACAAAGTTCCAACACCCCTTTTACATCCTTTAGGGATGATTTCCGGAACAAAAACTATCCTATGACTTTTCCAGGGTCTAAACCTATCTCTATACCTAATTTTATCTAAATCGGCTCAGCGGTCTAAGTGTATTATGTGTGTGGGGAGGGTAGGGACATTATTGATTCCCTATATGAAATTGCAACACCCTTTTTACATCCTTTAGGGATGATTTTCCGGAATAATAATGATCCTATGTCTTTCCCAAGGTCCTAAACTATTCCCATACGAAATTTAAAAATCAAATTTAATTAATTTAATTTAGCTTTTGCCAGCGGCTGCGTGCGCGTACAATTCGAAAACTATCCCACGGAAACATTATATAGGAATAAAAACTATCCTATGCCCTTCCCATGCCAAATTTCATCTAAATCGATTCAGCAGCTTAGGCGTGAAAAGGTAACAGACAGACAGACAGAGTTGCTTTCGCATTTATAATATTAGTATGGATTGTAATTCTATTGCGAAACAATATAAGTTTCTACTTACTTAGTATTTATTAACTAAGTATTACTTAGTTAGGAACGGATCTCTTGAGAGCTTTCAGGATAGCGCATAACTTGGAGTGTTTGTATCAAAACTATATTATACCCGATGACCGACCAATGAGTAAATAATCGTTCCTTAGGGTACACTAAACTCGCAATCTTTATGCGTTTATACAAAACGGCTGAATAGGAAAGACATCTTATAAGGCCCTGCGAGGCCATTGTAAAGCCTAATGAGTAGATGACTCGCTGGAGTCACGCTTGCCCTGACATTTTACCTCAAACTCATCTGCTCATAGTACAATTACTGATTGCAGATTGAAGCCAAAAACACCAAACAAAAAAAATACGTGGCTTTCGTGGCGTGGTCTGGTCGGCTGCTTAACCGGACTTGTCTGTGGCTGCCTTAATGCATAATAATTAAAGCCTCCAGTAAGTTTTTTTAATAAGTCCTAGACTTTAAGAAAAAAGCTTACTAATTATGCGGATATACTCTAAAAGGAAACCCCTATGAAGTACGGACTTCGGCTTAGGGCACCGCAGGGGGAAGTTTCAAAGAAAAGGTGGGATAAGCTCGATAGCAGTCTATGATTCAAATTAAATAAATATGGAGGTCTATTCAACAAGATGATGGGCCGCTATAAAATAATTATATATTTATTTTAATTAAACGGGCGAAACCAATTAGGCTGGGTTAAATATAAGAATAATTATATACATTAATTTCATTTTATGTTTTTACAAAAATTCAAACAGATTTTTATGAACATCAGCTTCCATTCATTCGCAAATATATCCAGGTCTGTGTTTAAATCCAGTTAATACCAACATGATTCAGGCGCAGGGCAAATAAGAGCTATACTTGGTATTTTAAAAGGAATACGTATACGGAAAACACAAAATACAACTTTTTAAACAATTGGTGGCATATCTACCATCTGTAATTGAACTACAATACAAGACATAATTATACTGTATAAAAGGACTCGAAAAGTGAATGTATGTTTTATATTTTAGGCTTTGCGATTTGTAAACGGGTATTTTTTTCTGTAACTTTCCTTTACTGAATACGCCGTATCAGGCGGATCTGTAGCTATATGGGTAAAAGAACTTTCATAATCAGATCAATACTAACAGTGTTTTCCTTTTATAATTGTATAAACAAGTTTACCTTTAAATAACACTGTCATTATTACTCTTATACAATTATGTTCGGTAATTTTGAAAATCTTGTGTTTTTCTTCACATAATAAACTGCATATCGTCTTCTTTATAATAGTTTGTTACTAATAAAAAGCGCAGGTTAATATTATGAGGAAAAATAAACGAGTACCGATTTCTACAGATTCAGTCAAAACATTTTTGTTATCTATGAAAATAAAAACGTAGTCTTCAAAGATCGTTTGGTTTACTTTGAGAATGTCTGTCAACT
This sequence comes from Tholera decimalis, assembly GCA_943138885.2. Classification (NCBI taxonomy): domain Eukaryota; kingdom Metazoa; phylum Arthropoda; class Insecta; order Lepidoptera; family Noctuidae; genus Tholera; species Tholera decimalis. The sequence continues at coordinate 32,802,495 of OW964560.2, forward strand.
AGCTAAATATTTTAATTAAGGTCCGCTAAAATCAATCATGGAGTTCCGTCTTATTGAAAATTGAACCGTCATTCAATTCCAGAAAGATAGACTCAAATAAATCAATAGATTCACCTTTTTTAGTCTATGGGTAATTTGTTTAGGTTATGTGGATGATATGGATCAATTTCGCTGTTCCACCTGTCCTCTTTTATTCCGTTTAAATTATTTCTATACGATCCAGAATATGTGTCTAGTATTTAAATACAAACGTTTTTGAGTATGGATAATTAGATATTTGTTACTGTTTCACGCAAAAACTACTGAACGGATCTGAATGAAATTTAGTATGTAGATAGGCGACATCTTAGAATAACACATTGACTACGTTTCATCACTTAATTCCCACGGAATCGGGATTTACGTCAAAAAACCCTCCACGCAAACAAAGTCTTGGGCAGAAGCGAGTTTTATATAATATCTTACCCCTGCCACACTATGCTCTTCTCGCTGCTCATCGCGCTGCCGCGATATTGCCGTCTCTGCTCACACAGTGCTCGACTCGCGCAATAAAACGTTACGCTCGGCACTAGGTTAACGCAAATATCGTCAGTCCTTTGACTCGCGTCCAAAAACCTGACAAATCAGGGAACAGAGGGCATGACGAGACCATGAAGTTAGTGAGACATGACGAGTAATGTGTCTGTACTACGTGTCTTATTCCTTTCCTCGCTACTTTCCTTGCCACTTGATAAGTATGTGGTAGGACCATAAGAAATGGCAGTTTTTATCAAAGACAATAAGCCATTATAAAAACTTGTTACATGTTTAGAATAAAATAGAATATTTATTTGATTCAACTAAATTATATTACATATAGTATACGAGATATAGACACTATGAAATATAATTTAGTATATACACTCGAGAGCAATGAATCCGGGTCACTTAAAGAATCCTAAAAATCTCGGAAACTAAAAATGCTAGGTTAATGCAATAAATTGTATTTAATAGACAATGTAATACTCCTTAAATGAAGGTATTAAGACTTCTTAGTTATTGTAAAGTTATATCATAAAAAAATCAAATTTGAAAAAGGGCCACTTTCGAAGATGGAACTACGAAATTACAGCATTTGGTTTTGCTTTTGTTTGTAATCTGTCATTTATGTGGGTACATAAACCATGTTGATAGTGCTCTATATTCATTATTCAAGCTGAAATTATGTCGCTTACGTCTGAAGAATGCACCAGAATACTTACAATGCTGGAAACCGGCCGGAGTCAGCGCGATACAGCCAGGACTGTCGGTGTATCGCTGTCAACAGTACAAAGAGTTCTCCGACGATACGAAGAAACTGGTTCTAACCTACGCAGACCAGGAACGGGCAGAACCAGGTGTACCACAGCACGAGAAGACCGATACTTGGTGAACACCATGCTTCGAAATCGCTTTCTCACAGGAACTGAACTCACCAATCAGTTTCGACGCCTCGGAGGAAGTAACCCAAGTGCATGGACAGTAAGACGTCGGCTTGCTGAATCTAACTTAAAACCCCTTAGACCTGCAAACGGCCCTAAACTGGATCGTGGGCATCGTATTTCAAGACTAAGATATGCCCAGAGCCACGTAAATTGGAGTATTGAAGATTGGTCAAAAGTTATGTTCTCCGACGAATCAAAATTTATGCTCTACAAGCACGATGGAAGACACAGAGTGTATCGAAGACCAGGGGAAAGATTCAAGCAAGCATGCATCAAAGAAAAAGTAGCCTACGGTGGTGGGTCTGTACTTGCGTGGGCCGGAATTTCTTCTGAAAGTCGCACAGAGCTGGTGATCATAGAAAACGGCTCTTTAACTAGCGTAAGATATGTGGAAGAAATCCTCAATGATCACGTTGATCCATTTATGGTCAATTTAGGTGAGGATGCTATATTTATGCATGACAATGCCCGACCTCATACAGGTAGGATTGTGAATGACTACCTTCAAGAGATGAACATTACTCGTATGGAGTGGCCAGCGCGCAGCCCGGATATCAACCCGATCGAGCATGCTTGGGACGAGCTAGGCAGATGCGTAAAACAACGAAACCCTCCCCCAATCACGCTTCGTGAGCTCAAAATTGCTCTCACAGAGGAATGGGAGAATATTCCCCAAAATCGTATAAGGAACTTGGTGTACAGCATGCCAAACCGCGTAAACGCAGTAATGGAAGCACGAGGAGGCAATACGAAGTATTAAAATTCAAGAAAATTGTAATAAAGTTCAAAAATTTCATGTTTCCTATTTTTGTTTTAAGGAGAGATCAGCAGTTTTTTTCTTTATGTAATTTTGTGTTAATAAAATGTATGGTGACTCATATTTTTTTACTTTCATGTAAGGAGTATTACATTGTCTATTAAATACAATTTATTGCATTAACCTAGCATTTTTAGTTTCCGAAATTTTTTGGATTCTTTAAGTGACCCGGATTCATTGCTCTCGAGTGTATTATGAGATAGTATAGTTTAGTGTATGAGACAACATTTTTGTACGTACATAAACTATATGTAAACTAAACTAGTTGAACACTGGTACCCAAAGTAAGGTTTAAGTTGTGTTTACACAAGACACAAGACTGCTGTAACTACTCAAGAAAAGTGTCTTTAATATGGGCCCTTTTATCTACAACAAAATACCGGATATTATGAAGATTGCTCTTATTAACTTAAAAAAGCTTTTTTTTTTATAGATCAAAAAGTGTTTATATTATCAATGATTGAAGTCTTGTTTACAAAAAGTTTGTTGCAACAAGACCTTTTTAGTTTCAATTTAATTGATTATATTAATTTGTTTTTTATTTGTTTTTAGTGATAATTTAGGTAACAATTTAATAACTATACAATTAATCATATTTTATAATGTTTGTATACCTTATTTAAGGCAGATTGGACAATAATATATTTTTGACTTTTATTAACAACTTCTTTTTATACTTTCTGTGCAAATAAATAAATGATTATTGTTAACGTGGTCATAATAATTATCTGATTGAAAATGTGTTTATAAATGTTAGTTAAGTAATCTGCACAATATCATATGAAGATCAAAAATTACGGAGCAATAGACGACTTTAAAGATAAATTATAATATAATAAGTTATTAGAGTAATTTCTACTTAAATAATCACTAAATAATTATTATTTCAATATTTGGTTCTTCTATTAGTGGGTAAGTATGCCGTCTGATTTTTTAACGAAAAGACAAGCTTTCTGGAATTGATTGTCTCACCAATTCTAGCAAACTCCTGCCTTATCATTATGTAGGCGTGACTTTCCACCATTTCGCCTTGAGATCTTCAATCAGACGGTTCTATATCGGCATATAATTATGATATAGCGGATCATTAATTGATATTTTCACATAATTATATTGATTAACACTTTGTGGGCCTTATTGGAGCGTCAGTGTCTAATTCGATGGGTCCTATGTATATGGGCCAAACTAACAATTTGGCCATTTTGACTTTTTTATGGTAAACGCATCTTATCGATATAAAGAATAATGTGAGCTATTAAAAAAAAAGATTTCTGCATAGAAACAAAATTTTTTTACAGTATAACGGCGTATGTGACATGAATTTAAACGTACAAGGTCCTAATAGTAGTTAGAGACTTATACGCGGGGAGTTGCCGCGCGTTTATTTATTGTTTGGACCAATCAGCTGATTTGACAATACATTGAACGGAGCAACGGCCGCACTGTGATGAATACAAATTGTAATTGTTGTGTTTTTGGGTTACAATTTAGTTTAATAAGTAAAAGATGACATCTAATTATCGAGCTAAGTTGTCTAGAAGCCGGAATTTAGTGAAAGAAAAAATATTATCCCACCTGCATATCGATGGGTCCTATGTATATGGGCCAAACTAACAATTTGGCCATTTTGACTTTTTTATGGTAAACGCATCTTATCGATATAAAGAATTATGTGAGCTATTAAAAAAAAAGATTTCTGCATAGAAACAAGATTTTTTATTACAGTATAACGGCGTATGTGACATGAATTTAAACGTACAAGGTCCTAATAGTAGTTAGAGACATATACGCGGGGAGTTGCCGCGCGTTTATTTATTGTTTGGACCAATCAGCTGATTTGACAATACATTGAACGGAGCAACGGCCGCACTGTGATGAATACAAATTGTAATTGTTGTGTTTTTGGGTTACAATTTAGTTTAATAAGTAAAAGATGACATCTAATTATCGCGCTAAGTTGTCTAGAAGCCGGAATTTAGTGAAAGAAAAAAATATTATCCCACCTGCATATAACAGTTATTATGAAAATTTAGTAGCATCTAATGACATTGCGTCAATTAATGAAAGCGATAATGAAGAAAATTAATGAAGACTTTTTAAGAATTAGCACGGGGAAGCACTTGCTGTTTCCCTTGGCATCTCCAAGGCTTTTGACAGGGTCTGGCATGATAGCCTTATTGCTAAGCTTCCTTCTTTCGGTTTACCCACTCAACTTTGCGTTTTGATTGAAGACTTCCCGAGAGATCGGTCCATTTGAGTGGTCATTGATGACTGCTAAATTGCCAATTGCCAATTGGCTATTAATGTCGGGGTCCCTCGTGGGTCGGTTCTCTCAGCACAGTTGCTGAGAGATATGTGTCCAGCGTGCGTGCTGGTGGGTCAGATCCAGTCTCTCCATGAGGACATGGTTAGGCGCTTGAACTTGTCCTTGAAGGCTGTCTCCGAATGGGGTGATGCCAACTTGGTCCAGTTTAATACAGCTAATACCCAGGCTTGTATCTTCTCCTCAAAAAGGAGCCAATTCGAACCGGCTCCCACTTTCTGTTATGTAATCGTGCCGATAACCGATCATGTTGAGCTTCTTGGGGTTACACTAACTTCCACCCTCAATTTTGGTCCATTTATCGAGGCTAAGGCTCAACTAGCATCAAAAAAGTTGGGAATCTTAGCAAAGGTGAGATGGTACTTCACACCGGAACAGTTGCTCAATGTGTATCAAGCCCAGGTTCGGTCGTGTATGGAGCTACTACTGCTCTCATATTTGGGATAGATTTGCCAAATACTATTTGGACGCACTTGAGTCTATTGAGAAACGGGCCAAGAGACTCATTGGCAACGATGCACTGGTCAAGTCAAAGCTCCAGAGCCTTGAACATCGACGACGAGTTGCAAGTCTATCGCTTACATTTCGGGGAGGGTGTGATGGAATTACACAATCGAATTCCGCCAAGCCCGTTCCATCATCGGACTATAAGACAAACGGTGATGCGCCATCGTTACATGGTCGACATTCCACCCATACGCACTATACGTTTTGGGAATGCCTTCGTTGTGCATACAGTTAAGGAGTGGAATTCCCTGCCGGAATCTGTGTTTCCCGATAGCTATAACTTAGGGATCTTTAAGTCAAGAGTGAATAAGTTACTTTTAGGTAAGCGTGCTCTATCTTCGACCACATCATCACTTACCATCAGGTGAGATGGTGGTCAAACGCGAACCAAATAACAAAAAAAAACAAATACTAATGTTGATTTTGTTGATTTTATTACTTAATTATACTACACAGATTTTTTTTTGTTTATTTACACAAGATAGGTTTTTAATTTTGTTATTTTTTTATAATTTTATTGAGAAAATAATAATGTGGAGTAGGTACATTATTTTGTTAATCAAACTAAGATCTTCAGTAAAAGTTTCGTTCTTACTTATTATTTTTTTGTTTTTTTCATAAGTGTAGTTTTAAGGCTACTTTAATTTTTATTTCAATAAATGAATAAAACTATTGCGTGTTTTTTAATTATTGAAATGATCTAAATGAAAACTGAGTTAGTAGGTAAGCCGATTGTAAAACGTGTAAGTGTCAATGTGACATAAATGACTAAATATCTAAATAGCTTATATTCTAATTAATAAAATATATAACGTATGCTAATTAACGTAATACGTGTATAATGGCCAATATGACACATTGGCTCTTTTAAAGTGTTTTTAGAGGAAAATAATTTTAACAAAAACTAACGTAGAAGGGCCAATGTGACGTAAAAAAAAACCGATATATGTATATATAAAATACTATAGTACAAATGAGGAGGATAGTTGTCTTAGCAAACAAGCAAAGATTCGTAAACATCGGTTTTATCAATCTGAAGTTATAGTAAATAGAAACTTTGGAAGCCTCTCCTGTAAAGTTGTAATTTTGCACTTTGGCCCATATACATAGGACCCATCGAATTTTAGCATATTTAAAATCTAATTTTTATACCAATCACGTGTCGTCGTGAAACTATTATAATTAGGCCTCTAAAACTAACATTTCAATATCTGAAAGAGTTCAGTTTACTTGTAAAATAATTCTGAATTATTTCAGATATAATGTTTTATGACATTAAGACTCATGTAGTTACAGTTCAAATGCCAGATTTTCCTAGCTGTCAGTAGCATACAAAAAAACAGCAAATGTTTCATTGATGAATTTGCTTTCATAAATTCATTTGTATGGACACCCGAAAAGCATGGCCTGGTAAGCTTTTGAAGGTGCACCAATGAAGAGAATTATCAATAGATACATGATACAGAATCACTGATTATTCGTACCTATTTCCAATTTATGTTTTCGTAATTGGTGCCTGTTTTCTGAATTGAGACAGTCTTTATACAAAACTAATAATATCATTAAAACACCTAAAACGGTGTAAGTTACATGTCTTCGTAATTGGTGCCTCGAATAATATATACACTTATAGAATATAGCTGCTTAATAAGTTCCTAATGATTGAGGAAAAACGTAAAAAACTCCACAATCAAATATAATGAACAACTTAAGTTGATATTCGTAACAAATCCATTTGTTAAGTTTTGTACCCCATTTTACCAAATTACGCGGATGGAGAATGATGAAATTTGGCACCAGTATTATGGAGAAAGAGAACAGAAAACGAATATTTTATAAATAACGTTCATTTTTAAATTTTAAATGAATAATGGTCGAATTCACCAATAGGGCGACCACTTATTAACATGTTATTTGGATGCCTATGAGAATTTTATAGAACACTGGTTGTTTTATAAAATTTAAATTTTAAGTCAATTAAATACAGGCTTACAAACATTATTTTATCCGGTATTCGTTGGAAATGGCGTATTAGGTACTGTCTATAACATACAATAAATATATCACGGTTTCAAAGAAATGAGCACGATATATATGTACTTGTTGCAATGTAGCGGGTTAGCGGACTTCAAACGAAAAGTATAAATGCGAAAAGAAATTAAGATTTGAAACAAAGGAAAAGACAAAGGAGAAGACGGTAGGTTTTCTTTATACGCTTTGTGTATTTGTGGTAGAAAGATGTGAGAAAGAATATATTTATTTTATTTATTTATTTATTATTAATCAAATATGTAATATATAAACGTGGTGAATCCGTTTTGAGAGCTTGGCCCAGTGGTTACAGAAACATTTATGAGTTATAGGTCATAGAATTCGAACCCCGGTGAAACGAAACAGCGTGACGAACTGGCAGATCTAAGGATAAAAAATATAAACCAGTGCGGGTGTTATTATTTAAACATGAGCTATTCTAAAATATGCTATATTACCTGTAAAAAAACTTCCACTAAATATTTATGTACCTAGTCATTTAGTTTCTCACTACACTGCACAATATTTGCGATGTAGTTAATTATAAATATTGAAAGAACAGAGACCCATTATATCGGTACACTGTTTATGTAAATATCTGACAGATATTTTCCATGATTTTAAGAAATATTCGCTTACATAGACTTACGTCCTACAGTATGACAAGTATTTGACACTGATTGTTACTGAAACAATATCTTACTGAAAAAATTACATATTATGAAAAATCTCTCCCGCCGCGTCTGTCTGTCGATAAACTCAAAACTACCGAACAGATTTTCATGCAATTATCACTAATGGAAAGAACCAATGGAAGAAGGTTTTAGTGTATTATTAATTAAGATTTTGTGCGAATTAGCATAATGAGATGGTCGATCCTTGGAAATTTCACCATATTTTTATGACGAGATAGTACCATGCTTTGGAAAGCACGATAAGCTTTTGGTCCAGAAATCTTACATGAATATGGATTGATTTTCCTTATTTTCTTCTAATTACAGACTTTTCAAGTAAAACGGGTAATATTAATTACACGTTTTGCAACATCAAATGATTCGCGGGAAAGGATAATAATATATTCAGCAAATTAATTATTGGATTGGACCAACGTCCGAAATGACAGCAAAAGGTTCCCAAATTGCGTATAACAATGTTTCCACAGAACTCTTAATCGGCTTAAAAGCTAAAGAGATACTGTGGCCCAGATAGGCAAGGGCAACTAAAGGAACACGGTGGGTTTTTAGTCAGTAGAAGTCTAACACCTTTCACCTTAGAGATTCACATTTGATGATTCCAAAAAGTATTCTGACTGTCGGTTTATCCAGCTTATATTTACAATGTCAATGAAGTTTTGAGAATTGTTTTTAAACGTAACAATCACTATACTTCCCTGTCTTCAGAGAGTTACGTAAAAATATATTTATAGTTACAAATTAGGATCTCGGTTGTGGTTGGGGTTTGCCCTACATATTTGGGGTTAGTTTAAATCGACTTCATTTATGTACTTAATGATAGCCTTATCGTGAAGGTTACACGATTCCGATGCGTCGACTTTAGGGAAATGTGTCCTGAATAGTTTGTGCGGTTTCTTCGCATTCCTGTCAACCTAGTACCTACTTATATTTAGTTGAACATTTTTTAAATTAGGACGTGGCGAATAAACTTACAATGTATACAAGGTGTAACAGATTAAGCGCAATACCTCAGACACCCCAATTAGAATAAATTAAATTATAAATCTAAAACAATATCCGTAACTAAATAAATTGAAATCAAACCAAGAATTTTTTTATAAAATCGTGGTCCTTACTAAACGCAAAACGTATGTGCGTCATACGTCCTTCCTTACCGCAGACGCATACACTCATGTAATGTTAGCGGCTGACACGCACACGAGCGCATTTCCTTGAATTAAGGATTGTATTAATTTGTCATGTTTCCATTTTAAGTTAAACGAAATATTTTTCCGTCAAAATTTAACACTAATTTTTTATAACGGAAATCAATTCAAAAGCCGATTCTATACCAACTACTTTCAGGTATTGCGTTTATTCTGTTACACGTTGTATAGATCGTTCCGTTTCCCGAATACGGCAGAGCAAAATAGAGGACTATAATTTTATTTTTAACTAGCTACGAACTTTGTATCAACATTATTAGGGTTCCGTACAACAAAAGAAAAAAAAAACGGAACCATTATATGATCACTTTGTTGTCCGTCTGTCAGTCTCACTGTCTGTTAAAACCCTTTATTTCGGGAACACGTGGAAATATCGAGTTGAAATTCAAACCTTTATACTCAGATCTACATTCCCTTGAAGCTGTGAATAAGTAATAATAAGTAATAAGTTTATTATCAGAAAGGTGGGTACAAAATCATCTATCTTATTCAAAAACAGTATAAAAATGTTAGTCCCTTAAAAGATAGAGTAAACGATGATGTCCGTGCTAGTATAAACTGTGTGACGGACATCAGCGCCTTCCTCTTACAGATTAAAACAACAAAAATTAACATAATTATTTGCAATATAAATAACTACAAGAGTCTGATGCGTGTTGATTAAAAATGAGTAGAATATAAATTTACCATAATAAAAATTGCACAATACTTATACTTCAATATAACATTATTTGATTTATTGAAATTGATAGTAATAATATTTTTAAATATAATTTGATTTAATGAAATTGATAATAATAATTGTTTAAAATAGAATTTGATTTAATGAAATTGATAACAATAATTATATAAAATAGAATTAGATTTAATTAATTTGATAACAATTATTATATAACATTAAAAAAAAATACATATCTCGACATGCTCATAGGAATCAAAATTGATAAGCTACTTCCCGTTGACCTAGAACTATGGGCAAGTTACATCGTTTTCTAGTTACACGTTCAAGAAAAAATCTGAATACTGTATTTGTAATTAAATTATAAAAAATTTAAGCTACTAGTTTAAGTGAGGTATCATATGAAAAGGCTTGATGTGCGTACCTATTCCAAAATACACTCAATCGTTTAAAAGATAGAACACTTAAAAAGTGACAAAATGTGTGCCCTCTAACTTTTATAGTAACGGAGTGAAAAATAAAAATATATGTTGCAGATCTTTTTCATTAAGATCTTTTAACAAAAATTGGTTTGAACTTGATAGAGTCAGCAGTTTTTGAGATATAGCTCATTTGTGCTCTTTTGTTTGTATTACTTCTTTTCTTTTTTTTTTTAAGAATAATGGGAGTCCATAGACAATAGAATAAAATATTTTTTATTATTATTCTAGTATTTATTTATTTATTCACTTCACAACTATATTTTCAGGGAACCCTAATCCGATAGTGTACTTATTCTAACAATCATTTTATTTTTTTTACAAATTACAAACAAAACGCTCCTTGTGAATTCACACAGTGAACAACAGAATAAGTCAAATATTGAATAGTTTAATATTGATATGGTCACTATAAGATGTTGTTAGGTGAAATATTTTCAAAGAAATGCCTGCATACAGTCTTCTTCAATTTAGACGCTAGTATTAAATATGTCGATATCAACCTCCTGGCAAGTCGCATTGTACACACGGCTCGACCTCACCATGTACGAGTTTTGCCTATAGTTAGTTAATATTTATCATTTTCACAATTGCATTCGCCAAGTAGCTGCTGATAGAATCTTCCAATTGTATCACCCTTTTAGTTGTAAAATCCTTATTGTTTTACTGTTATGGTGTACAATAAAGAATATATCTATCTATCTTACTTGTGGAGAGTGTCAGCTAGCAAGCACTTGTAACAGCCTTGTCTACTTTAAATTTAAGGGAAAACATGACGTGTAAAAGTGTTATTTAGTAACCAATTTGCAAAATAAACATCATTTAACAATGAACGTCTTCTTTTATGCTTTCATTTGGGAAAACCAACAGTGACACATATTCTTAAAATTATATATGACTGGATTACATGACGTTATCCCGCTGATTGCATTTCTCAAGGTCAACTCTATGTCTGTACCAAATTTCATGTAAATGGGATAAGTAGTTGAGGCGTGAAAGCGTAGCAGACAGACAGGTAGACAGAGCTACTTTCGTATTATAATATTACTAGCTTTTGCCCGCGGCTTCGCCTGCGTTAATTTACAATTTGTCAATAATTCTTGTTGCCAAAAAGGCGTACCGCACCTTTTTGGGTGGTTAAAAAACGCATATAATATTTGAAAAGCCATCACCAGGGTATATCCATTCCCAAAAAAAGACAGACTGTTATTATTTAAATTCTTTTTTTAAACCAAAAACGTAGAACGTTTACAATACATTTTTGTAAACTACATTTCTGGTTTTCTCGTCCTTGAATAAAACATGTCGATTTTGTGAGCTTGATACTCGTGAGCACGCTACATACAGTTGCCCATGGGAGAAGCAGTCTTTTTCTAAATGTACACCTGAGACTTTCAGTGTCTGTTCTTGAGCTTTGTTTATGGTCATTGGGAATGCTGCCTTTAGGAGAAATTTGAGTTTTTTTAACTGGAATGGCAAATCGATCGGGATTATTGGAATGCGAGGAACAAATACGTTTTAACCGCTTGCTGTTCCTGTCATAATTATTGCTTGAACAACATTGCGTCCAAGGTGTGTAATTTGTAGTCACGTGCCATTACAGAGCCTTGGTGCGTCCCGATTACGCTTCAACAGGACTGAGACACCAAGTTTAAGCCTCAAATAATGTGATTGGATACCCTGACAATCTCAATCCTGATAAACTCTACAGGGTACGACGTCACTTGCTCAATATCTATGACATTGTCGACCGATAGATACTTGACATCATCACAATCCACATGAGACATAATCTTTTCGTTGATCTGCCCTACAATTTCATTAGACGGTGCTAAAATTGCTCTTTCACGGCCATACTCTATCCCTAATATTGGTTTTCAAATCCGAATAAACGTAGTTTATTAAATTATCTGTATCTTGGACTATGTTACAGAATTCAGAGCTCAATTAAATCATCCTGTTGATATCTATTGCCACACGATCTTCTTCTATTTTCAAAAGGGCTGCCGCATATTGCCCCGATTTTAAAATAGAAATGATTCGTATATTAACTTGATTGGTTAAAATTTAAACAACACGGTTGGCGTAACGGTTGACTGGTGCATGACGTAAGTTTAACCCCAGCCCTCAACAAAGATTTGTATGGCCTAAATGTAGTTATGCAGTTAAAAAAAATTGTTTCGAGTGGTTCTTGAATACGCAATTTGAATGAATTGGGAGGGGGGCGACAAAGTTCCACCACAGCTTTTCAACTTGTTGCAATTGGTGGCCATACGGGGAACTTCTTGGAAACTGTGAAAGCTGTTTGTCTTCAGTTGCTCCGACCACCGAACGGGGCCCAACCTCTTGATATTTTGTTCTCAAAAAAAAAAAAAAAAAAACTAATAATCACAAATTAAGAGACAGGTTTTACATTTCTATTTAAATAAGATATTATTTTTTGAATCAAGGCACTAAACATAATATTCTAAAAGGGTACGATTTCTATAAAACCCGACGATTCTAAGAAAAAAGATAGAAGAAAATAAAATAGGCGGGTACAAAAGTATTTACCGTCGTCCTTCGAAACCATTGATCTGTTCAATTCTACAAACACCGGTTTTGATTCCCTGTTCCCGGAACTTAAACGTTTAATCAGTTTAGAACACCCTATAAGTCCGGTAATGATGTTAAATAACGGCTCTTTTGACGATCTTCAAGTTTAGATTACAGATGTCTTGTAAGAAAAATATTGTGTTGCTGGGTGAGTATTTTGAATGAGAATCAACCTGCATTACCTCTTCCCCACACTAGCTTAAACGGCTTTCGATCCAACCAAGTAATTCATCAACTCGTCCTACATGTCTACAGCCCTAAGATTAAGCTTGAAAATATTATTTATTTTGATTTCCTGCAAGTCGTCTTAAATGGGCCGTAGGCAATACTAGTTGGTGTTTTACTCATTCAACCGGTAGAGCTGAGTAACAGCATTTTTAACCGACTTCTGAAAAAAGAGGAGGTTCTCAATTCGGATGTTTGTTTGTTTTTTTTTTATGTTTGTTCGGGCATAACTCCGTCGCTTGCTAACCGATTTGAAAAATTCTTTTTTTGTTGGAAAGGGTATACATCCCAAATGGTCCCATGAAAATTTTATCGAAATCAAACAAGCCGTTTCTGAAAAATCAACAAAAGTCTAAAAAAGACATTTACATTGATGATCTTTTCGTTTACTCTGCATTGTGTTTTTTGTTCGCGCGTTTTTAGTTTTTTGTAGTTGACATTTTGGCTTTTATAACTAGATTAATTACAAATTTACCCACTAAAAAGCGCGAAAATAAAAACTTTTTTGCAAAAAAATAAAACCGACTTCCATATCAAAACACTACAAAGCCAAAAATAATTTTAATTTCGGAAGGCGGTGTGAAAAAAAGGAAAATACAAAACCAATAACACCGATTACCGAAATTAAAATTATTTTTGGCTTTGTAGTGTTTTGATATGGAAGTCGGTTTTATTTTTTTGCAAAAAAGTTTTTACACGAAGTGGCTGCCTATCTGACTACCACACCATATGACTGAGTAGCTATAACCTGGAGGTTTTTAGTCAAGAATGAATCTCGGCTAGTGCGTTTCATCTTCGACCACATCATAGCTTTCCTACAAGGGAATACTTTCAATGTGCGTACGGCTAAGGAGTGGAATTCCCTGCCGGAGTCTGTGTTTCCTGATCGCTATAACCTGAGAGTCTTTAAGTCAAGAGTGAATAGATTACTTCCAGGCAAGTGTGCTCCATCTTTGACCACATCATCGCTTACCACCAGGTGAGATGGTGGTCAAACGCGAGACTATTCTGAATAAAAAAAAAAGAAGTGAAACGGTGGTAAAATGCAACCTTATCAACGATAAAAAATTACGACAAACTTGGGTCAGACTGGTGTTACATTTTCTGGCTTCTGAGTACTCGTCACGATTGTCCAAGATGACCACATAACAGGCAGTATTAATAGTTTAACTTGCTTTCTTGCTTTACAGCAAGTCTCGGTATGTGATGGATGCTCACCCTTTCACGGTTATGTAATTCATATCTCATTGTTACTATTCTATTTATGTATATCCAAGTGGTCACAAAAAATACAGACCAATTCAGAACCACCCACTTTTTTAGAAGGCGGTTAAAATCGACTTTAACGTTCCGTAAATTGATGTTTGAGTTCGTGGCGATGGATTGACGAACATATATATCAATAAAATTGAAGCGCATGTCTATGATTTCAAAGTAACCGTATTTTCTCAGGTTCTTTTAGTTATTTACACGACATTAAAACATTTTTTTCTGGCTGTCTTTCTGTTAACATTCGTGAGATTTTCACAGGCATACCTTGTATTAAATATTTTGAATTTCGTATTAGGATTATTTTTTATACAAACATCTACAAATAATATGATAGTTTATTTCCGAGAAGACTAAACTTCTATAGCCATGGAGAGTATTAAGTTTAACTCGTTAACATGAAAACATTTGTCATTACAACTTATGACATACAGGAATGGTATTGTGCCTGATCTGCCTCCGGTCGTGTCAGATAGTGACCCATTGCACTATGAGAGTATAAGAACTGAGTGTGCACCTGTACACACTTGTACACTGTTATGGTCTCCTGCGCCGCTAGCTATGTCCGCTGAGATTGCCACAGTGTTCGAAATCTATCGACTATTCGACTATCCGTAACAGAACAAAAGATGTACAAATGACAGCCAAGACCAACGTTAAGCCTGCAAACCATGTTGGCCGAGCATAGGCCAATGTGAGCGTTGGCAAATAGGTACAAGGAAAGAAATAATGTCCACACGTTCGACAAGTTCGTCGAACGCTAATGCAGACAACTAATGTAGAAGAGGGTTTGTAGAGTTGCCCACACTGGCCGAGCGCAGGCGAGCGCCTTTGATTTATGACCAAAAACTGACACCGATCCGAAGTGAGGCAAGTGATCACGAGCAACGGCGCGCGAAGACAAGTTGCACCAAATGAGCTCTATACACGTTGGCGCTGGCATCACTTGTTCAACTAGGCAAGTGATACCGAGCGATAGCAAGACAAGGCAAATATACCGTCTACATGTTGGTATTGGCCTTCACTCGACAACGCTCGGCCAACATGTATTGCAGGCTTTAAGTTGGTTGACGCTCAATGGCGAGCGTTGCTTAGTCTTGAAGATCGACCCATGTTATTATTTAGTTACGAGCTATTCTTTATTATACCCAAGCGTAGGTATTAACAAAAAAGTAACTAAAAGGCTTTTGAAAGTACTCTGCTTTTCTTATTAAGCTATGTGAGACTTGCGACAGTGCTGATTGTATGTAGGGTCACTGACCTCACATAAATATAATATTTACCAATGTAAACAGAGACAGCGCTGATTATATTTATGTGGGGTATGTAATTGTAAAACGCCGACCACTTCGCTATATTTCTTTTGTTTTTTTTTTTTTTAACTATCACCACATTGGGCTAATACATTGGGGGCGCAGTAGGTAACTGAATGTACTTTGTAGGAAGAAAATACCTATTTTAAGTGTTGTTATTTTTGGTAGACGCCTGTCATGGCTTTCACAATAATTTGATTGTAACACCAAAACGTAGACGTTGATCACGAACATAATTGCTTGTTAAGATTCTTTTAGGAGCAATTTGTATTGTCGCTCGTGAACAGAATAGATAAATACAATAACAGCGTCCTATATTTAAGCTAGCAGGATTTATAAAATATGACAAAAAGCCTTCGTTGTTTTAAAATAAAGGTCAAACTGGAAATAACAAAGCAGCATTACCTTACTGGTCCATTTATTACAAAAACATGAAAAAGCACTTATACTTTTCAGTCTACACTTCTATCCGACTTATGACGTCACCGGCCTTGGTTTAATCCTCCCAGTAAACTGTTGACTTGCAATAATTTGACCCTTGTCGGACTAGTTAATTCATTATCCTGGCACAACATTCATTAAGCGATTAATTAAGAGGAGGTCTCTGAGGGAAAGATATGATTAAGCTAAATGGAATGTAAATACGTCATTATTTATGTATACGTGCAGCAAAAATACCAAGTAATATTGTGTACCCCTTGTTAGGAAAATTATGCAGTCGGAAAGGTACAACTTATGTTTATATGGAGAAAGAATGTAGAAAGCTAATATATACAACGTATAATTTAGAGAGTTTTTACATACCAAGTGCTCGGCTTCTTTGGATGATAATTGATAGCAAACGATATGGCAAGGGTTTTGTATTCTTATGTCTCTTAAGAAGAACGAAGAGAATTATCGTGTTATTGGCAAGTGACGTCGAAAGTTATTGACCCTCATATACGGGTAGAGGAAAGTGACCAAATGTGGAATAGTATCCCTTTTTTTTTTTTGTTTACGTGGTAAAATTATCAAATAAGTCCTCCTACTCCGGGCAGGGTGGGAGGGACTGTCAGACTTTTACTGACTAAAATCCACGGTGTTCCTTCAATAACCCTTTACATACCGGGGCCACGGTAACGGGATGAGTCCCACGACCCCGGCGGGCTTCGGCCCTCTGCAGAGGGGGCCTCGTCATGTTGCTGACGCTCTTTGAGGCGCGCGTGGAACACGACGCGCCGTCGACCCGGGCATGGTCCATGGTCGGACAGCGAGTTGCCCTTTACTCGCTGTCCGCATGCCCGCGCCTACGGTGGCCGGAGATCGTCGGCCGACGTCCGACGCCGTGGGCGTCTACCACTGCGGCTGGGCTGGAGGGAGGACGCCATCCTCTCCCTCACGCGGCCCGCCTCCTCCTTCGGAAGCATGACTGCTTCGCAGAAGGAGGCGACCGCTTCCCACTCCCTCTCGCCCCGCAGCATGGCCTCGACCAAGGCCGGGCGCGAGAGGTCTCCGCCTATTGTCGCCGTGAGGAGACGTCGGTGCTCTACCCAAGCTGGGCAGTCCTGCACCGTGTGCTCGACTGTGTCCTCAGGGCGACCCTCGCAGTGGTGACACCCAGGCGTCTCTTCCTTACCCATCAGACACAGGTACCTCCCGAAACTTCCGTGTCCGGTGAGGACCTGCGTCATGCGGTAGGTCAGGACGCCGTGACGCCGATCTAGCCACTCCTCAAAGAGGGAATAGTATCCCTAATATGGAATATCGAATAGTATCCCTAATATGGAATATCGGCAATTCTCGCAAACGGAAACTCACACACTCAACAAACAGTGTTTGACTCTTTCCTTCTATCCCCATCCGCGCGTACAAAGTGGTAACACGTCAGTCGAGCGAGCCCTCTCGTCGTTGTCGTAGTGTTTTGTTTAGTGGCTGCCACATAATTTTCTAAAAAATACGTATTTTTCGACCAATAAGTGCACACAGTATTGTTTTTATACATTTTAGAGATAGTTTTATTTTAGAGATGTTCTCTTGTAGGTTTTAGCGGTATTTGATTGTATTGTTTTCTTTAATACACAAATATGAATGTCAGTTTGATGTCGTTGGAAAATCCAAATATGGACGGATCATAGTATCCAATTATGGACTATTCCATAATTGGTTCTCTTTATTATCAGCTGACTTAATGATTTTATTAATTAGGTATAAATTGAAAGTAATTTGTTTGTTTTATTAGAATGGCTGGCGTCAACTCAATAACGAATCGAAAAACAAGAATCTAACAGAACGAGAAGAAATCAAAAGGGAAAAGGCAAAGAAAAATATTAAGTCTAAGTCAGATTCAGATGATGAGGAGAATACAGACAGTGAGCGATGCCTTGATAGGAAATATAACTCCAAACTCGAAAGATTCCGAGTGTATTTTCTGTGGCATGTGGTTTTCGAATGATACTTATGGGGAAACATGGATCAAGTGCCTCATGTATGGGCCCTAGGCACATAATAATTGCACTGGAACAGAGTCTGACACCTGGATTTGTGACTTTTGCAAATATTTGTGTTCTTTTTTATGTTTTACCAAAGTTTTCAAAGAGTCTCATTTAAGTTAATGTTGATTTTTGATGGTGTTTATAGTATTCCATATTTGGGGTACCTAATCCACATTTAGATACCTTTATCATTTTTTTGTTTGTTCATTAAATTGTTACTTAAAAGTAATCAATGTAACCAAAACGTGTCACTAAATAAAGCGCAAATATATGATTGGTAACAATTACGACAAAAAGTTTTTTATTTATAACGTTTGTGCAAATTATGCCTGAAAAACAATACGGTATTCCATATTTGGTCACTTTCCTCTAGTCCTGTGATACGTTTGTTATGATTGGTATTCAAGAAATATACGAGACCTATAATTTGGAATCAATTCTTTGAGTCACTTATTTTGAGCTGAAACTGTGCATATAGACTCCATACCAGATGTTGTCTTCAGCCCTTTTGGATAGATATGGGGTTTCGCACACGTTACACGTTGTATAATAATACATCCTTAATAATTGACATTAAAATTGAACTTCGACCACTAGGTGATAACTACTTATCATATGGTTGGATCCCTCTCATTCATACAAAATGTTTAGCGAATACTTCCATTGTGCGTATAATTCAGGAGTGGCATTGCCTGCTAGTTTGTATTTCCCGATAGCTAAATAGATACTCTGTGAGTTCAGTCTCATAGTCAAGAAGGTACTCCATCGTCGAGTATATCATCGCTTACCATCAGGCGAAATTGTGGCTAAAAGCAAATCTATAAAAATAAAAAGAACCTTTCTAGAATAAAATTAATCTACGGCTTACGGCGATAATGTAGCAATCAGTGAATTTTAATCTATATTATTTTTCCTGAGATAAACAAATGCAAATGCTAACGTCTTTAAATTAGGTATTAGTTTGGATATAAATTTTACATAAATAATCTCTCTCTCCCAGTCGTATTTCACAGAACACAGGCAGAGTCAGACGGAAGCAATCCAAACCGCACAGCCAGGGAGGCATCAACCGATCCAAAATCTGGGCTGCTACTAATAAATTCAACACAACTTCTTAGGTTAAACTGAACCCACTCTACACGCAGCTTCGCTAGCTGCCACGCAACTTTTAATTGCAATGACAATAGCTAATGGCTAAGGTGTGGGACTTGTAATCGAGAGTTCACGGGTTCGAACCCTACCCATTATACTATTGTCGTGAACCCACTCCCCAGACACAAGCATATTTAGCTTGGAGGGGTTAACAAGATTTAATTGCGAATTAAAAAAAAACTGATAGGTCAATTTAGGTATAAGTATTAAGAGTAGTTTAAAAGTCTTCGGAATGAGATAAAATTGAAAAAAAATATTTAAGCTCCTTAAAATCCCTGGCACATGTACGCGCCATCTTCCTGCACTGCCTGAACAGATAGACACTCCCTTCGATTATTCCCGATGTCCACCACTTGTCTGGCCACCACTGGGGGACAGCGAGACAACTTTAAAACATTATTCTCGTTGTCCACCACTGGGGGACAGCGTCACAACTTTCTACAACTTTCTTTCTTTCTTTCTTCTTTCTTTCTTTCTTTCTTCCATTCTCTGCATGGTGCTTTCCCCCAAGGACCATCTCAGAGATTAGCCTGGATGGTACTCATATGATTTGATAGTACAGATTGTAAGGATGCTAAGAGAATGCGACCTCTGAGTTTACTTTTAAATTAAATCAAAAATATTTTATTTCACGTGGAATTACATGGGCGTCTCACGTCAGAAGCTAGACCATGGTTCGAAATGGTTATTTCCTATTGAGAAAAACCGACAAGAAACTCGTTTACACGTTTCCAAACTTAATTGAATTTCAAAATGTTTTCAGTATACAGCTTTTATGACAAGGGTTGTTAGATAAAAGGACAGTATAATAGCCCAATTTACATCGTACAATGTACAATAATTAAACAAAACAAAAACTAATCTAACAGTCTACAGTGTTTTCGCATTCATATAACAAAGGAGTTTTGTAAAAGAGAAGAAATAGACTTCACTAACGACATTGTTAGATTTCACAAATATGAAGGAAACAAAAACATTGTTGAAAAGAGAAAATCTGTGTTTATCTGGGGAACGAAAAAACAAACAATAATCCTACACGAAAGTTGTTAATAGACTTTCAGAATATAACATAGTTACAATAAGCCAGTTTAGGTGTTTCTCCTCGGAGTAAAGAACTGGGGAATACCTGCCTCTTTTAGTTTAGACAGACTTTAAAATTGAATTGTAAATGTATTATATCTAACGTATTCGCAAAATAAAACATTATTTTCATATTATTTCAACATTTATAACTAACTTTTTATATTTCACTCGTATATCATTAGAGAGCCTTTTGTGACTACTCGTACTACACCTAACATACTCAAATTGACAACTTATCAAAAGAGAAAACTCGGAACCTGAGAATTGTTTCTGTAAAACCTTTTGAAGACTTTTTTAATTATGTGGCTCACAATATTCTCATATCACGAAATATGTAGCTACCCACTACGTTACATCAGTTAAAGCTGGAATTACCAGAACAGTATTTTTTTTTTCGGTGGGAAAATCATCAAATGACTCCTGCCGCTCTGGGGTGGAGGGGAAGGGAGTGCGATTATTCCCGATGTCCACCACTTGTCTGGCCACCACTGGGGGACAGCGAGACATTTTTAAAACATTATTCTCGTTGTCCACCACTGAGGGACAGTGTCACAACTTTGTAAATTTTGACTCTGTGCAGCTTTTAAAGGTACCAATGATGAATCTCACACATTACATTTTTGGCTTCTTTAATACAAAACACTACAATTCGGTTGCAGTTAGTATGAATAGCCTGCTAAAAGAAAGTCCTTATAATCTTTTGGAACATGGAATTCTTCCACATTTTTGCATAAGTCTTTTCATTCCAGCGATTGTATTTCTATGTCTGCATAAACTTGACTTGATGCTTTGAAATGACGGTATGTTTTGAATCAAACTCGGTATGACTTTGAATTGACTCACCATAGGTGAGTGGCGGCCACCAGTGGTGGCGAATGGAAATAATTTAGAAAGTTGTGAGGCTGTCCCCCAGTGGTGGACAACGAGAATAATGTTTTGAAGTTGTCTCGCTGTCCCCCAGTGGTGGCCAGACAAGTGGTGGACATCGGGAATAATCGAAGGGAGTGTCTATAGACTACAAACCCACCTTGTTCCTTCAGTTGTCCTTGTGGTCCGGGGCCGTGGTATCTCGTTAGAACATTGCTATAACCCTAGCAGGGCCAGAATAGTACTTAAGAACATAAAACAGACGCTGAACACGTAAAGTTAGTATCCTCATCAAATTAATTGAAGCATTCATAAGACTGGGGTAAGGTTCAGCGAAAAATGTTTTATCAACGATATTTTTTTGTTGAAGTAAAAGTATTTTTAATTGGCATTTCGGTTTCTAAAAATAAGGAAGTCCGCATTATTAATAATTACCTTTTTGTTTGTGTAAAGAATCCTATTTAGAAGAGTCTTACTAATTTCATAAATGTAAAAGTTGTTATGTTTAATTGTGTCTTCAAACCTGTACAGTCGTTTTTGCGTGGTTTGGGTGATATTTAAAGGTCACTGATAGTTTAGAATTCGAATCAAATATCCTTAAATTCAGTCTAAAGGCCACGTGGAAGAAGAAGAATGCAGAAACTAGTGTATATTGACAAGACATATGCTTTTGAAATACTTGTTTAAAAGTATAAGCACGTCTTGTTTTCATTGATGATAAGGCTTCTTAAGCACTCATTCTGTTATTTCTAGATTTTATAAGTTAACACTAGTATATATAACCTTACTATGTATTACTGTAGCTGTATAGCTCTGTGATAAATATTTGCATGTCAATTCTAAATGGCAGAATGTGTCATACACTGAATCTATTGTAACATCTCCACTGACTGTCTGGGAATTCAAGATAACTGTGTTTTCTCCAACACCTATAGTAATTTATACAATACAAAATATACAAAAACTTTTTAAAATTTTTACCTGTATTTTTGGTGTTTCCGGACTACTCTATGGTGGCTAAACATATTTTATTTTAATGTGACTTTCACCGGTAGTTTTTTTTTTCGCGGAAATTTCTCATCTTCACTATTGCGTACCGCCTCTAGACTGAAAAAACTAAGGTAATTTCGCCTCCCACGTGAGCGAAATCACATTCACGGTAGAAAAAAATATCGTTATTTACACTATAATTAGAAATATCACATCATTCGAACTATACGTATTAACGAACTACACCCATTCGTTTAAGTGGTAATAGAATTATCAGAGATAATCTTCTGATGATTGGCTAGCTTTGTATTTGACTAACTGACGTTCTGCCTTTAACGGAGCACACCACTGCGTATGTTAATTATTACGTGAAAGACTCATATTGACTAATTCGTATTATATTCTAAGCAGCCGACAAAATGTCTGTCTACTGCAAGGTCACTGGCCTTCTCTCTACGAAAAGAAATGGGCCTTACTTGACCATGAATTTTCAAAAATATTTTAACCTTTCCGAGCATTGAAACTATTTAAATATAGGATACTTATTAATAACACTACCATCTGCCTGCGGCTTTGCTTGCGTGTAAATTTCTGCATCACGTGTTCCATTTTTAGAAGAATCAATATTATAGCCTATATCAGGGTAAGCGCACCTTTATCTATGTGCCATTTTTAGGGTTTCGTAGTCAAGAAGGAACCCTTATAGTTTCGCCATGTCCGTCTGTCTGTCCGTCTGTCCGCGGTTTAGCTCAAAAACTATTGGTACTACAAAGTTGTAATTTGGCATGAGTATACACGTTAATAACGCCAAAAAAGTGGTAAAATAAAATTTTGAAAAAAACAATTATTTAGGGTACCTCCCACACATGTAAATTGAGATGATATTTTTTTATTTTCGTTCTTCCCATAGTGTGTGATATCGTTGGATAGGTCTTTTAAAAATATTAGTGGTTTGGGAAGACCGTTTTTTGATTAAGTAAACCGTTCGTGGCTTATCAAGCTTTAAAGTAGCAATTTTCGTTAGAGTCAAGTGTCCTCCCCCTCTATCAACTAAACGGTTGTAGTTAGAAATTCAAATGTCACGGCAATAGTACCTATATATAACGAAGTTTAAAGGAAAACTATCACACATAAGTGGGCTTTACAAGTTTACGAGTAATAGTCGATCAATTATATTTGACTCGAAAATTTCGAACAACTCCATAGAAATGTCGATAGATGGCGCTAAGTGTCAGTTGTATCGCGCTAGTTTCTTGTGACGATTGAGTAGTGTAGCTTGTCCTGTATTTAAATTCAAAACACCGGCTATGACAAGTTTTATACAAATCTCTAAAAAAATTAAAACTTTCCGTGCAAAATTGTCGGATCAGGTGAGGATTTGTATAGGAAGTCAAATTAGTTAGGTAGTCATGTTTGGCTTTTAGTTAGAGCATGGTACAAAACGATCAGTCAGCGAATACGACACGCACTTGGCTGTTATAAAAACTACGGAACCCTACACTGCGCGTGGCCCGACACGCACGTGACCGGTATTTTTTGTAAATAAATTTTTAATGAGATCGTAAACGTGCCGTCAAATAACTTTGACTTTGTTATTGGAAAATAATAATCAAAACCCTTTATTTACTACAAAAAGATAAATTTTACAATATTTCTCATCGAAAACTCTGTAGTGTAGGGTCACTTGCGGTCGCTCGTCATAAAATACCTACTTCAGACTTTTTTTCTTAGTGCATAATGAATTCCGTGATCGATGACGTGCCCAAAATATTATTTCACGTGCCATCAGTGGCACGCGTGCCATTGGTTCGCCATTCCTGGCCTATTTGTTCCCCAGAGTTCATAACAAAAAAGTTTCTTTCAAATCCGTCTATAAGTTCCGGAGATTAGCGTGTACAAACAGACAAAAAGATACAAAATTTATATAAAAGTCTTGCACTTTTTTGTAAATATGTTCAATGTACAGGCACACTTTTTTACTGTTTTATTATATGTATTGTATATATACCTATAACAGTAAAATCAGCCGATAACGTTTCGACTGATGGAATACAGGCCTTCTTTCTATGAGAGGGCAGTAAACACCACTCGGGCCCAGTACAGGTAGTGCGGGCCCGCAGAGGCGGGCCGGCACTAGTCGGGGGCCGCGTTGAGGAGTACATATGTGTTCGCGCAGCCCCCGGCACATGTGTACGAGGGAACACGGGGTGGTTTTAGTCAGTAAGAATCTGACAGACCCGTTCGCCCGCCCCAGGGCGGGGGACAACCATGAGGATTTCCACCCAGAAAAAAAAATGTAGCATGTCGGATTTTCGATCCTAAAGCTTTGTTTTCCTAGGATAGCGGTGCCGTCATATAGCGGCCGTAATATAGCGGTGAATGACGTCACTAGAACGTTGTCTATGTAAACAAAATGGCGCGGTTTCCTAGAGAGCGGTAACTGACACCGTAACGTTAAAAAGCGGTGCCGCCATTTGCATGACGGCCGTCTTGTCGGTGACAGATGGTTTCGTGAACGTTTCATTGATAGCGATGAAGCAGACTGTGTTAAAACGGCCGTGGAACTTTCCACATGTCGTCACCGTAAAGACGGCCGCCTTTTTGCGTCCGTAATATTACGGCCGCTAAATGACGGCACCGCTTTCCTAGGAAACCAAAGCTTTAGTCATGCCAGTTTCCTCACTATATTTGCCATCATCGTTTTGAGAGCAGTGCTGATAATGATTGCGCAATGAAATATACATATAAGTTTAGTTTTTTTATTTTTAAATATAACTAGCAATGTGGGTAAAATTCACATTACTAGCAATCTTGTTAACCCCTCTAACTAAGCTAAATATGTTGCGTCTAGAGTGGGTTTACGGCAATAGTGTGATGGGTGGGATTCGAACTCGGGACCTCTCGATCACAAGTCCGACACCTTATCCATTAGGCTATTGATTAGTATGAATAGATTACTTTAAGGCAAGCGTGCATCATCTTCGACTACATCATCGCAGGTGAGATGGTGATCAAACGCGAGCCTATTAACAATAAAAAAAATCTATTATTTGTTTAGACCTAAATGACTAACAACCGACCAAACCTTCGCTAAATAACTGTTTTGGTAAAAAAAAAATCAAAGCAACAACATTTTTACATTATTCAATTCAATTTCAATTTAGTTTTATAAATATGATATTTTAGTCTTATATATGTATTAAATAAAAAAATTAAAAAGTTTAAATATGAATAATATCTTTGTTTAAAACTTTCGTTAGAGTATTAGTATCACTACCATAGTGATACTAATACTCTAACGAAAGTTTTCCGAAAGCCGAGCTATTTTAGGACTTGTTAGAGAACAAAGGACTAATTGTCTTTCTTCTTAGACAGACAATTAAGAAACGATATAAAAAATATTGAATAAAAGCTTTTACTTCTGTAGAATACAAATTAGTTATAATGTTTGTTATAAACATTTTGTTTCAAAATGACAAAGAATGATAAAGAGAAAAAGAATAAACCTCTTATGTAAAATGTTTTATTTTTCACGCCAAAATTAAATACATTCCTGGTCAGTCAAATAACCTTTTGTTATAAAAAAAGTCTACTGCCTATTAAAATAATGTCTACGTAGCTGCGTAGCGGGGTGAAGGCTACGGGGATAGCTACGACGTAGCGTCGTAGCCGCGACGTAGACAAATGTTTAATGGCGCTCACTTGCCATCCGATGACGTAACTACTTGAATTTACTTTTTATAAACGTTCTGATTATTTTCTAATATTACTACTATGATATTATCAATGATTTTATGTTTTCTGAACTTTTAACGAAACGCTTTTGTAAAACAAATCAGCGGTCTTGATCATAATTTCTTGCAGACAAGTTAAAATATCTATTAGATTGTCAGTAACTCAATATAGAAATTACATTTGTTTATCCTTAATTTCATTAAAGGAACTGTGCGGGGTGTACCTAGCAATGAGACAGTGTAGGCTAAAAAAAAAATTTATCTGTAGACCTGGACAATGGTGTCGGATTGTGGTAACCTACTTATTGTATAACATATACTTTTAAGCTTTAATATGTAACTGACATTTTAGGAAATAATGAAATAAAAATTATGTTTCTCTTTTGTTACAGAAAACAACGAATGCCAACACACAACTCGAAAATGTCACAACATTCTCGGCTCCACACCAAATAAATTCCACTTCCGCACCAATCATGGATATAGATGAAAAAGTGTCGGGGCCTGGAGGGGCGTCGCAGAAGAACTGGTCACATCTGAACACCAGTGATGAACTGCCTCTGGACATGAGGTTCAACCATGGGCATATGGTGTCCATGACAGTGTACAGTGTGCTGATGATGGTATCAGCTACTGGGAATCTCACGGTGCTGTCCCAGTTGATGAAAAGGAAGAGAGCGGGGAGGGCTAGTCGGCTCGATGTACTACTGATGCATCTGGCAGTGGCTGATCTTATGGTAAGTGCGGGTTATGCTTATAATAAATGTGTTTATATTTATATAAAAGGTATTATTTCTATTTTTAAAATCTATATTTAAAAAAGGACCACTTATGACCAGGCTTTCCAATAGCTCTAGCGCGATATTTTACTATTTGGTATGTATCGTTCAGTACTGGGCGTAAAAACATGTTTTAATTTTATGAGGTCGTAATCTTCATTTTGCTATTACAATTGAACTTTTGATACACAAAAAACTGGAAAGGCTGAAATAAAACAAATTATTAAAATTATTTAATGAATAAATTATACCTAGTTGGTACTTGTTTTTCTCTTTCAGTTAATTATTTTTAAGCTGTCGGATTTTTGTTTTTATAAACATTTGTTTTATTTAAGAGTTTTCAGTTTAATTAATGAACGAGTTCTCCAAATAAACTAAAACTGTTCTAATAAGCATTGCGTCGTTGTATGGCAATGCTAATTCCTTGGGCAAAGAACGAACCAACTCTCTGGTCACGCCTGGTAAGGTATTGTCTTGCCGGAATCGGTCAGACGACGAGACAATACCTTAAAAAGAAAACCCGCACTCGGGCCCCATGACCCAAGAGTTTTGACCCCAGACGGCTCAAAATAAAAATATAGATAGGTATATAGATATATCTCTTTATTATACACCATAATAGAATTAAATAAGGACTTAACAACTACAAATGTGCGGTCTTATCGCAAAAACTCATTGCTTTTAATAAAAATATTTATTTAAAAAATACCTTTTATTCCATGCACACATTTTTGGAATTACAAAAATCATAATATATAATACTAAATTTAATGTATTAGACAGAAGATATATATAGTAGAGAGCAAATGCAGCATATAAATAAAACTCAACTGACATAGTTAGTAGACGTCACTATGGCTAGATGATC
The DNA here is from genome assembly GCA_943138885.2 of Tholera decimalis. Taxonomy (NCBI): domain Eukaryota; kingdom Metazoa; phylum Arthropoda; class Insecta; order Lepidoptera; family Noctuidae; genus Tholera; species Tholera decimalis. The sequence goes on from OW964560.2 coordinate 32,830,040, forward strand.
CGACTATAATATAGTATTATCACTTTAACGTCAGCAGTGAGTGCGTCAGCAGAATGTTTTATTACGTAGACTGAACATGTCTCAGCTTTTATATGTATGTACTAGTTGACTTAGCGAACTTTGTAACATCATATTTTTTTTACAATAATTTTCCATATTTTCTCACCTTTTCAACTTTCTCTGGACCAAAATGCAGAGAATATATTTGAAAATTATTTAACTATAAAAAAAATATTGTGTGCTTGTCTTATTTCCAACTACTTTTTACTATGTCAGTGTTGGCAATCGGATTTGGCTAAATGTATTTTAAATGGACCAACTGATATCGGGCGTGAGAGCGAGCGAATAGTGACGTCAAACCATACGCACACAGCAACACGACGCCCCTCGACTAAACAGATTCTGAGTACACGTTACTACGGTCAAAGCCGAAAGAGACTTAATGTGCTTTACTAGGCATGGAGAAGTCTAGGTAAGTTAAGACTATTAAGATGGTCCGATAATCCACGGATCAACCTCAGCAAACGTCTGTTTAGCCACAAGGTTCCATAAAAGATTAATATTGCAAAATTATAAGTTATAAATTCGTGCGAACCATGATTTTAAAATCTGGCATTGACAGCTAGGTAACAAACTACACAGACACCCGGATCTGTTTACTATTCAAATACTGAAGAAGTTGGCTCAGTCGCTACTAGAATAAATATTTGTAGGAGTATGGCCTATTGATACTTGTTTCTTATTTTAACTGGACTGGGGTATAAAAAAATTACAATCGTATTTTTTTTTATCGTTTATTATTTAAAACATGCGAGTACATTTTTAACAAATATAAACATACCACCTAAACCATCGAGGGTTTATCTGTGGTATGCTAGCCGCGGCAACTCGATGCCACACCACACATACACACATCATTAAAAGTAACACTTTAACTATGCATCGAAACACCTTCTAGATCGTTGTACTTTCTAGAAAGTGTTTTTTTAGCACTTTACAGCAGTTCTTTGGAGTTAATTTTTTAATAACAGTTACAGGCATGTCATTTAAGAATGATGGCAGCATGCATTCCCACGTCCTTGCACCATACACATTATTGTGACTTGGTATTTTATACGTGGGTAAGTAGGACAAACAACGTAACGACTGCAACCTTTCGTATTTCTGGATATTACTAATACTGTAGAAGTTATCGTTAATGACGCGTAAACGTATCTTGTCGAAGACATTTACAACTTGACAGTGCTTAAATAAACCCTTTTCGTTATTTTTAAATAATTTTTTATGTAACTGGGAACAATAGTTTTCAAAATTCGCAACTGTAAATTATAAATGTCCTCGACGTAGGTTTTGTATGTACGTCCATAGCTACTGAGGCTATAATCAATTACAGAATCAGCCAGTGCAAGGTACAAGGTTCTAAGTATTTTGTATGGTAACTTATACTTAAGAATTGATAACTTTGATAATATAGACCTCAGCTTATTACACACATGATCAATGTGCGGCCGCCAGTGGAAATTATGATCTAGTATCAGACCAAGATACATATGATTAGTGACTAACTCCAATGTTTTTGAATGTTGTCCAAAACCTCCTCCTTTTTTGAAGTCGGTAAAAAAATATATTTCAGTTCAAATTAAATTAAATATTTTATAAAAATACACGCTGACCGACCGGGGTAGATACTTAATGCGGATCGTAAGATAATTTACACAGCATTAGAATATCAAGTCTTGCGAGTAAATAGCGGCGATCTATAACAACCTCATCTTTTATGTATTTCGGTTGAAACGCGCCATTATTTGAAGATAAGGCGGCTTTCTTTGAAATTATATAAAATTAAGTATTTCGGTTGCGGCTTATAGGCACATTACTTTGTGTAATTTTCATCATCACGACTGCTCTGAAAACGGTAAAGATGAGGAAATCGGACAAGTCCTCGGACCAAGACCGAAAAATCCTACACATGCGGCATCCACTAACCCGTAATGGCCGTTTGACTCTCGAAGTCCTTTTGAAGAAATTCATCCAGTAAAATCATCTCAGGCACCATGACAACGCAAAATACTCCCTCGCCCCCCAACAAGCCTACCCGGTATAACTGCCAATTCGATTGAATCCAAAGAATGAAAAACCATGGCTTTTAAAAGAAAATATCGGACCGGTACCTACAAGTTAAATGCAAGTGGCGGATTTACAATCACATCTACAACGTGTAATTTAAAGGGTATATACATACCGAGTGCACGGCTTCTTTGGATGATAACAAACGATATGGCAAGGGTTTTCTAATCCTATGTCTACATGTGTGGAGCATATTAGAAATTTCAATACATTGATACCAGAGGCCAAATTTTTCAAATTAAGAAGAACGAAGAGAATTATCGTTTATTGGCAAGTGACGTGGAAATTGATGACCCTCATAGTGCTGTGACACGTTTGTTATTACTGGTATTCAAGAAACATATGAAACCAATAATTTGGGGTCAATTCTGTGAGTCACTTATTTTGAGCTGAAACTTTGCATAGAGACTCCATACCAGATGTTGTCTTCAGTCCTTTTGGATAGATATGGGGTTTCCGTTACACGTTGTAGATGACTAGGTGCGTGTGATAATTTTGACAACAATTTTGTTAGCATCGTTTTTCTCAATATCATCATCATTTATTTACTTCATGCACATAGTAAGGTAAAAAGGTGGACTTACTTCTGCATAGCATTTTCCCAAATATGCATGTTTCGGCTTCCAGTCTAAGCGTCTGTCTTCACAACCCAACAGCGGGTTAACACAATACCACGTTTCCAAACGGGTTACATTTCCTGGCTTCTATTAACCCGTAACGGAAAAAAACATATACAAATTGGAGACATAAACGTATATTTGTCAACAATTAAATAAAATTTGCTTCCTCAATTTGCTTCCATTTGCTTCGTCATGAGGTTTAATATGCCTATTTAATATATTCATACTTTTTTAATGTCTTGGATTATATAGTCCGTTTCTTTTGCAATGCCTTCAATTAACAAAATAAACGGTGCATTTCGTGTCTCTCTAACTTTCTGTACAATTCCCTTCGAGTGGTTCCCGTCTGAGTTACGTGAGCTGGGAAAAAAATATTCAATTTATCAGGTATCAGTCGTTACTTGTGTACTGATTACAGAACTGGATTCTTTGGAAAGAATTTAGTTGTTTACACTTATTAGACTTATCGAGCTATAATGTAATTGATTTGAAGGTACCGACGATGGCTAAATTGTATCAATATTTATTACCTATTTACTGAAAAATCATCAAGGTCTACTGTACGAATAATCGTGGGGAACTGAATGGTACATTCAAACACACTTATGAATAAAAAATCCTAATAATACAATGCCGTCCCTTTTATTTAAAAGAGAGAGCTTATTTTATAAACAATAGACTAGCGTTACCCAACGAGCACATTAGTGGAAATTGTAGCCTATTTTGTTACTTTCGGCTGTAAAATAGCGCTTTAAGGGTTCAAAAAGCAGTTCAAAGTTGCATATCTGCATCCGTAAACGTCTATAGCTATAAAAGTTACTTAAGGTGCTATAAGCTGAATCAAATACTACCCTAGCCTTCACAGTAGTCCACGGTAGAACTCATTTACCACTTACACCTTTATATGAGAGTTACGAAGGTCATTCTGCCACTCACAGCTGTACAGTGGTTTCCATTGTAACTTTTATAGGTTGTAGTTATAGTAACCACTATTATACTACTATAAGTTTCATTATAGAAATAATAGAAACTCTTATGCATACTATAGTTACAAAAAAATCATCAGTGTAACTAAGGCCTTTAGTAGCAATAGTCATTCCTTGCAGACTCAATCCATTCGCCATTTTACAGCCGCTTTTGTAACTATCATAAAACATTTAAAAACACTAAACAATAAAAATCGATACTAAACGAATAAGTACGTAACTACATCTTATAACCTCAAAAACAAGAAAATAGGAGCTTTTTGTGGCTGTGAGTTGCACTAGGGGAACAAAAATCACTGGAAGCGTTAGAAGGGTGAAAATTAGCGCTATGATTCTCAAAAGGGAGTTATTAGAGCTAAAACTGCAGGTTATGACTACATTACAATGACGCCATGATTTTTTAAGAAAACTTATAATTCACTTGCAAAATTGAGTTGATATACATTGGTTTTTCAGTTAAATGTGCATTAAATGTACCGGTAAACAATCGGCCACTTGCAAATAGTAAGTTATCGACACGTAAAAATACGGAAATAAAATTTATTCTGTACAAATAAAAAATATCACATATCTTTTGTTAATTTTTGAAATATCATAAAAGCGCGTTAAAATTACTCGAAAATTATCTTATATATCTACAGTAAACTGGACAGCGTTTTAAGTATGTTTATATATCTTGCTAATACAGAATACAAACATTTACTTCTTTTTGTTTTATTTTCATGATAGCGACGAAAACACTACCAAAATATTACAAGTAATGTCAACTGAAGACATACAATAAAGAACTATAATCAATTCATTCGTTCAAAGTAGTTCAAAATCATTCAATAGTAGCGCTATGAGAGCTTTAGTATAGCGCTAATAAATCGTTATAGCTATTAAGGAACCTTTATGCAACCGTTGTGCAGGTTAAATGGAACTTTAGGTTGCATAAAATGGCGCCCAAATAGCGCTAAAGCGGCTGCTTTAAGTCTGTAGTCCAAAGCCCTTATGCAGCCCATTTGTGCTAGTTGGGTAGTTTACAAAAAAAAATACAGTACCATCCTGCTTATTTTTTAAAGACAGTTTGTAGCTGGACTGGTGGGAGACTATCCTCTATAATATTCTTTAGCATTTAAGCTGCTAAGATATATTTATACTGTAAATAAAACAAAGGTACTGGTGGTTACAAAAATTTAATGTTTAAATACTAGTACAGATAAATACAGTATCTACTACTTTTTAAAGTTGTTTAAAAGCTACTTATCACTACTACATATACGAGTTTGTAGCCTGTATTCTACCATGATTATTAGCCTTACAGCTAAGATATTATTATGTTGTTAATTAAAACTAATAGTCGCCTAGTTGTCAAAAACTGACCATAGTTCATATAAAATTTTAAATTTGAACGTTATTATAAAAAATATTATCGTTATGCCAAATTTTATATTCCTTCGTGCGCGTAATTTTCTTAAAAAGGGCTACAAAGTTATTATTCGACGTAATAATACGTAAATTAAAAGCGTCAATAACCTGATGGCTTGTGATCGAGGGGTCGCAGGTTCCCACCCATTACACTATAACCGTAAAACCGCTGCAGACACTAGCATATTTATCTTAGTTGGAGGTTACCAAGATTGCTAGTAATGTGAATTCTACACATATACTGCTAGTACTTTATTGGCTCATTAGTCGAGTGGTCGCAAGCGCGACTGCATAGCACGAGGTCTCGGGTTTAATTTCCAGGTCGGGCAAAAAGTGCAATTGGGTTTTCAACCGACGACAAAAAAAGGAGGAGGTTATCAATTCGACGCGTATATTTTTTTGTTTCGTTTTATGTATGATCACCGATTACTCGAAGACGGCTGAACCAATTTGAAAAATTCTTTTTTTTTTGTTTGAATGGGTATACTTTGTAATTGGTCCCACTGCCACCAAGTCAGGATCTGATGATGGGATCCTGGAGAAATCGAGGGAACTCTTCAAATATTATAGGCACACCTATAGTGATTTGAGTATTTTTTATAGTAACTTGTGTAGTTGCATTCGAAAAGCACCATTTCTGAAGAGGACCTGATGATAAAGACCACAGATGGCCACTGGAACTACTAAATATATAAGTAGGAATAATAAGTATTTCATGAGTTCCGCTACGATTATTTGAACATGGTTATTAAGCACAATATGCTCGTCACAATGCATATGGTGACGTGAAGCTGATGGTGAAGTACCAGGAGAACTCCTCAACAATTAACGGCCTAGCATTGGGAAAAGCAATATTTTGTAAAAGGTTATAAGTAGTTGACATATAGGCTCTTGTAACTAGGTAAATTTAAAATAGACCAACGAAAAAGAGTGAAATAAAAACTTTTTACCAAAAAATTAAGTTTTTATTTTATGAGAAATTTCGCAGTAGTAGCCCGGAGTTTGGAAGTCGGCGGTGTGATACCGCGGGAAGCATGTTAAGCCGATGGTCCCGGCTGTCATTCCGACATCTTTGACAGTCATTTTGGGTAGTCAGAAGCCAGTAAATCTGACAGTGGTCTAGTTAAGAAGAATCGTGTTACCCAAGTACTGGGCTGTGGAGGTCAGACAGGCAGTCGCCACTAGAACTTAGCAGAACTCGGATAGACTGGAAGCTGATCCCAATGTTGTTAGGAAAAGGCTAAGCTGATAATAATTATTTAAGCACAATACTGCCCCCATTGTCATAATTACAGTAAGTCAAAAAAATCAAATGTTGGGAAATCGCACTTTTGTTTTGAAATGTTTAAATTGGTGTATCTTGATAATTATAGCAGATAGCTTAAATATTTAAACGGATAACAAAAGATACATGTTTGTAGATTAGTCCTCAATATAATTTATTTGTTAAATATTGACGGTTTGTTAAATATTGATGTTAAACATAATTTTAATACAATAAGTCTACTTACTGTTATTATTATAATGAACGATTGAGTGTTCTCAACATTTACTGTGATTGTGCTTATCGTAACTTAGTTAATAATTTAGATATAAAAATAAAAAAAAAATGTCCTTATAGGGCTTGATTTAAGGATCACAGTAATGTAAAAAAGTCATAACACCAGTAACACGACTTACTGTAATTATGACATCGGGGGCAGAATAGTCAGGAAGGGATTTGAAATAATAATACGTTTATTTACACAGAACATTTACATTTAAACTTTTTTTAAACATTTTAACATTCTATCTCTTAAACTTGTATCTTAAGAGGCAGAAATATAATAGAAACAGAAATATTAAAAACCTCATTTCCCTGCTGAATATCGTCCATTTCACGTAACAATCCACTACAACGATACGCAGTGTTATTACAGGTGACATTCCTGATGATGCCGCTGGAGATAGCGTGGGCGGGCACGGTGCAGTGGCTGGCCGGCGACCTCATGTGCCGCGTCATGATGTTCACGCGCACCTTCGGACTCTACCTGTCCAGCTTCGTGCTTATCTGTATAGCTGTTGATAGGTGAGTACAACTCCACTCATCTTTCAGCTTGTTACTTTTACAGAACCCTTTTCAATAGGTTAATAACTTATAGATTTGCGGGAACGTTCTAAAGGCAACTGAAGGAACGGGGTAGGTTTTAAGTCAGTAGAAGTCTGACACTCACTTTCACACCACCCAGAGGTGAAAACAAAAACTTATGGATGTCAAAGAATGACGATATGATTGGCAAAGTGGTTGAGCGATTGACTGCTAGGCTGCCTGAAGCGAGTTCTATTCCCGCACCAGAACAAATGTTTCAAGTATGGCCTACAGATAGATGTTCCGGATCTGGTTGTTTCTAAAACTGCACTAATGTTACAAGTGAAATTCCTAGTGTGAGGAATTTTTTTAATAACAATATATATTGATAGCTAGGCTACTACTAAATCTTTTAAATAATCATCTGTTGGTCGCTATACCGTCTTGCGCACAGCCAAGGTGTGGAACTCTCTGCCGGCTTCCGTGTTCCTTGCCACATATGACCCGTCAGCCTTTAAAGCAAGAGTGAATAGGCATTTTCTGTGCTCGCTCGTTCGACCGTAGACCTCATCTTACACTTACCATCAGGTGTGATCGAGGTCAAAAGGGGGCTCATTCGTAATAAAAAAAAAAACTGTTCACATAAGTATACACAAAAAAGACGTCAATTATCGAGCGCTTTTTGCTCTGTGCGTCCATTATGTATGTATGTAGCATTGTATATACCAAACTATATATCCATACTAAAAGCCTACTTATACAGTATAAAAACTATTTACCGATTTTTTTTTTATTTCGGAAGTCGGTGTCAAAAACGAAAATAGAAAAAAGAAAACGAAAGAGTAATCGATTTTGAATGGAAGATCCTTCTCAAGTGAGTTAATGAGTGAAGTGTAATATAATGTTGCAAGTACGCGTTTATGATTAAATACTAATAATAATAAGTACCTATAGACAAAATAATGCGAATGGCGCATACGCATTGTAAATACAATTATTTATTTATCACGCATTTCCTCAATATAATGCCTGCTTCCATTCTGTTCCAGAACTTTTATGTAAAATTCTTTGTATATCTCACAACTGCTAGCAATTAGTGTAAACTAAAGGAAATAATTGAGACGATTAAGATTAGACTTCAGTTGTCTCTTGATCGGATGTCACTAAGTAGTAAAATGTTTATAGAAGATAAGTGCCGGTAATTACCAGCTCATGGTTTTAAATTTCCTGGTAGTTTTACACTGCGGTGATATCTCATTGAAATAAAACTTGACTATTTTATGCGGGCAGAATACGCAGTAACTGATATAACTTATATAACTACTCGAAAACTAATAAGATTTGAGAGAAATATTTTTGTTATCAAATGACTCCCTCCTTTAGCAATAGTCTAAATCTCTCTTCTGTCAAAGCGGGAGCTCTTTGTTTCATATTCAACCACATTATCGCTTACCATCAGGTAAGATTGTGGCCAAACACAAACCTATTTTCAATAAGAAATTATAGTTATATTAAAAATCATAAAATTTGAGTGAGAATCGCTCTCAACTATACTTATATCAGGCACTACTTACAGAACAGATGTAACAAAAGCCACTAATAAGAAATATTACTCCCGCAAAAAGAACGACAATCACAATAACCCAGTTACAAGGCAAAAAAAAATACGACTCAATTCATATTTCATCAAATAAAGCACATAAAAAACTTTTTAGCAAAAAATAGAACCGACTTCCATATAAAAACACTACAAAGGCAAAAATAACTTTGATTTCGGAAGGCGGTGTCTTTAGTTTTGTATATATTTTCGTTTTTGACACCGCCTTCCGAAATTAAAGTTATTTTTGCCTTTGTAGTGTTTTTATATGGAAGTCGGTTCTATTTTTTGCTAAAATGTTTTTTTTTTCACGCTTTTTATTGGGTCGGTTTGTAATTTATCTAGTTACAAAAGCTAAAATGTCAACTACTTATCACCTTTTACAAAATATTGCTTTTCCCGCTTTCCATATTCAAGTAATCTAATCGCAATCAACGAAATACTTATTATTGAGTACTTTCGGTGGCCATCTGGGGTCTTCATCATCAGTTCCACTTCCTCAAATGGTGCTTTTCGAAAGCAACTGCACAAGGTACTATAAGAAATACCTAAAACGCTATAGGTGTGCCTATAATATTTGAAGAGTTTCCTCGATTTCTCCATGATCCCATTATCAGATCCAAACGTGTCGACAATGGGGCCAACTAGAAAGTATACCCTTTCAAACAAAAAAAGAATTTTCCAAATCAGTCCAGCCATCTCCGAGTTATGAGGTAACATACATAAAAAAAAAAGTTCAAGACGAATTGTAAACCCCCTTTTTTTGAAGTCGGTTAAAAACAAGAGCTCCTCGCATAATATCAAGAGCTCTCTCAATACAGCCTGACAAATCAAGACCACTTTGATCTTTGAAAATCATAATTGCTTTGAGTTTTTCAAAAGAGTTGGTTTATCCGGTCGGATGCTAACACTTTATTTCAAACTAAAGTGTTCCCCTCAATAGCCCACTTGTTGCTTCAAGAAACTTGGTGTACTGTGCAAATTCTTAGATACAGTAAAGGCTGGTTAATTATTTTGGCTCTTGGAACTTTATTGAAACCGCAAATGTAATTTACAGTCATACCAGCTTCATCTAGTTTAAATTTACGCAAAAAAATTACGTCTAAAAGTATTATTTAATAACCAACATTGTAAATAAAAATAATAATAAATAATAATCTGTGGCCCGACTGTCAACAAGCACGTCAAAATTTTTCATTCCGATTTTTATCAATTATTTAAAATATAAGATAGTTATTTAAAATGTTCTTTAAAACGAAAATAGTTAAAAAAAAACTACAATCCACTACATCTAAAATAGACCAAGAACCATCCAAGAACATAGAACATAGAATATGGAAATAGACCAAGTATGAATGACAACTTCGTGCATAAAGAATGTTGACGAGAAACCGGGCACGATTGCTCGAGTCTACACGCCCAAGATCTTCGGATTCGTCACTCAGCTCCGCCTCGCAGCCGCCGGGACCTGCTCCAGCCGTGAGTGAAGAGACTCCGGCCGCTGCAGTTGCGTCGAGCTCGAGTGACGAATACTTCTCGCCGCCGACGACACCACCACCTGCGCGTCGACGGGGAAGAGGCCGACCTCCGGACTGCTTGGAACCTCGAGGCCCACCGACCTCTGATAGGGTTCCCGCTGCTGGTGGAAGTGTGCAGCGCATGCGATGGACTCAATCCATTAATGAGAACGTCATGCGCTCATACTATGGGGCTACAGAGGGGGGAACTAACTTGACTGCATACCGTGGTCGGATGCTCTCTCTGTTTCAGGTACTTGAGCCAACTGTCAACGTTTCGGCCCAGCGACTATCGGATCAAGTGCGTGTCATCCAACGTAACCGTATGTTGGATGAAGCCGTACTTGATCGCCTCCGTTCGAAAATGAGTAGCTGTGTCACTTCACATCCGACGCCGACTGTGGTGGCACCACCACAGCCCAACATTCAAGTTGAAGAGAGTAGTGACAGAGTTACAAACGTAACTACCCAGTATAATGAGCAATTGAGGAGTGCTTTGGAGTGTGCTATTCGGGAATATCGCAACATGTCGCCTGAAATAAGACCACGCTTACCTCGTTTGCCCATGCATAACAGGAATAGGGCACTGGTGGCTGCTCTGGATTCGCAGTTGTCAGACTATTTTGATAACTGCGAAGACCTCGCCGATACCCACTCTGTCTTATACTGCGCAGCTGTCGCGGCATGTCGTGTAGCTAATGTTAAAATTTCTAATGACATAGCTATACGACCTAAACCCGCTGTCCCAGCTTGGCAGTATAGGATCGAGCGCCGTATTGGTGAGGCCAGGGCACTCATTGGCAAACTTATTTGCTTTAGGGAGGGCAACACTCGCCCGAGAGTGATGCGCTTTGTGAGACGGGCGTTTTTGGGAACCAATATCCACCCACATAATTATATGTCCTGTGTCACAGAGCGCATCGACTTCCTAAAGCAGAAAGTGTATGCATGGGCAAACCGTATCCGAAGGTATAGACGGCGAGTGGAGCGATTCACCCAGAATCGCACATTCCGAAGTAACGAAAGGTGGGTATATAGGGCTTGGGAGCGACCGGACCAAGGTGCGACTGATATGTGCCTGCACGATGATGACGCCTTATGTACGTTCTGGCGCAACATCTGGTCGGTACCTGTCAGTCACACCGACGGTGATTGGACCTGGGAGGTCAAGCAAGCGTGCGATCCAATACCAGAAATGGGGGCAATTATGATCAGCCCCCATGATATAGCCAATGCAGTTCGTCCGCTGCCTAATTGGAAGTCTCCAGGGCCGGATGGACTGCATAACTTTTGGATCAAATGGCTAACAAGATCGCACGCTCGCTTGGCGTCTCAGTACCAATCTGCCCTTGAATCTGGCTCACTACCCGAGTTCTTTACCACTGGAGTTACCCACCTGCTCCACAAATCTGGTAGCACCGTGGACCCCAAAAATTATAGACCAATCACGTGTCTGCATACGGTCTATAAGGTTCTGACATCCATTTTGAGAGCTAAAATTAACAAACACATTGACAACAATCACATCATGTCTCCCTCTCAAAATGGATGTAAGAATGGGTCCCGCGGTACTAAGGAGCTACTCCTCATTGATATGGCAATTAGCCAACAGGTTCGACGTTCCAAAAAAGATCTGTCGACATGTTGGATAGACTACAAGAAGGCCTATGACTCAGTGCCTCATACATGGCTCATGGGGGTGCTAGAATTGTATAAAATTAATGCAACTTTACGCACCTTTCTGACATCATGTATGGGACAATGGAGGACAGTTCTTCGCTATCCAGGATGTCGATATATCCCAAGGTACAGCGAACCGATAAGGATCGAGCGAGGCATATTTCAGGGCGATAGTTTGAGTCCGCTTTGGTTTTGCTTAGCCTTAAATCCTCTAAGCACACTGCTGGAGAATTCAGGCCTAGGCTATAGGTTGAAAAGAGGTGGTCAGGTTATTTCTCACCTCCTTACATGGATGATTTAAAAATTTTTGGCGCCACTAGTCTACAGCTGACGGAACTACTGAAGGTAACTGAATCTTTCAGTAGTGCCATCAGGATGGAGTTTGGTGTCGAAAAATGTGCGATTATGCATGTAAAGCGAGGGGAGATTGTGGAATCCGTGGGATCTCAACCCTCGAATTCCATAAACCTGAGATCCCTCTCTCCAACCGAAACCTATAAGTATTTGGGTATGTCGGAAGCATTAGGTATCAATGTAGTTGACATGAAGCAATCGCTGAAGGAGCGCTTCTTTGGCCGCCTAAAGATGGTATTTAAAAGCCTTCTATCGGGCGGGAACAAGGTGCGTGCCTTCAACGGTTGGGTCATGCCAGTGTTGATATACTCTTTCGGCGTATTCAAATGGACTCAAACTGAACTTGACGCCCTGGATAGGAGAGTTCGTACATTGCTGACTGCATATCGAATGCATCACCCACGCTCATCAGTGATGAGGCTGTATATCCCGCGGAAATGTGGAGGTCGTGGCTTTTTGAATGCTAAAACTCTCCACAACCGCGAGGTATGCAGTCTCAGGGAACATTTCCTTGCTTCTGAAGTGGGTATGCTTCGAGATGTAGTAGCGGTGGATAAGGGACTCACCCCGCTCTCCTTGGCTAATGAGAACTGGCGCAAACCTGCAGTGCTAGACACTAACGATCGCAGAGGGATATGGCAGAGTAAGGAGCTTCATGGACGTTTTTTCCGGGCCCTACATGGGTCCGACGTAGACCAAGTAGCGTCCGTAGCTTGGTTGCGCTTCGGTCACCTCTTTGGGGAAACCGAAGGTTTTGTTTGTGCAATTATGGACGAAGTTATCATGACGAACAACTACCGGAAATTTATTGTGAAGGATGGCACGGTTGACATATGTCGGGCATGTCACCGTCCGGGTGAATCAATCCGCAACATTATCTCTGGTTGTTCTCGTCTTGCTAATGGAGAGTACTTGCACAGGCACAACCTTGCAGCCAAGATAATTCATCAGCAACTTGCTCTGAAATATTCTCTTGTGGAATCGGAAGTGCCGTACTATAGGTATGTGCCCGACTCAGTTCTCGATAACGGTCATGTCACATTATACTGGGATCGGTCCATCATCACTGACAGGACTATTGTAGCCAATAAGCCTGATATAGTGGTGGTGGACCGAATCGTGATGCGTGCCATGATTGTCGACATAACCATCCCGCATGACGAGAACCTCGTAAAAGCTGAGAAAGATAAGCAAATCAAGTATCTTGACTTGGCACACGAGATTGTCGACATGTGGGATGTGAGCTCGGCAATCATTGTACCGATAGTCATCTCAGCCAATGGCTTAATAGCCAAGAGCCTCGACCAACACCTCAGGAGGCTCTCGTTAGACGGTTGGATCAAGGGCTTGCTTCAGAGAGCGGTACTCCTGGACACGGCGCGTATTGTCAGGAGGTTCCTCTCTATGGAGCCCTGACCGCCGGTAGCTTGGACCCTGTTCCCGGTACCGGTGGGCTACTATTTTTATATTTTTAAATGTTTTTTTTTTAGAGAATATTTAAAAATGTAATTTATATGTATATATTGAAAATAAAGACAATAATAATAAATTTATTTCACTAAAAAAATGTTTCATACACAATCACAAAGTAGTTTACAGTCTTATTATACAGATACAGCGCCTAATGGTACTTCATGATTTTTGAGAACCTCTGCATCCGTACTAGGTGGTAACCTGTATCTCGGAATACAGCTTATTCCCTCTTAATAAATACACAATTGAGTACAATAAGCCTTAAAAAAAAACTAAATAATAATGTTACTTGCCATTTTGTGCTTTTGGTGTGTGATTGTGTACGGTAATTGAGTGTATGTGTATAGTGCACAGCTAGGTGGTGTGAAAGTGATGGTGCGTGTGTATGCGTTTGTGTTTGTATGTGCGTGTTAGTGTGTGGGTGTGTGTGATATTTGTTTAAAAGTAGTAAGTAACGTGAGTAATGTGTAAAACTAAACCGGAATATTGAAAATATTTTCAGTTTTCTCATATGAGAGGCCCAATAAATATTCCTGAACTCTTTTCTCTTTTCTCTTGCAGTTTGACTTATTTAAAGAATAAATTTTAATAATGTTATTTATTTTATTATACACGTATGGAGCAATGAAAACACAAAACCTTTTAATAAATGTAGTCATTGGAAAATGTTTACGGACACATACTGCATGGTTTCTGCGTTTTGAAGCAATGTTTAAATCATATGTGAGATCTGCGTGCTGTTTAAGTAAATTACTTTGTATAAACAATTGGCGTACGGTAAGGACTTGAAAAATAATAAAGATCGTGTATCATTTATACAACGTGGCAATGCCGCTATCCTACAGACTCATGGATATGTTAAATGCTGATAGCGTTGAAAATGTCAATAGCCTAATGACGATAAGGTGTTGGCCTTGTGATCGAAAGGTCACGGGTTCGAACCCCACCTATTACACTATTGCCGTGAACCCACTCCAGACACATTAGCTTAGTTGGAGGGATTAACAAGATTGCTAGTAATGTGAATTCTACCCACATTAGTTGTAGTTTTTTACTTATTACTGATGGGCCTACTCTTGACCTCAATCTCGCCTGATGGTAAGCGATAGATGAGGTCTAAGATGGGACGAGCGAGCCCAGAAGATGCCTATTTACTCGTGCTTTAAAGGCTGAAAGGTCATAAGTGGCAGGCAACACAGAAGCCGGCAGAGAATTCCACAGCTTGGCTGTGCGCACAATAAATGTGGAGGAGAAGCGCTTGGTACGACAAGACGGTATATCAACCAAGTATGTGTGGTACCCATCCGTGCGTCTGGTAGATCGGTAGTGAAAGGGAGATGGAGGAATCAGGTCATGGAGCTCCTGCGCACACTCCCCGAAGTACAATCTGTAGAAAACGCCGATGAGCCAGGCTATGAAGCTTGTCCACCAGCACATCGTCGCCTATAAGCCTTTTAGCTCTGTGTTCGATCGAGTCCAATGCAGCAACTTGGTACTTTGCAGAGCCATCCCACAAGTGGCTGCAATACTCCACGCAGTAATGGACCTGTGCTTTATACAGATTTAGAAGCTGTCCAGGCGTGAAGTACCGCCTAACCTTGTGTAGGTTTCCCAGCTTTTTTGCTGCAGTCTGAGCTCTGGACTCGATTTAGTAGATAGAGTATTAGTATTACTTCTCTTTTTAAAAAAGTAACGTATTTTTACCCCAATGTTTGACTGGTAGATAATGTCTTGCTGCATAAAGTCCGCTCATGTACCACTATTGTACAGAAAGTCTAAATAAATAACGTATATTATTTGGTAAATAGTTAGTCTATTTTAACTTTGTAAATTATCAAACTTATAGAAATGCCTAAATAAATAAACTTCAAAAGCTATTTAAATAATTGTTTCTCGTTAATTGATCCAAGTACCAACTCGTACCTACAAAGGTTCTTATTTACTTAAACAAAGGTGCTTTTGACCTATGTCTGAGTGTCACTCGCAAACTGTTTTTGATTACCTTGTTTATAATAAATAACTTTCTGCCCGCGACTTCGTTCGCGTGGTAGGGTATTCCCGCGTAAAATCCCGATCCTGTGGGAATTCCGGGATAAAAATCAGACTGTGTTATTCCAGGATTTAAACTATCTACTTGCCAAATTTGATTCAAATCCGTTCAGTAGTTTTTGCGTGAAAGAGTAACCATTTTTATTAGGGATCCCTATTTTTTTTTAATTTAATATAGCCTATGTCACTCAGTGAAGATGCAGCTTTCTAATGGTGAAAGAATTTTTGAAATAAGTCAGTAGTTTTTGTGTGAAAACGTTACAAACATACAAAAACACAAATGTTTCCTCTTTATAATAGACTAGCTTCTGCCCGCGACTTCGTTCGCGTGGAAGGGAGTTCCCGCGCAAATCCTGAACCCGTAAGAATTTCGGGGTAAAAACTATCCTATGTCCTTTCCAGGATCCTAAATTATTCCCATGCCAAATTTCATCTAAATAGGTTTAGCGTTTTAGGTGTGAAAAGGTAACACACAGACAGACAGAGTTACTTTCACATTTATAATATTAGTATGGATTGCTAATTACTTTTGATAGGACGGGTTCCTTAATGCTGTTCAATGATTTCAGCCAGTGAACCTAAATATAGATTTTACGAAAGGGCCTAAATGGTTTGTTTGGTTTTTTGTTTGTTTACCTAGAATGCTTATGAAATATTTGTTTATATTTAAGGGGATACATAATATAATGTTTTTTTTTTTATTATTTATTAAGGTGTCAATATCCTCGGGCACCATGGCCTCTCTGGCAACCGTAGTGCGGGACATTTTGTACTGCACGCCAATTTAAATGACATCATCCAACGAAACTGGAATCCGACCTACACATATAACATAGTCCGGAACAGGCTAAGCAAATGTCTTTTTTAGATCTACTTATTCATTTTTCTCATGGACGAAATTTTTATGACAGTTTTATTTCATTCTTTCCATTTTTTACTCTATATCAGATACAGAACATACCTAACTCTTACATAGAACCGAGCACACTTGTACAGATTCGCTTATTAAATTATTTTACTAAAATAAAGCTACTCTTGGGTTAACTTTCAAAGTTAGTTTTCACACACACGGAAAATAGGTAAGACAGTCGCGGATAAATGCTACTAAAATATAAATCAAGCCACAGATTTCAAAAGCACAAAATAAGCCTTTCGTTCAGTTTCTTTTTTGATGTCATATATTAATATTTTATTACATATTATTACAAATTTAGGTGCTAAAAAATAACCACCATGCTGAGTTGTATAATTACAGTCGCTAACATAGAAGATAACTAGTAGCTAAGATAGTTCAGACGCTCATTAATTGTGGCTGACTTAGTAATTTAAAGCAATGTAGATTTTTAGAGGCGAATGATGCTATTATAAAAATATGTAATAATGTCTGTTTAATTAGCACACAAATATAAATACAAAGAAGTACCAAGGCACGTACGCCCCCAACATAGCAGTCTACCCACGGGGGAATTTCCCCCAAAAAATAATGACTACCTAAACATGAGTGCGTATTGAGACGTGCTGGGAGGTCATCGAACGAGATCGATCAATCATCCGTATGAATGATAAGTACTTGTTGCTATTATCGAGCAGTAGGATTATGAAATGCCAATTATAATTATGTGGCACTTCAACTTGGGTAACTTGCTAGATAGAAAAGAGAAATTCATACAAACTTTCGTATTTATAATTTTACTTAAGACTAATATTATAAATACGAAAGTTAGTACGGATGCATGTAGGGATGGATGGATGTTTGTTATAAACTGTTGAACGGATCTGAATAAATTTGGTACCGTAAAACGCTGCAACTTTGCCAACTAAGCCCAACTTTGCCTATTTCGTTTAATGAACGATATTTCGCGTTTGCTTCGTTTTTTCTTATTTTCTACCATTTGGTAGTGATTTTACATTATTAGGGTAACATATTTTTCATTTTTTGTAATGGTAACTTCATTGTTATTCCGTTAATTGTACGACAAACACCGGTGCGAGTGAGTGAAAATTTTTAGTGTCTTGTAACTTTTGAAGTTTTAGCTAAAGAAAAGGTGTTTTCGTGCAGCTATAATATTCCAGGGTAAGAAAATACTATCTACTTTCCGTATTACTCGATATTTTTGTTAAAAGGACACCATTTCATTAAAATAACTTAGCAGGCAATATTGTGCACAGTTTTGAAAACTTGAGTGACACAACTTTGCCTGGGTCTAGGGATGTCACTAGTCGGATTTTAATAATGATGTATTTTTACTATGTAAATGTTGTATTAGCATGAAATTTACACAGCTTCAAACCCGGTCAAATCGACACGTAAGCGCTTGCATGCACTAAATTCCCTTCGTTTTACGATATTTTATTGCATAAATTGTTAATGTTCCGAAGTCGGGTGAAGACACTGACTCCTGTATAAACTCAAATATTCTGTGGAAAAGCCACTTTTTTTAATTTTTTTATTAGTAATTACGAGTCAGTATTGCTAAAAAGCATTATATTTGTGATTTTTACTCATAAGTGGAATTTGGTTTTATTTTTGAAAAAAGTGAATAAAAGTTGAAGAAAATAATCCGTATTTTTTTTTGGACAACCCTTGTTTCAACGACATTTTTGTATGAAAAGTTTGTGGTACCTGCTACAACATTGCCTATCAGCAGTAAAAAAATATTCAATACCGTCATGGTAATAATATAACTGCCGGGGACAAGCACGTGTCTCTTGTACACGGAAAAAAAATACTAAAAAGATCAACAATATATTTATTGAGATATCCTTCTAGGCAAAGTTGTGTCTTTTACCTACAACTTTGCCTACGACTTTGGGTGTTTGTAATTCTGAAAAACGGCGTGATTTAAATAGATTTGGGTTCTACCTGGCAAAGCATAAGGTCTGTTTTCCATCTGAAAGTCTGTAAAAGCCGCAATAATAAACAGGTTCAGAGATACGAACAAAAAACGTCAAAATCCGGGCAAAGTTACAGCATTTTACGGTACCTAGATAGTTGAAATGCCGGTATTCCTCCGGGATCGGGATATACGGGGGAAACACTGGTCTCAACCTAGTTTAAACTTGATACAAAAGAATGTATAAAAGCTTTATTTAAAACCTCATCCATCGCTTACCACCAGGCGAGATCGATCTCGCCGTGGGCTCACGCGTAATAAAAAAAATACTCTCCCGCGCGTACGAAGAGGTCCCTTGGGCAGAAACGAGTAAAATAAGAATTGACAAAGTGTGATTCGGAATTGAATACGTTACGTGTCGTACGATGAACTGATAAAATTAATGCTTTTCTTGTTGGAAATAATGTTGAAAAACGGACTTAAAACTTGCGTTTGGGTCTAAAATCCCTCACGCCTATCAATATATTCTTCATATCATACATTTATGGAACTTTTTAGTGGTCTTATGAGAGAAACAAATGAAGATGCTACTATTGTGCCATCATAAATGATATGGAATTAATTAGCAAACTTGTTTTAAATAACGCTTTTATACGTTAATTGCATTTGTATCAAATTTCACATAGGTTGAGACTAATGTTTCGTAACTATCTTGAGAAGAAGTACCGAAAAAAACTCAGAGGTCTTTATAGCCCGTACTGATCGAAACAATAATTATGAAAACCATGCAGGTTTATGTCTTTTTTTTCGGTGGGAAAATAATCAAATGTCTCCTCCGTCTCTGGGTGGAGCGAATGGGAGTCTCAGACTTCGACTGACTAAAAACCCACCCTATTCCTTCAATTGCTCTTAAGTTCCGGGGCCGCGGTATCTCGTTAGAACACACAACCCCGGCAACATGTAGGTTTACGTCTGAAGTCCTCTTTTGGGGGAAAATGTAGTAGTAGTTCCTATACACAGCGGTTGGTATAACCACTCCCACCACCTTGGGAGTCTATTTATTTACTCGTACCCAGCTTAACCCCTAATCTTCCTATTAGGCAGTTCAGTTCTCCGTTATGATAATAGACTAACTTTTAATTAAAATTACACAAGTGCCCTTTGTTGTTGTTCAGGCAATTAACGCGGCTTTCTACAAGTTAAGCAAAGTATGTGGAAAATTAATATGCGAAGTTTTAAATGAAATGTATCAGCTACTAGAGTGCGGTTGAAATATACTTTGAAGTTAGCGAATGAGTTTTGTTATATTCTTGGGATTTCCAACATTTTAATCGTGTATCTTTTCTGCGATGTTGATCTTGTTAAAGATACTACCAGCTTAAAATTATCGATAAAATCAAAAGACATACCTACAACTACAACTAGCACCTCATTTTAATATTTTTATTGACTAGAGAATAATATTATTTACTAACAGTACAAGTACCTACACAGTCGATGACGCAATTGCTATTATAAAATCTTTTCAAATTGGGGCTGTATTTTCAACAAATCTATGTATTTATTTTTATTTAATTTATGACCTTTATTTCTATGTCATTAAATAAGGTAGTCGTAACACGAAAAAGAAAGTAGCTTTGCTCGCGTAAAATATTAATTGTTAATTTTATTATTATTTGTAATTTATTTTGAGACAAAGAGGTAATGAGAGCCAACTTTATCCCATAAAACAGCCGAAGTTATACACGTGCGATATTAGCTAAGTACGCGCGTGTGTGCTTCTTAGATATATATCCTATCCTGACGTACTGTACAATAATACGTGTTGTCAAGAAAATTTAGAACATATCAAATGTAAAATTAAAAAATAATTTATCAGTGTTACGAAAAACGTTAAAATAATTAAAGTATCAAAGAATTTCGCGTACCTACTACCGTTTTCGTGTAGTGGGCACGATTTAGGTACATTCTCGCTATGAATGAATCGCGCCGAGCGGAGCGCCTCCGTCCGCCCGGCCGCACGCACACCGCTTTCGCGCGCACAATTAATAAAAATTTTGTGATACCAAATTTCCCTTTATACTTTTGTCGGCTTAGGACTATCAAAAATACAATAAAAGTAAAACAGTAAAACAATGTTTTAGTGTAAGGTATAACCTGAATAATGTTTGTTACAACAACAAATTATTGTATTTTTGGCGTATTTAAAAAGTTGGAATCACAGTATTTACAATAATTATTAAGTATTTACAATAAATGAAATCGGTACACTTACGTGTATTTTATTAATTGTTCAAAATGTCCACCTTCGTTTTGTAAACACAATTGAGCACGGCGCCGCAAATTGTCCTTAAGTTTTATTAATAAAAAAGTTTGTGATTTTACAGTTTCGAATGCGAATTATTCTTAGAATTCTACATGGTAAGTGATGATGTGATCAAAGAGGGATATTTTAGCCGAAATCTTCACTGCGTTTCACGTAGATTTCTTACGGTGTTGTACCACACGACAATATCGAGATACTGTACGTTTGTTAACGGTTCACGACTATTTCGTCTCGTCCTAGGCACTGTTATGACACAAACACAAGACAATACAAATTATTCGCAATACGTAAAGTAGGATTTGCGGAATGCGCGCGCGACCGTGACCTACAAACGTTTTAGGTGGACTAATGAACGAAGTCAAGGCAGGGATGTCAGACGGCCACCCTGAAATCCTTGTACCGAGCTGTCTGAAAGCTGGTATTGAAAGCGAAAAACTGGTACCCCTGTGCTCCGCTGCCGCGCTGCCACCACTGATCTGCACTGATCGGAAATCGCATCCTAGTAAAACCAAAATATTTCAATTTCGTTTATATAGGGCAATTATCGAACGTACCAAAGAATTATCACAACATTTTTATCGGAAAGGAGGGTTAATTGTTCGCTTAATCAAACAATAGAAAAGAAGTCGGAAGCTGGCGTAAACAAATTTAGATGCCGAAAAAACATTTTCAGACTCGAAACTATTCATTTTGAATTTGAGATTCAAGTTTTAATGATTTTTTTCACTATTAGGTATCCATCAGTAAAATGATTGGGAGATGGGCGATAATATTTTTGATATTTAATGTGGTATTTATCTAGTGAACTATGTGAACAATTTTAGCAATATTATTTTTATTTTTAAGGCCAAAAAGGTAAACAAAAAATACTATGCGAAGATGGCACAGTAGTCGACTAATTATACATTACATACACACATACACAAAACTGCTTGGCTATACAAGCAGTTTTACCAACCGTACAGTAGAAAAATATTAACAACTGACTGCAATTTTTGTCTGTGTTATATTTAACAATTTGATTTCATGTTCAGAAAACACAATACCTAATAATTGATCATTTTTAGTTAGTAATACTCGATTCTTCCATCAAAATCTTGGTATTTTTGCATACAAGGACCGAGTAGTCTTGGTACATGGTACGTGACACTGAAAACTAGTATGTATACCAAGAAGTTGGTACGTCTGACATCCCCAAGGCGACCACCCTGCCGCCCACCCTGCGGCAGGGTGGTCGCCGGGAAGGGATATCTGCGCTGGCGATTATACGAGGTTTGGCAACGTCGCGCGATACTTACACTAGAAAATAGGCAAAATTAGGTGAATGACCGCTATGAACGGCAACGTTTAATAACATGAGTACTCCACGATTATTATTGAGCACTGCGATGAGTCGGACGAGATTTTTTGATACTTTAATTTTTCTTATTTATTTGGCCTATTAATTATTTTGTTTGAATACCGATAATTCCTACTTAAATAAAGATAATAACATCAATGGACCATTTTAAAACGATAATCAAATTTTTCTTTTTTTAACGATTTATATTGTAGAAAAAACAGTTTATAATTACTATGTTACTGTAACTGAAGCTCCCATTTCTTTTTGTCGCATTTATTCAAAGTCATCCTGTATACAGGGTTAATTGTAAAACACCTTTAACCTCTCAGGACGATGTTACTAACATCATAATCAACAACTTTTGTTCTATGACTTTTAAAAATTCGTCATATTTTAGTTCACCAGACTTCCATACAAAAATAAATATATTTAAATTGAACGCCCTAAATGTTACGAAGTCTATGCGGAGCAAAAGAAAGTGATTTATACTACTTTTGTTTCGCCGCACTGCACGCACCGATATTTTTTGTAACACCAATTAGACTCATTATAAGGGCTCTCTTTCCTGAGATACAGACAGGTTTTCTACCTAGTTTAGGAAAGGGAGTTCAATGACTCATCATATTATTTACTATATGATTTTTAAGTATAAGACAACTATGAATGTACAAATAATTTGCACGCTTGTTACAAGCAAAACATGTTGTACCAATTTTAAAATTTTATTACATATTATACCTACCATGATTTTAACAAATAAATATTATATTATATTATAGTACAACCACAAAGTATGTCTCTGTTTGAAGTATTAATAAACATTATTATTATAAACATTATAGATAGTATGCTAAGGTCTTTATTTTACAACTGTATCAATTTTGATAGAGCAATCAGGAAATTATTGGGGGAAATAAATTAAACTTTTTTTAATGCACATAAGTTAATTCAAATCAATTCATTTATTCTTCTAAACAATATCACATCTAACAATACAAAAGTTCAGCGCTGATTAATAGTTATAATTTAAAACTAATAATTAAAAGTTCAGCATCTGACGTCGGAACGTCCATAGTTGAAACGTTCTGTCGACGAATCTCTCAAAAACTAATAGTTCTGTTGGTGATCAATCCAAAGGAGAAATGACTGTCGGAGAAAGCTTTCAGAATAATTTAATTTAGCTAAGCCTTTCATAATAACGCTGTATGATTTTTTACATTGATGTTCCAGATACTATGCCATTTTGAAGCCTTTGAACGTGACTTGGGAGGCGCGCGTGCGCAGGGCGCTAATCATCTCGTGGGTCTGCGCCGGCCTCGCCAGCTTGCCGCAGAGCTTCATCTTCCACGTGGAAGAGCATCCCGATGTTAAGGGGTAAGGACTATAATATTTATTCTTATATTATAATTATATACTCCATTTCTTTTACCACGGGTACACTGTCTGTTCTTTATTATTATTTATTTACCTCTCCGATATCCGATGGGATGGCCATCAGATATCCAATAATAAAAATGTTGCGTAAAATAATACGTTCAGGGTGATGATGGGATTGCCGCGCTACTGCAGTGCTTCAGGTATTTTTTTGACTTTTACGCTATCAAAAACGTTGCGCTTCCGTCATGCGCAGTGTACGTGCCCCAAGAGTATTCTGAATTCGATATTAGACAGATGAGACATTTACTGGTGCATTGGGTACGCCTACATGCCAATGGGGCGTAGTCATGTGTGAAGTATTTTTGTTTATTGAAAATAGGTTCGCGTTTGACCACTATTTCACCTGATGGTAAGTGATGATGTGGTCGAAGATGGAGCATGCTTACCTAAAAGTAACCTATTCACTCTTGACTTTAATACTCCTAGGTTATAGCTATCGGGAAACACAGACTCCGGCAGGTCGTCTCAGGACTCGGTCGTCCGTAGCCACATTTAAAATTCCTGTCAGATTATGCCGAATAATTTGGTCCATTTTTCCCAAAGGATGAGGATGATGCCATAGATGCGAATTAAAGTGATGGCCGAATGCATATTAATTTGGTATAATCTGTCCTAGATGTCATTAAAATTTTGTATTTTTTCCTCGACAAAATCGGGAAAGGAATTCTCATAAATTGGAGACCCAAGAAGACGAAGGGAACTTTTTTCCACAATTTGGATATCTGGGGCTATTGCGTTGAATTTTGAAAGTGTCTGTTGTCTGTCAGTACTGTCGGATATGATCAACTGTAGATCATCTAAAACTGTGTCTACATCGCCTCCCAGGGTTCCATCATCGAGATACCAAACATTGAATTTGGAATTTAGCTGTCGAATGATTGGGTGAATGGCTAAACTAAAGATCGCTGACCCGAGGGGATCACCTTGTTGACAGCCAAAAGCTGATTCCAAAAGGTTTTCTTTATAAAGTAATTTAGTCGGATGTCTGTAACATTGCCAAAGAAAACTAAAAATTTGTGGTACTCGTTTTTTAGTTTCTGCCAACAAAGTGTCCCTATTGACTGAATTAAAAGCGTTTTTGATGTCAACCTTCAAGATGAGCTCTCCTTTATCTGAATTTAAAAAGGTGGACAAGGCGTGTACTGCAGCCTCACAGCTTCCTTTGGAGCCGTAACCCCGTTGCAGGGGCTGAAATTTGGCCAAAATATCCTCATCATAAAATTTAGAGCAAATAATTTAGTAATTAATTAGTTTCATTAGTAAGTGTTGAGGCCCCCATCCCTGGGACACTGTTAATCCACCACTTTTACACCCTGTAAGATCATTAATTTGTCTGATATATTTCTCAATCCTTAATAAGTTTTAGAAAATAACTATAGAAAGTAATGTATAGTAAAGAAAGATTTTTAGAAATTTCAATAAATCCGCTAGGTTCAACAAAAGTTTTTAATCATTTTGTTTAACTTTTGTAATTCTAAATTAAACCTAAAGTTACTAAGCGTCGCTTGTATCAAAAGGCACGGATATTGAAAAATTTACGTTACATACATATAATAATACAGGGTGGCAGGGACATCGACGCACAAACGCTTACCATGGATTCAGTACTTGATTCTGGACCATTGCGACCCCTGCGTTGACATTTTTCGTCGGGTTTTTCTAAAATTTTCATGTTTTTTCTGCAATTTTTTTTTACTGAAAACTGTTTAAAATCATTGTTTCTATTTAACCCAATGAGATTTTAATTAAAACTCGAAAGGGCTACCTGATCAGCTATTTTACTAGAGTTCATTTGCGAGGTCAACACAGCTGATCAGATAGTTCTTTCGAGTTTTATTTACATTCCTGTTTTTAATGAAACAAGCGAATTTACTGTTTTTTGCATCGGCTTTTTCTTAATTTTATTAAATTATTTATTTTATTATTTTATTTTATTTACTTATTTTAAATTAAGAAAAAGCCTACGAAAAATTTCAACGTACGGGGTACGGGATCCAGAATCATGTACTGAATCCACGGTAAGCGGTTGTGCGTCGATGCCCCTGCCACCCTGTATGTAATAGTCGAAACGTTGAATTGATGTTTTAATGAAGGGGTTGGACACTACACAACGTTTGATTTCTAGTTAAAACCTCCACCACTCAGTAGCTGAGTAACACGATACCCCTTGGAAAGACTGGTGTTGAATTGTCAAAGATGTACAAATTACAGTCAGGACCAATGGCTTAACAAAATACTATTGTTTTTTTTTATTAGCCGTATCGCGTCGGATTACTATTTCGAGTGATAGTACGCGATGATGCGATTGAGGTTGGAGATTGCTTGCTTAAAATACTAGTATATATTGCGAAGCCAATGAAATCTTAACATGATAAGTTAATATGTTTGTTTTTAGACGGTCTAAACTATCATGAAACCTTGACTTTGGTAGGTACTTCTATAATTAAAGACATTAAGAAGTGGAATTTCGGAATGTTTCATTCATATAATTGAATAGGTTTGATTACCTCGGACGTGCTCCAGAATGCAGCGTACTTAGCCTATTAAAACTATTAATCGGCTTGGCACCGACTTCAGCCGTGTAGAAGCCACATGTGCAGAAGGAAGTAATCATCGCCAAGCAATCATGATAACGCAGTCCTCAATCTAATGATAATTATGCTTTTTTGATAAGGGTTTTAATTTTTCCCTCACTAAGTTCTATAACATACAGGCTACTTGTTTTAAAAAGGCGTATGCTCTTTATGAGAAATAACTTGCTTGTCTTGGCTAATATCCATTTGTGTATAACAATTTCACGCTTATTACATATACATTATACGCTTATCATATATACATTTTTGTGAAGATCGCTTTTAATCTTAAAATGTCCTAAATTTGTGTATACATATAATACGCTTTCTAATATTATGTAAAGTAAGGGACATCCTTTCTTTCCTACTATCGCAAACATTTAACATTGATTTGCGTGGAAGATATTCTTTTTTCTTGAAGCCGTTTATAATTCAATTATATAATTTAAATAGTTGACCCTGAACTGAAGTAGCCTAAATGGCGAAAAATCACCTACTTTGGCAACACTGTTGCCAGCAGTTGTCAGCATTCACAAGACGCGCGTTTCGAAAAAAAAAAATGGAATTCGCGGCATTTCGTGTAAAATAAAATATGTTTCAGCAAAAAAGGCAGCCTATGTCCTTTTCCAATGTATAAACTGTATTTTTACGAACTTTCAAAAAAAAAAAAAAGTTGTTTACATGGGAAAGTGTAACAGACAGAAAAACGTTAGGGAAAGTTAAGTATTTGTATCCCCGTATTTTTTTTTGTATTTTTATCGTCAGCTCTTTTGCACTCTTACTTTCTAACAAAACATTACACTACCCTGTGTTAACCACTATATAACTTAAGCAGAGGGTAATGCAAGGTACTGACTGAACCACCTCTTTAATTAAAAATATGTGAATAAAGGTCTTGTGACTTTATGCATTGAGAAGCTTGATTACGTTAGTGCTTCTCTTTACATATAGTATGTTAGCGGTGGACTCACCCATATACAAAAAAGTTGCTAGGGTCGCTAACACGAACACAACGGATAATTATTTATAGTCAACGTTTGAAACAAAGAGGAAAATTTTATTTCTCTTATATTAACTTTCCACTCAATGGTTTAAGATTATATCACGTTTTTAACGTAAATGCGGAGAAGGGATAAATATATTATGTAATAGGAATACATAATAGGCTCAGACATTGGAAAATACCAATAAGTATTCTCATAAAGGTGTAATTTAACAGATGAGTGCGGAAGCTGGCTTTAACGATAGAGATGAACTCTCAATAAGGATATACTTTACACTGAATTATTTTTATACCCTTTTGATGATTCAAACCTACGCAGTTCACGAAAATATACGGGTACATCGATTTCCAACTAAAACCATCATCTTCGTCACCTGAGAGAGTAAGTTCGTCTTGCTCATTGATTCATTGGTTCCGTACCGCTTGTGAGCCTACGATTTTGGACATTTATAAAGAGTCGAGTCTGGGCATGATGTTTCACAAGGGGAATTAGTCGCAATGTGATTGTCTCACTATAGTCCCGCGTATGGTCTTTAGGGTGTTTTTAATATCGTGCGGATTCCTGCATATGTTAAATACGTGAAATATGTCCGCAGAACGCGGGGCGTGATCCTGGTTAGCAGATCCGCGCGGAGCCGTCCGTTATTCATTCGTAATTTGCCACAGTGTGTGACGAACGTTCCAACAAGAATTCTCCTTTCAAATAAAAGACTACACTGTGATCTTGTCTTCTTATTCCGTCTTTTGTAAATTGTACACAACCACAATGCATAGCAGCCCGCAAAAACCTAGAGTATAGGCTAGCGTGTTTCGTTAAATGATTAAACTTACTAAATTGGGGTATATTTAATTTTAAATTTATTATTTTTCTTTTGTATAATAAATACTCTGTCCTCAATTTCGAGCAATCAAATAATTTTGTTTTGGGCTAACTATTTTTGGTGGTACTTACTGCTGATTAGGTATTTATAAGTAAGACAAAAAACTTTTTACCAAAAAATTAAACTGACTAGCCTGACTAACTAGCCTGCCGCCAGAAATAATTAATGTATTTAAGTTCTGGTATAGTAACCAACATAACACTGTGCGGTGGGCAGATTCCTACTCTGATGTATACAGGCTAGAATGTGGAGTAAGGCAAGGAGGTTTAACCTCGCCCAAGTTATTCAATTTGTATGTGAATAAGCTGATTGAGGAACTCAGCAGCTCTGGAGTTGGATGCATGATGGACGGAGTTTCCTTTAATAACATTAGCTACGCTGATGACATGGTGTTGCTGAGTCCATCAATCAGTGCGCTTAGGAAACTGCTGAACATTTGTGAGTCTTACGCTGGTGCTCATGGACTGAGGTATAATGCTAAGAAAAGTGAGCTGCTCGTTTTCAAAGCACATAATAAGACCTATGAAATAGTACCACAAGTCTCGTTGTGTAGTACGGTGCTTAATAGAGTTAAGCAGTTTAAATACCTCGGTCACTGGGTTACAGAAGATGGCTCGGATACCTGTGACATGGAGAGAGAGCGCAGGGCATTGGCCGTAAGATGCAACATGCTGGCCCATAGGTTTGCGAGATGCGACAGTAATGTCAAGATTAATCTGTTTAGGGCATATTGCCAATCTTTTTACACCTGCAGCCTATGGACCAGATACACGCTAAAAACGTACAATGCCTTGCGCGTGCAATATAACAATGCATTTAGGATACTGTTGTCACTGCCACGTTTTTGTAGCGCGTCAGGGATGTTCGCAGAAGCACGCACTGACGACTTTTTTGCAATAATGCGTAAAAGGTCTGCATCATTGCTGCGTCGTTTGCGTGACAGTGCCAACAGTCTCCTGAATGTGATTGTTAGTAAGACCGAGGGCAACTTGATGGGACACCTGTGCGCAATGCATGTGCTGCAACCGGGTGTTCCCAGAGGATGGTAGATCCTGGTCTTGTTTGTTTAATAGTTTTAATTTTGTCGAGATTTATTATAAGTATATACTAACATAGTTTAAGTCAATACTAACACATTTATGGGTAATACCGAAATAAAGAATAAATAATAATAATAATAATAAAAACACTGCAAAGTGAAAAATAACTTTAATTTCGGTAGTCGGTGTCTTTAGTTTTGTATTTTCGTTTTTGGCACCGACTTCTTAAATTAAAGTTATTTTTCACTGTGCAGTGTTTTTGGGAGTCAGTTTAATTTTTTGGTAAAAAGTTTTTATATCACTCTTTTTAGTTGGTCGATTTTTAATTTACCTAGTTAAAAGAGCCTAGATGTCAACTACTTATAACCTTTTACAAAATATTTCTTTTCCCAATGCCGGGCCGTTAATTGTTGAGGAGTTCTCCTGGTACTTCACCATCAGCTCTACATCACCATATGCATTGTGACGAACATAAAGTGCTTAACATCCATATTCGAGTAATCGAATTGCAATCCACGAAATGCTTATTATTGAGTAGGTTCGGCGGCCATCTGTGGTCTTCATCATCAGTTCCACTTCCCCGAATGGTATTTTTTGAGAGCAACTGCACAAGTTACTATAATAAATACCCAAAATGTCATAGGTGTGCCTATAATATTTGAAGAGTTCCCTCGATTTCTCCAGGATCCCATCATCAGATCCTGACCTGGTGACAATGGGACCAATTTCGAAGTATACCCTTTCAAACAAAAAAAGAATTTTCCAAATCGGTTCAGCCGTCTTCGAGTAATCGGTGATCATACATAAAAAAAAATATATATATATATATATATATACGCGTCGAATTGATAACCTCCTCTTTTGGTCGTCGGTTGAAAATGAGGTTTAACTTGTATAATCACAAATATAGATCATACAGACAATCAACTTTAATCACGCAAAACTAAGCACAACACAACCGTACACGCCGAAAGCGCAGGCCAAAAAGGGGCGGTGATCGCGCCATGTCGACTGGCGTCACCTCTTCGTTTCCCGCCACAGCACCACTCGCGACAGCTTCACTCGGTGTTGCCAACATTTGTTCACACATATTACACCGCAGGAAGATATACAGAAAATTCTAAAACTAACACGAATCCGATGACTGTCATAAAATATTTACATCAATCTAAAATTTTAAATCAATAAGAAGTCACTTTGCTCGGTCGTTTCCATGTGTATTTCTACAAAAAGTTTTATGTTTAAGAATCTAAAATAACTCTTTGGAAAAGAATTTCATTTTATTTTACATTTTTTGTGGGCGGAATATCCTCCAATGACTCCTCCCGCTCTGGGTGAGCGGAAGAGAGTGTCAGACTTTTAATGACTAAAAACCCACTCTGTTCGTTCAGTTGCCCTTGTGGTACAGTATCTCGTTAGAACATTCCGCCTCCACGAGGACACGGTGGTCCTTTGCCCAAGCGGGGCACACCTCCGTCGTAGACTCCGAATTCCAATCGCGCGTACTTTTTTTTATTGTAATGCGAATGTTACTCTGTCCGTCTGTATGCTTTCACACCTAAAGCAGTAAACTGATTTTGTGATACAGCGATAGATAAGACATTGGAAAAAAACATAGGCTACTAATTTTCTTATGAAGAGAAGCTAGTAATTTATATATTTAAAAAACTGGGTCCTGACGAATTGTAAACTGAAATGAAGCCACGGATAAATAGTCTAAAATATACTCAATACCGTTTGATCTGAAGTTTCATAAACATAATGTATGCACTATGCATATAGCAAGTAATCCCAGTGTAATATTGGCACTGATTCAGTCGGATTGTTCTACATTTACGCCTAAAGTTCAGCCTGTAATCTAGATAATAATATAAATGTTTATGATGCTGATCTAACGGGCGATGATAGGAAATGTCCGAGCCCTAGAAGTGTCAGAGTCAGTGAATAAACATCAAATATTTCTGAGGATAACATAACTTGAATAGAATAGTAATGTAGATACGATGACCTAATTCACAACTATGTATGTTAGCGTTACATTTCTTTTGAAACTTCTACAAACAATCGTTAATTATTAAAACATAAAAAGCCTTAAGTATTATTAGTTTTAAGGAAGTTTAATAATATCAAAATTATCAGCCTATGACGTTTGGGCACGCCACAATAGCGGCGGTAAGTCCCCTTCTTGAGGAGCGAAAAGCGAAGCTTAACGAAGCGTCATGGCGTTCTCACCTTCCATCTGACGCAGGTGCTTACCGGTCACGGTTGTTTCGGTTGATTCGGCAGGAGGAAACGCCCGGGTGTCACCACTACGAGGATCGCCCTGAGGACACGGTGGAACACACTGGCGATTTGGCCCACTTGGGCAGAGCTCCGCTGTGTCCTCGTAGGGGCGATAGGCGGCGATCTCTCGCTCCAGGCCCTGGTTCAATCCATGGTCCGGAGCGAGGAGGCATGGGAAGCAGTCACCTCTTTCTGCAAAGCAGTTATGCAAGCGAAGGAGGTGGCGGGACGCGCGAGGGGGAGGCGGGTAACAAGGCCCTCACAGCCTTTGCGCCCCAGCCGCCGCAGGAGACGCTCCGGGCGTCGGGAGTCGCAGGGTGACTCCCAGCCACCGTAAGCGTAAGCCTGCGGGCTGCAAACAATGGGTAGCTCGCCGCCCAACTGAAATCAGGCCCGTGTAGACGGCGCCGAGTGTTCCACGCGCGCCTCAAAGAGTGTCAGCAAAATTGTCGGGGCCATAAGGGGGCCGTTACCGCGGCCTCGGAACACGAAGGGCATATGATGGAACACGGATGGGTTTTAAAATAGCCTATGACGTTCTCACAGCTGAGCTACAGGCCTCTTCTCTATTTATTTATTTATCCCTTTATTTCAGGCTTTTAAGGCTATAGAAAAATATTGATTTATTATGTGTGATTGTAATATACATAGATATCAACAATAATAAAATATATACAAATACATCTTTTATGATGCACCACGCATGCCCAGTGGGGGTCGTTGCATGTCACATGTTTTCGTATTTTTCGGTACTAGGACAAGCCGTTTACGTGCCTACCTGGATTTGGAGCCATGACCTACGACTCGTAAGTCATGCCTGTAAACACTGGGCCATCACTCCTCTATAATAGCTAACTTGAACTTTACGTAACAATAACTAACTAAGACCAATCTCCTTTTTACCCGACTGCCATAAAAGGTTTATTATCACTTACGACATGAATGTTTCATCAAAGTGCTCTTTCAAACTACGCATCTATATCCCTAGTACATAACATCTATAACCCAATAACCCAATAACCAACGTTACTCTATAAAATTCCGTCATCACCACCCATACAACTGTTACAAAATTTACTTTTATGATACTAACCTGCATATCCAATACCCATTACATTTAATGGCGTTCCTTAAATAAAAGAAAAGTTCTAGGCTAGCCGATAGACACCAATCGTAAAACTGAATTGATGGTATCGGGTTGTGGAGCGTGCAATTAACAAGCTAATAATATAGAGTACATTTATTTACATAAACACGGCTGGGAACTATATTTGCGTTGAGCGAACTTCCGATTTGCATGCAAATATTTTGTAATGCAGAAATCTATATATATAAAAGCGAAATACCACTCACTGATTAATCACGAAATCTCAGAAACTACAAGTAGTAGGGCTCTCTTTTGTATGGGGGTTCCTTTTCGTACGTAGATGATCGCTAAGGCGGGACTTTGCGAAATTCCCACGGAATCGGGATTTACACGGGCAAAAATTCCCACGCGAACGAAGTTGTAGTGTGTAATTTATATTGGTAGTGCAGACATAGAATCTGGTTCGCTTATTAAATATAGTATAAGAAATCCGCACGGAAAGCTCATGGGTCATAACTGCTGCATGGGTCGATCTTTTTATTATTAGTATCTTAATAAAGTAATTTTGAAATGAAATAAATAAATCTATCTCACTTCCTTACCTGAATAGTCCACAATTTTGGTTATTTAAAATCTTATTTCTTATACTATTACATAACAAATACTAATTCAATCTGACTATATATACATGTTACAATATTTAAATAACCAGGGGGCCTAGACAAAATCCATTTTCTGTAAGCGTTAACGCCAACGGAAAAATTAAATTGTATGGAGTTGACATTTACTAACACGTGACAATCACGTGACATGTGGTTAGCAAATGTCAACTCCATACAATTTAATTTTTCCGTTGGCGTTAACGCTTACAGAAAATGGATTTTGTCTAGGCCCGCAGGACGCTAAAAATATTGAAGAGCAATTTTATTCGACGTCGACGAAACCAAACTTATTCAGAATTCATTTCGACGCAATCAAAGATGAATTGATTCAGATTAAATTGAATACCTATGCTTACATTTATTTTCAGACGTAATGGCTCTCGATACGGTAACGAAATAGATTACTTGGTAAAATCATTACATTTATTCGGATCATTTGATCTAGGAAAGCTAAAGCATTGCAGCGCTGATTCGTTTTTTTTAAGAGTTATTGCTAGTTTTCTCTAGAACTATGTTTCTGTTGGTTGTTTGTAACTATTAACAGACAGATGGACATGTTTTCCGTTCAATATCAATAAAAGTAATAAGCTCCTTAATGTGGATCGGTAATAAACAGCCGAAAGTTTGGAAGTGATTGATTGAATATCGATAACATTACGATTGGCTGTGTTTTATTGGTTACGTCACCCATTAGGGCTTGAAATAAGAATCAATTTTCATTGGAAATGAATACCTATAAAGATTATGTAATGCAAAACGGTTTTCGGCAACTTTTTTGCTATCCATTAAATTAGACCTTGTAATAGTTTTGGGTTGTAAGATTTGCAATATACATGTTTTAGTTGGTATGATACTGAATCATTCACCCAGTGCGATCATATTGTATGAATTTTCATTTAATGGCGAAATTAACAAATAAGAAATACTGAATGCGTATAAAAGTACAGATGCGGACTTGGACATTTTCAACCAGTCCAGGATCTTTAAAAAACTAAGACGGATAGTCTTAGTACATAGGGTTATCCTAAATATGACATACTGTGCTCTATGTGAATCAATCTTAACATATTGCGTCACGGCCTGGGGAGGTGCAGCGAAGACTGCTCTACTTCAGGTTGAGCGTGCCCAGAGAGCTGTTATTAAGGTACTTCTTAGCAAACCTTTTAGATTTTCCACGCAACAACTTGGATGAATTATTAGTATACTCCTTTTTTTCTTCTTTTTCTGTGGAAAAATCATCAAATGACTCGTCCCGCTCTAGTTGGAGGGGAAGGGAGTGTCAAACGTCTACTGACGCCCACCCTGTTCCTTCAGTCAATTGCCCTTGTGGTCCAGAGTAGAACATTCGCAACCCCAGCAGGCAATGGCACTAGCGGGCCCCGCCAATACTGCTGACTGCTCTTTGATGGGCGCGTGGAACACGGCACACCGCCGACCCGGGCCTGGTTCTGCACGCTTACCTTTGCGGGCACCGTCTACTTTGTCTACAACTAAGTCCAAGGTACTAATAACTATTTGTTTAAACTTTCAGGTACTACCAGTGCGTGTCTTACGGCTCTCTGCCGACGGAGTGCCACGAGTTCGCGTACTTCCTGGTGAACATGATTTTGATGTACGTGATCCCTCTGCTGTCCACGCTGTACTGCTCCTCAGCCGCGCTGCTCGAGATCATACGGAGAGCTAACACTTCTAATGGTAAGCGAATTAAATTATTTTTTAAAAAGACACTGTGCCTTGTCTCTGACTGTTGTCTCACCTCTGACGAGAAAGCGACTAACTGTCGGCTAGTTTCTCGCTCTAGTCTTGCGTTTAACCACCATCTCACCTGATGTTAAGCGATGATGTATTTAAAGATGAAGCACGCTTACCTAGAAGTAACCTATTCACTCTTGAGTTAAAGACTTCCAAGTTATAGCAATCAGGAAACACAGACTACGGCAGGGAATTCCACTCTTTAGCTGTACGCACAACGAAAGTATTTCCACAACGATTTGTTCATGTCGACCATTATATAACGATAGCGCATTGCCGTTCGTCTTGTAGTCCGATGATGAAACGGGCTTGGTGGAATTAGATTGTGCAATTCCATTGCACACTCTCTGAAATGTAACCGATAGAAAACCGATAGTCTCTGGAGCTTTGTCTCGACCAGTTTCTCGTAGCCAATGAGCCACTTGGCCTGTTTCTAGATAGACTCAAATGTATCACGCTGATATTTCACATTACACATTCCGTGCTGTACATTCCGTGTAAACAAAAGAGATGCATATAATACTAATCAAGTTTCCTAATTAATTGTAGCTACTTCTCACCAAATGTAGTATGACTAGTAATGTGGTTTTCTCATTTATTAATTTGCAGATAAGATGCGGCGTAGTGGCGTGGGCATCTTAGGCAGAGCGCGAGCGAGGACTCTAAAGATGACAGTCACCATAGTGCTAGTATTTTTTACTTGTTGGTCTCCTTACTACTGTTATTGTTTGTGGTAAGTAGTATTTATGATTCACATTAATCTCTAGAGCCCCAGCGGCACAAAAACGTGCCAGTAAACAAGTATTAGTTGAGCCCCGCTGGCTTACGATAAGAGCCCGCCCGCGGTGCTTGACGGATGGTTGACGTAATAATGGCGGTCCTTGAGAGGTTAAAAAACTTCTTTAGTATTGTTGAATTTATACGAAGCGAGTGAGCAGTACAATCTAAATCTATCACAAATATTGTTATGCTTGATGTATATAAATACATATATATTAAGTTACGGAAGAGTAATGGATTTTCTTCAAGTATGGTTTGTTGTGCTGGCACTCAAATCACCTGTCCAAAATGTTCCATAATAGTTTTCCCATGAAGTAACGCATAGGTCGGTACCTACTGAAAGCTATGAATGAAAATACACACGATTTCACACCAATTCTAAGCTTTCTAATCCTTCTCCTTTATAAAATATGATATTAATGCTGAAATAAATATAAATAAAATATGATATAAGATTTATCTGAATTGCCAAGATGTTTCTTTTTTAGCGAAAAATAAAAACTGACTTACATATCAAAACACTAGAAAGTCAAAAATTACTTTAATTTCGGTAGTCGGTGTTATTGGTTTTGTATTTTGTTCTTTTTTGACACCGCCTTCCGAAATTGAAGTTATTTTTGGCTTTGTAGTGTTTTGATATGGAAGTCGGTTTTACTTTTTACTAAAAAATTTTTTTTTCAAGCTTTTTAGTGAGTCGGTTAATAAATCATCTAGTTACAAAAGCCAAAATGTCAACTACTTAGCACCTTTTAAAAAATATTGCATTTCCCGATGCAGAGCCGTTAATTTTTTGAGGATTTCTCCTGACTTCACCATTAGCTCTACTTCACCATATGCATTGTGACGAGACATCCATATTCAAGTAATTGAATCGCAATCTACGAAATGCTTATTATTGAGTAGTTTCGGTGGCCATCTGTGGTCTTTATCATCAGTTCCACTTCCCCAAATGGTGCTTTTCAAGAACAACTGAACAAGGTACTATGAAAAAAACCCAAAACGTTACATGTGTGCCCATAATATTTGAAGAGTTCCCTCGATTTCTCCATGATTCCATTATCAGATCCTAACGTGATGACAAAGGGACCAATTAGAAACCTTTGAAACAAAAAAAAAAGAATTTTCCAAATCGGTTCAGCCGTCTTCGAGTTATGAGGTACTTAACGTACATTAAAAAAAGGGTTACAGACGAACTGAGAACCTCCTTCTTTTTGAAGTCGGTCAATAAAATTAATGTATTTATTTGTGATATCAAATTAACTGTTTTCTCAAATCCGTTAAACATGAAACTAAAACTTTGTTTGTCCCTTGTCTCTATCTTTCTGTTTGTCCGGCCTAATCCCTGGAACAGCTGATCCCATTTTACCTTCAATGGAAGATAGACGAGATTATAGGACTTTTATCTGAAAATTCTTACGGGTTCGAGATTTAGGCGAAGAAACCTCACACATTAACGAAGTTGCGGGCATAGCTAGTGTTTAACGTAAGCTACTTCTCCTGATCCCCAGGTACTGGATCGACAAAGAATCTGTGAAAAGCTTAGACCCGGCCATCCAGAAGGCAATGTGGCTGTTTTCGTGCACCAACTCCTGCGCAAACCCCATCGTGTACGGCGTGTTCAATCGCAACAGATGGTCGTGGCGTGCTGGACGGGTGAGTTACTTTGTAAGTTGCCATCATCTCATTTATAAATATATTTATTTATTTATTTAATAATAAATTTACACATATATAACGTACAGACAAAAAGGAGAAAGATAGTTAACAAGATATGCGAGGATTCATATTTGATCAATGGTCAATGTGTTAATATAATTTTTTTTTTTGGTTTTCGAAAGCCGTCGCTTTGTCTCTTTCGCAATCATTTACAAGTTTGGTGAATGTGAAAGAAACAAAGCGATAGTTTTCGAAAACGAATAAAGTAGAATATTTCAAACTCATACCAAACCCACAGGTAATTCGTCAGTCTTCGAAACTAACAACAAAAAAAGTTATTTAAAAAATCCGAAAAACCCGACAGCTCAACTGAAACGCAAAAAACAAGCACTTTTCATTATAAAAAGTGACAAGCAGGCGGGACCGTATTGAATATAATATAATTTAAATTAAAAATATGGGACGGTCCCTCCTGCTTGCTTCGCCGCAGGGTAAACGGAAACATACCAAGACCATAGATAGACCAATTTATCGAACGATGGTCTTAGGCCGCGCTCAGTTTGGACACGAATTCGTATCGTACGTAAACGTACGATCGTGGTCGTACGAATTGAGTACGTACACTGAATACGTTTTACTCCGTCAAAAAGGTAGTGATATAATAATAATCTGTATCTTCTAGATAATTCTCTTATAACTCGAAGACTGCGGCGGCGTCTTCGCTGTCGCAGAACCGAATGGGTGCGTGAAATTTATTTAAAAAGTAAACAATTTGGAGAATTTCATCATATTATTGAAGATTTAAATAATGACCCCATACTGTTTCATGGTTATGTACTTATGAAAATAGAAACTTAAAATGAATTTTTCTACATCCATTTTTACGCACGAACGTGTTTAAAAATCCCAACGAGTTCGGATTGTTTTCGGACGTCGGAACTACACGCACGTATACGTACGACTAACTCGCATCCAGTATGTGTGCTGCCATAGTACTTGGAAGGTTAGGATCGTTCGTGTGTGTTCGTATGTATACGCACGAGTAAAATTCGTACGAAAACGCGTCCAAACTGAGCGCGGCCTATGGTATTAAATATACCTATATGGAATATATACTATAAAGGGAATATATGGACATAAATAAAACTACGGATCTAAATTTCACATATATATTTATTTGTAACAAAATTACTATCATCCGCGCTTTCAAGTGCCAAAGACGGCATTGCTATTCAAACAAATAAATAATAATTAGTATAACATATAACTCTATGATTCCAATTATTATTCAGAACGTACGATGTCGAAGCGGCAGCATGCGACGCGGTTCAAGATTGCCTTACGGTGAATCTATGGAAATATCAGCAGCAACACTGGCAAGAGCAAGAAACTCCATGGGAAGTGAACGAAACGGCCGACGAGAATCGCCGTTCAACACACAAAATGGGTCGCAGAAACATTGGAATACTATCAACAACAACCATGATAGCAACGGCGTGGTATAGCTATCTCACTCTCTCTCGCCTTATAGTTGTGTTAAGAAAAACATTTGTGGTAAAAAGTTACAACAAAAAATCTTTTAAGGTGCTTTGAAACGTCATAATTCGAAGTTTTAATGTTTTTAGTTTGCCGATAACATGGTAAACGATGCACTTAGATACCACCTTAGATTTGTTACTGTTTAGTGTTGTTATGTTAAATCAACTACATTACCAAAACACATTTGTCCATTATTTGATCAAGATTATTCAGTCGTCCTTTATTTTCTTTATCAAATAGTGTTGAGCTAAAAATAACGGTTATTAACGTTAGTTGAGAAACGTTATTTATATAAGATCTTTTTAACTTTTTGAGCAAACTAGCTTGTTGAAATAGAGTTGAAAATCGTTATTGGATTCCTATGTGTGCAAAGGAAAGCTTTACGGTGGAGTCTTGAAAACATATCTTTGTCGCGATAAATTACACAAAGACTACGGTTCGTGCGGTTTGTGCCATGCCTTGTGAGTAGGTTAATATAATCGTAATATTTGAGTGTTACGCACTGATATGTAACATTCCTATAAGTGACTTAGCTATAAATATAGTCCTTAATTATTAGCTGATAGCTAGTTTAATGAGGCTTCATTGATTAATATTGTTACTCGTTACGATGACAATAGACATTAATTCTCTAGTTCCTCGACACAACTAGGATACTCATGGCTTTCCAGCATGTAAAGTTGATACATTCCAATGAGAACACGCTTAAGTTATTACGTATATATTTATTCAATAAGACTGACTGACAGACGATAAGTCCTTAGTAGGTATTTTGATACCAAACACTAATTGTTATTTCTTTGAAGGTTGTTTTTGTTTAAACTATAGTTTAATGTAAAGATTCTTTTATTTTTTGTTTAGTAGTGTAAATATGTACCTTGGCTGTGAGGTGATAGAGACTCAGCTCTATACATACAAAAAGATATGAAATTTTTGTACCAAATCTTAATCCTAAGTTTAATGCAAGAGCTAATTTTTTTAATAAAATTTAAAATCAACTCGTTCTATTATTTTTTGATCCCTAATAATAAAAGGCCATTTCCACACAAATATTTATTTAAAATACCATCCATTTTAAATAAAAACAGGGAATCATGAGCCGACATCAATTATAATTTTTACTTATATTATAATATTTGGTATGATTTTTAACTCAATAATATAAGACTTAGTGCAACATACATACACAAAAAGATAATACACAATCATAACAAAATAAGTTATTCCTTACCAAGTAAATGATATTCACGTAAATATCAATAGGTGTGAAAAGAAATCCATATAAGAAAATCGTCGTCTCACAATAATACCATCAAGTTTAATTTTTAACACCAAAATTAAAATAAAAGACTAACAATAACAATTGTAGTGCGGACTAGAGACTAATATGAACATTACATCTATGTAAATAAATGTGGTTATATGATATTTTCAATTAGTAAAATATCTTACTTAATTCCTTATAGCTTACAGCTAATATTTGGCCACAATTAAATGACTTTCCTTCTGCTGTGGTCGAAAAAATATATTATTTTGTCATAACTTATTGGAATAACTAGTTTTCTAAATTAAATTGCTTTAGAGAATCACTTGGTAACTCATATTTACTAAGGACTGTTTCACCAATTCTGAGTTGTTTTGAAATGAATCAATGTTGGCCGAGAATACTGCTTGACTTTTACAAATATTAAATCCTTAAAACAATTCTATAAAATGAGAACATGGTGAAACAGCGGGGAAAATACATACATTGACATAGTACTAACGGTAAATTTAATATCGTTTGTAACGATAAAAAAAATCAATTACAAATGTTAAAATAAATAGAAGCACAACACTAAGTGTCAAGTCGGCATTCATTTAAAATAACTGGAATGCAGGCTGTCTTTAACAATACAACTCTGTAAATTGACTATCAGTACACTTTTGATTTTACCAGCAGTTCAATGTTAATTAAAAATAGTAAAGATGGAACTGAGTAATGCAATGAAACGATATTAAGTACTTTTTCGCAATGACTAAACTTGTCGAAAAGTACTAACGATTCAATCAAAACTACAGGGCTCATTGAAGAATATATTCATGAATATTAAATTAACATCATTGTTGGTAAAATCAACTTTTGGCGCATATAGTTACTACTTATAATACAAACACATTCTAGATACATTACGTACACATTCGACTCTACTAATGTACATTAATACAAAAATAGATGAAAAGTTTCAGCTAGTTATTTTTTAAATGTATCCAAAGGTTAATTTTCTGTGCATTAATTTTGGGGTCCCATCACTAGATGAGATAATGTTTTGTTTTTTTTATTTTATTTTTTTGTAACTATATAATCTGAAAACGTTTTGTAGCAAAATACTCGAAAATATGTAGTTCAAACATTGAAGTAAGTAAATTGAAAGTACAACTCTTACTAAATCTCTAAATGAGAATATATGTTAAACGTCATGTACATACATCAATTTCTCACAAGATATTCGATTTAAAGTCGATACGACACGTTAAGGTAAAGAGAGTCAGAAATTCTACTCAATATCACGACAGCTACTTTAAAGCTACATAAAATGGCACATGTAGAACACACCGACACATTATATAAGCTCCTTCTAACATTTACATCAATATTTTAAACTTATACATAGAATATTTAATTATATAATTTCGGTATCCAAGATTTGTCAAATACAATATTTATTGATTGAAAGTGTAAATAATACGTTGTTCAGAGAGCTCTATCAACTGTTCCTAAAAACACGTTGAAATATAATATACATATGAATTAAAACATTACCATATGAATTAAAAAAAAGCATATAATATGAATGCATTAAGACAGTATTTAAAAAGGTTTGCAATGGAATTAAAATCATTATATTGCACAAACAATTATTCGTTCCATTACACAACAAAAGTTTGAGCTGCAACATTATTAACCTAAATGTAACGGTAACTATAACTTTATTTGAACACAAAATAGTTGGAACAGTGAAACGCAATGGAATAACGAGTTATTTAACGTTATTTTTATTGGTATCATGAATTCTAATTTCCGAACAAACAAATCATATTATTTTAAAATTAGATTTTTGATAACATTTGAACAATTTTATTATTCGATATGATTTGAATTTAAAGCTTCTATTTTGGACTCGTTCATCACCTTTTATAACTTAGAACCATTTTCAACGGGATATTTTTCAATCAATTACAACTTTATTTCATGTTCTGCCCATAACAGTCAGTGGAGGACGTATATTTGTGGTAATTATAGCTCAGTGATCTCCTTTTTCCAACTCGGTGAGCTCGTGAGACGGTGCACGTTCCCTTTCATTAATGGCAGCGCGGGTCTTCTCTATGTCACCCTGTGATAGTGACGTCACTATGATGGCACCCAGAGCGTCGCACACCACGTTGATCGTTGTACGGAAGCGGTCGCTGGAATACAATTTTAATTTATGTACAGTGTTCCAAATGTAAAAATCAAATTCAAAGAGGCGCTCGTGACTAAATAGTAACGGCCGCTCGGGTCGATCTTAAAGGTTAAGCAATGCTAACCGAGGTTAGTCCCTGGATGGGTGACCCTCTTAACATATCGAGATTCCTCCCTGGAAGCACTAGAAGCCGTTGGTATCGTTTTACCCAGCTATTGGGTTGCGGAGATCAGACAGGCGCTTTATGTAAAACGCTAGAACTCAGTTCCGAAGATTAGATTACAAACTAACAAACAAATTTTACATCTTTATAGTATTGGTAATGATTTCTACACTAAAATATACTTAGGCTTTATACTTAGGTAAGTATAGCATTACTCAATGACGTCACTACAATTATGTACAGACGCCAGCACGTCAATCTACCCCAATCTGTCAAATTTTACCAATCGAACATTAACCTTTCACTATTGTGATAAGGTTGAAAATCTATTAAACAAATTTGACAGATTGTGGTAGGTTGATGTGCTGGCGTCTGTACATTGTTACAATAATTAACAAAAGGGCCTGATGACACAATTCATCAAGCGCTTATGTAGGTATAAGCTGATATCAATTACTTGTAACGTTATACTTATTTACAAGTACATATCTGAGTTGCAGTTACACGACCCATTTCAATGAACCAATTAGCTATATTTCACCATTTAGAGTTAATCTCGTAATAACAAAAACTTACAGCTACAATGGCATTACATTATGATGTGTGCTCATTATGATACTCGATTAGTTCATAATCGGGTACACGAAAGACTTAACACCAACATACGTTTCATAATGAGTTATGTAATAGTAATACCTAATTCTATTACTGTTCATGGATGAAGAACCTTAGTCAAATAAATCATAGGTTTTGTCAGAAATTACGTGAAAAAAAAAATGGAATTGAAAAATAGCGTGATGGTTGGCAGTGGAGAATTGAAAAAATAAAACATGCTGTGCCGAACATGAGTAACAGAGAAAAAGGCTGAAAGAAGATGAGCATCAAGATAAGCATCTCATTTATTTTATTGGTTATCCGCTTATTATCCAAAGCAATAAAACTATTCCGAGGCATATTATTTTTATTTGCAATTGTTCGCCAGACCATTAGTGAATTTAAAGAAGTGCATGAAATTGTAGGGAAGCCGTGCGTCGCCTCCCACCTAAAGAAAGTGTTTCCGCTTCAGCCCTTTAACCGCAGTCCTGTTCAAGACTTCGGTGTCTAATGGGTTTCCACCACCACTCGATTTCAGAGTTCACGGACGACACTTGTAGGTAGTGGTGGATTTCATCGGTCTTAGCAAAGAAAAGCTTACTTACAGTAGCCAATCCACAGCGAGGATGATGGAGACGTCCTCGGCGGGCAGGTTGACGGTGTCCAGCACCATCACCATGGTGACCAGCCCCGCCTGAGGGATGCCCGCCGCGCCTATGCTGGCGGCCGTCGCTGTCACACTGGAAATGTCGCCAAACAATATGTTAGTGACATTTTGACTGCTAAGAAATCGTTGTTGTCGAATTGTATGATACGGTTGACGTATTTGTTGAGTGATTGGTGACAGCTCTGCGTATCGCGGGTACGATTCGCGATACGGGGCATTTGAACAAATGTTTGTATGGCCTACAAATAGTTATTCCATGTTTGTAAAAATAGACTCACGATACCGGGGAAACGAGCAAAAATTTTTTAAAAACATAATGTCTTTCGTTTTACAATTTATTTTTAAATAAAAATAAATCTTTTATTTCGGACATTTGATTAGTACACAAACAACTTATAAAACGAATGTTAACTTCATTTATTTTTCACCAAGGTGGCAAAAGTAGCGTTTAGAAAACTTAGTGTGCCGACTGAAGGGGTCGAATCGAAACGCCTTTTATTCCGAAATAGCGCCGGGTTAAAACTAAGGATTCCATGTTGCCTAAGAACCGTCTGCAATATGAACCGTACCTTTAGTACTCTGACGTCTAAAATAAAAGAAAAAACGTTGATATTACGTCACACAAATCCTGTATCTTGCAGCAGGACTATAGACAGTACTAGCTTAGGTAGGTACATGCAATAGCCCAACAGCGTCGTATGAGCAGTTACCCACTACAGACAACATCCGCCTGGTCGGTAGATCCTC
Organism: Tholera decimalis; assembly: GCA_943138885.2. NCBI lineage: Eukaryota > Metazoa > Arthropoda > Insecta > Lepidoptera > Noctuidae > Tholera > Tholera decimalis. The sequence continues at coordinate 32,874,730 of OW964560.2, forward strand.
CCTAATCTACAGAAAATAAACAACTTTCTAACCTATTCATTGCTACCTCTTTCTATAAATTACAAATGTATTGAGTATTGAGTAAATTATAAATTACAGCATAAATCAGAAATTTTGGTTTAAGCGGGGAACGTCAGCAACTAAAACTCCATCCGCTCTGAGTGGGAAGGAAAAAAGTGTCTTCTACTGATAAGAATAGAATTTCGCATATATTAAGGTATCTCGTATAAAATTTTATTCAAATTCAAATCATCTCACCTGACAGCAATAATCTTGCCGAACGACATCTCGACCTTCCTAAGCTGAGCGATAAAGATGGCGGCGACGGCCTCATACAGCGCCGTGCCGTCCATGTTAATGGTGGCACCGATGGGGATCACGAAGCGCGTGATGCGAGGGTCCAGGCCCATGTCGTCACAGCAGCCAATCGTTATAGGCATGGTCGCTGAACTGGAAAAGAAAGATTAAAAGGATAGAACAGAATCTATGGACATCACTAAAACATACACAACTGGCTCGTTGGTCGCAAGCGCGACTCGGGTCTGGCAAAAAATTAAAAAGGAGAATTTCTCAGTAGTAGCCTAGAGTTTGGAAGTTGGCGGTGTAATAACCCCGTGACATGGAAAGCAAGTTAATCGTTGGTTCCAGCTGTAATTTGAACATCTTTCACAGTCATTACGGGTAGTCAGAAGCCAGTAAATCTGACATCTAGCCAAGCGGTATCGTGTTACCCAGCTACTTAACCCGGTGTCAAGAAGACAAGCTCAGTCACTGGCTACTTTTAAAAGCTCGGTTACTAATTATTTTCTTTCCAATTTATGATTATTCTTTTGTTTTCTCTCCACATGATGTTAAAGAACACATTATATGTATTGTATAATTTAATTACCTATGTATTGTATATATATATTTGCACATATATTTATTTATTTTAGTATTTAAATAATTTTTGTTTCTCTGTTTTTATGAGCAATGTAGTAAAGTACACAAATTTAGCCCTCCCCACTTTAATTAAAGTTTTTAAAGTCCTTCCAAAGGTTGTCTGGAAGATATCGCTTTCAGCGATAAGACCGCCGATTGTTACCATAGAATAAGCAATATTGTTAAATAGGTGTGTTTAAATTTTGGTTTACATAAAGTATATTCTATCTATCTATCTATCTACTGGGTTGTGGAGGTCAGAGAGGCAGTCATTCCATGTAAAACACTAATACTCACCTGTATCTGGTTAGACTAGAAGCTGACCCCAACATAGTTGGTTAACACGTTCGCTGACAGTGAGCACTTACCCTGACACCACATTACGACAGTAGAATTTTCCACAACGTACTCTTAAAAATAAGTGGCCCGTCCCTCGACGTACTGTCATAACGCACTATTTTAATTTCCCGCCCAACGACGTACTGTCAGCGAACGTGTTAAAGACTAAGTAGTTGATGACTTAAATATACACAAAAATATACGTAACATGTAACATAATTAATGCATATCCTGAAATCAATTTGTTCAGAATGTTTACTGAATCTATTTCTATCATTTTCAATAAAGTTAATTTTACATGCCAAAAATAATTAAATCTACATACATTACAGTCACACTATCACTTTATAGTCAAAACGAACCAAAATAAACGTAAATCAAAGTAATAAGACTTTTATTAATACAAAATCCGATATTCAAAATACCAATAAAAGCAAAATGAAAATTATTTCAAGGAAATTAAAGTCTTTAAAAAATCTGTTTTACAAATGACTTAGTATTGGCTAATTTCATTTAGTTCAGTCTCAAGTCGAGTTATATTTTCAATTTATTTATAGAACCAGGAGGAACAGGCAAATATTTTTTTAAATTGGGAAATATTTTCGCTGCTTACATAAAGTCCACACTGCAAGTATAATATAGATATTGATATCTCTATTATACTTGCAGTATACCATTACTATATTTATATAGTAATTGTAATCAATATGGTAAAGTAAATATTGTAGGTAAACAGCAACAACGTATAGCTTAGGCATCGTTTTTATTAACTTGACGTGGTAATCCTCATAGAAATCTACCACCCTAGGATTAAAACTCATATTCTTCGACGCGGCCCTCGACTGTTGGCCCATCTATTCTAAGCGGAGAGTGTTTGGCTCCAGCTTGAGCATCCTAAGTTATCGTTCACCACGATGGGCAACACATTTCACCAACTTCATTTTGACAGTTCTATCGATATCTTTGGAGCAAAGCTCTCTGAGAAAAGTCTCTCACTCACCTAGAAGCAGTACCAAAGGCAGTAGCCATGACCTGTCCCATCTTCGCAATGTATCGGCAGGGGAGCTTCTTAGTGGCCAAGATAAACAGGATGCTCAGTGTGCCGAATCCGTGCAGGAACAGCCCCAACAGTACCGTCATGAAGTATAGTCCCAACCGGCCCACCAGCTCCGCAAATGAATCGATCTCCATAATCTTCGCCGTCACCAGGAAGAACACACCAAGAGGTGATAACCTGGAAGATTTAAAGGTTAAATCATACTTAGATAAACAAATTGACGTCTCTTTTTTTCGAAGTAAAAAATCGACAAATGACTGCTGCAGGCGGAGCCGAAGACAGTATCAGACGTCAACTGACTAAAAATCCGCGCTGTTCCTACAGTTGCCTTGCATCTCGGGGCCGCGGTGGAGTCTCGTTAGAACATTGCAGAATTTTATTTATTTATTTATAACAACAAACGCTTTGACTAGATAGGCAAATGTTCGAAAATCGACACGGTTTGCGAATTTAGCTACTGTACTACGTATCGTGGGTTTGATTCCCGCACCCGAACAAATGTTTGTATGTCCTATAAATAGTTGATTAAGGTCTAAAAAATAACTCACTAAACTAAAAAAAATTTTAGCAAAAAATAGAAACGACTTCCATATCAAAAGACAACAAAGGCAAAAATAACTTTAATTTCGGTAGTCGGTGTCATTTGTTTTGTATTTTCTTTTTTTTTGACACCGCTTTTTCCAAACAAAAAAAGAATTTTCCAAATCGGTCCAGCCATCTCCGAGTTATGAGGTAACATACATAAAAAAAAAGTTCAAGACGAATTGAGAACCTTCTCCTTTTTTTTGAACAAACAGACTTTCACTGACAACAAAACAGACTTTAACTGACAACAAAACAGACTTTAACTGACAAAAAACCATCCTGTTACTTCAATTGCCCTTGGGTTCCGGAGTCGAAGTATCTCGTTAGAATATTACCAAAACTCCAGACACTTAAAAAAAACGCTAAATATACTTGTGTCTGGAGTGTAATGGGGGTCAAACCTACAACCTCTCGATCACAAGTTCGACACCTTAGCCATTGGGCTATTGACGCTGACACTCTTATAGTTGAAGTTTCCATCAAAAATGCGCTACTCACCAAATGACCCATCCAGTGATAATCATCATAGCTTCGGACAAAGCGTGGAAGAAGTCCTGCAAGGGTCGACTCTGGTCTCCCATCTTCCCCAGAGTGATACCAAGTACGATACTGAAACATACCAGCCCCAGAACGTTGCTGCCGCTCTGATACTCGCCATTGATCTGATAAGTCTCCAATTGACCTGGAAAGTGAGGAATGGAATATATTTTATTTTTTCTTTAAAAAAAGAGATTACTTGTAAAGTAACGTTCACATTACAATCTTGTTAACCCTTCCAACTAACCTAAATAAAAATAAGAAAAGGCTAAGCATATCATGACTGAATCAAAATTCAAATCCACTATTATTGTGTTCGGAGCCCAGTAATAATGCTGAAATCAACTCTTGTACAATAACGTAAAGACCTGCATTGCTGACTATTCTATTTGTGAACAAAGACACGAGTCTTTTGTTCACGAATACAAGTCATCCATCATCATTTTGCAATAAAAGTCATTGTTCAGCTAGCTGTTCACAAATTGTCTGCACGCGGTCGTTTAGTGATGCTACTGATTTAGTTTTTTCTTGAATTAGTGTATCACCCTTTTTAGTTGTTAAGTCCTTATTTGTTTTTTTTTATGGTGTACAATAAAGAATTTATCTATCTATCTACATCTCTGTGTATCTCTATGTATTTAAGTAGACATTTATTTTCAGCATGATATTAATTATCACCTACTTTAGGAGATATAAACAGCCTATAGCGTTCCCGTGTAGGCAATAATCATTCACGCGGAACTAATCCCGGTCGGAGGATGTCGCATTTCTTCAAGTTTCCCTCGCAATATTTTCCTTCACCGTTTACGAGATTAGGGGTGAACATTAAATTGAACAAAATAATGTTCAATTTAATGTTCCTGGGGTTTGATCTCATGACCTCGACTCGTAAGTCACGCCTGTAACCACTGGGCTACCACTACTCTCCGAAAAGCTGGTAAATGTAAAAAAATATCAGCTAATAGGGTAGTTTCCTAAAATATTTTATTTAGTCCGTCACGTAGTTTAAAAAAACACATTAGACACGTATTTTTTATTTTTTCACGTAATTGAAAAATTAAGACGATACAATGAGTTAAAATTTCGTGTGACGTCACACTCCAGTATAATTCTTAGCACTGTGTAACGTCAGCAGCCCCCACTCCTGTACTTTGAAGCTTTCCATCTTTGTGAATTCTTCTTGACTTGAAAGGGCAAAAAATACGTGACCAATATTTTTTGAAAATCTACCTAATGGACCAAATAAAATAATTATTTTGTAACACAGGAAACTACCCTGTTCTTTATTAGTCATAAAAATAAGTTTCTACATACTGAGGAATGGATGGTAGATCAGGTAAGAGGGGTGGGGTGAAAACCCAAGACTAGCCATAACGTGGACCGACGATATGGTCAAAGTAGCAAGAGTTAAATGCGGTATCCAAGGATCCAAGGACTGGGTAAAATGGTGTGTAAGTGAGATGATCTATACCTACTCAGCAATAGAAGTGTGAAGAAAAAGCAAGGTATCTTTGTCGTAAATAATTATATAATTACGTTTTGATCTTGTTGTAACAGAAATGTATTTATTATTTTTATAGTCCTTATTTGTATCGAACTATAGTTGGGTTTTAATCGAATTCTTCTTTTTATCACAATTTTTTTGGAATATCTTTAAACCTATGAGTTGGTGGACAAAGAAGCTGTTGGGAAACCTTAATAAATAAGATGTAGCCAACACAACATCTCACATGCTTTTCTATATGAACAGGATTTGAAGAGAAGCACAACATTAAAATAGAAATAAAATATATCGCAAGTTAAACAGTAAGGAGATATGAATAAATATAACCTAGTTGGCTTTTATTGTCGCTCTTGTCGAACACGAGTCTCGTGCGGTAGGACGCGATCGTCGCTTGCGCCAGATTCTCCGGGAACACGTTTCTGAAACAGACAGTGTATTATAATAATTATACATAACATCACACTACACACACCACATCACACTAATTCTGCCTAAAGTGTAAGTATAAAATTTAAATCATAGGCAAAGTTTGATTCGAAAGGAAATGTGTTTTCTCAAAATTTTTCAGTTATTGACGTGAAAGTAAAACACAAGCAAACCATTTGAAGAAAATTGTCTGTCTGTCTATCGATGTGTTCGTCTGTCCGTCTTTCTGACTTTCTATTTGTTACATAATCTCAGTAATAGCTGAACTGCAATGCAAACTAAAAAGCAAACTCAAATGCGCAACTTTTGTAACTTGTAACAATTTGTCAGTGTAGAACTAAATTTAAAGCGTTAGTAGTTAGTCAGTATACTATCTGTTCGCAATAAATATTCAATTTTTTAAATATTTGAAACAAAACCTCAAAATATCATGAATTTTAATTCTCTAAAATCGCTCTTTGTATATCTAATGTATCTCCTTGTTTATAATATTATCCGTCATAAAAACACTTTGGTGTCATCCTTTCTTCATTTAAAGACAAAATTATAGTTTTAAAAGAAGAACGAAGGACGAATCTATCAAACTTATTAAAGGGTGCACTGTGGTCAGATATCTGAATGGCAAATGGTCATCACTTCCGCTGCTATTGTTGTGACTGCCGTTTACTATCGAGGTGCATCTGACTATTACCGATGCGCAAAACGGTTTCTATTACTCTTGATGTTGAGCATAGAGTGTCAAAATTCAAATGCTCTGAGACATTGAAGATACAAAACATAATTGTGGTTCGAAAGTGCATTTTTTAATATATTAGGTATTTCGAAAACATTTAGAAGCGTCGTGAAACGTTTAAAGCCAGTCGGCCAAGACTGTCCTCTTTCATTAGGATATTTTTTGACGTTTAAGAAGTGAATGGCACATTACAAATAAAAAGAGCAACAAAGTCTGAATGTTACGACAGATGGTGCTAAGTAAAGCTGTAGCAAACCATATCTATTCGGTACTGAGTAACGGGTGCGCCATCAAGTACAGAGTAACGAAACGTTACTCACGTATGCAATTCGTTACTCGCATGTTTCGTTACAACTGTTTTAGATCGCGCAAGTACCGTTGATGCGAGCGTTGAATGCGGTTTCCTTTTCGTGTTTTACGCATGCGCGAGCATTCGGTGTATTTAAAAACATACGTTACAAAGAACGATGTTTATTTACTTGAAAAAGGAGATTTTTGAATATTCATTATCCAAAATTTTCACTGTGTTTTTACTGCACTGATTGCGATATATTAGTGTGATATGTCATTCTCAAATAATATTAAAAAAACTCCCAATTTTGTTTTTTAAATAGTTCCATCCATTGTAAATTCAGTTGATTTCGTCGCAGTTTACTTGTAATTCCAACCTTTACCTATTAAATCAAACTAAATTTAGACTTAAAAAATGCATCTTATAAACATGTAACGTATAGATATGTTTTCTACAAATTACGAATGATGCGACGCCGTGATGTCATACCGTACGAATACGCAATACGACTCGATGTGTTCTATAATTCTATATTATGTATGACGTATCAAAGTAACGAGCAACGATACGATAGTAACTAGTACTTATGGCTATAGTGACGAATACATACGGGCACGCTTTTTTTCGTTACTTTTACATCTCTAGTGCTAAGACTACTGTCAAGATATTAGCGTGTTCAATTATTATGCTGAAATAAAGCATTTTAAGGGATTATATGGTATATCAAATCAAATTATTAAAAAATTAAACTACAGTCTGTTTTTTAATCTCAGAAACAAACTTGACATTACGACGGTTGCCAGTTTCTAGCAACTTTTAAATAGTGATGTGAAATCAAGTATGTTTTTTTTTATAATACGTTATCCTGAAATAATGAGTAAATATTGATTTAAAACGTACTAATACAATATTAATAATGTAAGACATATATTTTAATAACATAAATAATTAAAGGTTTTCGTTAATCAGATTCAGATAATGATATTACTCAGGCTAGCTGGACAAATCTTCAAAATAGCTCGCATTCAACAAGGTCAATAGGGCACTTTATGTGATGGCTAAACAACCTTATCTCAGAATTTGTGACGCTACAGAATCTTAGATAATCAATCTAAAACGTGTCCAACCAGCTTGAAAAAACACTTTTCGCTGGTCTCTCAATCTCGGTAACGGAAGTGATTTTCACGACATTTTGCATATCTATGGCCGTCACATAAATTTGTGACAGGCATCGAGCTAAAAGTTTTGTGATACGTACAGCGGTTTAGTAGAAAAATGCAAAAGTCTGTGTCCAGCCAGCTTGAATTTACGTATAACACTTTTGGCTGGCACTTCCGAATCTCAATAACTGGAGCGTTTTCTAATATGGTTCCTTTACTAAAATTAAGCAATGTGTGACAGTAATAACGTTTGATTTATGGCGTTACATGTTAGGATTTACGAGAAATCAATAAAAACTTAATGTCCAGCCAGCCTGAGTTCTAGCTGGCTTCACACATGTATCTCCCCTGCCTGATGATCTACGGCCTTCGAAATGTGTTCAAATTTTATGACGGGGACGATAATGATAACCTGAATTTGTGACGGAGAAACTTTGAGTAGTTTCAAAGATATTTTTCATTTAATTTTTCTCATACAAACACTGCAGTAGGGTTACCAATATTATAGGTTTTATGTAGGACTAAGTATATTTTAAGGTGTTTATATATACGAACAACTGTAGGTATTTAAATCGATAGAAGTAAGTATAGAAGTAAGTAAGTGTAGAAGTAAGGTTAATAACATTGAAAAATGACCCTTCATTTTTTAATGTTATTAATGGCTTAATGGCTAAAGTGTCGAACTTATGATCGAGAAGTCGCGGGGTTAACAAGATTTCTAGGAATGTGAATTCTACCAACATTGCGAGTTCTCTTTGTAAAAAAAAAGTAATTAAAAAACCCGACTGCAACCTTATACTAAAACTAACTGAAAAGCTAATAAAAACAAGCACATTTTAAATTAAATAAAAGTTGGAAGCAGGCGGGACCCATTTGAGTTTAAAACTATAATAATGGTACGGGCCCCGCCTGCTTCCAACTTTTATTTAATTTAAAATGGGCTTGTTTTTATTAGCTTTTCAGTTAGTTTTAGTATAAGGTTGCAGTCAGGTTTTTTAAATTTCTTTTTTATTTTTATTTTATTTCCAGCTTTGTAGTTTACAGATGTGAAAGATTTCGCAGACTATTTAGTTCTTTATACGTGTTTTTTTACGATTTCTCACTTTGAATTACTTTTAAACATATAAGTTGTATATATATTTTTGTAATCACCTTTTAAAACCCTTTATTTTACCCACTCGATAGGTTTTGAGAAAAAAACTTTTTTGAAGGCATAATATGGCGCCAAAAATCCGCCATTTTGTTTTTTTTTTTGTATTTTGATATACCCAGTGTCACTCTCACAGTCAATACGAATCTAACGATACCTCTCAAGCTAAAATCCGTCGAGCCGTTCAGGCCACACAGCGTGCCAAACAATTATACATACATACTCTCGAAAAACATAACCCTCCTTCTGGCGTAGTCGGGTAAAAAACACCTATATTTCAACGATACTTGATATAGTTTGCCATTTTTTTTTAAATTAACTGTCATGTCTTGAGTGGCACTCGCATAGTTAAGGCGAATCGATAAACGTCAGAATTATTCAATTCGGACCACGTGTTTGGCCTCTACAACATCACATAGGTACCTACAAACATAGACTGTGAAACACATAACCTTCCTTTGCGTCACGCAGCCAGATAAAAAGTTACGATTAAACAAACCGGTATCGTAGTACAACACTGCACAAAAGAGCGTGCAACATTACTTGAAACTTTGACATTTGCATGTGTTAATTCTGTCTCTCTCTGAGATTAAAAAAATGTATAGCGTTCGCGCGGGGCTTCGCTCCCGTTGATTTTATCACGATAAAAGCATGCCTTCCTTCTTTTACCGTCAACAAACTTTTCCGCTTTATAATAGTACCAGCTTTTGTCCACGACTTCGTTCCCGACGTAGGTTTTTTCAGAGAAAATCCCGATCTCGTGGGAATTCCGGGATGAAAAGTAGCCTATGTGTTATTCCAGGATGTCAACTATCCGTTTAGTAGTTTTAGCGTGAAAGAGTAACAAACACCCATCCCTCCATCCATCCTCAAAACTATCGCATTTATAATATGAGTAAGAAAGATAAGATAGATAATGGTACCTCACCCGTTTGCGAGTGGTACGTCTCTAAAGGAAAACAAAATGTTGTCGGTTTGTGTTGGTTCTTACACGTTATTTTTTTTTTTTTGATAACAATAATGTAGCCCTTAGCGGTCGCACTGCTCACAAGCCTCGTCTCTATAGAGGGAATGAACTGTTTCCACCACAAGAGCCGATACGGGTTGATATCGTCTTCAAATTTTTCGATACATGCGGTTTCCTCATGATGTTTTTTTTCAACCTTTCAGAGCAATGACAGCAGTGGTCATGAAAATTACACGAAGTGAAGTGAAAGTGAAGAAGAAGAAGTGCCTACCTAAGTTCGAACTCACTACTCCTCGACTCGTCAGTCGAGACTGTAACCACTGGGCCACGAAAGACCCCCTTTAGAGTGAGTACACTTTAAATCTCTCAGTATTGCATTGGTTTGCAGCGCACACGTGTATGGTTTGACTGCCCTTGAACCGTCCACAATAACTGTCGAGATTACAAAAGTGCATAAGTGGGCAATAGTCACTGGCCCTCCGCCAGTCAGAGACACGAATCATGATTAACCTATTTTCTTAGGACGTGCGTGTCTTTGAAAGTTAACGGAAGATTTTTACGAAAATTTCTGTTTTGCGCCTTCATCTTCTATGATTCCAGAGCCAGAATGTTATACTTTATACTGATGCTACTTACTTATTTCAAATTTCGTCTTCATTTCATTTATTTAGATAAAAAAATCAATCCTGCTATCATTTCTGTTTTTGTTAACGTGTTAAAGGATATATCTTAATTCAGTGTGCCTTTTGGCATAGGCCTCCTCTAGCGTTTTCCACTGATCTCTATCCCGGGCCACTCTCCTCCAATGAGAACCCGCTGTGAGTCTGAGCTCGTCCTCCCATCTCCTTATTTGTTTCCCTCTGCTCCTTTAGCTATTTCTAGGGTAGCAATCTGATACTCTGGCTCAATTTCTCAATACTAGATCTGATCATGTGGCTTGTCCACATCAATTTTTGTTGGTCAATTCTTTTTAAGATATACGCAGCCAAAAAAAATATAGCAAAAATTTTGTGCACGTTTTTTCAGGACGAATTTTATCAAATTGCTCTTTCTGCTCCGTATCGAATGAAAGGGTGTGTCAGTCTTGTACTGACTAAGAACCTACCCTGTTCCTTCAGTTAGCATTGCGTTCCCTGGTCGTGAAATCTTTTTAGAACATTCCGGAAACCTCCAAAATTTGTACACTTTTTTACGAAAGTTACACAGACGGAAGAGTATGAAATTTGGCACATTTAAAGTTTATTTGGAGAATGAGTACAAAAAGCAAATATTTTTGTTTAATTGTCTGTTCGAAATAATTTAAATTATGGTCGAATTTCGATCACTGGGAGACCTCTAAATAAATGTAACTTATGCAAAACTTGTCTATGTTCAAAGAGTTAGGTACTTACTGTTACTCACGCGTAACGTGTAGATGTGGTTGCAATTTTATTTCCTTAAACAATATATAGTCCTTAGTGACGTACATTTACAATCATACACATGCCTATATTATAAATTATAAAGACTGCTAAAATGTACAGTACTTCGTAGACTATTTCAGGTAAATGACTAACAGGAAAAAATGTAATTTCGCACTATGAGTAATAACAAATGATTTATCAAATAAATTATATTTAATTCTATAATTGACATTGACATTTAATCAATACACTATTTTATTCATTCATACTAATAGCTTATACCCGTGGCTTGGATTCCGTGAAAAGATTTTTTTCACTGAATTATTTTATCAAGAACTCCCCCGTCGCGACCTTAGAACGCTCTGCCAAAGTGTCGATTCAATGTGTGTATGTTTGTATCTAATAAACATACACACATTGAAATTTATTTATAAAAAATAATTTTATACTTCACTGAATATTTTGCCTGTACATATGTACCTATTACATTCGCTGTACTCCTTTTAAACCAACCGCAGGCTTGACCAATCAAAATCACTCCAAAAATATTGTCCAAAATTATACTTTAGATTCGCACTGGGTGTGGGCATTGCTATCGAATTCTAGATTTTTTAATAGGCTTTTACTTAACTTGCCTCCTTAGGTCGTTGGTTCGTATCTCCTGGTCAAATCTTGCAAATGATTGGTGAACCAGCTAGACCCAACCGATTAAGATAACATTTTGGATACACGATTAGTCTGGATGAATGATTAATTATGTCATACCTACTATTCTGATAGTAGACTAGTAATTTCTGATATGAGTAGTTTGATGATATGAGAAGCAAATGAAAAGATTTGAGGAGAGCTCCTCAATTTAATTCGTAGATTATGTTTAGGCTAAATCATAAGTCCCACGAGTAAATCTTCGAGGATAAGCAGTGGATTGGACTGTCCTAACTTAGCTAAATTCCTCCATGCCTCAGAAAACACATAATTAAGCTGATAGTCCCACCTGTCATTTTTACATCTTCGACAGTCTTTATATAATCAAAAGCCAGAAAATCTGACACCATTCTACTTCTGGGTTGTGGAAGTCAGATAGGCGGTCCATATAAAGCTGTTGCCGACCCCACCATATTTTCAACCGACGACAAAAAAGAGGAGGAGGTTATCAATTCGAGGTGTATATTTTTTTTATGTATGATCACCGATTACTCGAAGACGGCTGAACCGATTTGAAAAATTCCTTTTTTGTTTGAAAGGGTATACTTCGAAATTGGTCCCATTGTCACCAAATCAGGGTTTGATGATGGAATCCTGGAGAAATCGAGGAAACTCTTCAAATATTATAGGCACACCTATAGTGATTTGAGTATATTTTATAGTAACTTGTGTAGTTGCATTCGAAAAGTATCATTTGTGAAGTGGACCTGATGATGAAGACCACAGACAGGCCACTGGAACTACTCAATATATAAGTAGGAATAATAAGTATTTACTGTGTTCCGCTTCGATTAGTTGAATGTGGTTATTAAGCACAAAATGCTCGTCATAATACAATATGGTGAAGTGAAGCTGATGGTGAAGTACCAGAAGAACTCCTCAACAATTAACGACCCAGCATTAGGAAAAGCAATATTTTGTAAAAGGTTATAAGTAGTTGACATTTAGGGTTTTGTAACTACGTAAATTAAAAAACGACCAACTAAAAAGAGTGAAATAAAAACTATTTTCCAAAAAACTAAACCGACTTCCAAAAAACACTGCAAAGTGAAAAATAACTTTAATTTCGGAAGTCAGTGCCAAAAACGAAAATACAAAACTTCACACTTCCGAAATTAAAGTTATTTTTCACTTTGCAGTGTTTTTTGGAAGTCAGTTTAATTTTTCAATTTATTGGTAGGTACATGTAATAGTGTTGCCCAAACGAGAGTCTCGCAAGAGTCGCACAATGTAACAGAGTCTGTTACATTGTTCTGAGATCTCAACTACCGTTTAATAAATAGCAATAGGATAATCGCTAATTGCAAGACTCTTGCGAGACTCTCGTTTGGGCAACACTAACATGTAAATACATTCAGTCTTGATTTGAATGAATTGACTCATTCTTATTTATTTATTGAAAACTACTGATGCTGATTCCCAAACTAAGCTAGAGCAGTGTTTTGGGAGTCAGTGATACACTCATTACATGTGATACAAAATGAATACAGAATCGAATGTCACTGCGGTTTACATGGACTAAATACATACATAGTTGGGAAAAGGCTTAGCCGATATTGATATTCTACAAATTAATATTGATATAATCTATTAATTTACATATTATGATAAGCCAACATTCGAGAATGTATTCAACTTCAACTCTTGTTAAGTGGCCTTTATGGAGGAGTCACCACAATTTTGCCAATATCACGTGTAGAATAATAGACCATCAAACGCAGGAGGTTGTTCGGTTCGAGAATGTAATTTATCTCCAAATAATGAAGGATCAACTAAAGTAATAGGTTGCCATGCCTACATACATCGAGTGTTTATTAAATCTTACTTCAGAGTTCAGATATTTCAACACCAAAAAGAATGTATTCCTTTCTTAGCAACATACATTTTATGATAAAATCAGACTGCGCAAAAATGAAGACGTCTAACCGAATTTCTGTCAAATCGAATCATTCCATTATCAGCCAAAAGTGGCACCCACCGGAGGCGACGGCGTTCTAATATACATATGTAGTTATAGGATAAAAACAAATGGAACTTGATGACGGACGAACACGCTAGATATATCTCTGTCCGAAAATATGCAACATACCGACCTATAGTTATCTTAGAGTAAAATCCCAGAGCCGCCAGACCTACGACATTTTAGCAAAGCTGAAATTTTGAAGAATTCTAGTCTACTATGTATTTAAGACAGTATGCGTACTTACTAGCTCGAAAACGGGGCCCTTTCACAGGTAGCGCGAACTAAATGTGTATAAAAGCCTTAATCATCTACGTTAAAGTAGAAACGCTCATATTTAAATATGTTTTTAAGAATATTATCAAATATTTATATTTATTATTGCCAGACCATTTCCGTGGGCCATTACTTCCGCCAGACGTTATAAAGATTATTTAAAAATTAGGTAAACTACGTTATACTAGCAAGCCTACATTTTACATATATTACTCATGGTACTATTTCAAGACCCTTTATAAGCAGCCAGACCAATCCGATGGACCAATCATTCTCCAAGACGCCTTAAAGTTTCCCCAGTGAGTGCGTGTGTGAGGGCATTATTCGTGCGCATGAATGCGATTGCTTTCGAGCTAGTAAGTACGCATACTGTCTCAACTACATACTAGAAATCCTCAAAATTTCAGCTTTGCTAAAATGACGTAGGACTGGCGGCTCTGAGATCTTGGTCTATCTGTTACGTATTGAAACAATACAACCTGACTCTTGATATTACGTCTCTATATGACCTATGTGATGACAGTATGACTGCTTAGAACTTACTAATACACTATGCTATCTTGTACCATGATACGTGCCTGCATGAAAGGCTAGAAAAGAAAAGAAAGAAAAAGGGTTTATTTGGCACATGCCACAACGCACACAACATGATACAAAAAAAGGGGTTGCACTCCGGGAGTGCCGGCAGAAGTGAAAACTTGAATATTAACGTTGTGAATTTTTATATTTTGGAATGGTTAGGGAATAATAATGCACGAATTGCTTTAATTATGAGTATAAAAGTATCATTTATGTGGTAGAATACAATATTTATTTATTGTGCTATCGTAGACAAACGTGACAATTTATATTACATTAAAAAGTTTATCTCTTAGAATATTCGACACGTTAACTTCAATCGCAACGCCATCTAGACAGTTTTCTTATAACTATTGTAACGAAGTAATTGATGCACGTTTGTAGCTTTGACTGTGGCAAACAAAGTCATTTGGGGCTGTATTAGTTTCAATAAAGTCACATAGATGTCACTGTAGTAAAAAGTGCCCGTCTTACGAATTTTCGATCAGGGTCACGTGTCCCTGACGCGAGTTTAAAATTTTTTTACTTATTACAAAAAAAGTGCACAGCGCCGCTAAAGAAGTTTTCACTTCAATAAAATAAACGAGCTTAGATACTTTTGAACACAAAAATACATAATTACGTATGACTCGCGGTGGATGTGGATGGGTGAGCGTCTTAAATATCCTCGGACAGAACGGTAAGCAGTTAATCAGCTGGGATCTGCTTACCGTTCTCTGCTCTGATACTAGTCGGGCCAATGGTTATCGTGTTACCGGCGTTATGAAGGTCAGATAAGCAGTCGCTTCATGTTAACACACTCAGCTGCATCCGCTGCATCCGGTTACACTAAAAGCTGACCCCGACATTGTTGAGAAAAGGCTAAGCAGATGTTGATACAATTTGGTTTAATTAATTAATTTTAGTATTTATTTCAGACTACCAAAGGCCCATAGAAAACTATACATACATAATAAATGACTATAAACTAATACATATTTTATAATTACACAATACCCCGTGCACCCGACCACTCGATATCACTTCGATTTAAGCGGGTCCTACTTACCTAATGCAACAATTTCATTAAAACAATACCTTCCTAATATATTCTTCTGAGACGTAAGCGGTCCATACTTTGCAACATTTGGAGCCTTGCAAGGCTCCAAATGTTGAATATACTATTTTCAACCGACGACAAAAAAAGGAGGAGGTTATCAATTCGACGCGTATATTTTAATTTTTTTATGTATGATCACCGATTACTCGAAGACCGCTGAACCGATTTCGAAAATTCTTTTTTTGTTCGAACGGGTATACTTTAAAATTGGTCCCATTGCCACCAAGTCAGGATCTGATGATGGGATCCTGGAGAAATCGAGGGAATTCTTCAAATATTATAGGCACACCTATGTCGTTTTGGGTATTTCTTATAGTAACTTGTGCAGTTGCTCTAAAAAATACCATTTGGGAAAGTGGAACTGATGATGAAGACCACAGATGGCCGCCGAAACTACTCAATAAGAAGTATTGAGTGGATTGCGCTTCGATTACTTGAATATGGATGTTAAGCACTTTATGCTCGTCACAATGCATATGGTGATGTAGAGCTGATGGTGAAGTACCAGGAGAACTCCTCAACCTTAGAACAACAACGCATAGAAGGATAGTACGAGTGCAAAAAGTGAGGCAACTAAAACTTAGCCATTTTGGCGAACTTTGCTCGACGAGCCGTCAGTACTCAAGGTCACATTCTGCTGAACAGAGCTCGCGAGTAAATAATTTAAAACGACAGTTTGTAGCGTAAAGGGATGTCATAGTCCTTCAGGAAAACAAAAAACGTGTAATCAAATTACATTTCACAAGTAAATACTTACATTTTATACATTATATTTAAGTAAATCGATCATCAAACAAAAATTCTAATAACCTAACTTATCACAATTCAATGTTGCTATCCGTGAGGAAAAAAAATACCCATATTGATTTCTTTTGTGCTTATTTTTGTTTAAAAAAAAATATAATTTTGGCGGCAATTATGTATGCGTCAAACTAAACTATATTTATTTACAGCTACTACCTACAGTGTTTTATAACTAAAAGTTACTGTTAGTTCTAAGAGTGGCATCATAAAGATGACAATTTTATTGATTAAGATTTTATTCATTTAAGTAATGTTCTCAATAATATTTTTCTATTTCATAAATACAACACATACTTTTAATTGATATCACACGAGATTTTTCAAGCAATTAATACATTTCTATAATATCATCTGCGCGTGTCAGGAAATTGATTTACATCTTCAAAAAACTAAGACTATCCGCACATAAGGAAATCCTAAATATGGCATACTGTGCTCTATGTCAATCAATCCTAACTTATTGCATCACGGCCTGGGGGGGTGCAGCGAAGACTGCTCTACTTCAGGTTGAGCGTGCCCAGAGAGCTGTTATTAAGGTACTTCTTAGCAGACCTTTTAGATTTCCCACGCAACAACTTTATACAGAATATAAAGTTCTTACAGTCCGACAACTATTTATATACCGTGCACTAATTCACAAACACTCAAATGTACCGCTAAAAGTTATTAACCCTCCTACAGCTAAGAGACGACGAGAACAAGCATGTCCAACGAAAAGTACACACACAACCTTTGCTAAGCGACATTACCCATTTTTGAGTGCCCTTATTTATAATAAACTTAATCAGATTCTTAATATACACTACCTCAATAACTTCCATTGCAAAACCAAATTAAAAGAATATCTCCTCACACTAAATTACCACCAAACAGAAGATCTACTTAAACCTCTATACAAATAGACACACATAAACACTACACACACATTCACTCACCACACCCTTTTTTACTAATCTCTGCACGTTATTTTTAAGTATATTTTTTTTTATAAATGCTCTACTACTGATTAACACGGATTGTACACATAACGGACGGATGGATGACCCCTATAACACAGGTACCACCTAGCATAGGGGTCATTGATCAAATATAATATGCACCTGTAAATCCTTCACTGTAAACAGATATGCATAATCTGTACTTTACTTTGGATAAAAAAATAAATTATTGTATTGTATTGTATTGTATCATTATAACACATTACACATCAAACATTCTAAACGCAATGAACGATATCTCATTTCGTTCACCTTCCATAAATATATGTCATATAAGTCATATTACATGAAAAAACATCATCTTATCTAGTTTCATAACATAAAATACTTGATTTGATCCAGCAACATAATAGTCCGTTTTCCCATTTTTAGGGTTCCGTAGCCGAATGGCAAAAAACGGAACCCTTATAGTTTCGATATGTCTGTCCGTCTGTCTGTCTGTCCGTCCGTCCGTATGTCATAGCCATTTTATTCCGAAACTATTAAGACTATACATGTGAAACTTAGTAGGTAGATGTATTCTGTGAACCGCTTTCCGATTTAAAGAAAAAAAATTAAAAAATATTTAAAATAAAGGGGGTCCCCATACATGGAACTAGAACTGATTTTTTTTTTCATGATACCTATGCGTGTTTGGTATCTATAGACAGGTCTTTAAAAATGATAGAAGTGTTTCTAGAACCACTTTTTCATAAAGTCAATCGTTTAAAAGATACAAGCTTCCAAAGTGGTAAAATGTGTGTGTCCCCCTCTAACTTCTATAATAATGGAATGAAAAATCTAAAAAAAATATGTGTCTGTAGATCTTAATGTAAACTTTCAACCAAAATTAGTTTGAATGAAATCGGGTCAGCGGTTTTTGAGATACAGCCTATTTTCTATAACCGCAAATATAACTTTGTAATTCATACAAACACTATGAAAATCAAAGTTATGTAGCGTAGTTGTAAAAATGTAAATAAGCTAGTTTTAAGAAATTTTTAAGGTTTTTTTTTATTCCTCAAATAAATAAACATATTATATTATATCATTGTAGTTACTACGGAACCCTTCATGGGCGAGTCTGACTCGCACTTGGCCAATTTTTGTGGGTAATGGTCTGGTAATGGTATCACTGAAAGCTATATTTGTGTGCGTTTGAAGACACATTCGGCTCACGCACACAAAGAAAATAAAGTGGACACACGAAATCGCTCGTGTTTTGTTCTAGACGCCTCTTCTATGCGTTGTTGTTCTAAGTCCTCAACAATTAACGGCCCAGCATTGGGAAAAGCAATATTTTGTAAAAGGTTATAAGTAGTTGACATTTAGGCTCTTGTAACTAGGTAAATTAAAAATCAACCAACTAAAAATAGTGAAATAAAAACTTTTTAACAAAAAATTAAACCGACTCCCAAAAAACAGTGCAAAGTGAAAAATAACTTTAATTTCGGAAGTCGGTGCCAAAAAGAAAAATCAAAACTAAAGACACCGACTACCGAAATTAAAGTTATTTTTCACCTTACAGTGTTTTTTGGTACTCGGTTTAATTTTTTGTTAAAAAGTTTTTATATTTCAGCAACTGGTGAAAGAAGTGAATGTATATTGGCTTTGAAAACAAAAAAGAACGAATGAAGAAAAGAAGAAAAAGAAAACAAGAATGAAGAAACAGGATAACATAAAAGATAACTTTGACACAGAAAGTACCTCTATTACTAACTTTAGCTAATAAAATCCTAACAAATACACATACGAAAAGTAAAAAACTTAGGTCAAGTGCGAGTCAGACTCGCCCATGAAGGGTTCCAAAGTAACTACGCCAAATAACTTTGTTTTTCATAGTGTTTGTATGAAACACATAGTTATATTAACGGTTTTAGAAAATGTGCTATATCTAAAAAATTGCTGACCCAATCTCGTCCAAACCAATATTCGTTAAAGTTTTCATTAAGACCTATATCATATATTTTTTTTAGATTTTAACTCCATTATTATAAAAGTTGAAGGGGACACACATTTTACCATTTTGGGTGAGTATATCTTTTAAACGATTTGCTTTAAGAAAAAGTAGTATTATTTTTAAAGACCTGTCTATAGATACTACACACGTATAGGTTTGATGATTTTTTTTTAAATTTCAGTTCCATGTATGGGGAGCCCCCCATAATTTTACATATTTTTTTATTTTTGTCTAAAAATCAGAAAGTGGTTCACAGAATACATCTACCAACCAAATGGCACATATGTAGTCTTAATAGTTTCAAAATAAAATGGCTGTGACATACGGACGGACAGACAGACAGACAAAAATGACGAAACTATAAGGGTTCCGTTTTTTGCCATTCGGCTACGGAACTCTAAAAATTGATGGAAGCAACAACAGTGGAATTCCATGCCGGAGTCTGTGTTTCCTGATAGCTATAACCTACGAGGCATTAAGTCAAGAGTTACTTCTAGGCAAGCGTGCTTCATCTTCGACCACATCATCGCTTAACCATGATGTGGTTCAGTTGAGATGGTGGTCAAACACGAGCCTCTCAACAATAAAAAAACAGTGCCAATTATGTTTGTTTATTGATACTTCGCTCAACATTGCTTGGGAACTTTGTTGGCAGTAATGTCGATTATAATCAAAGATATAAGATAATCAAGCGTATGTTTCCACTCTCAACAGTTACTGGATCTACCAGTGATCAGGACACAGACAATATGCCTATACATATATGTACGATCTAACTCCTGTGACGTCACGACACCTGATGTCTTGCAACATCCGCTTGAGCACCATTGTCTTATTTTGATTGATATGGTCCGTAGGGTTGTCGGCAGTTGCTACCGCTTGGATAAGTTCTGGAGGAAACGTTTCAAGGAGATTATACAGTTGATTCTGCTTTAGCAATAACACCCCATTACATAACCGTCGCCAAAAACCAGCGCTGTGTCTTTGTCTAGCATTATGTTGAGTGATTACCGTTTCGCGTATGTAAAGCATAGTTTCCCTCTAGTTCGAATTAGTTTTGGTTTTCTTGTCCTAATGCGACACCGCAAATAGTTATTTCTTTCTTCATTGGCATACTCTATGAAATGTTTCCGACATAAATATCTTTTATGTCGGCGGACGGACAGACGAACATGGTGAAACTATAACGGTTCCTGGTGGACTACGGAACACTAAAAAAGTATTATTGTCTATTCTGGCATGTCGATCATAATCCATGGTTAAAAACAAACCAGGGAATAACAAAAGCCAGCGTGTTAGAAACCATATCAGTCGATGGCTTCCTAAATTACTGGCTGCTAATATAAAATAATGATGAAATATGTTTCCTGAATTTTAGATTATAAAATTTATTGAGGTCCTCCATAAAATAAATTTAGAAAATAAAGTAATATGACAGTTTTATTTAAAGAAACAAGGTACTGGCCCAGAACTTAATCCATAAACGTTACTCTGAAACAACACTTTCATCAGTATCATCACATCACAAACTAGTTTGCATCCCTACACTCAACATTAGGTTGAGTTGAAAACCAGTGTCAGGTAAAATCTATGTAGTTGTGCGATAATTGGCTGACCCGAAACTGTTTGGAGTCGCGAGGCACATTTTGTGCCTCGCGACTCCAAACAGTTCCGGGTCTATATTATATTGATCTATATTAATTCTCCTTTTTTCTGTGCCAAATAAACATATTTTTCACTTCAGTAGCTCAAACATGTTGGTTTTGCTGCCTGAAATCAGTGAGCAAAATGCGATTTTGCTCACTGAGTGAGACAAAGTAACTTTTTAATTTTTGTTTCCAGAAAGCCACGAATATTTTATTCAACCTTGGGTTAATCACTTAATCCTTAATCACACAATTCGAAACATTCACACTCTATCTCTTTCCCGCCATTAGAAAGAAAGAGAGACAAAGACGAGCCCTTTCGAAGTTCCGATTTTGAATTGGACCTCAAAGACAAACACGTTCGGAATTTCGTACTAACTAAAGAAATTTTGCAAAAAGATAATTATGTATTTAATGTAATTTATTGAATTTTTAACTTATTGTTGCATTTAAACGAAAATAAGTATTTACTGCAAATAAAACTGATATTTAAACTGTAAATATTTATTTATTAAAGTTATTCTAGTTTCAATAATGTTACGTAATATATTTTGAATAATAAAATATCGGGGGTGCTATTTCCGAACACGCCTTAATTTAAATAAAAGAGCGGGAATAAAATTTCGTTACTGGCGTAAAGAGTTGAATAACTTAAAAAATATTAAAATAATCGTGAATGAAACTAGCGACGAAAACAGTATTTTAACACCGGAAGAGTTAGAACAATAAGTTATTAATGCAGAATTAAGTTTCCTACCTGAGAAGTATCGCGAGAAATATCTGAAAGCATACCATGTCTTGAACAAGTTTTTTTTTAGTCTTCAATGAATGAAGACTTAAAAAACTTATTTAAAAAATCTAAAAAAACCCGACTGCTCAACTGAAGTGCAAGAAACAAGCACATCTTAATTTTTTAAAGTGACAAGCAGGCAGGACCCAGTTGAACATAATATGTTTTTAAAATGGGATGGGACCGCCTGCTTGTTACTTTTAAAAATAAAAATGTGCTTGCTTTTTAGTTAAAATATTAATTAACAATTTTTTAGTCTTCCCGGTCGTTTCATATTGGCACTGCACCGGATTCAGAAAGTGAGTCCATATTTTTAAACTTTCTCATTGTGTTATTTTGCTAGTATTACTGATTATAATACGTACTAATGATGAAATATGTACTAATGATAAACATGATATACCTTTTTGAAATCCTTATGTTAAGCCATTTAATTTGATACCCATAGTGTAGTATTTGAAAAAAAAATTGTTTTTTTCACCATGTATAAAAACTACACCATGGCTTCGCATGGCCGCCATGTTTATTTTTTTTAAATGTCACCTATCTAAGAACACTCGGGCTGTTATGACAAATCTAACGATACCTCAATAGGGAAGATGCAAATATAATATTTATGAAAATTTTATGATTGAAATGTTAAAAAAATATAAAAGAAGGGCCACTGCACCATTTTTATTTTACATAATGTTGATTTTTAACAATAGTTACGATTACGATATAAAAATGACTTAAAACGAAACGTATTTCAAAACACCAATCAGCGTTTAGTGACGTCACTCCTGTTATAACAACTTGTTTGAGGTTATGATTGTAAAAGTGAATATTATTTTACAGGAATATTAATTGCGTTTTTTTTTAATAAAAATGGAAGTTGGGTTCATCAAAGTAGACTCCAGGAATTTATCAAGAGTTAGTGTTGACATGATTTTAGCTTTTTTGTCGAAAGTGCAGAGTTTTCAAGTGTAGAAATGAAAGGGACTAAATTACTACGGTATGTATAAATCATAGTTGTTTAACTTTGTATTTTATTCCGCGACTTCTACATATATCAGTTATTTCGATCGTTCGTTTATAAGGATATATAGACACCTGTACACCTTTATCATTGGATATTTTAATATTTTAAGAACCATGTGTTTCTGTGATTAATGAACACTCTGAAGATGGATCTGAAACATGAAAGAAATAATAATATAGTTCTACATTAGAAAGCATTAATATTTACCTACATACACTACACTTATATTTTTATAAATTTGAAAGTTTGAATGTTTATTTGTCTCTCGTATAAGAATAAATCTGAAAGAATAAATCAAAATTATACCCGGTGTATTTTCAATGCTTTCAAGAATTTCACGTTTTTTCCTTTTCATTATTACTGATCTAGGTTTCAGTGGCATCATTCTGTTTTGGCATTCAATAATATGAGGTACCACACCTTTTTTCAGGAACCTCCATTTTAAACTTTATCCAATTTTCGACGTAGTTCTCGAACTGCAAAATTAAAATGATGTTATAGACAAGTTTTGTAAGTATTAGGTAGGTAACTAACGTATTTTTGCGTACAAGCCGATTAACTACAAAATATAACAAGTATATACGCCGACTTACGTAAAAGTGATCTTCACAGCATCGAATTTGGAGAATAATTGTTATTTCTCTTTGCAGCTTGAAACCACATTTTTCTCAGTTTTGGGTCAGAAGGTCGAGTCCCAAACAATTTAAATAGAAACTTTGTTGAAATAGTTGGACACATTGGCATAAAACATGAGTCAACACGGCTTTTTTCGGAATATTAGTGGTATTGTTATGATCACCTGATGATTGATGGATAGTCCATTTTAAATTTTCAGAAAAAAAATCTCGAAATTCGAAAAATATGCATAATTATGAGCCAGCGACGAACAAGTACGACCAGTGACAGACAGGAATGACGTCATCGGAACTATAGGTCCGTTTGCGCGCGAAAATTTAAACTGTCAATTTAAAACCGCATTTTTTCCGATAAATTACAAAGATTTAATTTTTTAATATATTTGTGATCTATTGTACATGGAATTCTTTAAAATGAAAACAAAAATAAAAATATTGCATCTTCCCTATTGTGTGAATCCGTTCAGCGGTTCTGGAGATATGAGGTAATAAAGAATATTGTTATTAGCTATATATTATTAGCTAGAGCGACTTCAAAATCTCTGTATTAGGTTTATATTTGGCTTGCGCAAATATGACCATGTTTCTGAATTTCGTACTAAGCTCAAATGGCTTCCTATTAGGTTTCGCCGGAATGTTCATTTACTTTCTCTGCTTTATAATGTGCTATTTAATCCTTTCACTCCTTTTTATCTTAAAGACCGCTTTCGATTTCTCTGTGACACACATTCAAGGTCCTTGAGATCATCGGAAAATTTAGAGTTAAGTATCCGTATGCATTCCACTTCCTTCTTCGATAAATCTTTCACTATCCAAGCGGCCCGTTTGTGGAATGCATTACCCATAGATGTGAGGCGTGCTCAATCATTACCTACATTCAAAAGAATGGTGAAGCAGCATTACCTCTCACTATAATTTTTTCCCTCGTTTCTCTATTATGAATTTGAAATATATTAGTATATATTATGTTTTATGGTATGTATTATTATTATTCTATTATTATGTTTAATTAGTGTTATGTATGATGTTGTACACTGACAGCCCTAAATCTATCTCTTTTAATTTCTATCCATCCAAAGGTTGTCTGTAAGAGATTGCCCTGTGCGATAAGACCGCCCATTGTACCCTAGTTTTATTATTTGTATCTTTAAATGTATTGTAAGGTGTACAATAAAGTATATAATAAATAAATAAATAAATTACAAACATACATACATACCAAGATACGCGCGAAAAACATAACCCTTCCTTTGCAGTGGGGTAAAAAGGGCTCAAGCAGTTTTTCAGAGACGGTGTTGCTATCTTATTTTTTAGATTTATCACAGACGAGGCGATCATCTACAATGTGGAGTATTTACTCAATGTTGAAAGCTACTTTAAAACCAAAACATAACGTTCATATTGAAACATACGTAAAACTCGAATCTTTTCTAAAAAGAATGTCAGTTGGGCATAAGGCTAAAAAGTTCAACATTTTCACGGCCCTTAACATAGAACAATTCGTTAATGAAGTTCCAGACTGCAATTTTCTTGCCGCTAAAGTAAATGGTACCTATAAATCTATATTGTTAGTTATTAAAATTTGTGTGTATAAAGGTACTAAAGGGCTCAAGCAGTTTTTCAGAGACGGTGTTGCTATCTTATTTTTTAGATTTATCACAGACGAGGCGATCATCTACAATGTGGAGTATTTACTCAATGTTGAAAGCTACTTTAAAACCAAAACATAACGTTCATATTGAAACATACGTAAAACTCGAATCTTTTCTAAAAAGAATGTCAGTTGGGCATAAGGCTAAAAAGTTCAAAATTTTCACGGCCCTTAACATAGAACAATTCGTTAATGAAGTTCCAGACTGCAATTTTCTTGCCGCTAAAGTAAATGGTACCTATAAATCTATATTGTTAGTTATTAAAATTTGTGTGTATAAAGGTACTTACTGCCTACTAATAATTTTTGGAGGCGCAATGAATCCTAGTCTGGCTTAGCAATACTGTTAAAATATTTATTACGATATGTAAAAGATGCTGTAAATGTTATTATGCATATTAATTATGTAATATTTTCATTACAGGTTGTACTGATCATAGGAATTAGTGGAGCGTGTCACAATAACGAGCTATTACAGCTAACAGTTAATAATATCGAAATGCATTCAGATAAATTACTGTTAGTAAAATTTAAAAATACGAAGACAAACCTTGACAGGTCTTTTGTCGTACGCGAAGAATATGTAACTATTGTAGAAAAATACCAAAATTTACGTCCTGCCAATATAAAAACCGACCGATTTTTCACACAATACCATAGTAATAAATGCTCAAGACAGCCTATGGGAGTAAATAAAATAGGTGTTATACCGCGCGAAATTGCCACTTTCTTAAAACTGGAAGAGCCTCAGCTATACACATGTCACTGCTTTCGGAGAACTTCCGCAACGGTTTTGGCTGATTCCGGAGCCGATCTCACCACTTTAAAACGTCACGGCGGGTGGAAGTCCAATACGGTTGCAGAAGGCTATATTGAAGACTCAATAGAAAATAAGTCGAAAATCTGTAAGCGTATAGTGCAAACAATAAGTCTGAATTCGACCTCGGATCCTTGGTCTCACCCACGCCCATCCATGTCCAACGACGCACTACTTTACAGAAAGCCGATTAGAGTCAGCGACGTTCACCGTTGTTCCTTCTCAATCCGCCACCGAAACAGAAACCTTAACCCTAGATAAGCAAACTCAACTCAATGCAACGTTCCATAACGTTGCCCAATAAATCTGTTACTTTTAATTTGCAGAATTCCAGTAATTTTACTTTTAACTTTTAAAATGTTCCATTTTATTGAATTGGTACTTCTACCTACAATGTTGATTATTTTGATTCATAATAAATATTTATTTCAATTTATTCCTGTTTATTATTTTATCTCCTAAAGTGTTCTCGCTGCTGAAGTGAAAAGTTAAGTGTGTTACAGGAGAGCAAAGTTTTTTGCATCTCGTACCTTTGAATCCCTCGCCACACTCAGGATTCAACTTTAGAATCACTCGCTACGGTCGTGATTCAATCGTTGAATCCTTCGCTTGCTCATGATTCAAAATCAGCACTCGCAGCAAAAAACGACTTTGCTCTCTTGTTGCACAAATAACTATTCTTAGTATAGTCTGGTTTTTTTAACATAATAAACGAATTAAGTCAACCTGTGTACATGAAGTGTAAATAAATAAATAAAAGTCTTAACGTTTGTTTTATTGTGTGCAGAGCATTAATTATAATTACGTAAGCTTCTATGTTCATAACATAATTATGAACATTGCAAACGAAGTCTGGCTAAGGTTAATCTCCCCTCGGACACGCCGCAATTACGGCAGTAAGACCCCTCTTTGAGGAGTGGCTAGATCGGCGTCACGGCGTCCTGAGCTACCGCATGACGCAGGTCCTCACCGGACACGGAAGTTTCGGGAGGTACCTGTGTCTGATGGGAAAGGAAGAGACGCCTGGGTGTCACCACTGAGGGTCGAGAACTGAAGGAAGGAAGGAACACTGAAGTGCGAGGGTCGCCCTGAGGACACAGTAGAGCACACGGTGCAGGAGTGCCCAGCTTGGGCAGAGCACCGACGTGTCCTCACGGCGGCGATAGGCGGAGACCTCTCGCGCCCGGCATTGGTCGAGGCCATGCTGCGGGGTGAGAGGGAGTGGGAAGCGGTCGCCTCCTTCTGCGAAGCAGTCATGCTTCCGAAGGAGGAGGCGGGCCGCGTGAAGGAGAGGATGGCGTCCTCCCTCCAGCCCAGCCGCAGTGGTAGACGCCCACGGCGTCGGACGTCAGCCGACGATCTCCGGCCACCGTAGGCGCGGGCATGCGGACAGCGAGTAAAGGGCAACTCGCTGTCCGACCATGGACTATGCCCGGGTCGACGGCGCGTTGTGTTCCACGCGCGCCTCAAAGAGCGTCAGCAAGATGACGAGGCCCCCCTGTAGAGGGCCGAAGCCTGCCGGGGTCGTGGGACTTATCCCATTACCGTGACCCCGGTACGTAAAGGGCTATTGAAGGAATACCGTGGATTTTAGTCAGTACAAGTCTGACAGTCCCTCCGGTCCTGCCCGGGGTGGGAGGACTCATCTGATGATTTTACCACGTTAAAAAAGAAGGTTAATCTCCCCTGGGAACCACAATAAAGCATCTTTCATTAACAGCTGTACTCCAGGAACTTGAAGAATTAACTAGTTAAGTAACATCCATTGGAAAAGGATAGAAACACTGTTACTTGGTCTTCGAGGTTCTGATGACGAATGCGTGTTCCATTAAGTGTTTTCATTGTTAAGCTGTTACTTGGTCTTCGAGGTTCTGATGACGAATGCGTGTTCCATTAAGTGTTTTCATTGTTAAGCAACATGATTACTTGAAGTTACAGCTGATCAGTTACACCTATAATCATATTATGTAACATTATACAATCCTTCTCACGGAGAGGAGGCCTTCGTCTTCCTACTGACCCGATTCTATTTCTAAGCTGGATTGTGAAATACTCTACAAGATACTTGAGTGTCCATAATACCTCTGCTGATTCATGGTGCACGGAACCACGCGTATACAATATATCATCTCTATCCTGTTACTCCCGAAAAGTATCTACCGGCAGCCCTACGCACCCGTATGTAGGACGCAATATAAATACGAGAATGAACCGACAAGCGTGATCCAAAAAATCATTCTGCTCCGACGCTCGCCCGCGACAGTCGTGCCGCTCCGCGCTCTCGATCGTTCCGTGCCTGAGTCATCGCTCCGTTCGTCACGCCCGCCGTGACGTCACTCGTAGTCGCCGACTACGACGCCTGGTCCGGATCCGCCTTTTTCGAGGCGGTGAAGGATATCGTGCTTCTCTAACAGAGATTGTCAAAACAATTTGGTTTGGCCCCTTCAGGGTAAAACCACAGTTTCGTGGTCCTTGGTTGGAAACCTCACGGTGTCAACAATACCAAGGGGGTGCTGACCCGACGCACCCGCTGATCCCCTTCAGGGTGAAGCAGTCAATTGGAGTCGAGTGCTAGGTTTTGGCCTTGGGGGATCTCCTAGTCAAACCTAGTTACTGAGTTCTCTTCACAGCATACACACCTAGTGTCGGTTGGGTGTATCTACCCCTTCGCACTAGACCCAATAGGGCCCGGTACGCACATTGAGATTGGCGACCGGATTACAAGCTTAGGGCACACCATTAGGCACACACCTCCCTGCTATCCCCGCAGGGAGCGAACTCACCTCCGGGTCATTCCCGCCCGGAGGGTTAGGCAAATAGGGCCCCTCAGGCCACATCAGACGGCAACACAGCTACCGAGTTTGTCTGGGTTTCTCTTCTCGGTAGCGAAGTGTTAGGAGAAACTCCGGGGCAGGGCTCTTTGGGGACCGTCTGCTCGGGGAGCTCACGTTTGACGTGTCTCCTCGAGGCGCTTATGTTAGGGTTAGGAGATTAGGATGCCCACCTCTGTCGCCTCCAATATGGAGGACAGGATTGAGGATCTCGTGTCCAAAGTAGATTCCCTAACGGTTCGGTTAAATAGAACAACCGATATATTAGGAAAGATCCTATTTGAAAACCCCGCCCTACAAAGGAAATATGAGGAGGAGATTGACTCCTTACCCCCCGCGGTGTTTCCCGCCCCACAGCCAGATTTAGGTCCCACCCCCGCGCCCAACGCAGATAGGTCCCCCTCCCCCCCAGACGTCGAAATGGACTCTGAGGAGGAGGAACAAGAAAAAGAGGGCTCGGAAGGCGAGCGCTCGGAGCGCGCAGAGAGCATACACTCTGAGCGCTCGGAGCGAGCGGAGTCCGAGCACTCCTCCGACCAAACCTCTTCCTCCGACGAGTTTATCCTCGTCGAGGGAAAGAGGAAGAAGAGGTCGCAGGCCTCGTCCTCCACTCAGGCCCCTAAGGCCAAGAAACTCTCCCCTCCCGAGCCAGCACGCTTAGTGCAGAGCCAGCCCTCCTCTTCCTCGGCCACTAGGCCCAGCCCTACCCAAACCCCAGTCGTCAGCGCCTCAGTGCGCAAGACCATCCCTCCCCCACCCATCTTCATCCATGACAAGGGGGCTTGGACAAACGTGTCCAAAGCGTGTGGCGAGCAACGCATCGCCTACACGAATGCCCGCGCCGTTCAGAACGGCATAAAAGTAGGGTTAGCGACAGCTAACGACCACCGCGCGCTTTCGAAGCTACTCAAGGCTCGAAATATCCCCCACCACACTTATACGCTCCACGAGAGCAAGCCCGTTCGGGTGGTCCTCTGCCGGATCCCCAGTGAGATCCCCACCACCGAGATCGTCTGCGACTTAGAGTCACAGAACATCCCGGTGATTGAGGTGCACCGTATGCACGGCAGAGGTGGCAGGGCGTCTAACAACGTCCTCGTCATCTGCCACCCCGTCTCCGAAGGTCCCCACCCCATCTTTGCGCTGAAGACTGTATGCAGTCTTTCAGGAATTCTAATTGAGAAGCCACACAAGAGTGGCACGGTAGGCCAATGCCACCGTTGCCAGTTGTATGGGCACGCGCAACGGAATTGCTTCGGCAAACCCCGGTGCGTAAAGTGCCTGGGCGATCACGGCACCGCGGAGTGCAGTCGCCCAAAAGATAGGTCCCAGTGCCCAGACCCGCCCAGCTGCGTGCTGTGCGGGCAATCCGGTCACCCCGCCAACTACCGAGGCTGTCCGAAAGCCCCGAAAACCTCCGCCCCTAAACTGGCAACGCGCGCTAGCGCACGCCAGGGACGAGAGTGTCCTACACTCTCGTCTGAGCTCCCCCAGACCCTCAGTCCCCAGCGTCCAACTCCTTGGACGGCGGCGAATCACGCCCAAAACTTCCCGGCACTAAGGCCGAAAGTCCCTGGGCTGATGGATCAACCCATCATGCCCTCCGCTCCGGTTGTTGTGGCTTCTCAGCCCCCACCTCCTCCCCAGTCACTCCCTCGCTCGGTAGAGCCGGAACTCGATGCGTTCCTCATCCTTGGAAATACCTTCAGTTTCTTCCAGTCCCCCCGCGCCATCCAAATGGCAAAGGAGGTCGTGGCCTGCACTAGCATCAACTCCCTGATTCGGGTATACCATCAGTATCCCGATGTCAAAAGTCATTTTGATAACCTTTTTAAACAGCCATAATGTATAACACGGCTAGTAAGAGATTAAAGCCCCGATCCCTAAAGCTAGGTTACTTCAATGCCAATGGCATCACTAATCAACGGGACGAGATCGCGACTTTCCTTCGCGATCATAGTCTCGACATCCTTCTGGTCCAAGAGACCTTCCTCAAACCCCACCTTAGGGATCCCAAGGTAGCCAACTACCGGCTAGTTAGGAACGATAGGACTAGATGCCACAGAGGTGGCACTCTAATATATTATAGGAACTCCCTGCACTGCATCCCTATGGATCCGCCGCCCCTTGCCCACTTAGAGGTATCCGTTTGCCGGCTAGGCATGACGGGCCATCCCTCTATCACAATAGTATCCGCGTATCTCCCACCGCACAGCGACGTAGATTCAAATTCTTCGATAAACGCCTCACTACGAAGCGACCTTACAGCCCTTCTTGACATGAGTGACTCCGTCCTTATAGCGGGGGATCTCAATGCCAAACATCCCGCATGGTGTAGTCGTATTACCAACCCCCGTGGGAAGGTACTATACGACCTTTGCACACCTCTCCACATAGATATCATAGGTCCTATGCGGCCTACTCATTATCCGTTCGAGCCATCCCACTTGCCCGACGTACTCGACATTGCCCTCCTGAAGAATGTGAACTTACGTTTGCACTCTTTAGAGACGGTAGACGAACTTGACTCTGACCATAGACCGGTGATCTTGGAGTTAACTCCGAGATCGGGTCCCTATGACCCTAACCGCCCCCCTCCCACACAGGTGATCACTGACTGGAGGAAAGTAGGCGAATTGCTGAAATCCAACACGTCTCCTCACCTGGACAAGATCCCCGACCACATCCAGTCCGCCGCCGACACGACGGCTGCGATCGACTCACTCACGGAGCACGTACAATCTGTCTTGAACGACTGTTCAAAGGAGATTCCGGTGTCAGAGCACTGGCGCCGGAAACTCCCGGACGATGTACGGGCCCTGCTGACTGAGAAGAACGCAGCAGTCCGTGCCTACAGATCTTTCCCCTGCCAGAATAACAAAACTTTCATGCGGTACTTACAGCGCAAAGTAAGTAACAGCATCAGAGAGTGGCGTGAAGCCGGCTGGGACAAGACCCTGAGCGAACTGGAACCCACCCACCATGCCTTCTGGCAACTTCAGCGGAATATGCGCGCCACTGAGGTTGCCTCAATGCCTCCCCTTATCCGCCCGGACAAAAGCATTGCCTTCGACGACGAAGACAAAGCCGAATGCCTAGCCGACAGCCTGGAGGCACAGTGCTCTCCCAGCTCCCAACCAGTCGACCCAGCCCACCTTGCCCACGTGGATGCTGAGGTCGAACGTAGATCTGCCCTACCCCCTGTCGAGGACCCTGATGCTCCCCTCCCCCCCGTCACGGAGGACGAGGTGGAGGAGATCATCAAGAAACTCAAACCTAGGAAAGCTCCCGGGACTGACAGACTGACCACTAGGGCACTTAAACTCCTCCCACGTACGATAATAGTCCTACTGACTGCCATCTTCAATGGCGCCTTGTCCAACAACTTGTTTCCACAAGCTTGGAAAGAGGCTATAGTGATAGGTATCCCAAAACCCAAAAAGCCCAAGAACCTCCCGACTAGCTATAGACCCATTAGTCTGCTCAGCGCCCTCGGCAAGGTCTACGAGCGGATTATTCTTAATCGGCTCAAGGACTTTGTCGAGGCCAAGAGCCTAATCCCTAACGAACAGTTTGGCTTTAGAGCCCATCATTCCAGTGTCCACCAAGCCCACCGCATCGTAGAGCACATTAGCGGCCGCTTTCAACGCGGTCTGGTGACGGGGGCCCTATTCTTTGATATAGCGAAGGCTTTCGACAAAGTCTGGCACAATGGCTTAATTTACAAGCTTTACCAACTAGGTGTGCCGGACCGTCTCGTGCTCATCATTCGAGACTTCCTGTCGAACCGCTCCTTCAGATATCGTATCGAAGGAGCGCTTTCCACTCCCCGCCCTATCAGAGCCGGCGTCCCTCAGGGCGCCGTGCTCTCCCCCCCACTCTTCACGCTATTCACTAGCGACATCCCCAAAAAGCCCCCAGTAGAGTTATCCCTGTTTGCCGACGACACGGCCATCTACTACTCGGGACATAATCCCGTTAGCATCGCTCATACCCTCCAGACCTCAGCCAACGCACTAGGCGATTGGTTTAGGAAATGGAGGATTGAGGTAAATCCCGACAAAAGTCAAGCAGTCCTGTTTCGCAGGGCTCGCCAGCATAAAAAGTTCACCCCCCCACGCCCGATCACTATGTTCGGCAAGCCAATCCCTTGGGAGAAGCGAGCCAAATACTTAGGTGTGATCCTCGACCAGTTCCTGAATTTCAGTGAGCACATAAAGTCGGTTCGCTCGCGAGCCGCTTTCGCTCTCGGTAGGCTCCACGCCCTGCTGAATAAACACAGCAAGCTCTCCCTTAAATGTAAAATCCGAATATACACGACATGCATACGTCCTATCATGACGTATGCCTGTCCGGTGTTTGCTCATGCCAGTCCCAACCAGATCCATAGGATGCAAGTCGTTCAGAACCGTTTTCTCCGAAAGGCCACGGGCGCGCCCTGGTTCTGTAGGAACGAGGATCTCCACGTAGACCTCAAACTCCCGACCATAAAGCAAGTGTTGAAACGCATGTCAGTGCGTTACTTCACCTCTGCTGAGACCCACACTAACCCCCTGATCGTATCGGCCGCCCGATACAGACCCTCCAAGATTTCTCGGGTTCGTCGCCCGCGTATCATCCTAGACGAGCCTGACGACCCCACCACCATCCGACAAGAGAGCAGTAGGGAAACCAGCACTCTTAGAAAACACATATACAGAACGCGTTCCTTATTCCGGCCTCGCCGACGAGGCCCATCGCGACGTCCGCGTACCTGTAATGAAAATCCTCCCCGACCTTTGCCAAACGAGCCAGCCCGCGATGCTGAGCCAGTAGCAATAAATACTCCCGAAAATAATATGACCCAGCCTGTCCCTTTGCTGCCCTCCCAAAATGACCCCGCTATGCCGAGGCCCGTACTCCACAGGGAGTGCCCTTAGCGTGCGGTCATTAGTTTTTAAGTATATTTTAGTTTGTAAGCCCTGGCTGGGGGCCTTTAATTTATTAGAGGTCACCACAGGAAAGTCCGGTTAAGTAGACTCACAGCCTTAGTGTGCTGATCTACAAGTGGCCCTACCTTTACAAATAAAACAAGCGTGATCCATAGCTCACTTCACTCCTCTCACGCGGTACCGGCTGCGATTGACAATTACCCACCTATGTCGTTATGTCGCACGCTGGCACACATCTCACAAAATGTCACGCATATCATGACAAACTCGTAGGTCAACGATAATGACATTGATCATGATTCATTTTGAGACCTTGTCTTGAAATAGGATGATCTTGAATGGTCAAACAGAGGATTGTGTTTAATTCAATAGATAAACAGTTTCCTAACAAATTCTTCCGTAGTGTATTCTTTCCCTATTCTGTTCTTGTTCCTAGTCGTATGTAAAATTTCACTAACTGTATTGCTTCTCCATCTCAAACTCCTTAGATAGATAAAAAACTTTTATTTCAAAACAAACAGAAAACATAACACATCACAAAGTCCAGATCAAGATTCTTTTCAGCAGTGCAAATACAAAAACAATCAATTATGGTATAATCATTTTTTTTTTGCTATCGGGAGGAAACCTTCAAAACGCGCTTGGACTTTAGGGGAAAAACCAGTTAGTGTAGATTTTTGTCTCACTAAAATCACCCCGAAAATCACTATCGGCACATACAGGTAACGGGGTTCTTTACCTCTTAAAAGGCCACTCCGAAACTCCCTCTGTGCAACACATATTACCTACATCCCTATGACAATTAGGGTACCTACTGCCCCACTAAACATTTACAGCAATCATCAATTATCTCCGTCCACATAAGGATAAAAGGTGTTAAACAATTGACACATTGTTGCAGCGTCGAGCAACGAGCGATAAAGCAATAAATCAAGTGATGGGCAATTATGGCCGACAGCGACAGCTATGACCGATCTTTCTGTAGGTTACGGGAGAGCTGTACTAACAATTGTCATTATATTTTATTTAAATCAATATTAAATAAGTCAATGAGCGTTAAGAAGTTCACAACTCGACCACTCACGGACCCGATCTATTCTCAAATCAGTTACAAGGAAGTAAAGACGCTGTTAATAATTCTTTAATCTGTAAAATCATCAGCTTATTACGTTTCTACTGCTGAGACACAGGTGTCCTCTCTATGGAAAGTAATGGGCCATATTCCTCCATGCGGGTCCAATGCGAATTCGTGGCTAAATAGCGTCAATTTTTAGTTAAAGAAAATTGTAAAGAGAGCAATAATTACTAGAAATTTTCCTCTAGTCTTTTATTTACAAAGCCTTTGAGTTTTATTATAAAAAAAACTGCGCCATCGGTAACATGCAGAAGGTGTTATAAATTATAAAAGCAGAGTAAAGTATGCCATGAGTGTAGCCTATGCTTAAACAGAAAACAATTTAACCTCACACTAATTAACAATTTTATAACTAACTAACAACCACGTCATTCGCCAACAGAACCGGAAAATACACCGACATTACCTCTGCACGCGTAATATTCAAATCCTGCATATAATTTATCAGGCTAATTCGGTCAGGTCAGCCGGATGGCGAAATTACCCGCTATGTAACACCTATTAAGTATATTAAGTCAATCATCCCGCGTCATGTAATACGAATTGTATGATACGTACTGGTTAATACTGCTGTCATGCTCATGTGTGCTCGAAATTGCAAGTAGCACAGTGGAATACAATACTATGGTTATTTCATATATGAACTAAAGTATTTATTCGTCAATCGTAGTCAGTTATATTTTTTTGTCTCAGATAATGTAATATCCTTACAAACGGATTTGGATGAAATTTGGTAGATTAGACCTTTGAGAAGGATAGAGGGGTTTTTTAGTTGAAACACAAACGAAGCTGCGAGCAAAAGCTAGTGTTTAATAAATTTTACAAAATAACTAGTTTCCCGGAATCGTACGAGGGGATAACAACTTACTCTCGTCTTTAGTTCAAAATAAATGCACGATAACCTGAAACAAAACTCTCACGCTTCAAAACCGACCAACAAATAACAATATTATCCTTTTCAAACTCAAAATAACAATCAAAAAGAGTTGTGTTAAATTCAGGGATACTTAACATTTCTAGAAAAATGCCGTAAAATTACTCCGGATAATCCCGCACCATTTTCTATTCAAACGTCGCTCTGAGCAAGGGGGCTTCGCATTTCCACTTTTGTACAGGAATGTACCTTTCATATTATATTTCCTTTTCCCTGGAATATGAGGAAAATATTAGCGGGCAGCCTTCCATCCCACGGGTATCGATTCACTATGGCAACTGAAGATTGCTTCGTCCTTAGAGTCCTATACAAGTCGTAGGTCGTTTAATTCGCTGCCACGTGGAAGTTATTATATCAATTTTTCCTTAATAAATGCTTTTAAATCTTAGTTTTTTTTTTCGTGTAATTTTGCTCGTAACACGGCTTATACAGCCTCATCTAGTTTAAGCTTAAAACGAAAGAAAATAACTTATAAATGTTTCATTTATAACCAATTTGCAAATATTAATATCATTTACGGGTCCCAAAACACATTCATGTACGATTGCTTTATTTCACGGAACATTAAAATTTAAGGTCAAACTGTATTTAACACGTGTACAATTATTATTTCAATCTCTTTCAATTTAAGATCGGTCATGTAATACATGCACAAATAATACATGTAATCAAAGTATAAACATGACTAGTCTATATTTGAGCATCAAAATTCAACTCTGTTCCAAAAAAGGCGGGAATGACCTCATCTTTTTAATATCTTTATTTTTTTTTATTGATGGCGATTGGATTACGTACCTATAAATTTGCATGCTTTGTATCTTTAGCAAAACATGTTCGCACAAATTTTAATGTAACACCTATGTTTAATGATATGAATTTGAAATTTGGCCACCATCTTACCTGAAGATTAAGAAAACCTATTCAGTCTACACTTAAAGACCCCCAGGTTATAGCTATCAGGAAATACAGACGCCCGCGCCAGCAGGGAATTCCACTCCTTAAAATATACAACGTGTAACTGAAACCCCATATCTATCCAAAGGGACTGAAGACAACATCTGGTATGGAGTCTCTATGCAAAGTTTCAGCTCAAAATAAGTGACTCACAGAATTGACCCCAAATTGTTGATTTCGTATGTTCTTGAATACCAATAATAACAAACGTGTCACATCGCTATGAGAGTCATCGCTTTCCACATCACTTGCCAATAAAACGATAATTCTCTTCGTTCTTTTTATTTTGAAAAATTCGGTCTCTGGTATCAATGTATTGGAATTTCTAATAAGTTCCACACATGTAGACATAGGATTAGAAAACCCTGGCCATATCGTTTGTTAACATCCAAAGAAGCCATGCACTTGGTATGTATATACCCTTTAAATTACACGTTGTATATCTCCATTAAAACACTAACCTGATCAAATCCAACAGTGTATCAGATGTCAGGGTGTCCTTCACTATGGGCTTGGTTGTATTGGGCTGAGTGTAGGCCTCCGATCCCTTGCCAGGTTTGATTGTGGTGACCAGGGCGATACCCAGCATCACAGCGCATACCGTTGTCGTCATATAGTAAATGATTGCGCGAAGACCAACCCTGGAAGGAATGAGGAGTCAGTTGCAGCTTGAGACTTTAAAAGTGACCGTTAATAGGGCTGGTGAAATTACCATATAACCTTATTACTTGCAAAAAAAAAAACTAGTCTCATCTGATGAAATGTCAGAAACATCGCAAAAGTGATAATCAATTTAAACTGAGCGTCAATAACCTAATGGCAAAGGTGTTGGACTTGTGATCGAGAGGTCGCAGGTTCGAACCCCACCCATTACACTTTTGCCTTGAATCCACTCCAGACACAAGCATATTTAGCTTAGTTGGAGGGGCTAACAAGATTGTTAGTCATGTCAATTCTGTACACATTGCCAGTTCCTTTTAAATAAAAAATATATCTTCGGATTAATAAATTTAAACTAAAATCGATCATAAATCATATTATGCATAAATACTGTCAAATAAAAACCAACTCACTTGCCAGATAAGCTCAAATCCAATGACCCTATGGCGGATACAATACTGGACACAAGCAGGGGCACTATCAAGGACTTCAGCATTCTAAGGAACAGCTCTCCTGGGTACTGGAAGTACATGACATCTCTGCGTGACCATTCTTGACCTGAATACCGCAGGCCACAGCCCAGGATAGTGCCAGCGACGACGCCAATGATGGTCAACAGCGTCAGGAGGTTGTCCCACATGAAAGACAAGCAACGGTTTCTTCGGATTTGGAGCGGCATGGTGGTTTGTTGATGTTTCTGGAAGACAAAAAATAATTTTTCATTTAACAAGATTTCAATTAGTTTCAGCTGTCTATTAGTAAAATAATCTTATAAGATAGCTTTTCTAACTTTTTTGTAAAAATATGATCATTAAAATATAGTAATATTATGATCCTACTAATCCTTCCTACTATCCTACTTCCTACTTCCTACTAATATACTATATACTAATATACTATATTATATTATATCTACTGATATTATAAATGCGTTTGTGAGGATGGATGGATGTTTGTTACTCTTTCACGCAAAAACTACTGAACGGATCTGAATGAAATTTGGTCAGTAGATAATTGACATTCTGGAATAACACATAGGCTACTTTTTATCCCGAAATTCTTACGGGATCGGGATTTGCGCGGGAAAACCTTCCCACGCGAACGAAGTCACGGGCAGAAGCTAGTAATATTATAAATGCAAAAGTTTGTGAGGAAAGTATGTATGTTTGTTGCTCTTTCACGCCAAAAGTACTGAACGGATCCCAATAAAATTTGATAAGTAGATAGTTGACGTCCTGGAATAACACATAGGTAGTGTAACAGACTCTGTTACATTGTTCTGAGATCTCAACTACCGTTTAATAAATAGCAATAGGATAATCGCTAATTGCAAGACTCTTGCGAGACTCTCGTTTGGGCAACACTACACATAGGCTACTTTTAATCCCGGAATTCCCATGTGATCGGGAATTATGCGGGGAAAACCTCCCACGCAAACGAAGTCGTGGGCAAAAGCTAGTCATATTTATATTTATAAGATAGATAACACGCGTCAGTTAATGACTTAAATAAGCCGCGGCTTCGCTTTTAGAAAGATTTTTTTTTCGCAGTTAAAAAATAGCCCTTCCGGCTCTTCCAAATCTCCAACCCAAGAATCAGTCTCAAATCAATGAGAATCTCCTATTTACAGTATAAAAAGGACAAACAAACAAACTTTCGCATTTAAGGTATATCTCAAAAGCGTTTGCACTCAATAATAAACATAAACTTTTACTAGATTATCTTCTAAACACAGTAAAAAACATTCACACACATCACAGCAACTATTTGATTTTGAACACTCATCCATTTAACATTCAATCTAGGGCTTGCTCCATTGCTAAAGTTGTTATTTCGCTCAAAACACTAATTAGTGTTTAATCTTGGTCTAGACTTGACAGATTCCTGGGAATGTCCGGGACAAGTCTGAACATAAATCATAATAATTATGCGCTGATAAAATGACGAGACAATGTCTATCGCTCTTGATGAAATCGGGTCGGGTAGGGGGACGATATATTAGATTGTTGTGGGATATTTGCAACTACTTAACTGCCGCGTAGCATTCGCTTTTGACTGCAATTCAGTATCAAAGTATTGAACAAATGTTTAGACCAAAAAGCAAAAAAACGACTAACTATCGGCGATTTACTCGCTCAAGAAACGCACAATGAAATATACATTCCGTGTAAACATAAGAGATGCATATATGAATAGTTGCTCTCTGACTGTTCACACTGCCGGCAACTACTCGCTTCACTAGTTTTGTCGCTGAGCGACAAGAGTTGTCAAAGATAATACTCGCTGAGCGATCACTTGGCGGTCAGAACTTACGCTGAGAGATCAACCAGATGATAGCTCAGCGACTAAACTATCGGAAGAACATACTCGCTGCTTGCTGCTCGCCAACTCGTTTTCAGATGAACGAGTAGCGAGTAGAGCTAGGGTGGGACAACTGCCTTACAGACGACCTCAAAAGTAAATATCATATTCTATAACTAATAACCCTGTGGTAAGCGAACCACTCAAAATTGTTATATTAATAGTCACCAAATTAATCATTTAGTTTTATTGACGGCGCGGCGTTTATTAATTAAACATTTGTTTTACTATGTATATTACCTGGAAATACGGGTAATATGCATTCATCTAACCCTACGGGAAACACAAGTGTCATGACAATATCGCACTCTTAGAATGAAAGTGACCTAACACTAAATTCGTAAAATTTCAGATTTTGATGTAAACTGGTCTGAAACACTACTCTGAATTGCCGTAGAAACAGGGATCTGAATTACGAGTTTTAAAGAGACAGCTTATATATTTGCCACTTGAGATATATGAATACAATTTATTCAATGCTGCTTTATTGCTGCTCAAATCCAAAAAATACAATTTTTTGAGTTAAGACCCTTCCATTCTGAGAGTGCAATATGTAAAAGTATCAAAACAAATCAAAATAGAATACATCCTGATGACACAATATCAATTGTCACCCTACCGTGACCGCGCTGCGTTCCTCAGTTAATATTAGGAGTAGGTCTTGGCAAGCACGTCGAACTATTGTAGTCTGACCGAACCACGTGCACTAATAATACTCAGTAAAACGACGCAGAAGTAATAGTTCATTTTATCAACTTGATGTACAAATTTCTCTTCATTTTAGCTTAGCCTTTTCCCAACTAAGTTGTGGTCGGCTTCCAGTCTAACCGGATACAGCTGAGTACTAGTGTTTTACATGGAGCTACTGCCTATCTAACCTTCACAATCCAGTAGCTGGGTGACTGAAAACCCCTGACAAGACTGATGTCAGATTTCCTGGCTTCTGACTACCCGTAAACGACTGTCGAAGGTGTAATTACAGCCGGTACCAACGGATTAACGTGCACTCCGTTGCACGGAAGAATCTCGATATTTACACACAAGGGCGGATCCAGCTTTCGTGCTAGGGGGGGGGGGGGGGGGTCACGCAGTGGTAGACGCCCACGGCGTCGGACGTCGGCCGACGATCTCCGGCCACCGTAGGCGCGGGCATGCGGACAGCGAGTAAAGGGCAACTCGCTGTCCGACCATGGACCATGCCCGGGTCGACGGCGCGTTGTGTTCCACGCGCGCCTCAAAGAGCGTCAGCAATATGACGAGGCCCCCCCGTAGAGGGCCGAAGCCTGCCGGGGTCGTGGGACTCATCCCATTACCGTGGCCCCGGTACGTAAAGGGTTATTGAAGGAAAAAAAAAATAAATAAGGGGGGGGTCACATAATCGTGGTCATGTCACAAGAAGTTATAATTTGTATTTCCTGACTCCGTTGCCACTTGGCCATCCACTGACATGACCTCATGACCCCCCCCCCCTGGATCCGCCCTTGGTCACACATCCACCGAATGCAATGCTTAACTTTGAAGATGATTTCTTGCGGCTTTTATTAGGTATTTAACCACGAACTCTTCTTCCTCCTGAATATAAAGTATACAAAGGCAATGAAGTTAGGTACGACATCGTTAGAGGTCTAGTTGCCGACTGCACTAGTATAAACTGTGTTCCAATGGACATTATCTAGTATCTATTTGATGGGCATCACAAGATAAATAGGCATTCACACCTTTATTCCTAGAAAGATAAGTCAGATCAGATCTTGGAGCATGAAGCCTTTTTTATTGGTTCAGGATATCGTGCTAGGCACGTCGCTCTGGCCACTAAGACCAACGGGACATCGTACAATTGGTTAAAAAGTTAAACTTGCTGCCAAGAAAGGATGAATGGAATACCTATATGACAATAATCAGATATCTTTATGGAGCAATTATGAAACAGGATCTAATTTTTCTTTTTTAATAACAAAAAAACAATGACCAATTATTTTTTGCGTGTTTCCGGTATTTGATGCAAACAAACGAACAAAGATCAAGGCAAACATTTTGATTCTTCTCGTATAGCAAACTGTCATCAACATTATTACAGCTAATGAACATCCAACACAGGACGCCACCGCAACCGCCACCAGATATTGGTAAACACTGCTATACCCGGACTTTTAATTCGATGCAGTAATCTGACATAAGCGAGTGTCACTTACTAAAATAATGATACCCTATTTAATAGTATTTAACCTAATAGTGATGGATTCAATCGATCGAATAATATATTTATTATATAAATATTATAAATTATTATAATATATAATCAATTTTTAATCGTGAGAAATATAAATAAATAATTGAAAATGTACACTATTCTCTCTTATTTTGAAGTAGTAACTAATTTTATTATAAATAAATATATTTTTATTAAAAATATTCATATCTAACCAGACATGATGAAAGCCACTCTTTTGGAAATTGTTTCATGTGATGAATATTTTTATAAATAACACGGGAATACTATTAGAAAGACTGACCCAGCAACACTGCAACCTAAATCCCGTTGAAAAAAAAAAAACATTATCATGATCTACCTATTCATTTTATTTTTCACATCCCTAAATAATCACATTTTACTTTTTGTTTATTTCACACAACATTATTAAAAACATCATTTACATCGTTATTCGATTTTATTCCAGAATCGATTAATTTAGTTACATCACAATTTCGTAGTCGTCATTATCTGACAACTCAGAAACTGTCAGTCTACTGCATCGATTTAAAGGAACGAGTAGCTCCGATACGCAGTCGCTACTCCAGATCTTTTCTCCTCCTCCTCAGTCGTGCATTCCTGACAAAATTTTCGTAGTTTACGATGATGCCTTTAGTCTACATAGAGCAGCCCTTGCAACGCCCCTCCACTTCCTGCGTCTTCAGCGTCTCGGGAGTTTTGGACTAAACGCGTCTCTGTTGCCGCTTTAACCACGTCCGTCGAACCGACCGCGAAAGACCTTTTCTACTCGAAAACAATAATTGAGCCCCTAACATTGATTAACAACATCACTATTTTGCTCATCACATCAATTTTTCACGTAGACCTGCGCGGGCGCACGTGGGAGCTAAGCGCTAGAGCGCGACCCCCCGCGCGGATGCCGGCGCGGAAATCTTTATTTAGCGGCATCGCTATCAATCCGCGGCCCCCTTCGCTCACACGCACCGCTTGCCCACTACACCTACCTGGCACTATGAGCTGTGGCAACTTACTGAACCGTAGTTTTCAGGCTTATCTTAGCTACACGTATGGTTTTTCTATCGGGGCGTACCCCTAACAATTGTGAGTCCAAAATTTTGTAACCACTATTTGAAATAAAAAAAGTTGAAACTGTTAATTGTTAATTGGTGTAACTCGAATTAAAATTATAGTAATTTAAAAGACACGGTCAAACAATGAAGATTTTTGCATAAATATTATTCTCGGTATCAAATCAAATTTTTATTCCTGGAGGACTTTATGTCAAGAGTGAATTTCTAGGTAAGCGTACTTTATCTTCGACCACATGATCGCTTACCATCAGGTGACATAATAGTGGTCAAAGGCGAACCTATTATCTATAAAAAAAAAAATACGCCTACACGAATACTTACAGTATTGCTAAGCTTATGGCACTTAAATACGAGTGCCTGAACTAAGTAATCCTGTTTTTCAGACGGGAAGAGCTAACAAAATCTAAAATAATGACCTAATAATTGTATGAAAGCGTAAACATGTAATTATTATATGAATCTATAAATACATGTGACGATAAAAAATATAATTACAAATTAAAGAAAACTCTGATGTAAACTCTGATTAAATAAGTAGTTAAAGGTCAAACATTAATTAAATAACTAAATGATGTTAACAATATTTATTTTTACAATTTATAACTTCTCTATATCTTTGTAGTAAGTACGTACTTAACAGGGCATTCCTTAAAGGATTCTTTTTAGTTGGTAGTATAAGTATGGTTTTACGATAATTTGTGTTATTTTCAAGAATAAATATAGGAAAATAAATAAACTGTGTTTCTGTAACGTAAAATCTAATAGCCAAGGTATTTTAATTGGTAAACATGATGCTCAAACTGCCTTCGTTTTAATCATCATTTCTATACTGCTATACCTACCTATCTACTTATACTACTTGTAAAGGCGTAATCCTATTTTAATAAAAACTTTTTACCAAAATATTAAACCGACTCCCAAAAATTCACTCTTTTTAGTTGGTCGATTTTTAATTTACATAATTACAAGAGCCTAAATGTCAACTACTTATAATCATTTACAAAATATTGCTTTTCCCAATGTTGGGCCGTTAATTGTCGAGGAGTTCTCCTGGTACTTCACCATCAGCTTCACTTCACCATATGCATTGTGACGAGCA
This sequence comes from Tholera decimalis, assembly GCA_943138885.2. Lineage (NCBI taxonomy): Eukaryota > Metazoa > Arthropoda > Insecta > Lepidoptera > Noctuidae > Tholera > Tholera decimalis. Next base: position 32,918,932 of record OW964560.2, read on the forward strand.
TATTGTCCTTAATAACCACATTCAAGTAATCGAAACGGAACACATGAAATACTTATTATTCCTACTTATATATTGAGTAGTTCCCGTAGACAGCTGTGGTCTTCATCATCAGGTCCACTTCACAAATGGTGCTTTTCGAATGCAACTACACAAGTTACTATTAAAAATACTAAAATCACTATAGGCGCGCCTATAATATTTGAAGAGTTCTCTCGATTTCTCCAGGATCCCATCATCAGATCCAGACTTGGTGATAATGGGACCAATTTCGAAGTATACCCTTTCAAACAAAATAAGAATTTTCCAAATCGGTTCAGCCGTCTTCAAATAATCGAATACATTGAAAAAAATACGCGTCGACTTGATAACCTCCTCCTTTTTTTGTAGTCAGTTGAAAATTCTTTCACCAAAAGAATGCTACGTTAGTATTGAGTCGTATTGGCTATATATTTACTAAAATTTACTTTTTTGCGAGTGAAGACACGGGTTTCTTTCTGCCGAATATTTCAGACTTAATGAACCTCCCGAGTGAATCTCGATTATGGTAGCTAATCTGAACGTAGAATAGCCAAGTCTACCAACGGTTTAGTGCACTTTCTGTCCCTTGCAATTCGGGTTAGTCCCTCTATGGTCTAGCTCCGCTATGCTCGACCCAAAAAATACCAACTAAAAAATTTCGCTATGCATGAAATTTTTCACGTTAACAATGGAAACTACAGTTCGAAAGAAAAGTGTTCGAGTCAATTCATTATGTTTATAGCACTATTCGTATTATGCGTAAGCGTCTGTTCGTTAAAATTTGTTTTGTTCGTTCTGAAAATCAAAAAGTCAAAATGACAGATATGGACAAACGAGTTTCATAGCAATTCGAAATTGGGCTTCCAAACTTCAAGCCAAAACTGAGAAACTACTAATGCAGAAACCTAATAACGGTTTGATCTACCCAGGAACGAACGCAGGACCTCACGATCAGCATTCGCCCACTTCCTGTTTGCGACCAATGGACCAACAAGGCAAGAAAAACGTACGTAGATACCAAATACCCTATTATTATCCAAACATTGGTCAATGAAATAAATTAGCATTGTCACGATGGCGTCTTTTTAATTCCAGAAAAAGTTGCATAACATTTATAAACTCTGCACTGCCGAGTTATTTAGAGGCGTATAATGTAGGTAACCATTAGATGCTATATTCATCCGAAATATGGCGGCGACGAACTTGTGTCCACAGTTGTTGCATATTTTTTCGTACATTAAACTAGATGAGGCCAGTGTTTCCTTACTACTCTGAGAATCACACCAACAAACACCAAAACAAACTCAGAGGAAAAGACTCTTTTGAAGCCTATACAATCTGTAGTGGTCAAACTATATCAGAACCGGTAAGGTTTAATGTCTGAGGCAATCTTTTGATGTTAGATGAACACAGATTTGAGTAGGCATCTGACAAATGATTGCACTGCAGAAAGTGCAAGCATTAACGTATAGCTCAACTTAGAACGTTAAGGAGCCCAACAATCTAAGTCAACTCTGGCCTAAAACCTGTCGCAGACAAGAATATTCTACTTATACAACGTGTAATTTAAAGGGTATATACATACCAAGTGCATGGCTTCTTTGGATGATAACAAACGATATGGAAAGGGTTTTGTAATACTGTGTCTACATGTGTGGAACTTATTAGAAATTTCAATACATTGATAGCAGAGACCAGATTTTCCAAATTAAGAAAAACACAGAGAATTATCGTATTATTGGTAAGTGACGTGGAAAGTTATTGACCCTCGTAGTGCTGTGACACGTTTGTTATGATTGGTATTCAAGAAACATGAAACCGATAATTTGGTATCAATTCTTTGAGTCACTTATTTTCAGCTGAAACTGTGCATAGAGACTCCATACCACATGTTGTCTTCAGCCCTTTTGGATAGATATGGGGTTTCCGTTACACGTTATATAATCTTTTTATTGTTCTATTATCTATAATTATTAATTAATCAACATTTTAGTATTTAACATTTACCTACTCATAAAATACTTTTATTACCAAATTTTTATTTTTATTGTATAATTTTAATTCTTAATTTTAAAATCTAACCTTTAAATTCTAACCCTGTTTATGTAATAAAAACGGATTGTTGCACCATACATAACATATTGTAAAAATAGATCAACCTCGAATTGTTACTGTTGCTTATAGCACAGGTGCTTATACCTAGTTTAAGTGGCAGTGTTCATATTGTAACCATAATTTATTTAAGCCAAGAAACGTTATTTATTTATTTTATTATCAAAATCACATAGCACAGTATTAATAAATACACCCACGTACATTCACTCATTCACCATAGCACATAAAGCCAAAAGTGGGTCAGTTTAAATAATTACACAATGTCACAATAAATGATATTATATACAGAATTGTATATAAGGCTAGAATTTAAGTAACCTTTGTATAGGAGGGAATGGTATGCAGTCGCCTCCTTCTGCGAAGCAGTCATGCTAGCGAAGGAGGAGGCTGAACGCGTGAGGGAGAGACAGTTATCTTCCTCACGCCCCAGACGCCGTGGGTGACCTCCCGGGCGTCGGGAACCACGAGCTGATCTCCGGCCACCGTAGACAAGGGTCTGCGGACGGCGAGCAAAGGCAACTCAGCGTCCGGTAAGGACCAGACACGAGGCGGTGACGCGTTGTGTTCCGCGCGCGCCTCAAAGAGCAGGCAGCAGCATTGACGGGCCATTGCCTTACGGGGCTGTGGAATGTTGTGTGGTTTTTAGTCCGTAGAAGTCTGACACTCCCTTCCGCTCCACCCAGAGCGGGAGAAGTCATGTGATGATTTTCCCACACAGAAAAAAAAGCTATCGTACCAACTTAACATTATAATGCATTGTTGTCATTTACTCTTAATGTTTGGCGTACACTTGTAAAGAAATTACAACCGTTTAAGCAAAAAACACAATGCACAATTATTTAACGATTTACTGTGTAGTTGTTACAGCCTTATAGGTCGACATTGCCCACTAAGGGCCTCATTTTCTGCCGGGGTCGCGGAATTGTTCGAAAGAGTTACCACGGCCTCGGAAGTGAAACACGAAGGGTAAATGACGGAAAATGGTTTTAGTTAGTAAAAGTCTGACACACACACCCGACCGCCTCGCCCTGATCGAGAGGCAGACATTGGATGAATTCAGATCCTTAAAAGAAGCTCGGGTCCATATTCAGGCATCAAGCAATGCTTGCCAAGTCGAACCATGGATGAGTGGCTAAAATTCTAACTAAAATATAGCCATGTTAGATCCTTGCTGATAATATACGATACGCGATATTTGACAAGTGCTTGTACTGTTTGGACGGGCCTGTTCAAATCTGTGTGATTCTGTCCTCTAAAGGGCGCCACAGACATAAACCTACATGGCTCTCATATGATTTGATCACTACAGATTGTATGGACTTTAAAAGAAACGTTGACCTCTGAGTTTGTTTCAGTGTTTCTTCTCAGAATAGTCAGTTAGGAAATACTGACCTCATCTAGTTTACATACGTGTGAAAGTGTTATTTATTACCTACTAGCTTTTGCCCGCGACTTCGTCCGCGTGGAATAGTTATTTTGGGCTAACGTTAAATTTAACCCCGATTTTGAAGCATTCTTCATTGGCGCTCCGCTCCTATTGGCCTTAGCGTAATGATACAATATAGCTGTGCCCGCGACTCCGTCAGCGTAAGTTAATGTATTGGTAATATTGTTTAGATCACGTTCACATGATGCTTAAGTACCTAGAGAATGCTTCGACCGCGAGACGCGTCGAGCGCGGCGACCGATTCTCAAAAATAATCCTTATAGCATGATTCAGTATTCACGCGCGATGGCTTATTATTATAAGCGTATTTCATGTATAACTTTGGTGTTTCTATACCGATTTATATGATTCTTTTTACGGTTTCATAGCCGAATGGCAAAAAACTGAATCTTTATAGTTTCGACATGTCTGTCCGTCTGTCTGTCTGTCTGTCTGTCCGTCCGTCCGTCTGTCACAGCAATTTTATTCCGAAACTATTAGGACTATACTTGTGAAACTAGATAGGTAGATGTATTCTGTGAACCGCTTTCCGATTTTGAGAAAAAAAATAAAAAAATATTTAAAATAAAGGGGGGCTCCCCATACATGGAACTAAACCTGTAAATATTTTTTTTCATGAAATCGATGCATGTGTGGTATCTATAGACAGTTCTTTAAAAACGACATCGGGGTTTCTAAAACCACTTTTCCATAAAGTCAATCGTTTAAAAGATATAAGCTTCCAAAGTGGTAAAATGTGTGTGTGGCGGACACAACCTCTAACTTCTATAATAATGGAGTGAAAAATCTAAAAAATATATATGTCTGTAGATCTTAATATAAACTTTCAACCAAAATTAGTTTGAACGAAATCAGTTCAGCAGTTTTTGAGATACAGCATATTTTCTAAAACCACAAATATAACTTTGTAATTCATACAAACACTATGAAAAACAAATTTATTCGACGCAGTTGTAAAAAATGTAAAAAAGCCAGTTTTAAGAAATTTGTAAGGTTTTTTTTTTTTCAAAACAAATTTATTTGGCGCAGTTGTAAAAAATGTAAATAAGCTAGTTTTAACAAATTTGTAAGGTTTTTTTTTTCGTCAAATAAATTTGCATATTATATTATAGTTACTACGGAACCCTTCATGGGCGAGTCTGACTCGCACTTGGCCAATTTTTTTATGGAATAGTTAATAATGTTAACTTTTTCAATTAGGGGTGACTGAGAGTGTTATAAACGTAAGAGTAGACAAATATTATAATCAGAAAGCTTCGAACTGCTAAGCTATCGGGAGTTACACGTGTTATTGTGAGTCAACCATAAAAGTTAGACATATGCTGTCGTGGGATATTTTTTATATAATTTTAAGGAGAACATTTCCGTCATGAAATAAATTGTGTAGCTTTAACCATTAAGGTTGCACACGCGACGGAAGCTTAAAAAATGGAGTAACTTCTCCCGTTTTCCCAACATTTCCCTTCACTGCTCTGCTCCTATTGATTGTAGCGTGATGAAAAGTATACTATAACCCGCTCAGGAGTATGAAAAATAATTGTACCAAGTTTCGTTAAAATCCGTCGAGTAGTTTTTGTTTCTATAACGGTTATACAGACAGACAGACAGACAGACAGACAGACAGACAAAAATTTAACTGATTGCATTTTTGGCATGAGTATCGATCCTTAATCACCCCCTGATAGTTATTTTGGAAATATATTTCATGTACAGAATTGACCTGTCTACAGATTTATTATAAGTATAGATTTGCAAAATAAACATCATTATTTCATTAAATCTCGATGTAAGTGAAAATATTATGAAATAATTCCATTAGTTTTTAATAAATACATTATGATTCGAGTACCTATTGCATTTTATACTCATAATAATAACTTATAAATTAACAATATAATAATAACAAAACATAAAAACTAATTAAAAACTGTTTTACATGCTACATAAATACTCTTGATGATAAAACTATTCATTTGAATAAGAATTAATACATCGATACGAATGTGACCGAGGTTTGATTCTACCGGGCGGCGCACAGTGGTCCGGATTTTCAAAATGATGGACTTTCGATCGAAGATGGTTATTTCACTAAACAAAAAATGGTATCGAATAGTATGTATAACGCTGATCAATATTTATTACTACAATTTTTCGATAAAATTGCTCCTTCAAGTGAAAAAAAAATATTGAAAAAAATAATGTATGGGAGAAAATGTATTTTATTTTTTTTCTCCGGCTAGTATCAAAGTATAGCAACCAAACCTTATATTCTGGTAAGTACTTGTTGCCCTTAATACGACGACATATAATTTGCTTGCGTATCCCTGCGGCCTTGGCGCCTACGATGATTCAAAGTTCCAAATGTTTTAAGTCGATTTTTCTTAATGTTTTTGACGATTCCTCTTAAAACAAACGGTTAGAAATGGATAAAGCCCTGAAAAGGGCTATTTTTAGAAGTCCTGAAAAGGATTATTTCAGGTAGTCCTGAAAAGGACTATTTTATGCAGTCCTGATAAGGAGTATTTTAATGCAACGACTTAACTTACTAACTCAATTCAAACAATAATAATATCACTAAATCTGTCACGCTATTACGCTAATGGATCGTCTGCAGCTCCTGTAGTTCCATATTTTCAGTTTCTTCTGTTGTTACCTCAGGCAAAGTTTCAAGTTCTTCGGAAAGAATACCAATTGGTAGGAAGCCAAAGTGTTCGCTAATGTCTGCACCATGTATGAGCAGCTTGTGCACACTTGCGGCCATATAAAACCACGGGTATACATGAACAAATATCTCCATATCTATGGCACATCCAGATGAAATTGTTTGAAGAATAACCGCGAAATGCTTTAGTAGGTCTTTATCAATATTGGTAATTTGGGCAGATTTCTCATAATCTCTAAAAAACCTTCTGGCTGTATTTCCGTTGTTTGTGGTTCCAAAGCCTTGCTTAACAAAATCTACAAGAATTCCCATTTGCTGCTTGAATTCTTCTTGTGTCAGTTGTTTTTTCGCAGCTTTTAGTTCCTTGTTAGCACCTCGTGCAGCTCACATTTTAAAGTCCATGTTGTATGATATATGTAGAATACACTCCATACAACGGATCCACATATGAAGAGTAGAAAGTCCATATTTATAAACATTTTCTCGTACAGGTCTTGAAAATACTTCTGAGAGCTTGTTCATCTCAGTCAGCTTAGCAACGCAAATATTGCAGACAGATGCAGATGAAGTATCAGTTATAATAGTGGCCACTTTTCCGTCGATCATTGTCATATGAAGGTCGTGATTAATCTCCAGCCCGGCACACTTTGTAGGACCAATATTATCTATTTCTTCTTTCAACGAAGCTTCTTCTTGCTTGATATATTCTGCTGTCTCTTTACAAAATTCAAACTCAATAGGCCTACAATAATGGGTTAAAGAAGGTGTTCGGTTTTCCCATATGGTGATGTTATTAGAAACTAATTTAAGAGGGACAAGACTTGACATAAATACCGATGAATCACTGAAGTTTACATCTTCACTTCTTTGCTTGTAGTTGCTTTGTGAAGAAGCTCCATCGAAACCACATTTACTGATTAATTTCAATCCTTCATTTCACGAATCAACTTGGGTACCAGTAATCTGAAGAATCTTCTAGACTGTCAGATCCAGTAGGGCTTGAATCTTCACTTTAGCTCCTCTCTCAGTAATTTCTAAATTGCTTGGATAGCATTTTTTCTTAGCTTCAAGGAGTTTGTGATACGATGGTAAAATTGGAACTTCACAATCTATCAGCACTTTCCTTAAACATAAATATTTCCACTTTGATAGGTTCAAAGATGTATAAAGACCTAGAGCGTGATCTTCATCTAACGATTTTTCGCTTACTTTCTTTTTAAACAAAGTGGTTTGAACAATCGCAACAGTATCAGGGTTTTTCGTTATGTGATCAATAATATTAGCTAAGTCATTCTTCTTTTCTGTCTTAAGTCTTGTGACTAATACGAAAGTGAGTTAAGTGCGGTAAGTATTCCAGAAGAGACCCTGAACGTCTTTTCTTCTGTTTGTTGCCGAGTTCAACAAACGGTTTCCTAATCTGAACTAACCTAATCCGTAGATGTGCCCACAGTTGATGTGGACGGAATCACAGCTGCTACAGTATCGATATCAATTGAAATATTCGTAAAGTCTGACGATATGTTTTCGATAACTTCATCTTGAGCTAGAAAAAATTCTGATAAATTCACTGTAGTGCAATTTGGCCAACTAATATTTGATTATAACCACTCAGCATGTCTGTTCATGAATGTCTTCTGATTTCTGGAAACACTTGCCCATCTGCGACTCATTTTATTAATATATTTTTTTAAAAAGGTCTAAATTATTTCTGAATCTTCTGAACATATTTCAATTGGGATGCGCACAATAATAGCTTCATAGAGTCGTGTCCAATTTTTCATGTCTCCTTCAATACGAAGGAACATAAAAATATCTAAATTCGTAACAAATGCAGCCATAACGAAACTTACAAAACTTTCACACAGCACGGATAATGATGTTACTTCCTCAAGGGTTGAGAAACAAGTGACCTTTAATTGTTACCTGCACACATATTTACAACAAACACAAGTTCGCAAGTAGTGACTGACATAATTAGTACCGCTGCGTTCAACAACCAATCATCGTCGTCGATATTACCCCTACCACCCTTTTGTGGTGGGGGTTAATTATTATTTTATCAAAGTAATAGTTTTAGTCATTTAGGTATAGATAGTCAACGTCAGCACATGACTGTCTTCAATTACATGCATCAAGTTGAAATTTTATTAAAAAAATATGTAATTTTATTATTGTCTTATAAATGAAATACCTACCAGATGCCTAAATTTATATTTTTTAATTCTTATTGTATTGATAAAAAAATATTTTTAGTTCTTCTTAATTGTAAAACTCGTTAATAGCCATTAGAAAATACAACATAAAAATTTGAAACTTTGAATCATCGTAGGCGCCAAGGCCGCAGGGATACGCAAGCAAATTATATGTCGTCGTATTAAGGGCAACAAGTACTTACTATAATATAAGGTTTGGTTGCTATACTTTGATACTAGCCGGAGAAAAAAAATAAAATACATTTTCTCCCATACATTATTTTTTTCAATATTTTTTTTTCACTTGAAGGAGCAATTTTATCCAAAAATTGTAGTAATAAATATTGATCACGCGCGTTTTGAAAACGCGCATCGACGGCGCGTTTTAAAAACGTTGTGTCACAGGCCCTAAGCCTTAACTCCAGAATTCATTATTCTGACTTTTAGCTAAAACACAAAATATCTATATAGTATAGTATAATATAGCGCTATGTACTTCAGCATTGGCAAAGTAAAGCTTAATCCTCACTTGTGCCGTTTCGTGTCTCTCAACAAGTCACTGATGTCGACCTGTATTCTGAGCGGGATTTGTAGCTAATAACTTCGTCTTATGTTGGAGTAGGAATACCTTTACCTGACCTCCCTTTCACAAATATATAAGATACTTACATGACACTGTGGTACATGACTAAGATGTATGATACATAGTTGACCCTACAAGGTCAACTGCACTGAAAAGTCGTAGCAGATGGAAAGTATCAATGGGCGGTCTTATCACACAGGGCAATCTTTTACAGACAACCTTTGGATGGACAGAAATTAAAGGAGATAGATTTAGGGCTGTCAGTGTACAACATCATTCATAATACTAATTAAACATAATAATATAAAATACATACCATAATTATATATAATATACAACGTGTAACAGAATAAACGCAATTCCTGAAAGTAGTTGGTTCAGAATCGGCTTCTGAATCGATTTCCGTCATAAAAAATAGGTGTTAAATTTTGACGGTAAAATCTTTCATTTAACTTAAAATGGAAACAAAGTATCATGACAAATTAATACAATCCTTAATTCAAGAAAATGCGCTCGTGTGCGTTTCGGCCGCTAATATTGCATGAGTGTATGCGTCTGCGTAAGGATATTTTATGACGCACATACGTTTTGCGTTTAGTAAGGATAACTATTTTATAAAAAATGTCTAGGTTTGCTTTCAATATATTTAGTTACGGATGTTGTTTTAGACTTATAATTTAATATTCTAATTGGGGTGTCTGAGGTATTGCGCTTAATCTGTTACATCTTGTATATAAATATAATATATTAATATGTACTAATACATATCAAAATCATAATAGGGAAAGGAGGGTAATCTATGTAGTTATGTTTAGATAGTCACCCATCTGCAGATTGATTTCGGTATGCGTTGCTTAAGCTTTCTATTATTTAGCTATGAGCAACACTTAATATAAATGAATTGTGTGTTTCCTATGCGAACAACAGAACAAATTTGGAGATCAAAGTATTTTTTGAAATGCTCAAGTGAACCTATCCAGTTCGACCAACCTATAGTCGGTAGTCATGTAGCTCAACCCGAGACCACTAACGTCAGTCATGAATGACTGGACGAAAAATATTAAAGCATGAACATGACAGTAGGCTGAATAAAATACTCAAACCACCAGATAATTTTTTATCCACATCGCCCTTCATCTTTAAAATATCAAAATTATAAAAGAAAAAATAATACCTATTTAACTTTGCACCTTGTATATATGACAAAATGTATAAAATAATAATACATACAAAAGGTTTTTAAAATATACAATGTGATTTGATCCTTCTTGTTTAAAGTAGTCTTTTTCAATAACAAACTTTCGGCCCAAAATTTTCGCTTCACTAATGATTTAAATTTATTAAGTCTAAGTTCGAATTTACAATTAAAAGTTTGTTACTTATAGCCTTAATCTAATAAAGTTTCACTAATGGAATTGAACATTGTTTACACTTTATCTTAAGCTCACTAAGGTTTGAGACAAAGTGTAAACAATAAAAAAGTGCTTGATAACGGGAGCACGTAGGTATATCTGCTTTCTACTACCTAATACAAGTCTTAAAGTCATGTATATACAACGTGTAATTTAAAGGGTATATACATACCAAGTGCATGGCTTCTTTGGATGATAATAAACGATATGACAAGGGTTTTGTAATCCTAAGTCTACGTGTGTAGAACTTATCACAAATTCCAATACACTGATACCAGAGACGCCAGAGACCGAATTTTTCAAATTAAGAAGAACGAAAAGAATTATCGTATTATTGGCAAGTGACGTGGAAAGTTATTGACCCTCGTAGTGCTGTGATACGTTTGTTATGATTGGTATTCAAGAAATATATGAAACCAATAATTTGGTATCAATTCTTTGAGTCAGTTATTTTGTGCTGAAACTGTGCATAGAGACTCCATACCAGATGTTGTCTTCAGCCCTTTTGGATAGATATGGGGTTTCCGTTACACGTTGTATAACAAGTGACAAGAATGCAAATCCGAACACAAAATAATGAAAGAAAAATCAACCAATCAATCCATTTATTTGTCAATGTACCACTACATTCTACCCAAAAGCATATACATTATTACAAATAATATAAATGCGGTAGTTTGTGTGGATGGATGGACGAACTCAAAACTCAAACTCTAAATGTTTTATTTCACATAGGCCTACATGGGCACTCACACAACGTCAGCAGTTAGGGCACGATTCGAAATTGGTCGTTTTCTATGAAAAAGAACCGGCAAGAAACTCCACAGTTACTCTTTTGGTTGGATGGATGCTGGATACTCTTTCACGCAAAAACTACTAAACGGATCTAAAAGAAATTTCGTAAATAAATAGTTGACGTCCTGGAATAACACATAGGCTACTTTTTATCCCGGAATTCCCATGGGATCGGTATTTACGCGGGAAAATCCTCTCACGCGAACGAAGTCACGAGCAGAAGCCAGTTACAAATAAAATTACAAGATATTAATTATAGAAAGTCAGAAGTCATCCAAAAATAAAATAGATTTTTTTAACTTAGGAATTAAGTAAGTATTTTATTTATGTGTATTCGTAAGCTTGTATTACCTTAGTTCGTTGAAAATCAGTAAATGGAATGACATTATGGAATCCCTTCTATATAAACGTTCTTCTATGTAACGACTATCTTTTGCCCGCGGCTTCTTTCCGCAAGTCCAAATTCCAGAAGCTTGTCCACGGGCATCGTACATTTTCCCGGAAAGTTACAAAAGTAGCCTATGCACAATATAATACTTCATATTTCAGCCAAATCTGTTCAGCAATTTTGAGTTAATTGAGTAACAAACATCTAAACTTTCGCATTTAATATACTAGTATTATAGATGCGGTGAGTGTCGAAAATGTGCAATACTTTCTTTTACAAACACAAGGTACTTATATTCATACTATATATAATGGTATTTTACCATTAATATAATAAAAACCTGTTTTGTATTTCCATTTTGCCATACTGGTAATTTCAATCACCAGCAAAATCAAAATATAATTTCTTCAGAATACTAATTTCAAATAATTTTATTTTAAAATCATGGAATTCGTTTTCTAAATTACTCATTTGTTTAATGGTTAGAGATGGTTAGCGTTCTATTTTCATCACATTTGATCATCTTTCGTCATGATGGATACGTTAAAAATACGAGTAATTATGGAATATGAGTACCGTCGTGGCAGAAAAGCGATACAATGGCACGCAAAATCAACGACGTATACGGAACGAACACTACTTGACAAACAATCCAATCACCAATCTTGATTGGTTTGCCCGCTTCTCTTCTGGGAATTTCGACCTGAAGAGTGAACCCCGTGGTCGTCTAAAAACTTTGATCGACAATGACGAATTAAAGGCGATTGTGGAAGCTGATGATACTCAATCTACGGCTGAATTAGCAGCAGGTTTCGACGTTAACAACAAAATAATATTTGTCCATTTGCGTCAAATTGGCAAGGTAAGAAGCTCGCACGTCTCCAACCAGCTATGGTCAATCGCACGACTCCGCTGCTATTGCATATAGAAATTCCATAGTTGAATAACAATCCGCAATCTTAGTAGCAGGACACAGCTAGTACCTTAAGCGATTGGCTGCTGCGCTGCGCATCGTGGGTTCGATTCCTGCACGTAGCAAATGTTCTGTCTATATTTCGGTCTGGTATTTGTACATGTGAGTTTAAATATTTGTAAACCTGACCACATACATTCCTACATTTTAAATGTGTTAATTAAAAAAAAAATAACAAAGCTTTTAAGTAATTCCAAGCAAGGGACAACTTTTTCTTGGTTAAAAGATACTATGTCGGGGAGGCCTCATCTGTTCGCCGTCTGAGTGATTGAATTGAATTATAATGATAAGAAATCGTATTAGGCTAGTGGGTTGTAATATAGATATGAATATTCAAATCTCATTAAAACCTAGCAACAGGCTACATCATTAAAGAAGGATTTATTTACACACATAACAAAGGCAGCTCAGGTGGTTTTAAGGACACTTGTTGATTCGGCCCGCCCTCGACCGCTCCCCGCCCTACGAACGCTGCGTGAGAAAACCCTCTCAGGGCCACTACGACGGATAAAGTACCTTATTAGGACGCTTTGTTATGAGCTGGGCATGCACGACTTAGGCTCCAAGTGTATAGGAATTAGTCAGAGCTAAGGTTGCATTATTCAAAGCACACGTTATATCCACACAATGCATGATGGCGCAAACGCGGTCGTATCTACGTATACTAATATTATAAATGCGAAAGTTTAGAGGAATGTTTGGATAATATAATATAATATAATATAATATAATATAATATTCCACAACTTTCCACACAACGCCATCTAGTCCCAAACTAAGCAGAGCTTGTGGTATGGGTACTAGACAACTGATAAACATACATATATATTTCTAAATACATACATATTATAGATAAATTACACCCAGACAAAGAACAAATGACCGTGCTCATCACACAAACATTTGTCCTAGGTGGGAATCGAACCCACGACCTTGCGCATAGCAGTCAGGGTCACTGACCACTATACCAACGCACACGCCAAAATGACTGATTGGATCTGGATAAATATAGCATGTAGGTAGATTAAATAGTCTGGAATATTATAATCATATATTCATTTCTCCTTACAGAGTACAAACCAAAAACAGTAAAATCTAAAACATCATATTCTACAACTTGTGAGGAGCTGATGTCTGAGTTCAAGGAATACTAAATATAATATCAGGTATATAAATACAATGTTAATAATTATTGAATACAATGTCATAGATTCAATTCAATTATTAGGAATGTAAGGGCAAGTCGTCGTCCAATTTAAATTTAGAATCAAACTTTTCATTTAAAACTCATCTGTTGAGTAGTAGCACGTATACAATAGGAAGTCAAATAATTTCTTTTTAAATGTCATGAAGTTAAGATCTTTAAGAACAATAGGTAATCTAAATATATACAATTCAAAGGTGACTGACTGACTGACTGACTGACATAGTGATCTATCAACGCACAGCCCAAACCACTGGACGGATCGGGCTGAAATTTGGCATGCAGGTAGATGTTATGACGTAGGCATCCGCTAAGAAAGGATTTTGCGAAATTCCCACGGGATCGGGATTTACACGGGAAAAACTTCCCACGCGGGCGAAGCCGCTGGCACAAGCTAGTTTACTATAAACATGAATTGCCATACAGTAAACATTATTGGAAAGTAGTTTAATTCTTTGTTGGGGTACACATAATTTGTGAATATCTCGACTTTTCCTTATAACAACATCATTAAGTATGTACTTTAAATAAAGCTATGTTTTTATGTACAAAGATACAAAGTTCGAATATATATAAAGACGGGAGTGGTAATATTCTTAAACTTTTAAAGAGCGGGACATTATATGAAAATCACATTCATAATGCAAGAATTTTCTATGAAGTAAATGCAAAATATTTTGGGAATACTTTCATTGTGCGTATGGGTAAGGAGTGGAGTTCCCAGCCGGAGTCTGTGTTTCCTGATAGCCATTACCTGGGGGTCTATAAGTCAAGAGTGAACAGGTTACTTCTAAGAAAGCGTGTGTGAAAAGATAGATCTTCAATCATATCATTGCTTACCATCAGGTGAGATAGTGGTTAAACGCGAGTGCGCGGAAAATAAGTTTGCTGAATAGAAAAGTTTATCTAAGTACGAACACAAGATTGGTGCTTTAAAAACTCAAGATGAGGCCGACGCACGAAAGAGATAGTGATACGATTTGGTTACCTTCCTCAGGACTTGACCAGAAGATCAGTGTAATATGGGACGAATAAGGGTTAGTATGTACGCACTAATAATTTAATTTAAAATGTTAATGATATTTTATTTTATTTTATTGCGGAACGGCCCGCTTTTGACTTCAATCAGGCATAATTGTAAGCGAAAGATGAGGTTTACGATGAAACGAGAAATAAATAAATAGAACTTATTTTTTATGATTTGTTATCCTATCCTTCCTACTAATATTATAAATGCGAAAGTTTGTGAGGATGGATGGATGTTTGTTACTCTTTCACGCAAAAACTACTGAATGGATCTGAATGAAATTTGGTAAGTATATAGTTGGCAGCCTGGAATAACACATAGGCTACTTTTTATCCCGAAATTCCCACGGGATCGGGATTTGCGCGGGAAAACATTCCCACGCGTACGAAGTCGCGGGTAGAAGCTAGTATTTTATATATAACTTATAGTATATAATACGCACAGGATAACATTTACAAAACTAATACACAATTGGTTTTCTTATCGCACTGGGCAATCTCTTACTATTTAAATCCTTTGGATGGGCAGAATTGAAGGAGATAGATTTAGGGATGTCAGTGTACTTACTAATATTATTGAAAGATTGTGAGGATGGGTGGATGTTTGTTTGTTACTCTTTCACGCAAACACTCCTACTTCGGACCTGAATGAAATTTTTGTCCCGAAATTCCCACGGGAAAAGCCTCGACCCAAGCGAAGTCGCGGGTAGAAGCTAGTTATAAATAATATTAATTAAACATTGATTCACAATTTATGTCCAGCAAACAAGATGGGGTTTTTTTTTGGTTTAGGAGTTCCTAAGGCCACAATCAAATACATCGATATCTCCACAAAATTTGATTGCGCTATCCAAAGTTACACATAATTTAATACTTATTTGCAACTATAGCAAGCCAGCTAACATTAGCATTACCAATAACCGACAGTGTTAAGAACGATTTTTAATGCGTTATTTTAGTTTGTTGTTTAGTTTATTTATATCGTTTATTATTGTAATATACATATAATAAAACAGAAAGAAAAGTATGTTTGTCCATTTGATACATTTAAAAAAAATGGGGGAGGGTAACCCCCTTTTTTTGGTACAGGGTAATAGAGGTTATCTGTTAGCTGTTTGTAATCGCGCATTAGATTACTCCGGAATCTAACTTTTTTAATATAGCTATTAAGTCTGGGCAAAATTATTATAGGCTATAATTGATTTTGGAAACTGGAACACCCGATGCAGAAGTATATACGTGAGCCAGCGAGCGAAGCCGCAGGCAGAAACTAGTATATTATAAAACTTGTAACAATACCAAAAAAACGGACGAATCTTCCAATCAATCAGTGTAAGACAATACGAGTCAGCAAAACAGAAACTAGATAACAATAGGACAGGAAATGGACACTGCGTCCACTAACGAAACAAGATCCCTTCGTCCCTTGTACGAACATGAATCTCCGATTATCCCTAACATCAAACAAAACGGTTCTTATTGCGAGATAGCCTGGCAGGTTGTTCAATTATGTCTTTATATAATATAAGTTCTATTTACTTGTAACGAGACCTTACATTTATGAATAAAACTTATATTTCAAAGCGGTAAGCTTTTAATTGAAAACTGCTAACCGTTGATGGCGGTAATATACAGGGTGTAACAGGAAAGGAGGATCAACTGTGGCCTTTCTTTTTGGGTGGGAAGATCATTTAATGACTCCTCCCGCAGTGCGTGGAGCCGAAGGAAGTGTCAGACTTATCTTATCTATTCCCGAAACCCCAACAGGCAATGTTCCTGTCAGACCCCGTCAATGCAGCAGACTGTCCTTTGAGGTCCTTGTGAAACACGACGTGCCGCCAACCCGGGCCTGGTCCTTACCGGACGGTGAGCTACCCCTGCTCGCTCGGAGATTGACTCGCGATCCCCGATGCCCGGGGTATCTTCCGCGGCAGCTGGGACGTGAGAAAGTGCGTTGTCTCTTCATCACGCGTTTAGCCTCCTGCTTTGCTAAAATGACTGCTTCGAAGAATCTGCATCCCATTCCTTTTATATTATATTCCCCTTATATTGTGGCCTAGGGGTGAGGTACCATGCCGGGTTTGCGGAACCTGCCGGGGTTGCGGAATTGTTCGCAAGAGTTACCGCGACCTCGGAACACGAAGGTCAAATGGAGCACGGATGGGTCTTAGTCAGTAAAAGTCTGACACGCCCTCCAAGTGGGAGGGTGTGTCTTGTTTGGGAATCGCCCAGATCGCGAGGCAGTCATTGGATGATTAGAATCCTTAGGTAGTCTAAAAAAATAAATTTGTATTATTAAAAATATATATCTTTTTAAGGAAATTATATTTTAATAATAATATACTTGCACCGGTAGCAGAAAAATATATTTCTGTTAGTGAAATATTTTATTTTAATTTTAAAAGTATCCATATGTTTGTTCAATGTTACAGAAATTGTAAAGCAACAATAGCCACGGTCGCTTATGCATGGCAACCATCTTAACATTTCAAAATTCCTCCGTATTAACCTGAAGTACAGACGCCAGCACATCAACCTACCTCAATCTGTCAAATTTCTTTAATAGATTTTCAACCTTATCACAATAGTGGAAGGTTAATGTTCGATTGGTAAAATTTGACAGATTGGGGTAGATTGACGTGCTGGCGTCTGTACATTAATTATGCCATCGGTTCCGGCTGTCAACGGTGTTCAGAGGCCAGAAAGACCGACACTGGTCGTGCCATAGGGTATCGTGTTACTGAGTTGTGGAAGTAAGATAGAGCTCCATTTAACATTTTACATGCAGTAAGTAAATATATAAGAAACTAGCTCTAAGTGACTATAGATACTGAGCAATGCTCGATCTATTTCTAAATCCGATCAACCACAGACTCAATTCTATGTAGTTTCCATGTAGTATGGCAAATATATCCAATGTGGAATCTAGACAGGTATATTACTTTGTGTAATTTACTTAATCGATTTAGTCACTTTTCTTAAAACGTTTAAGAAAATCGTCCAACCTTGACCTAGAATTAGTTGGTGGTCAAGTTTGGATGATCGTAGACATGTGACATCCACCAACCCACACTCAGGCTATTCCATCTCATAGAGGGGAGCCTCGCAACCTTGCAATCAAATCAAAAATATTTTTATTTCACATAGGCACTTACAAAACGTCAAAAGCTAGTGCACGGTTCGAAATTGGTCGTTTCCTATAGAGAAAAACCAGCAAGAAACTCCACGGTTACTCTTTTAAAAATGAATGATTTTTCGGATTTTCACAATCTTGCATAATACAGTTTTTTTAGGTACGAGAGGATAGTATAGACCAATTGACTACACAAACGTAGGCTTGATTAATTCGAATAAGAAATATAGATAAAAAATCATTTACTTATTTATTTATTCAATTAAAACTAAATTGCATGAAATTCAGTAGTCTCTAAAAGAACGTTTCAATTAAGTTAACTGTTTTTTTTTTTCAATTACCTTTTTTTTTATTTGGCGGACTTTAGGAGGTTTTCGCAGTGACAATTAGACTACAACATCTACAACATGTAACGGAAACCTCATATCTATCCAAAAGGGCTGAAGACAACATCTGGTATGGAGTCTCTATGCGAAGTCTCAGCTCAAGATAAGTGACTCACAGAATTGACCCCAAATTGTCGGTTTCATATGTTTCTTGAATACCAGTAATAAACAAACGTGTCACAGCACTATGAGGGTCATCACTTTCCACGTCACTTGCCAATAAAACGATAGTTCTCTTCGTTCTTCTTAATTTGAAAAATTCGGTCTCATGTATTGAAATTTCTAATATGCTCCACACATGTACAGGTACACATAGGATTAGAAAACCCTTGCCATATCGTTTATTATCATCCAAAGAAGCCGTGCACTTGGTATGTATATACCCTTTAAATTACACGTTGTATAAACAAAAACCCTCATCCTCACATTTTACAGTTTACTCTCTTTAAGCGGTACCTCTTTAAGACCTACAAACATGGAAACAAAAGCTCTCCATCAAACCGTGTTTACAAGCGTCAAGAGATAATTCTAACGAAGTATGGCGAATGCAATTTGCGTCAACGAGCATTTCCGCTCGATGGCAATGCGAAGCTGCCGGCAGCATGTGGACTCTGGAGCGCCTGCATGCCCTGCAATTTATTTATTCACTTATCTAGATTAAATAATGTTATACAGATTAATATACAACGGACTGAGTGGCAAGGTTGAGACGGTTAGATAACCTGGAATCTTGCAGATTGACTTGCATAAAATACAAATGATCACTACTTATTTAGTTTGGTTTAGTTGGTTATTATGGAAAAGACTGATGGAAAACGTCGCTGGGTTGTTCACCTACCCGTTGATCTAATTTAATAAAAGCCATCACGGGATATAGTGTATCGACAGCCCTACGTAAAGCCCAAGACAGAGTGGTGTGGAGGAATGTCGTTGCATCAACTATATCGACGCAGCACTCATAAGAGACACGACTTTCAGCAATGAATAATACGACGAAGAAGATCACGTCGATTTTGGAGGAGTTCATGGCTAAATAATAACAGCCGCAAGATAGATAGACAGATAAATATATTCTTTATTGTACACCATAACAATAAAACAAATAAGAGCTAAGAGCCAGAGCCAGAGCTCTCTTTTTAAGAGCCTCGAAAAACATCTTAGGAGACTCTTGTTGGGCAGCTGGATCAAGGGCTTGATCGAGAAATCAGTACTTCTGGACACGGCACGAATTGTTAGGACGTTCCTCTCTCAAGAGCCCTGGCCACCAGTAGCTTGGACCTTGTTTCCGATACCGGTGGGCGACTGTTTTTATATCTTTAAATGTTTAATTATAGGATTATTTAAAAATGTAAATAGTATGTATATAAAATGTAATAAATGAAACAAATAAGGACTTAACAACTAAAAAGGGTGATACAATGGATCTTTAAGATATGGATGATCAGCTTACCATATCAAGATTCCTCCGTGCTTATGTACATATTTGACAGACTTTACCGGCAGTCAGAAGCCAGTATGATGTGTTCCAGCTATTGGTTTATGGTAGTCAGAAAGGCAGTCGCTTCATGATATAGTGGGAAAAAGGCTAAGCACATGGTGATAATATCACGTCGATTTTGCAGAAAATTATACGATAAAGTTTAATATCATCAAAATCAAGCGTCAATCCCGACACCTTATCCTTTAGGATAAGGTGTCGGACTTGTGATCGAGAGGTCCCGATTTCGAACCCCACCCAATACAATTGCCGTGAACCCACTCCAGACACAAGCATATGTAGCTTAGTTGGAGAGGTTAACAAGATTGCTAGTAATATTTTTTAAAAAAAATCCTCAATGTGCTTTTTGCTGGTGTCAAAAATGTATTTTCGACTTGCATGGACGGAATAAAAGCGGCTGAGTATATACGTATAGTCCTCCTGATTGATGTTGGCCACGGTGACAAATCTCAGTGGAGATCTCCGCAGGAGATATTTTAGTGCAGAAGTAGGTATGTGCGCAGAAACATGTGTTTTGTTCCTTTACTCTCGTAGTCTGATTGGACGGCAACCAGACACGACCGGAGACAG
The DNA here is from genome assembly GCA_943138885.2 of Tholera decimalis. Taxonomy (NCBI): domain Eukaryota; kingdom Metazoa; phylum Arthropoda; class Insecta; order Lepidoptera; family Noctuidae; genus Tholera; species Tholera decimalis. Next base: position 32,939,334 of record OW964560.2, read on the forward strand.
ATAAAACGCAGGACCAACGACTTAACGTGGCGAGGGGGTATCACACCGCTAATGTCCAAAGTCCAGACTACTGAGAAATTTATATTAGAAAAACCCAATAGCACATCTGGCCCGACCTGGGTATCGATCCCGAGACCTGTTACTCAGCAGTCACGCTTGTAACCACTAAGCCTCCGAAGCAGTTAAGTATGGTGGCGATAACTATAAAATGGCATAATTTCTGTGACATGCAAATTTGCGAACACCTTTTGGTCCAATATACCTAGGAATTATAGGAAAATCTTGTAGGAAATGGGCACACTATTTTAGAAACGTCAAGCAAAGCGAGGTCTTCACCGTCATACATAAATGAGACTTAATTTACTTTTTAAATTTGAATCATCTCTCCTATCAAGCTGTTCATTCTACTGCCGCTGGAGTTGCGAGATGGTTCTAACAAGATACCGTGGCCGTGCAAAGCAAGGGCAATTAAAGAAACTTTAATTTTTTATTACGAATGAGCCCGCTGTTGATCCCGATCACACCTGATGGTAAGTGTAAAATGAGATGGAGAGGTCTATGATGGAACGAGCGAGTCCATATGATGCCTGTTCAGATCTTCCTTCTCATATGTGGCAGGGGGTCATATATGAACAAGGATCAACAACTGACGGGTCATATATGACCTAGATTGGTTTGTAGTCAGTAGGTGACTGACACTCCCCTCCCCACACCAGACAGAAGAGAGGAGTAATTTGATAATTTTCACCCCGAAAAAACAGGCTACCCACTCTTACATCGGTTTTCCACAACACTCAGACCGCTAACATTCACCACTAGCACACTGACCTATTTTAATTCAATTGACACTCAACAATTTGCAAGGAGTATTCTGACACTCATATCATTTCAATAGCTCATTTAACTGGACATGAATTATGAACCTTATTATTAAGACGGCAAAGACGAAAATTAAAATATAACAGACAACTTTTTTTATTCTTGTTACTTATTCGAAACGGAAAATTAACGAGGCCTTTGCAGCATTGAAGACCTTTACACCAATTTGGAAGAAAGCAATCTTTAGGTTATCATGATCCTTTTGAATTGAAATCTTATTAAGCGAAATGGAAGAAATATAATATCATTTTATATATGAAAATATATCCATAAAGTTGTCGATCTCGAAGAAGAATTTTTGCTATCACAAAGAATGTCGGCATCGAAGATGAAATAGTTTAGCGGAAGAGGCCTTAGTCAGCTCTTATTCTTTGACACAACTTGGCCAATGAAAAGAACGGACATGGATTTTATACAATTACGACTTTCCCTTTTTCAATTTGCCTGAGTGGACGAAATAAGAAGACATTTCACTAGTCGTTGGAAAATGGAACCAAAGTGGTCCTTTCATTGACCTAAATACAAACTATCTTCATTAACTTATCATAATTATGCTTAATTTTAATACTGATTAACAGATTATGTATTCAATTTTTATTCTTATGGAGAATTTGAATTTAGAATCTGATAATCAGTATTAAATTTTATTGCATCTTATCGCCGGAAAAGTTCCAATTAACTTTTATAGTTAGACTAAATATTAATATACGATTCGATTCCATGTTTAAATAATGTGTGAAATTCCCTCGAGTGCCAGTTTTGACAATGACAGCTAGGCCTAGAGAAAAAAAAAGAGAGAGCATTGTTAATGTCAAAATTACCGCGCGAAATAGGCGGACATGAAATATTTAAGTATGGTCGCGGTCCCTCGCAAACTAGCTGCCTGGCGATTGATAAAAATAGAGCAATAGGGGGGATTGAATTTGTCATTCTATCCGGCAGTGAAACCACTTGTTTTATTTATTGATATACCCAGCTGAAGTGGCCAATTCCGTGGAAGCACTGAGCTCTTCCTGCACAAATAGTTCGAACTCATCTGATCTAGATGTTTTAATAGAGGGTGGAATTATTATCTAATATAGGTTGACTATATAAGCATTTATGTAGAAATATTTATGTAATGATAGATAGATAGAATATAACTACCAATAATAATTAAACACACACTTACATTGGATAGTTGTGTAAAAGATTTGATTTATTTCAATTAGACACTAGGGTAAATCTTTACCTCACCGTAAAGACTCGAGGGATAATGGTTAGGTAGGATGCTACCAACTCATGTTAACTAGGTATATACAGTAACTTAAAGAGGGCAGAAAGTTGGCCAAAGAAACTTCAACCAAGTATCATTTGAATCATACTTTTTCAACACTGTTAAAGTGCATTATAGAAACTATTCTAATTCATATCATAATAGAACTAACGTAGAGCTCTGTGCTGTACGTGTTAAAAGTAACGATATATTAATTTTTCACACAACGTTTTGTATACCATCTAAATGAAATATGTGAAGTTATATAGCAGTAGTACCAGGTAGTACACCCAGACCAACTGTTTCAGAGAGAAAAAAAAATAGAATAGAATATTATTATGTGTATTTAAAAATTTGCAATCATGTAGAACAGAATCTACACATGATATAATAATCAGGCAAATAATTAACAAATCTAGCTTTATGCTGCTCGGACTTATATAAAAATACATATGATGTAACGAAACAAATTTCACTAAATCAATGATTTAACATAGCAACCATTAAGGTAAATGAATCAGTTAATTAAAGTAAACAAAACTAATGGAGCTTGAAGCGATATAATAGCACAGTTCTCGACAGTTGCAGATTTTCCCGCGCAATTTGATCCAGCCGAAAACGGGATACTCAGTATTATTTTACGGAAATGCCATTTATTACAATAATATTAAAACGTGTGACAACTAATAGTTGTATAAATACGATATCCTGAAGAGCTCATAAATTGCGCAGGAAAATATTTGGACGCTATTCTAGTTTATTGAATGTTGCGAGATATATAAAATTATATATTTTTACAACTATTATATGCGATAAACCTGTCAAAAAACTCTTTATTAGTAACTAATATTAATTTGGTGACGCTTTTTAACTGATAAAGAACGCAATTTTTTATACTACAACAGCGCGTCAATTCGTCGAAGTTTCTATAGTTACAAAAAGAAAACTGTAATATGTAAAAAATAAATTAAATAATATGTAGCATTTATCTAAACTTACCGTTTACAATGAAAACAGCTGAATTACAGTACAGCTATCACAAATCACTAGTTTGTTTTAATTATACACCGCATCACTTTCGTTTTCGAGCGGTCGTCGCTACAGGCGCCACGTGCGTCGCGATCGCCAGTCGGGACCTCACTGATAAGTCACTCTGTCTAGATATCCTCCTGGCTAGGGATCAAAGGGGGGAGTGGGGGAACGTGACGATTGATCTGTACTTCCATGTCCTGTTGAATGGAAAGCGCCCTATAGCCAGTCGCGATCGTCCGACAGCACGCGTAAGTCGTTTGCGAGGATTTATGACTGAATGAAGAATTTATTGTAAGCGTTGGAATTTTCAGATAATTGCAGCAATGAATTGAATTTTTTCATTTTATTTGTTTCAGTATGCTTTTAAGCTATAGAAAAAGTGTACATATTCAAAAGATAGATATATTCTTTATACACCATAACAGTAAAACAAATAAGGAATTAACGACTAAAAAGGATGAGCATGAAAAACGATGGGCGGTCTTATCGCTACACACAACATACATGATACTGTATCTGTACTCTTTAAGGATAAATCATAAATAATCCGTCGCTAAACAAGTTATCTGTAGGCACTTACTCATTTCATAAAGAGATAAAAAAATAAAAACCTTTGACTTCTTAGAGTAGTAATGTTGGGGTCAGCTTCCATGGCAGTCTAACCGAGTCTACGCTGAGTATTAGTGTTTTACATGGAGCTACTGCCTATCTGACCGCCACAACCAGTATCTGGGTAACACGATACCCGTCGGCTAGACCAGTGTCACAGTTACTGGGTTCTGACTACCCGTTACGACTGTCAAAGATGTCGGGGTGGTATCACATCGCGAACTTCCAAAGTCCGGGCTACTACTGAGAAATTCCTTACAGAAAAACCCAATAGCACTTTTAGCCCGACCTGGGAATCGAAACCAAGACCTCGTGCTCATCAGTCGCGTTTGCAACCACTAGACCAACGAGGCAGTCAGTATGTATGATATACACAGATCCATGTGCGCAAGCGATTTTAAATATTCATAAATTTTATACATAATTTTTTTTCCTTGTAACTTTTATTACAGTTTGCACCTAATTAAGTTCACTAACCTTAAAGCTCAGATGTGTAACTAATATAACGAGGGTGGGCGCTAATACCTATAAGGCTGCGTTTCCACCAGAGATGTGCGATGGAAATGTGTCGTGCGAGGATGTCTAGCTGTGCTGTGAAAATGTGTGGGTGTTTCCACCAAAGCTGTGCGATGAAAATGTGCCTACGTGGATGTGTAGCGGAGCTGTAAAAATGCGCATTAATGTGTGGTGCGAGGATGGGCAAACCTCGCAACACATCCTTCTCAACACACATTCCTCGCAACACATCCCTCGCAACACATCCCTCGCACACATCCCTCGCACACATCCCTTGCTTGTTTTGTATGCGCAAAAATCTAGCTCCGCTGAGCCATTTCCACTAGAGCTGTGCTGGCCGAGGCGAGGTAAATGAAGCGATTCTATTGGTTCTTTACAAACACATCCCTCGCTACGCATCCACGCACATCTCTGGTGGAAACGCAGCCTAAATACAAGATATTAAGTTATCTTAGTTTAGGTATTGGCTGCAACTCTTACATAAACATATGTATTACCTTAAGGCCTATTTACATTGTAACATTGCCATTTTACTTGAAGGTGCAAATAAACTATTTTATTTTTATTTTTTAAGTTTGCGGACCGTAACTTGAGAAGTATTTAACACAAGACTTTCTAAGCGACATCATTAATATAAAAAAAACACAAATTTGAGACAATAATATTGTTCTTACATAGTTAAAAAAATCGTCACTGCTTGCATAGACAAAAACAGTAAAGTACGCTTTATGTTCGGGAGGGTAAAACTTTAACTAATGTCAATTTTTATTAAAATATTGGCACAACGCTTGCTACGGATAGCGAAACATACTATGTATTTCCTGCAACACTATTTAGCGCCACCGACCGCTGCGCTGTGGTAGAACCTGTTTCGCAAAGCAAGCTAAAAGCTGCAAGAACTGAACCTCAACAAATTTAAATTAGTCCTAAAACGCAAGCTTTGCCAGAAAGCTTTTTACACAGTTAAAGTCTATATTGAGGACAAAAAGGCTTGGGATTGAGCTGCTCCAATGATATACAGGGAGCATTCAATTCAACAATCACAATTTCTTATATTTTTATTTTGTATACAAATTGACACTTTTTTTTATTATTTAATTTGACATGAATATTGACTTCGTAAAGTATAATATTTTTTAAATTTATTTTGACATGAATACTTACTATGTAAAGTATAATACTTTTTTTGTGTTTTTTTTGTACTTATGTGAGGATTATGTTGATTTTTAAAATTAGTTTTTCCTTCCATTTTTTTTCTTTCTCTCTCTCTCTCTCTTTCGACAATGTCGGGCAGTTTGAGTACTTTCGCGATCTACACAAGCTCCTTGTTCAAGTTGAGCTATAAGTCATCTGACAAATGCTTGCACTGTATGGACAGGCCCACTCAAATCTGTGAGCATCTTTCCTCAAAAGATCACCTCAGACGGTAACCTACAAGGTTTCCATATATTTTAACAAATATAGATTGTATGGACTTTAAAAGAAACGGACCACTGAGTTTGTTTCGGAGTTACTTCTCAGGGTAGTCAGTTAGGAAACACCGGCCTCATCTAGTTAATATCAACGAAAAAATGACGTGTAAAAGTGTTAGTTAATAACCAATTTGCAAAATAAAGATCATTTATAATTTAAAATATACCGTCCACCAGGTACCTGCGTGTTCGCTCTAAACGCGTAACTCCATACAAAATACCAGGTGGATTACCGCGCGAAATCGAGCGAAATTTATCGCTACAGATCTGGGTAGCGAACACCACCTAAGTTTGATAGGCCTTTATCAGTGTTTTGCTGTTACGTCGTACTTGAATATTCCTTTTGTAGGTTATTAATTAATACAACTAACAAGCTTCTGCCCGCGACTCCGTTCGCGTGGGAGGGCTTTCCCGCATAAATGCTGAACCCGTGGGAATTACGGGATAAATAGTAATAAATCTATTTACCAAACGTTCAGATCCGTTCTGAAGTTTTTGCGTAAAAGAGTAACTACCATCCATTCATCTATTCACATACTTTCGCATTTATAATATTAGTAAGATACAATAATTGCTAGAAAAAAAAGATCGTAGCTAAAGTTAGCAAACTAGTAAGAATTATTACGCCTACGCCGTGCTACGAGATCTCAGCGGCGCTATAACGTAGACACTGTGAGCAGGTAACAAGTTCGTAGGCGGAAGCTACGAATGTGCTACGGTCAATGATCGCAGCCAATTACGAAAATCTTATCACGGAAATTAAATATTTCAGTTTAAAAGAAAACGTTATGTGGGTTGGTAATTTGATAAAGTCATAATATTTTATTTCACATTAACAGTCGCGCGGGGCTTCGCTCCCGTATACTTTAACACGATAAAACATAACGCTCCTTTGTTTTGCAGTTGGATAAAGCCTATAACCTTCCTCAAGCTTCAATCTACTTCCATACTCGTCCAGCACTCTCGAAGATTAGCGCGATTAAATAAGCTAACTTTTCCCCTTTATGATATTTGTATACACCGTTCGAAATTGGTCATCCCTATGGAAAAGGACCAGCAAAAAATTCCATGGTTACTGTTGTAAAAAAATAATAGATTTTCATAATTTATTCAGAATACATGTTCAATAGATATGAGAGAACAGTATATTATAGAACAATTAACATAGTAAATACACTGTAATCTATACTTATAATAAATCTGTAGAGAGGTCAATTCTGTACATGAAATATATTTACAAAATAACTATCAGGGGGTGATTAGTGATCGATACTGATGCCAAAAATGCAATCAGTAAAATTATTGTCTGTCTGTCTGTCTGTCTGTCTGTCTGTCTGTATAACCGTTATAGAAACAAAAACTACTCGACGGATTTTAACGAAACTTGGTACAATTATTTTTCATACTCCTGAGCTGGTTATAGTATACTTTTCATCACGCTACAATCAATAGGAGCAGAGCAGTGAAGGGAAATGTTGGGAAAACGGGAGAAGTTACTCCATTTTTTAAGCTTCCGTCGCGTGTGCAACCTTAATGGTTAAAGCTACACAGAAATCATTTATGACGGAAATGTTCTCCTTAAAATTATATAAAAAATATCCCACGACAGCATATATCTATCTTTTATGGTTGACTCACAATAACACGTGTAACTCCCGATAGCTTAGCAGTTCGAAGCTTTCTGATTATTATTCTGCTCCGAAATTTTAAACCACCACAACTTTGCAATGGAACTCGGCTAAAAGTAACCCAGTTGCAACAAAATATAATCGAGGCTCAAATTTTAACAGGTTGCGGTGCAGGAGAAACCGTCTTTATTCCCAGAATTCCCATAATATCAAATAATTTTCCATTCCAATTTAAAAGAACGCGATTCCCAGTATCGGTGTGTTATGCAATGACAATTAATAAGGCTCAAGGGCAGACTTTTCGTGTTGCTGGAGTAGATCTCGGTGTCAGTTGTTTCTCGCATGGTCAGTTGTACGTCGCGTACTCTTTCCCGGGTTAGCAGTTCTAGAAATCTTTATGTTCACGTGCCGGACGGGTCAACTTTCAACATAGTTTACCCGGAAGCTTTGCGCTGAAGTATTGTCGTTCTATAGGTACTTAAGCCTCATGTGAACGTGATCTAAACAATATTACCAATACATTAACTTAATAACACACAAGGAGTTACACGCTGACGAAGTCGCGGGCACAGCTATTAACAATAATATTGTGCGGTTCGGTATTGCGATATTTTTCAAAAGTATTATAGATTGACATATTATATTTCCCTACTAAATTACGAAAGTTAATCTGTGTTTTACATCAAAATCACTGAACCGTGAGGAAGGACATAGCCTACTTTTTTTACGAAAAACGACGGAAACGTGGACGAAGTCGCGGGCAACAGTTATCTATGCTAATAATATAAGGCTGAAGAGTTTGTTTGTTTGAACGCGATAATCTCAGGAACTACTGGTTCGAATTGAAAAAAAAAAATTAATTAAATAGTCAATTTATAGGGAAAGGCTATATATCATTACGCTAAGGCCAATAGGAGCGGAGCACCAATGAAGAATGCTTCAAAATCGGGGTTAAATTTAACGTTAGCCCAAAGTAACTATTCCATGCGGACGAAGTCGCGGGCAAAAGCTAGTTACAAATAAACAAAAGAGAAACAAATCTAATTGTTTTACAGTGTTCTCAAAAAGAAGCTTTACCTATACTAATGTTACAAAGCGGAAAAATTTGTTTGTTTGTTTGGACGCGCTTATCTTCGAAAGTTCTAGGGGTATTTGGATGAAATTTAGCATGGCAGTTACTTGAAGCTTGAAAAAGGTTATAGGTAAATTTTTACTCGACTGCAAAAAAGGAGGGTCATATTGTTATCCTGATAAATTCCACGGGAGCGAAGTCCCCCTGTCGCATCTGTATGTTTTGTCTGTCAGTATGAACGTGATAAACTCAAAAACCACCGGACGGATTTTTGTACGATTTTCACCAATCGATAGTGTGATTCCTGAGCAAGATTTAAGTGTATAATTTATTATGATTTTATGTAAATTGGATGAAATACGATGATATACGTTCAACATGTCGGAAAAAATTAAGCCGATCGGGATCGGACTTTAATCGAAAACGCTGCCAAAACCTTTTGAGTTATAAGAAAAGAATCTATGGTGAAATGAAATGAAATAAAATGAAATATTTATTTTTGTAAATTTGTAAATTGGTTATAAATAACACTTTTACACATCATGTTTTTTTACGTGTTAAGTTTAGTTTAGCTAGATGAGGCCGGTATTTCCTAACTGACTACTCTAAGAAGAAACACCGAAACAAACTCAGAGGTCAGTCTCTTTTAAAGTCCAGACAATTTGTATTTGTATATGAGAAGCATGTAGGTTCATGTCTGTGGTATTCTTTTGAGGAAATAACCACGCAAATTTGGTGGGATTGTTTCTCTTTTATAGATCTAAAAAAAAGTCCGCGATGGCATATGTCTATATCCCAAGGATAACCCGCAATATCATTTTTTCTTTTACAAATTACAATACGATGCTATTTTTAACAGTACCATCCAATTAAATACATTACATACGTTGAGCATTTAATGTAAATCAAAATTGCTTTTTACACTATATCAATAAAATGAATTTCTTATGAGTTATCGCAAAATAAAAATTCCCGGACGAGAAATTCATTAAGCAAAATAAAATAAGCAAATATAAACACTATTACCCGAGCGAAGCCCGGTCGGGTCGCTAGTAAAATATAAAACTAAACTTTACAGACGACAACATTAGTTTTTATTAATAAAGGATGGAAACTAAAGCATTGTAGAGTGGGGAATAAAGATTAAACAAAAGAAAATCAGGCATATCGGGTGGAAGAAAAACAAAAGAAACAGTCACGAAAGATTAGTTATTAATAGAGGGTAACTTAAAAAAAAATTGTTGTATGTTTTCGGTTACCTATTCCATACCATTCTGATAATTATATAAATCTTTGCAGAAAAGTCCACTTACAACCACTAATAATCCGTTATCCACTAGGAGATTGCACTTTTCTACTAAACATTATTAACAATAAGAATGACTGTCCAGATCTCTTGCATAAGCTTATTTCAATGTTCCTCAGTTTCGGTCAAATATAATCCTCATAGCTCTGTTCCCCTTTCTCATTCTAGATATAGACGAAACTCATATATAGTGCGAGTGAGTCCTTACTCACTCGCACTATAAATGAGTTTCATCTTACTTAACTTTAACACTTTGTGTAAGAAATTCTCATTTAACGTTTTCAATACCAACTCATATTCGCGCGTAATCGGCTGAAAGCTGGCTTTTTGTGGGGCCTTAGTGCTATGTTTATATATGTTCTATTTGTATTTCTATTTAGTCGCTTCGCGTTCGCTTGCATATTAGACCTCAAAACTTCTATAATTTTTCTATTTTTATCCACAAGAACCTGTAATTGGCTTTAAGTTATATAGGTACCTCTGCAATCAATGATTAGCTGTTGGTTCTTCTTTTAATAAATAAATAAACATATTAAGCCAGGGAAAGCACATGTGCAGAAGGAATCACCGCCAATTAGTCATGTCTCCAACGTAGCCCTGAATCTTATAATATGCTTTTTTCATACGAACACATTTTATGTGGGATACGATTACCTACTTGGTTGGTGTTTATGTTCAATATCCTATTGTGAAATAATATCCTTAGGACAACTAATGTTACCGGCAATGTGGATAGCAAACGACCAAGAGAAAGCAGTCTCAGATGAAAGTCCGATCCGAAGAAATAGAGACGCCAATATTCCAGGCTCCCCATCAAGCGGAAGACCGTAGCGAATAGAGAATTAACTCTATTGCAACTTTTTTTTCGGGGTGACGGGACAATCCGGCGTAGTCATGATCCTCAGCACTGAAGGACTAACTTGAGGAGGAAGATCTATGGTGACTTTGAAATAAAAGATGCCTGTAATTATGTTGGATAAGTGTACACGTGGAGTGATATAGGCTAGTAATACGGTAAAGATTTGTTTTTTGTTTGAAATGGACTAGCCCTTCGCTCGCAATTTCGTCTGTGTGGAATTAAAAATAATTTATGGACTCGTTAATAATGCACCTTACTATCAATGGAAACTTTTTAAGAATTGGATCACGTGTTCCGGAGATTACCCTCTACATACAAAACTTAAGCTCCTTTTAATATTAGTACAGATACAGTCTAAAACTACTGAACCAATTAAAAAAATTCTTTCACCAAAATAAAGCCTAATTATGGTCGAGTAACCTAATCTATATTGGTACATCTACAATCAATAGGAGCGCAATATCTATGAAAAATGTTTCAAAACCGGGGAATATTTATTACTATTCTAAGCTTAGAAAAATCATGTATAACGGAATTGTTCCGCTTAAACTCTTCCAAAAAAGTAATTACGGTAGTAAGTACATGTCTATTTCTCAAGATTCACTCACAAAGTATAACATTTTCTATGGTACTAAAATCTGTACTAAAATAATTGCTTTATGTATGAAGGTGTCTTTATAAACATGGTATTAATCCTTATCGAAATAAATACGTTATTTATCACAAGTACTTAATTTTGCCCTGGACGTAGTATTAATTCCTTAGATTAAGGTTAAATGCTCTAAGATTAATTCTTATTCAAATAAAAAGTTCAACATCAAGTTATTTAAGTACATAGTAGTAAAATACTTTTTAATGCATTCGAATCACACAATATCGAAGTTTATTTATTTATTATATACTTTATCATGTAGCATTATAAAAATGCTACACGCAAATCGTAATCGATATAAACTGGAAAAACTATTAGTATACAACGTGTAACTTAAAGGGTATATCAAGTGCACAGCTTCTTTGGATGATAACAAATGATAGGCAAGGGTTTTGTAATTCTATGTCTACATGTGTGGAACTTATTAGAAATTTCAATACATTGATACCAAAGACCGAATCTTTCAAATTAAGAAGAATGAAGAGAATTATCGTGTTATGGCATGGTTATTGCCAAGTCACGTGGAAAGTTATTAACCCTCTTAGTGCTGTGACAGGTCTGTTATGATTGCCATTCAAGAAACATATGAAACCGATAATTTGGAATCAATTTTTTGAGTCACTTATTTTGAGCTGAAACTGTGCATAGAGATACCATCTCCATACCAGATGTTATCTTCAGCCCTTGTGGATAGATATGGGGTGTCCGTTACACGTTGTATAGAAGTAAAAATTGTTTGTAAGTTTGTACACGTCGGGAGTTGTGTCCGGAACTAGTAAACCAATTAAGTATAAAAAATTCATTGGTAGTAAAGTCATTTTTCTTTTTGGGTCTTTTTTTTTAATATTACTAGCAATGTGGGTACAATTCACATTACTAGCATTCTTGTTAACCCCTCCAACTAAGCTAAACACGCTTGTGTCTGGAGTGGGTTCACAGCAATAGTGTAACGGGGGTGGTTCGAACTCGTGACCTATCGATCACAAGTCCGACACCTTATCCATTAAGCTATTGGTGCTTAATTTTATTAATTTATTTGTTAGTGCTATACCTAATCCTTACTAATATTATAAATGCGAAAGTAACTCTGTCTCTCTGTGTGTTACGCAATCACGCCTAAACTACTGAACCGATTTTGATGAAATTTGGTACAGAAGTAGTCTAGAGCCTGAGAAAGGACATAGGCTACTTTTCATTGCGACAAAGGGCTGTAAGGGGTTGGAAATAGGGGATGAGAGTTTGTATGGAAATTACGTCATTTTTAAAGCTAGAAGCATGAAACTTATTTTTTAGACTTTTGATTAGATATTAATAAATACGACATTCAAATTATGTATGAGTTTTATTTTCAAAATAATTAGCCTAAGAAATTAAAAATGCATCCGAAAGTCACTATTCCGCGCGCACGAAGTCGCGGGCACAGTTAGTATGCTATAAATTATTTAGAAATCCACGCGGAAAGTCGCGGGCGGACCTACATATAAAGCTATATTATCAACAAGAACTCATCAATGATTTCATTTCATTTCATAAGCCATATTTTTTAAGTTTATTGAGATGATAGTCAGGGTCACCCCCATCTACGGACTGACCCTTAGAGATCGACCCATTATTCTGTTATTATTTATTATAAAACTCTAAATACTCGTGTATTTTTATTTGATTAAGCGCTGTCTGTCTTGATCATTAAAAGTGTATGCCAAAACATTAAAAGGCAATAATGCATAATAATGTTATGTGAGATTTGTTCATGAAATCTTAGATGAGAACATTAAATGCTAATATAATATATTTATAATATTAATTATATATGCGAAATATTGTTATTTGTCCTTCTTTCACGTCAGAACAGAGCAATGGTTTGATGTATTTCTGGTGTGAAGATAGTTGAAGTGCTGAGCAGTGACATAGGCTATAAAAAAATAAATACACGCGAGCGAAGCCGCGGGCAGATGCTAGTGGAAAATGAACATAATATAGCTTATTTAATGTAGATATGGACTCCAACTGTAGGTATTACCCAAAGAAATGAACGCGCGGCCTCAGAGTGCTTTAAGCACCATTTGGAAAAGGCCGCCAAAATACAAAATGGAAAAAACAATTTCAAGCGTGAGAAATATTTATATTCCGCATTTCAGAGGTGTAAGTTACTATTCTCTCTTCAAAACTGGACCAGACCACAATACAGTAAAGAAACCTACCTACCTTTTAAGAACCTACTTTTTTGAAAAAACTAATATTTTTAACCGACTTAGAAAAAAAGGAGGAGTTTCTCAGTTCTTATGTATTTTCCCCGATTACTCGAAGACTGCTGGATCGATTTGAAAAAATCTTTTTCTTTCTAGTTGGTATCATTATAATGAAGTCAGGATCTGATGGTGGGATCCTGGAGAAATTGTGGTAACTATTCAAATATTATAGGCGCACCTATACCGATTTGTGTATTTTTATATAGTAACATGTGCAGTTGCTCTCGAAAAGCACCATTTGCTGAAGTGGAACTGATGATGACGACCATAGATCTCTACCGGAACTACTGAATAATAAGTATTTCATTGGTTGCGATTCGATTACTTTTATATGGTTGTTAAGCACTTTATGCTCAACACAATGCATATTATGGTGAAGTGGAGCTTATGGTGAAGTGAAGCTGATGCTGAAGTACCAGGAGAACTCCTCAACAATTAACGGCTCGGCATCGGGAAAAGAAATTTAGGCTTTTGTAATTAGGTAAACTACAAACCGCCCCCTAAAAAGCGAGAAAAAAAATAAAAATAAATAAAACCGACTTCCTAAAACAACACTGCAAAGTGAAAAATAACTTGTCAAAAACGAAAATACAACACAGACATCGGCTACCGAAATTAAAGTAATTTTTTTTCTCTTGCAGTTTTTTTTTTGGGGAGTCGGTTTTATTTTTTATTAAAAAGATTTTTGTTAGGTATCAGTTTTTTTTTCATGTACCTATTTTTTTTTGTTATACACATAAACATACCACCCATACATAATAATGCACTTCTGATACAATGCTGCTTTAACTGAAACAAATATTAGGGATACTTACGGCTAATTCTGAAAAGAGAACGCATTTATTTTTACCCATCCGATATAATCGAATAGAATTTCGTTCCTCATCAGTTGTCTGTAGGCATATATTTTTGCATAGGGAATAATGAATACTTTTTCCTTAACAAAACGTGTCCTATTTGTCTGTGTTAATAGGATAGGTCGGTATAGGTATTATATTATATTAACAGCCTCGCCCCAAATGCTATTTACCCAACGATGTCGCTGGTCTATTAACAATAATTAACGCAAATGAGACGACCTTAACCGCCATAATTAGTACATCCGACTAATTATATTTTATTCAATGTCGGATCTAATTTATAAAACTATTCGTGAGTTTCCTGAACGCTGAAATTTTTGGCAACCGTTAATTAACACGTTTGTATGGTGTTAATTTAAATTTCTTACGATGTATTTTAGTAACACAGTTGCGGTAGGTTTAAAATATTTTATCTACAACGTGTAGGTAATTTAAAGGGTATATACATACCTAGTGCATGGCTTCTTTGGATGATAACAAACGATATAGCAAGGGTTTTGTAATCCTAAGTCTACGTGTGTAGAACTTATTACAAATTCCAATACACTGATACCAGAGACCAAATTTTTCAAATTAAGAAGAACGAAAAGAATTATCGTGTTACTGGCAAGTGACGTGGAAAGTTATTGACCCTCGTAGTGCTGTGACACGTTTGTTATGTTTGGTATTCAAGAAATATATGAAACCAATAATTTGGTATCAATTCTTTGAGTCAGTTATTTTGTGCTGAAACTGTGCATAGAGACTCCATACCAGATGTTGACTTCAGCCATTGGACATTGGATAGATATGGGGTTTCCGTTACACGTTGTATAATTAGCTTTTGCCCACGGCTTCGCTCGCGTGGAATTTGATCTGCCACATAAAGTCTTGTGACAAATCATTTTAAATAAATATTTTCTTATTAACTATAAGTTCTACTTCGTATCCGAAATTTCAGATGTCTAGCTTCAAAAATGATGGATTTCATACAATCTTTTAACCCCTATTATATTAAGGGGGAAACCCTTGGAGGTGGAATTATCGAAACTCGTATCTTAGTACTCATTTAAGCTCAATGGTTTCGGTTATGCGTCGACCGCTGGGTGTGTTAGTCAATCAAGTTACAGTTTTATTA
Source organism: Tholera decimalis (assembly GCA_943138885.2). NCBI lineage: Eukaryota > Metazoa > Arthropoda > Insecta > Lepidoptera > Noctuidae > Tholera > Tholera decimalis. The sequence goes on from OW964560.2 coordinate 32,954,840, forward strand.
CAAACTTCGTCTGTGTGGTGTCTTGATAAAAAGTAGACTATGTCCTTCCCCAGGCTTGAGATTATCCATATCAAATTTCATCACAAACAAATCAGCACAGCCATAATTCATACAATGACAATGATCAACAAACGGGGCCAACAGAGATTACTTTCATTTATTGTTCGTGTCAGTCAAGGACTAGTATGTAATGTTATTGAATTTATTGAAATGAATTACTTGGTTCGGCAGTAGCGAGCAAAACTGAAAAGATTAGAATAATTTACAATATAAGGTAATTTATCAATGTGTTTTTAGTTGTGGCGGTCCTACTTACCTACTGCAATATACTCCTGTAAACTATGTTACTTGATTTGTTTCATTAAGCGAAAATATGTAGATTTTGCGCGTAAAAAACACGTGAGCAAGCTACGTAGAGCTGACCGTGGGAAAAACAGGACGTGCCTAAATGTATCCCTGCTACCTTTAAAGTTTGCCCTTGCGATTTATTGATGGTCATTGAAAATGCAACTTTAAGTGGGAACTGCAAATATATATACTGCAAATATATAGAACTAAAACTACAATCCTATAATTAAACAAACAACAAAAACAATTCTCTGTTTCTACTAAAAATACACTAATTAAAAGAAATAATTGTGCCTATTGTATGAATTAATAAATCGCTTCAAAAATCGAATTTGCTGTAGAGAAAATACGCATAATGAACACAACCGTCACCGACCAACGTCTGCGCACTTAGCCATGACACGTCATTGCTTGGATCACATCTTCCCTCCTCCCGCTCCCCACTTAAAACGACAAATGTATCGATTTTGATAAGAGTTTGATAATCATTCTAAAATTTGCATTGTAAAAAAGTCTCCAATTGAATTATATTTATGGTTCACTATTTTGGTCATAGTGGCTTCCGCATAAAAGGTAGATATATGCTGTTGCGGTCTTTTATTTAGAACTATTTAAGACAAACAATCCTACAGTACATTATATTTGTACGCGAATTTTTTCTGACTTACTTGATATATATCGTTATATCATGACCAAATTACAAAAAAAAATATAAATTGTAGCCTATGTGTTATTCTGATGTATAGTATAACCTATGTTATTGTAAAGTTTCTTTCAAATCCGTTTAGTAGGTTGTAACATTTATAAAATTAGATTACAGAAAAGCAATACTCTGTACCAGTACCATCTACAGATGTAATGATAGGCAGTAGCTGAATACGAGATAGTAACTCTTAGAAGATATCATAGATGGCGTGGTATATATATATTCATTGTTAGAATTTATGAAGTTTAGGTAAATAATAATGATTAAACATAATAATAAAGGAAAGTTAAAATAAGGTATTCTCCTTATGCATAGAATGTGTGCATACAATTTAATAAAATTCTATGCTGAGAGAATCCAATTAGTAATTGCCTTTTGCCATGGACAATGATAGATAGTTAGCTGTCAAATGGGGCAGGACTTTCTTTTTGGTCTAAGACAACCACGAGATCGGAAGCGTTTAACCCTTTGTAGCCCAAGATCATAAAATTTTAAATGACTTTGGCATATGACAGGTTTAAACAAATAAAAAGACACATATTTCTCAAAATTGTAAAAATATTTATTATTATTCATTTATTTGACATTTTAGGGAGTGTAACATTACTGTAACATTGAGTTAAACTAAAAGAAAATGTATTTACGTGGTATGGAAGGATCTAAAACAATTATTTTGTTTGTTGTAACATAACGCTACATGTATGCATTTGCATTTTTCGCAAATTGTTTGTGATACTTACACCAGTACTTACCTACATTTAGGAAACTGGCACCAAACCCATTTTTCTACTCAAATCGGCCAGTGGCCAGTTTGATCCTGCCTTACTGTCAGTGGAGGGGACATGTTGCGCTGGCACGTTTTGTGGTTTTTTTTTTGATTGAATTTCATTTTCCATTGACCTTCGGTGCTTGATATTAGGTTTCAAGCCTAGTTTGCATAAAGTCTCACCTATCTCAAGAAGAAAATCTACTGAAGACATGTGTTTGTCATTGCAGTTTTTTGCCTGCCTTACTCTTAGATATAACACCCAAGAATTGGCCATAGTTAGGTCTAAGTAATAGAACATCCGAACCTGCTATCCTTTACTTCGTGGCAAACTGTTATACCTTCCCATAATGCTGTCAATCAAATCTAGGCCTCCCATATGCCGATTATCTTCTCCGATAATATGAGGGCGATCAATGTTGATGCACTTCCTATGGGCCTTATCGTAACGTCTGACGCGGGCCTTCGGCAATTCACCAGCAAAATATGACAAGAGAAAAACAACTTTGTTGTCTTTCCATGTAACGGTAACACCACATCAGTTCTGTCCATATTCGCCACATATTCAACGGAAAATCCGCGTTCTTTTTTCATTACTTCCTTGTCAGCGGGTAGTTTGCCATCTGGAATGCGATTGCGTCGTACTGTCCTAGGACTCAATACACACTTTTTAGCTAAGAACTCCAGTAATGCCAAGGAAATAAAGTAAATATCAAAATAAAGTTGATAATTCTGATGTGTTGGTATGCCCTGCCCATTCCAGTGTAATTGCCGCTTTTTCGCTTTTGATTAGTGGAAGCTTTATTTGAATGGCTATCTTGCTGTCCAGGATCTGCAGGCGAGCAGCCAGCAATAGGCTCACTGCGTTTTGATTTTTTAATAATCCCATCTACATCAACTGCAGTATCTTCTTCACAATCAAAAAAGAGTTCTAAATCTATTGTATATTCTAGCTATTAGAAAATAGCGACTGAAAATCTGGATCAATAACGCTGTCATTATCGACCTCTAAACCGTCTTCGCTATCATATTGGTGCAATATGTCACTTATTTCACGATTCCTCAGTGAGTGTGACCCCATTCATTCGTACTTTAGTCACAATTAATATTTCCATCAACACTCAGTGTAACAGAAATGTTACAAACATGTAAAGCTACGTTTTTCACATATAAAATCAAAAATATGCTTTGGTAACCATATATGAACAAAATCATTCACTTACCTATAGGTTTCTACGAAAAAAACACAATTTTATTCACTTTTAGTATATTTTTATAATTTTCAAACTTTCAACGAGTTTCAACTTCTCACTTTTATCAACGCACGAAATTCAAACTCGCTAAAGTCAACAAATTACGACATCTATGATTTGTATTTGATTCTAAAATGTTCGGTGTGGTATGTTACAATACAGCAACACTGAATTGAATGAACTTAAATGTTTAGTATATATTTTAGCGGGATTATTGAGGTTTGTTACAGAAATGTCACACGAGTCTACAAAGGGTTAAGACTAAGATTGATTATTTTGACGTAATAGCCCACTGATGACGAGAAGAAGGCAGGCAAAGAGTAAAGTAATATACAAGGAAGGCAGGGTACAAGAGTTAAATATAAAACCCATGTAGGGGCAACCGGAGATTATGCCGTGAGTAAAAAAAGTTTCCTCGCTATTGAAATTAGGCCAAGTGCCAGATTTTACCGGCGTCCATTTTCTGCTAACGCGACAATTCTTTGTCTTGTTTTAGGGTCGCATATTGGACTTAAATTTAATAATTAATTAAAAATAAAGAAGAAAGGGTCATATTGTGAAGATATACAAAGGAAGTTCTTCACTAAGTACGTCGTTGAAGGCATAATGCAATAGCGATTCGGTTCCGGAAAGGGAGGCGCTACGCGGGTTAGATTATGCACACTACTTAGATGCGATACTGCTGGCGGAACCCGTACCATGGTTTAATGAACTGAAATTAATTGTTCAGGGTAATTAAGAAATCCGATAATGTACGTATATTTTATTATTTAATTTAAACAATGTAAAAGACGGAACTGAAGATATAACCAACACGTGTTTGTAGAAGACTAAATATACTTAATGATATGACCAACCAAACCTGTCTCATGTTTTATTTCTAGTGTATCCTCATCATGCGCTAGAACTCAGCCTATAAGTCTCATCTTCAAATATCTACCCTTGGTTAGCTGGTGTGTAGGGAAACCAAACCTTACAATTTTGCGTGAAAGAGTAACAACGACATCCATCCATCCATTGATCTATCCATCCTCACAAACTTTCGCATTTACAATATTAGTAGGATAAAAATCGTAAGGCGGTTCACAAAATACTTCTACCTACCAAGTTTCAACTCTGTTGTCTTAATTGTTTCCGAATAAAGTAACTGTGACATACGGACGAACAGACAGACAGATATGAAGAATATATAAGGGTTCCGTTGTTTGCCATTCGGCTACGGAACGCTACACATGAGCAAGACTGACAGCGTTTATGCATATAACAATACACAACTATTTTGTGATATACTGTTATGACGTGGAAGATCTTGGCTAAATAATAACAGCCTAATGGGTCGATCTTCAAGGTTAAGGAACACTTACCGAAGTCGGTTCATGGATGGGTGAAAATTTAATTGTTCAAATATAGTCCGTGTTGCTTGCCTCTTATATAATATAATAAATATTAAGTCGAAAGAATTTTTGAAATCGTTCCAGTAATTAATGTTATACTTAAGCGTACTATTCGCGTATTGCACGTTTATACCCTTGATAACTTTGAAAACGTGTCCAAATCGAATAAATTAAAAATTATTTTGCTGCTGCATAAATACCCTTGATGATAAAAGTATTTATTTGAATAAGAATTAGTATTGCGATACAAATGTAATCAACTTTTGTTTCTACCTGCGATCTAATTAAATTTTACAACAAAAAAGTTGCTATTGTGACTTAAACCCCCTCTGGGTTTTTAGTCAGACGAGGAGTTTGCCACGCTCTTCCACTCCACCCCGATCCGGGGCTGTGGTATCTCGTTAGAATATTTCTTTATAGATGTTAAATATACCTACAATTATTATCATATTAAATTTGACATATTAATAGTTTCATTAGCAGGATAGTAGGTATCAAAAGTTCGCTCGTAAATGACTTCGCGCAGATTTTATTATAAAAGAATTTCATTATGTTTTTTCTAAATTTCTTTTTATTGTTTTAGGTCTGAGAAATTTACTTCCAACTGTTAGTTTTATTGATGCATTAAATGTTATTATTGTATTTTAAATTGTGATATTTACCTATTTATCCTGGAATTTAATTCAAAGTATAGTGGAAATAACTCATAACCTGAAAATAGGACACTGAACTCATCATTCTGAACCACCTATAAGACAAACCTGAAATCACGAAAAAATTCGGCTGTTCGACAATGACGTATTATAATAATACCTTTGCTGTTCGCATATAGTTGTCACCAAATAACTTAGCAAGAGTCGTTAAATGCGCAGAAGTCGATTTTTAGGTGTCAGCGGTTGTCAGCGGGACGCGGGGTATGACAACAACTGTCAAAGATTATACTGTGCTGTCATTTCGCTCCGTAGTAATAAATATTTTTTATACAGTTTTAAGTTAGGGGCGCCTTCAAATTAGCCGGGCGGCTGCAGTGCTGCCGCCGCGCTGCATTGAAAATCCATATAAATATAAACGCGCAGCGGCAGCGCTGCTGTCGCGCTGCGGCCGCGCGTCATTTATTTGTATGGATTAACAAAGCAGCGCGGTGGCAGCGCTGCAGCTGCGCGGCAGCAGCGTGGCTAATTTGAAGGCGCCCTTAGTCTCAATTTAGTGTTGGTGATAAATTTGTTTCTGGACATACGTACTAACTGTGAGTGGAAGAAATTACACAAAACATTACAATTAAGACTTATTTTACGAAACAATAACTGAACTTTTTGTTAATATACCCGCAATTTACCAGACCGCACACCGAATACAGAGCCCTTAAGGCCGTGCGCGCACTGCCTTGCGGTGGCCGCAATTCCGGTAGTTCTACCGCACCGCAAAATTTGTGAAGTATGGAGTGTCATAGAAGTGCGCGCACTGCGGTCAGTCTACCGGTGCGGTAGAACTACCGGAATTGCGGCCACCGCAAGGCAGTGCGCGCACGGCCTAACGCGAACGCGTAAGCGAAGCCGCGCGCCGTCACCCGCGCACTTAAGACCTTTTGGTCGCGACTCGCGAACTGTGAGTCACTCACCACTGACGTATAAATCATATGGACTTGGCATACCTACAAGAAAAACGTGTATACCTACACTTTACTGAGAGGATAAAATGGCGGTTAATAGGGCAGCCCCTATCGATATTTCTATATAGGTATCTATATAAAAGATCGTGAAATGTTTTCAAGTTTTCACAGTAAAAATACCCCAAAGTTTTCTAACTTAGGCCTTTGAAATGTAATAAAAAATAATTAAGTTTCGTAAAATTTTAATAATAATTATATTTTTGACGCACAGCGCATACCTATCACATTTTGATCAACATACGACCTAATACATCTATGAGCTGCAATTTGCAAAAAACGTATAAAAATTTTAATTTCACGGGCTACATTGACGGAACCACCATAATCATTATTTTTAAGGTTCCAAACCTCAAAGAAAAAACAACTAAACTTAACAAATAAACACCTGTTGCCTCCGACTGCATGAGATTAGGTCATCTTTTTTAAAGATCGCTTTTAACGCAGTCGGGTTTTAAATTTTTTATATTTACTTTTTTATTTTACAGTTTTTAGTTAGAATTATTTTTCTCCCACTGTACCTATTAGGTAATTTAAAACACTTTAGGTAACGGTCGTTAAAATTATCTTTCAAAGCAGTACCAAAAATTCTGGGTTTTTCATTCGATTTTAAGAATTCTTTAATAATACTTATTTTTCACGCTATTATGACATATTACTTATACGATTATCTAAGAACTTTATGATATTACAGTTTTATGAAAATTTAAGTGAGCATGGTTGTTGACCAATTTTAAATCGTTATAGATTCTAAATGGTAATTTAAAATGAAAATAGATTTTAGAAATCTCAAGATGATTTTCAAAAACCTATTCAACGATTCCCCACTTGACATAGTTAGTCGACTTAAGTTTTTTATTTATCACAATATGGCGTCTGGTTGCCACCATATTGAATTTTGATTACTGTCATGTCTTTAGTGACACTCACAAGATAAAGCCGAATCAATTGACGTAAGAATCATCAAAATCGGCCCACGCGTTTGGGCTCTAGAGCGCCACATAGGAACAGACATACATACATAAATAGGCTGATAAATACATTACCTTACCCTCCTAGGCGTCGCACAGTCGGTTAAAAAGGAACCCTTAAAGAATCTCTATAAAGGTAACTAGTTGCTGTCTGTCCGACCGTCTGTCACAGCCAATTTGCTCCGAATCTAACGGATCGATTTAGTTGAATTTTAGTACCTACACATAACATGATTTTCTGTGACCCAAACATGGACGTGTAACGTATATAAATTAATTTTGAATATGGGGGTCACTTTTGGGGGAACATAAACCTGAAAATTTTAAAAATGTTTTGCAAACTGTTTTTAATGTTAAGTTTTCAACACCTACCTTTTCTAAAATGCAGATGATTGTGGGTTTTAATTAAAAGTCAACAATAATTATAATAAAGTATATTAAGCAAATCAATCTCTCATTTCTGAACAATACAATTTTGTTCAGGTAATTTCTATGAGATATTATTTCCATAGATTTCTTCCCATAATATTTGAATGTCAAATTCATGAAGTATACCTCAATTACACGCACGCAATGTTACTTTATTCAGTGTCCGGTTGAAACATGATTCTTCTAAGTGAAGAGAACAAATATGGATTATTTTTGTTGACATCTTTTTGTTTCCAATCAAATTTTCTTTTTTCCTTTTTTAGTAGGCAGCCTTGAAAGTAAAACAAAAAACCAATAAAGAACCATAAAATAGCATTATCGATAAATATAAAAGTGTCTAAATGAACTACTCTATTCCCTCAATAATTAAATAATGATTTCATGAAGTACAACTGTCGAAAATAAAGATAAAATGGAAATTATGAATGCTTTACTGTTGAAACTCTTTAACAAATGCTGAATCTTTTGTTTATTATCTAAATCTAAAGATATTTCAGCTGAAATTTAGTACGAACTGGTGCAAAGTTATGTTCGGGTGATTTCCGCTTCTTTTATTGCCACATCCTATTATATTGCAATTGGGCATCTTGCTATTGACGATTTCCACTATAGAACCGAGTTCAAACGGAATAACACAGCAAATTACTCCAAAATTCACAAATTAAAAGCACAGCTCAAGAGCTTTTGACAGCTGATGTACCCAACTTTGGTACCAAACAGCGAGAGGACAAAATGGCGACTCGGCCGCAAATAGGTATTTCAATGACGCTGGAATGAAGGGTTGCCATTATAGTAACTGTCAAAAATACCACTCTCCTTTTTCATTTACGCAAAATTACGAAAGTTAAAAAGAGATGCCAGTATTTTTATGATTTTGGCGTCGATATACCTCATAATTGTATAACTGTTTTTTCTATAGTCAAACCAAGGATCTTCTACCTAGTCAAACATTTCAAGTCCATATGATTTATACGTCAGTGTCACTCACTCGGTGTGGGCATTTATTAGTGTGCGTTTCTCGGGGAGGGCCTTTTTTAGTGTGCGCTGCTCGGTGTGGACATCAATATATTATATTGTTCTACTGGAAGTGCCGAGTAAAAACAATACACACGTTTCGGTAAAGTTTGTCCATCAAATGTTAAGATAACAGTTTGAGTGGGCTTCCACTCAGTAATATCTAGGGAGGATCTTTCTATTCATTCTCCTAGCCTTTATAACCAAGCCACATCCAGCGGGAACCTTGATGTGTTCTATTATTTCATCTTCTGTTCATTCAATGGGTACATTTCTAACTAGTCCTAAACGTGTAACGTTAAACTAAGGGAAAGAAGCAATAAAATTATGTTTTAACAATATTGGACTAACCAGAAAGCCGTTTGCATCCTGTAAGACTTAAAATCTACTAATAATTTATTCCTTCCAAGACGTTTGAGGCTTCCAAGTATGACATTACAAAAGTTATTCTGTTGTAAAACATACCAAATTTGATGGGATGTAATACAGTTCCAGTAGTCTGGCCGTCTTTAAGTGACACATGTACTACATACGGAGCGTTGTCTCTCACTGTGTATGAATTTCTGCCAATTTTGTGTTTTACTTGTTCAGGAGAATTTATCGGAGTAGCCGGGGGAGAAACGGCGGGTCTTTTTCTGTGGGCAGGTTCGGAACACATTTGGTTTGGTATCGCATCGTCGCGTCGTTGGGGAGGGTAACTGTTAAAATAGGAGAGAAGTCAAAGGGATCGGGGGGTCAGGAGGTTTTTTGTTATCCATAGCGGATAACAGATAAAATTATAAAAAATATGGTAAGTTTTGGTTAAAACAACACTCACTACTAAAGCACAAGCACAAAGAATAATCCCGATTGAAGTTTACACTAATAACTTTTTAACTTAAATCGAAAAAATTCCAATCACAAAACAAAAGCACGATAGGAACCTTCACCGATACCAACGAAAGTCGCCGCTGAAGTTACTTCTGTGCCTGTGCCTGATACGTCGATTACGACATTGTTATCACTGCCAAGACAATCATCGTCATCGACACAAAGTTTTTGCAAAGATGACCCTGGACTCTGGGCAGATGTTTTAAACGCGACTTTGACACAATATTTGATAAAAGGTCTGATTAAACAAGTAAAACAGCATTATTTTCCACGGGACTCTTCAGGACGAAAGTTTTCTGAGTATTATTATGAAAGGCATTTAGGAAATTGTGAAAAGTATCACAGAGAGTGGCTGTTGTATTTAGTGTCCAAAAACGCAGTTTTTTGCTTCTGTTGCAAGCTTTTTGAACATATTTCAAAACAGGACGACAAAAATTATAGGCGCTTCATAGATTTTGCATACAGGCGCTGTCTTAGGTCAGCGCGGCCCTGCACCGGTCGGAATTTCATTTCTTACTTCAAAAAGGGCCGAGTTGAAGTTCTGTTCATCTCTTGTTTTTTAACAGGAATCACCCATTTACATCACTGAACTACTAACTGCTAATTCTAAAAGGCTATTTTATCTTACTAGAAACTACGCTAAAGAGCATCAGTATAGCTATTGTTGGACGTCAAATGGAAATGTTATGCTTAAAAAGGATCCTGATGGCCAGGCTATCGTGGTAAGAAGCGAAGAACAACTGAAGCTGCTGGCGAAAAACGATAAACCATGACTGACCTGCATTTAAGTATCCCCTGATTTATCTTACGTGTTTTTTTAATATCTTTATGATTTTCAATTGCTTTTTTAATATACCTAACATTCATACACATAAACCTTACTCACATAACAATTTCTATCAGCACAACACACTCTCATACCTGAATCATGCTACACCTACACATTACAAATTCATAATTTACCCATTCATATTCTTTACATTAGCTTGCAGTAATCCTGATCATCCCTTACCTACTCATATCAAGATCATTCAGTTTCATCCTATATAATTATATGTTACCACGCCTCTTAAGCATCTCAGTGTTCCAACACACAAAAACCTCACTACTTTCTCATAGCCCCCTATTAACCCTTATCTTACCGGAAAAATGACCACTAATATTAATAATTTAATGGACAACATCGATGAGCTGTCTGTATCACTTAGCTAATCATGCGCACCTGAGGAAACACTTGCCATTGTGAAGCATCCTAATAACTTTACTAAAATCCTAACACAAAACATTCGCTCTATAAACCGTAACTTTATAAACTTACAAACACTTCTGCACCGTTTTGCATTTGATTGTGACTTTATTATTCTAACTGAATGTTGGCTACCATGCTCTAGCAATAACACTATCCCGATATTGGATAATTATACGTCGTTTATGACAACCAAACATAAAAACCAAACTGTGGTGGTGTATTCTAAGTCCGACTTATGTGTTACATATGAAGAACCAGATTTCCACCCATCAGCATCTGGCCTTATTATAAAAATTAATAACGATCTGGCAATAGTATGTATTTATCGATCACCATCAATAGACAGCATAAACAGCTTTCTCACAGCGTTTAACAACATTCTTCCGTCGCTCCATAGATTTAAATCGGTAGTCATAACAAGTGACATGAACATAGACATCAAATCAAGTACATTTGATATGCGCTCACACGATTACCTAAATTGCCTTGCCTTTCACGGCTATCTGGCTATCTTCCTGCCCATTTACTCCCGACCAGGGATGATAACTGTTTGGATCACACGTTCCTTAAAACAAATTCCACCACCGTTTCATTTATCCTTAGCTCTACTGTAACTGTTCACTCCTCTTCCTTACTGTGCATTCACGAAAAAAGCACACGTACCAAAATTGAATATGAAGGGCTGGACAAATAAATGTCACAACTTAATCTTACCCCAATTTTTAGTTTAAAAGACGCAAATGTGGCTACCAATGCATTACTGAATTTATTCACGGCGTCTATTTCTAAAAATACTTTACAGTTATAAAAGTTTCGTCAAAACAAAGAATCCTTAAACCGCGGATCACACCCGGTTTACTACGGTGCATAAGACATAGAGATGCAGATGGTCTACATAAGAAAGTAAAAAGTTCTCCAGTAAATACAGTTCTAAAAACTAATATCTTCGATACAGAAATTTTTATGTTAATATTTTAAAGAAGGCAAAAAGGGCGTTTGATACAGATGAACTAAAACAAGACAGTAAGAGTCCAAAAACGTTATGGAATGCAATTAAACGAGTAACGAACACTTCTAAAACTAAAAATACAGCTGCCCAATTATTAACTTTGTCATCTTCACCTACTGAGTCTTGCAATAATGTAAACTCATACTTTGTAAATATAGGCAAGAAACTTGCTAGTGATCTAACTCACATTAGTTCACCTTCAAGAGTCGCTCAACCCACTTCTAATAGCACATTTTCTTCATCGTTTGTCCTCGATCCTACAGACCATGACGAAATTACTACAGCTATTCACTCATTGCGCTCTGATGCCGCTACGGGCTGGCATGGCATACCACCCTACTTCTTAAAGAAATATTCGTCCAATCTGGCACCCATTCTATGCCATATTTTTAATCTCTGTTTCGCGACTACCGTCTTTCCTTCTTCATTTAAAAAGGCAATCATTCATCCAGTTTTCAAGGGTGGTGACGGGAACTTGCCGGACAATTACCGTCCCATAGCGGTTCTAAGTGCCTTATCTAAAGTACTTGAACGTCTCATCAATAAAAGACTTACATACTACTTAGAACACTTCAAACTAATATCATTGCAACAATTTGGCTTTCGCGAAAACAAGTCAACCTGTGACGCGGTTCAGGAATTAACAAACATTATCGTTCAAAATCTGAACAGCAACAAAAAGTTTCTAACAATATTTCTAGACCTCGCGAAGGCTTTCGACACCGTTCCCGTTCCCACCCTTTTATACAAACTTAAAAAAATTGGTGTCAGGGGGTTGCAACTTGACCTATTTCAAAGTTACCTCACAAATCGCTCCCAGATACTTAACATTGACAGTCACAGCAGCGATAAGCTCTCCATCTACTACGGTGTTCCCCAGGGAAGCATACTGGGTCCTACATTATTTTTGGTCTATATAAACGACTAATGCAATCCTAATATACCAAATGCTAAGATCGCATCCTTTGCGGATGACACAGCTATGACTTTTGTTGCTGACACATGGTCTGAGCTTGAGGACAAAGCACAGCGTGACTTCAATGTTGCGCTGACTTGGCTTAGTCTCATACACTTACACTTATCACCACCAAAACCAATTTCATTACCTACTCCATCAGTTCCGCCACCCAACTAAACCCTCCAATACTACTTAAAGCACACAAATGCACATTGCAAAGCCAAGCGTCATGTCAATGTGCACCCATATCTTCCACTGATCATATTAAATTCCTAGGTATAGTCATAGACAATAAACTTAAATTTAAATTGCATATCAATGCCCTCACTAGCAGAGTTCGCAAACTAATTTATATCTTTAAAACCCTCCGAACTGCTAATCCTATAATTATACGTACTGTTTATTTTGCCTTATGCCTATCTATTATAGTCTATTGTTTTCCGTGTTGGGGTGGTGCAGCTAAAACTATCCTTAAACCGTTAGAAGTCGCACATCGAGCCATACTGAAAGTGGCTACTTTTCGTGCATTTATTTACCCAACAAATGAGTTATATAACAATTGCAACGTCCTCAACATACGGCAACACTTTATTTTACAAACTGTCCTATTACAATACCACAAAACCCCATATACAGAAATTAATAAACGTCGAAAAGACAGTATGTAATCCTCCGCAAACACGGGTGACGTTTACTAAAAGATTCTTTTACTCTTTTAATTGTGATAAGTTAAGTTATCCAGTATATAACTTAACTTATCACAATTGCAAAAAAAAAAAACTGTCCGTACATTTCTTCAAAATCATACATATGGTGAAACAGAAAAATACTTAAATTAACTTATCACAAGCTTGTGTATTGTACCACACACCTAATACTTATACCCACACTGATTCACTCCTCTTTCATCTACACACACTCGCATAGCCACGGTTCCACGCACATACGCGCTCACTTACACATCCACACACACATCCACACATACACTCACACAAAAATACGATCTAGAGTACTTCTCAGCACCTTGCATAAATTATAGCACTTGTTGTTAAAAAATTTTAGTAATTCCTTACAATGTATTATAGGTACTTAAAAATATTTGACACTATGTTAATAAGAGGGGCTCGGCACTGTTACTCAACCTTTTGACCGCCACGTCAAAAAATCAAAAGCGTACCCTCGCCGCCAAGCTCCGAATTCATCCTTTAAACCTACAAAATAGTAGTGAGGTCGAAATTATATCGATAAAGCTCATGGAAAACTGACAATATTTTTTAACATAGGCTTTAATTTGAATAAAGATTATTATACGATCCTTGTGTTGAGTTTTAGTTCAACCCGCTTTTCCTTTATGACATAAATGTAACAATCTGTGTCACATTTACGGCCTTTATTATTATTTAAATCCATAAATAGAATCAACAATCGATAAAACCAAGTTAATACCATCACAGCACTATTGTCCATCATGACGTAATTTTTTGTCACTCTATGACGACAGTGGCGCAGCTGGCACAGATTTCTTGACATTGCTCGCTTCTGCTCTAGAGGTGCAACACCGATACATATTAATAATATCTATTCTTATTGTTTTGTACTTTCAACAGTGTCAAGTAATAAAATGTAAGTTTCTTTGAAAGAACAATCAATTCAATGTTTTTTTAATCCACCAAGCCCGTTCCATCATCGGACTACAAGACAAACGGCGATGCGCCCATTGAGGTAATATGTACTACGTACTAGAGGAGCTATCCTAAGCAAAGGATATGTTCCATTTTGTCAAGAGTTTAAACTTAAGTTCGCTGCAGCGCTGAAACAATAATTAGTCGTATAACAAAACAATAAAAACACGCAGCGCTAAAGCGCTTTTAAGGTGTAGTTTTCTCGCGACCAAAAGGTTGGAAGCGCCATGATTTACTTGACGCTTACTCATTTTGTTCAACGTTCTGCTATAACATGTCACATATATAGATTAAACTGCTGACTACAGAAGTGACATAGCTTTATACCTAGCAATCTTCATTCACACTCTTTTTTCATACTTAATTATTAATTGACTTTAACCTAAAAGTACTTAAAATAAAACAAACTTTTGTTTTTGTATATTTATATAATGAAATACACGAAAATACAACGAGCATATACAATAAGTATGACTTGATGGTAACCAGGTCTCTTCACTACGGTTGTTTTGGACAATCTTTTTCCAATTTTCTCTATCTTTACGGCCCAAACGTGAAAACCTTAAATAAACAAAATGTAACAAGTTATGTTTTACAATATGCAATAATTATTATTATTATTTCATTGTGCGTATGGCTAAGGAGTGGAATTCCCTGCCGGTGTTTGTGTTTCCTGATAGTTACAACCTGGGAGTCTTTAAGTCAAGAGTGAATAGGTTACTTCTACGCAAGCGTGTGTGAGATTAAGTATATAAAATAGATCTATATATATAGTATATGTATAAAGAATGTTGTTATTTTTTTAAAGTAATTAATTATCAATATCAATTTATATGTATTTACCGATTAATTATCAATTAATCGATATTACCATGATTGTCAGGTATATTATAGAAATAATTTAGCCATCTGTATAGCAATATCAATTTATTCATTTACCGCACGGTTCGGAAAGGGTTGTTTTCTGTGGAGAAGAACCGGCAAGAAACTCCACAGTTACTCTTTTCAAAACATAATTCATTTTCACATAAACATCAATTCACTATATGTACTTTACAATATTACCACAATGTGATTACTATCGTTATAACTTATAGCTTTATTTACTTGTGTATCTACTATTTCATTACTCCATTACATATTATATAAGTAAAGTTATTAATAGAATTAATACCAAATGTTCATTAAATTATCACACAATTATCAATTAATAACACTGTCACATTAAAGTAACAAATACAACATAATTAATTTATATTCAAATACAATAGCAATGCGATAGGATTTTTATACCAATTCTACACATAAAAATATTAATAAAAGTTAGAAACAACACAAGTTCACTTAACTTAGGTCCGTTCGGTGTGACTGCTCCATAGCAACTGTGAGTGACTGTGTCTAGAACGACTGAGCGGCGGCTTTTATACACAGTTGTGACGTCATATCGTACGATTTTAAAACAGATTTGTTAACCTTTGTATTTTAACATTAAACTATGATTAAATGATATAAAAATACAGTAAATATGTTGAAATTAATTAGTTCAATTACATATTAGTCTTAGAGTTAGTAAACAAACAACGTTATTTTTTAAATAACGTTCAAGTATGCTGTTATACAAGACAACAATGAAAGAACAGTTTAAACTATCTTATAAATAGGTTTCGTAATAGTGTTTACAAGGTTTTGATAATAAATAGTTAAATGTTGTGTATCACATGATAAAAAGGTTATAATTATTATAGTGATATTTTAATTTGTGTTCAATTAAAAAAATAAACTTGAGTTAATGTAATAAACCAACTGAAATTATTTGAATAATCCATCACGTGCTTCATCTTCGACCACATCATCGCTTAACATCAGGTGAGCGTGAGATTATGGTCAAACGCAAGCCCACAAATTATAAAAAAGTGGCTCTTAATGAACCGCTATTAGGTGCATAATGCAGTGTATTAGAAACGTGTGCTTTTTACTTTACGTTACCGCACTAGTGCTATAACGCCACAGACAACTATTTACTAGTCGGAGGTCAAAGATGTACGTTTTTTTTTAACCTCATCAACAAACAACGATTCATCGACTGCATATTTTCCATCCAAGTTAATATTTAACAATACAAATCTGTTTTTACCTCGTAAGAGTGTTGTCGTATGAAACGCGTGTGCAATGATCAACATAGCACACATGCATCATAATCGTAATGTATTATAGTGCATCGCCACTAACTGATGACATCACAGTGTTGAAGTAATTGCACTGTCTTCTATGATAAACGTGTCATTGTCGACTCCTTGCATTATATTTAATAAGTCTTCACTACTCATATTATAGTCCTCCATTATTAATAATATTTAATAACAGTAAATGAACTACTCTATTTGAAAAAAAAATCGCGTTTGACGTCATGGGACTGTCATACATAGACGACTGTGGCGTCCCCGGAACAGACAATAGAACAATGTGATAGAGATGGGCATTTCAGTCATTACAAATAATCGATAATCTACTAACAATCCACGTTTAAAGAGCGTTAGCGTTCAGTACTATAAAATTTTCTTGATTTCTCAATCATAAAAGTTCAGTATCAAATGTTTTATTTATTTATTGGTGCAGAATTCAGAGTAAATTAACCTTTTAACCGCCCGACTTCAAATCGTTTGTCGGGCCCCCAGCGCCCGGCACAGTGAATCGAAAAATAAATACCTACAACAAAAACACTAGTGCAATATAATTAGGACTTCTGATTAAGAGACTAAAGTTTATTAAACTGTTAAATGATTACTTAATTAACTATTTACCCAATATAAACATCGTTTTGATAAAATACAGCGTAATTAAACAAAAAAGTACATTAAGCGAGATATTTTTGTCGTATATATACGACTCAGGCGAAATGGGCCCGAAAATATTTGTCGTAAAAATCCGACGTAGGCGGTTGAAAGGTTAAATATAACGTAGGTTGCCGTCAATGTCGATATTCTTGTTTTATTGACTGGTATCTACATCACTACGTGTCCTGTTATGGTGACTGTGGCGCCGAGGGCACTAAGTTTTTCGAACTTTATAACTGGTTTTCTTTTTTGTCATCTTATGTTCTTATACATGAAACCTGACGAAAGCAGTTCACTTCAAATAAATAAAGAAGAGATAAGGTATATAATTAACAAGGGAAACAAACAAAACAATATTGTTTTATGATATTTATTTACATTTAAAATTCTGTCACGCAGTCGCGACAGTGGCGTGCTGGGCACATTTTGGCTTGTCGTCTATACACAACTGTGGCGGTCAAAAGGTTAATACAGGCTATTTTGTAGCCTAGCTAGGAGAACAGCAGTTCACCCACTTAGTCGGAGGTTTTATTTTGTAGTATATCTATACTAATATTATAAAGCGGAAAAGTTTGTTAGTTTGTTTGTTTGTTTGTTTGCTTGAACGCGCTAATCTTCGAAAGTACTGGGTGGATTTGGATGAAATTTGGTACGGAAGTAGCTTGAAGCTTGAGGAAGGTTATAGGCTACTTTTTACCCGACTGCAAAAAAGGAGAGTTATGTTTTTACCGTGATAGAATCCACGGGAGCGAAGCCCCGCGAGAGTACTAGTAGTACATAAGCAGATGTAATTTATGTAACGATATCCCTTTTTTATAAATAAAGATGATATTATATTATATATTACATTAATACGCCACTGTCAGCGTTTTAAGCAAGTTATTTCATGGTTTGTTAAAGCACTTGTTTTCTCATAAAAATCCACTTTGATTATTTTCTAAACGAAAAATTATATAATAACTAGCTGTGCCCGCGACTACGTTCGCGCGGAATAGTGACTTTCGGCAGCACTTTTAATTTTTAGGCTAATTATTTTGAAAATAAAACTCATACATATTTTGAATGTCGTATTTATTAATATCTAATCAAAAGTCTGAAAAATAAGGTTCAAGCTTCTAGCTTTAAAAATGACGTAATTTCCATACAAACTTTCATCCCCTATTTCAACCCCTTACAGCCCTTTTTTCGCATTAAAAAGCAGCCTATGTCCTTTCTCAAGGTCTAGACTATGTTCGCACCAAATTTCATTAAAATCGGTTTAGTAGTTTAGGCGTGATTGCGTAACACACAGACAGACAGAGTTACTTTACATTTATAATATTAGTAAGGATTATGACATCCAGAAAATTGAATATTGAATATTTGCTTACAAATTAAAGTTTCCTAAAATCATGGAATACGCCTTCTATTTTCTAGAGGCAATCGCTCATAGGTATGCTTTGAACTGATCGCCCCACAATTCTAATTCAATCAAATAAATGCCCTAGATTGATGAAATGAGTGGCTTGATAATTATCTATCAAAAAATTTTTAGCTTTTAGTATATTTACTAAACTAATTTTAGTAATACCAAGTACACAGTCCCACAGGCTTACCTATAACTATTTTAAGAAAGGATGGCTTAACAGAATAAGCGACATCTTACCTCTATCGCCTATCAAGACAGAGTAACAGTTTTTCGAAAAATAATGAAACATGTTTCTTTTTACCCGACTACAAAGGAAGGGTTATGTGTTTCGCGCGTATCTTGTATGTTTGTATGTACGTAATATTCTTTATTACCTCATATCTCCAGAACCGCTGAACCGTTAGATTCATCTTAGTAGTCCAAGTGTTCTTAGATAGGTGACATTAAAAAAATCAAACATGGCGACTGTGCGATGCCATCCATCCATACTTCCATACTAATATTATAAATGCGAAAGTAACTCTGTCTGTCTGTCTGTCTGTCTGTTACCTTTTCACGCCTTAACCGCTGAACCGATTTACATGAAATTTGGCATGGTAATAGTTGAGGACCCTGGAAAGGACATAAGATAGTTTTTATCCCGATGTAAGGTTCCCGCAGGAATTCGAATTGTATCTTTGTTCTTTCACGCAAAAACTACTGAACGGATCTCAATGAAATTTGGTAAGGAGACAGTTGACATCCTGTAAAAACACATAAGCTACTTTTTATCCCGGAATTCCCACGGGTTTGGGGTTTACGCGGGGAAAACCTCCCACTCGTACGAAGTCGCGGACAAAAGCTATCTATACTTTAATACTAATAATATAACTCCATACTTCCATATCCATATCCATACTATCCATACTTCCATTTCCATCAAGACTTCCAAGCTAATATTATAATAATACGAAAGTAACTGTCTGTCTGTCTATCTGTCTGTTACCTTTTCACGCCTAAACCGCTGAACCGATTTAGATGAAATTTGGCATGGGAATAGTTTAGGACCCTGGAAAAGACATAGCATAGGTTTCGTCTGAATTCAGAAACTGAATCTGAAACTGAAACCAAAACTGAAGCTGAAGCTGAAACTGGAACTGTAGCTGATTCTGACGCTGAAACCAAACTGAAGCTGAAACTGAAACTAAAGCTGAAACTGATGCTGAAACCAAAACTGAAGCTAAACTGAACCTGAAGCTGAAAATTAAGCTGAAACTGTAGCTGAATCTGAAACTGAAACCAAAACTGAAGCTGAAACTGAATCTGAAACTGAATCTGAAACTGAATCTGAAACTGAATCTGAAACTGAATCTGAAACTGAATCTGAAACTGAATCTGAAACTGAATCTGAAACTGAATCTGAAACTGAATCTGAAACTGAATCTGAAACTGAATCTGAAACTGAATCTGAAACTGAATCTGAAACTGAATCTGAAACTGAAGCTGAAGCTGAAACTGGAACTGTAGCTGAAACTGACGCTGAAACCAAAGCTGAAGCTGAAACTGGAACTGTAGCTGAAACTGACGCTGAAACCAAACTGAAGTTGAAACTGAAACTGATGCTGAAACCAAAGCTGAAGCTGAAACTGAAACTGTAGCTGAAACCAAAGCTGAAGCTGAAACTGGAACTGTAGCTGAAACTGACGCTGAAACCAAACTGAAACTGTGAATCTGAAACTGAAACCAAACTGAAGCTGAAACTAAAGCTGAAGCTGAAACTGATGCTGAAACCAAAACTGAAGCTGAAGCTGAAACTGAAGCTAAAAATTAAGCAGAAACTGTAGCTGAATCTGAAACTGAAACCAAAACTGAAGCTGAAACTAAATCTGAAACTGAAGCTGAAGCTGAAACTGGAACTGTAGCTGAAACTGACGCTGAAACCAAACTGAAACTGTGAAGCTGAAACTGAAACCAAACTGAAGCTGAAACTGAAACTGATGCTGAAACCAAAACTGAAGCTGAAGCTGAAACTGACGCTGAAACTGAAGCTGAAACGGAAACCAAACTGAAGCTGATGCTGAAACTGAAGCTGAAAATTAAGCTGAAACTGATGCTGAAACCAAAGCTGAAGCTGAAACTGTAACTGTAGCTGAAACTGACGCTGAAACCAAACTGAAGCTGAAACTGAAACTGATGCTGAAACCAAAGCTGAAGCTGAAACTAAAACTGTAGCTGAAACTGACGCTGAAACCAAACTGAAGCTGAAACTAAAGCTGAAGCTGAAACTGATGCTGAAACCAAAACTGAAGCTGAAGCTGAAACTGAAACTGAAGCTGAAAATTAAGCTGAAACTGTAGCTGAATCTGAAACTGAAACCAAAACTGAAGCTGAATCTGAAACTGAATCTGAAACTCCCAAGAAGATGGCTGCAACAGGAAACAAGCCAGGTACTGGGGCTCTTAGTAATTAGTCTAATCATCAGTCAATCGTCAGTTATCACTATATATCATTTTTCATAATCTGTCCATCAATGTTTGTAGCGGCATTTTTGTTTTTATACGGATTGTTATATAATTTTAATATACTTCTGCTACCTACAATATATATCTTATTTTATCTTCACAATTTTAAGTTTTTGGTTGTATTTGCACAAGTGAAATCTAATAGGTATATTACTTTACTCTTTGGGTATACCGAGGTATACGTATAATTTGTTGTTTTATTTTAGCACTATGTGTCAATGTCAATGTCACCGTAATCTGTCACTTGTCATTTATTGTTTAGTCATGTAAATATTTTTAAATATTCAATTCTAGATAAGTGGCTTTTGCGGAGGAGCCGCTACTATTTTGCCTATAACTAATAGGAATAATTCAAAAACAAATAGTAATGTAATAATGTGATATCTTATGTAGTTCTGTTCCACGTTTTGTAGTATCCCTGTTTTGTAATTCTTAATTTTCTTTTTGTGTTTTAGTATATATCGTTTTGTTCATCTTGTTTTGTTACTCGCTTTGACTATAATACTTTTTTCCTATTTTGTTTATATATGTATAATTGGAAACTAGTGTCGCTGGTGGGTGGTGCACAGATAGTGGTGTATCACCAGAAGGTAGTAAGGTAGTTTAAGCATAATATATTTATTTATATTTTTGTCTTTATGTCTTCTGATGACTCTTTTCATTCTGCTTTTGATTCCGCAAACTCTTGCAATGCTAGTTTTAGTTCCTTGACTGACACTCTTACTGACTTTGTGCATCGGAGCTTCAGCCAACAAAAAACAAATTCTTTTAATGTCTGCCATATAAATGCACAGAGTATTCCGAGTCATTATAGCGATCTGTACGACGCCTTTTCTGACGCCAATGTACATGCCGTTCTGGTTTCTGAGAGTTGGCTCAAACCCCACCTTCTTTCTACCACCTACTCTCTTCCTGGTTTCATTCTTATCCGGAATGATAGAATTGGAAAGGGAGGAGGTGGTGTAGCTATCTATCTTCGCAGTGATTTTTCTTTTGCCAGTTCTCCTTCACAATATAGCGTTTCCGCTGAATACCTCTTTTTGGAAATTTACGTCAAAGGTGTCAAGGCCCTAATTGGTGTTGTCTATTGCCCGCCTGCCGTTGACTTTTTTTCCGACCATGAATTGGCGCTTGAATCCATAGGTTCTGAGTATGCACATTGCGTCATCATGGGAGATTTTAACACGGACCTTTCTCGCTCAACCCTTTCCTCCCGAAAACTCCTTCACATTATTGATTCCGTTAGTCTTCATGTTCTTCCACTGCAGCCCACTCATTTTAATTTGTCAGGTGTTGATACGTGGCACGACTTGATTCTAACATCCACTCCCTCTTTGGTTGCATCTCATGCCCAATGTCCTGCACCTGGCTTTTCCCATCATAATCTCATTTTCCTCTCCTATATCTTAAAGCCACCAAAACCTCTCCCTAAAGTTCTGCACATGCGTTGTTATGCGCGCATGGATGTTGAGAAGCTGCGTAAAGATGCGTCAGAAATTGATTGGGGCCACCTTGCAGCGGCAAAGACCATTGATGACAAACTTGGTATCTTCAATCAGGCCGTCCTTGCCCTCTACGATGAACATGCTCCTGTTAGGAAGGTTAAACTAAGGCGACTACCAGCTCCTTGGATGTCACCAGGGGTTCGTTTAGCGATGAGGTGCAGGGATCGAGCCTTTCGGAAGTATAAAAAGGATCGCAGTGAAGATAAAAAGAATGCCTACAAAGCTGCAAGGAATCGGTGTAATCAGGTGATACGCAACGCTAAACGCCGCCATATTCTTGAAAACATTTCAACTTCCTCACCTGCTGATATCTGGAAATTCCTTGGAACTCTCGGTATTGGTAGGTCAAGTCATGTAGATTTTCCTAAAGCGATCGTTTTGGATGACATCAACCGTCATTTTACTACAACTTGTCATTTGGACCCCCTTATTTTGTCCAATCATTGAACCATTTCAGTTTTCACCAGCGACCTTGGATGAAATTAGGAAGATTATACTATCCATCAAATCCAAGGCTGTGGGTCACGATGAAATCAATCGGGGTATGATTACCTTGATCCTAGACTGTCTTCTCCCACCAATTTCCCACATCATCAATTATTCTCTGGATTCCGGACAATTCCCATCCTTGTGGCGTATGGCCTATGTCCGTCCACTTCCTAAAATATCAAATCCTTCGCTACCTAACCATTTTAGACCTATATCCATTCTCCTTTTCCTGTCAAAAGTGCTCGAAGCCTGTGTTCACAAACAGTTTTCTGGATTTGTTTACCGGAATAATCTTGTAAGCTCATTCCAGTCTGGATTCAGACCCGGGCACAGTACATCCTCTGCTCTTCTTAAAGTGACTGGCGACATTAGAGAAGCTATGGAGGATACTAAAGTTACTGTATTAGTATTAATTGATTTCTCCAATGCCTTTAACACCGTCAGTCACGATATACTCCTAGCTATCCTCTCCCATCTTATGGTTTCTCCCGAGGCGCTGGAATGGTTCACTTCTTATCTTCGGGGACGTCAGCAGTCGGTCCGCATTGATGAGAGATCTTCAAATTAGCGTGGTCTGGATGCTGGTGTTCCACAAGGCGGTATTCTTTCTCCATTATTATTCTCTGTCTTCATTAACTTTATAACTCACTGTCTTCGGTGTTCGTATCTGCTGTGCGGGTTGAAGGTTTGTCCGATGCTATAAGGGATTTGGGGTGTCAGTAAACCCCTCAAAATGTCAGGCTATCTTTATTGGTAGCTCACGCATGATGGGTAGAGTGGTGGCTAACTCTCTTCCACCTATTATTTTTAATGGTGCCGTCATTCCCATCACCCCTAGCGTAAAAGATCTCGGTTTGCATCTTGACGCGACACTTGGTTGGCAAAATCAAGTTTCTAGTGTCAGCCAAAGGGCCAATGGCACTTTGCGTTCCTTGTATCGTCTGAGAAACTTTTTGCCTGTTAAGACGAAGACTATGCTTGTGCAGACTTTAATTTTCCTATTAATCGACTATGGTGACGTGTGCTACTTTGACCTGAATGCGGTCTTGCTCGATAAGCTTGATCGTCTCCTCAATAACTGCATTCGGTTCATATTTAATTTAAGGAAATATGACCATGTCTCAAGTTTCAGGTCTGAGCTTAAATGGATGACCATTCGCCAGAGGAGAAGTTTGCGCGCTTTGACAACTCTTTTCTCTTTACTCAACTCTCCCAGCCCTCCTTCTTATCTAATGCCTCACTTTCAATTTCTATGTTCTTCACACAATAAGAATCTACGTTCATCCAATAATCTTCTCTTACTCTGCCCTTCTCATACATCTGACTTTGTTCATTCTTCTTTTCATATCCTGTCGATTCTCCTCTGGAATGCACTTCCTCTCGAGATCAGAACGGCTGACAGTCGCTATGCATTTAAAAAGAAATTGCGGATCTATTTTCTACACCAATAAGCAGAATTTCCACATTCGGTTTTCATTTGCTTCTTCATTATGTATATATTTGTATATGTATATATATATATATATATAAGTATTTATTTATATATATTATTTATGTAGAATTCTATTTTTTTATGATACTAGGGTTTTTGTGTTATTACTATTACTATATTTTTTTTTTCTAATTTTACATCACACGTTCATATTGCACCTCTCACACTATCTCTTCACCACTCATGGTTGACTGGTAGAGAATGCCTACGGCATTAAGTCCGCCTTTGTACCTATGTGCATAAAGTGTAAATAAATAAATAAACTGAAACCAAAACTAAAGCTGAAGCTGAAACTGGAACTGTAGCTGAAACTGACGCTGAAACCAAACTGAAACTGTGAAGCTGAAACTGAAACCAAACTGAAGCTGAAACTGATGCTGAAACCAAAACTGAAGCTGAAACTGAAACTGATGCTGA
The DNA here is from genome assembly GCA_943138885.2 of Tholera decimalis. Lineage (NCBI taxonomy): Eukaryota > Metazoa > Arthropoda > Insecta > Lepidoptera > Noctuidae > Tholera > Tholera decimalis. The sequence continues at coordinate 32,979,801 of OW964560.2, forward strand.
AACCAAAGCTGAAGCTGAAACTGGCGCTGAAACCAAACTGAAGCTGAAACTGAAACTGATGCTGAAACCAAAACTGAAGCTGAAGCTGAAACTGAAACTGAAACTGTAGTAACACACATAGTGAACGTAGTCCAAGATACAGATAATTTAATAAACTACGTTTATTCTGATTTGAAAACAAATATGAGGGATAAAGAATGGCTGCGTGAAAGAGTAATTTTGGCACCAACTAACGAAATTGTAGGGCAGATCAATGAAAAGATTATGTCTCATGTGGATTGTGATGTTGTTGAGTATCTGTCCGTCGACATTGTCATGGATACATACAAAGCAAGTGACGTCGTACTCTGTAGAGTTTATCAACTCTCTGGAATTGTCAGGGTACCCCATCACATTATTTGAGGCTTTAACTTGGTGTCCCAGTCCTGTTGATGCGTAATCAGGGCGCACCAAGGCTCTGTAATGGCATGCGACTACAAATTACATACCTTGGATGCAATGTTTTCAAGCAATAATTATGACAGGAACAGCAAGCGGTGGAAACGTATTTATTCCTCACATTCAGTTCGAAAAACTCAAATTTCCCCTAAAAGCGGCATTCGCAATGACCATAAACAAAGTTCAAGGACAGACACTGAAAGTCGCAGGTGTACATTTAGAAAAAGACTGCTTTTCCCATGGGCAATTGTATGTGGCGTGCTCACGAGTATCAAGCGTACAAAATCAACACGCCAAAGACGGGAAAACCAGAAACGTAGTTTACAAAAATGTATTGTAAACTACGTTTTTGGTTTTAAAAAGATAAATTTTAAATACTAACTGTCTGTCTGTTTTTGGGGATGGATGGACCCTGGTGATGGTTTTTTATATATTATATGCGTTTTTTAACCACCCAAAAAGATACGGTACACCTTTTTGGCAACAAGAATTATTGACAAAGTGTAAATTAACGCGGGCGAAGCCGCGGGCAAAAGCTAGTTGTAATATAAAATGTGCTTGATTCTTGCATTTCAGTTGTGCAGTCGGGTTTTTTAGATTTTTTAAATAACTTTTTTGTTTTCGGGTGGGAAAATCATCGAATAACTTCTCCTGCAGAGCGGAAGGGAGTGTCAGACGTCTAATGGCTAAAAGCCAACTCTGTTCCTTCAGCTGCCCTTGCGTTCCGGGACCGCAATATCTCGTTAGAACATTCCCACAACCCTGGCAGGCAATGGCCTTATGGGTCTCCACCACTAGTGCTGACAGCTCTTTTTTTCTTTTTTTTTATTGTCAATAAGCCATTGGTGTTCTTTTTAAAGTTTGGTATTTTATGTAAAAATTTATATTTCTTAATTATTATAACTACTTATAATAATTTATTAATTGTCTATACTTGTATTATTATTTTTTGTGTTAGTTGTAAGTTTTTGTACTAAACAATATTTAATTTTCCATGTTAATTATGATGAAACTTTGTATCTACTAACATAATCCAATACAGTATGTTAACTAACAGAGGGCATTCCCGTTAACCCGCAATAGTATAACATCCATACATGCCAAAAAAAATATTACCATTCGAAAACATAATGATTTTTTTTTAATATTAAAATATTCACTAAAAATGTTAAATTGAGACGAAAAGAAACACTCCGTACACACGTACGCATTCATAAATAAATTGCGACGTTGCCGTCCTTCAAGTACGCGTGTACAGAGTGTTTCTTTTACGTATAAATAATACTCTTTTAGTAATAAAAGAGTATTAAAGAGAACACTAAAGGATGACGCATTGTAATTTTCCTATCAGCCGGAAGACGATTACTATTGAACGTCAGTACTACCATCGCTATTTGCCATATTATCTCTCGCCATATGGCCTTAGTTCAGTCTCCTGTGCAAAGCTCCTGTGCTTCTCTTCAATCTAGGGGAATCATGTGTCCGGAAAGACCGATGGTTGGACTAGTTTATAAGTTTATTAAAAAACTAAAGTTGCTCACTTCGCAACTGACAGTTGACACCACACTGACAGCTTGTTTGTCATTGTCAGCGTTGCCAACCCTACTGTTTTAACAGTAGATTTACTGTTTTTACCGTGACATCCCTGTTTTTTGTTTAAGTCATAGATTATTCTACATCTATGGTTTATTTCTCTGACTTATTTAAAGTTATCTGTGGGTTTATTATAACTGGAGATTTCGTCTAAAACGATAAAACCCCTCCAATTTAAATACCTAACTGAAGTTAGGTTAGGATGTATCCGTATAAATTTTATCTATGTCTAACAAAACAAGTCTGATAAAAATAATGTCAGTAATGACAATAATAACATTGACAATATTTTGTTTGACTTGACCGTAGACCCTAGTAAAACAGAAATAAAGGAATGCTATACATTTAATACAACTAAAAACATGTGAATAAATTCAATAAAAATATGCATAATTTTTATAATAAAAAAAGAGGCTGAAAATGTTATCGAGACAGAGAAATTTAAAATGATTAATAATTATTTGTAGGAATATTAAAAAAAATGACAATTATTCATATTTTTAACATAATAAATAAATAATAATGATTATGTACTTGTATTTTCAATTTCATTAAGGGTTGCAATAAAGTAGTAGACTTAATGTTTTAAAGTTACCATTTTACTGTTTTCTGCTGTTTTTTTAAGTCTGATCTACTGCTTTATGTCATCTATATAATATTACTCTATGGCTTTATGCTTCGGTTAGGTTGGCAACACTGGTCATTGTCAATACTCAATTTATTTTTATTGTTTTTAAAATAATCACATTGCACAGAGTACTTTCATATATTATATAGAAATCACATTATCACAAAGCGGCGTTGTGTTTTTATTTATTGTGGTTTATTGTAAATCTAGTTAAAATGAACACAAGAAAGCTATGGGGTGAAATGGAAGATGAAAGAACGGACGAGACATTACTGCAGAACGTAAATTTCAACCCTATCATAGATTTAGGTATGCAAAACATTCCCGAAATATCTATCACAGTGAAGTCTTCGCCTATCGAACTCCCCAAGCCAAATTTAATAACTCACACGATACAGCTTCATGAACATGCAAGACAATTGTCGGCTATACTTGAGCAAGCCGAAGCTGCCGTCTACGAAGGTGCACGTCTGGGTCCCGTGAGTTTACCAGTTGAACCGCCAGAACCAGATTTAAAATTAGAACATGAAACAGTTCCGCCAATAAACTTCCTTGAAAAAGAGTACTGTGACTTTTCTTTAGGCAAAGGCCCCATGATTCTGCCTTTTACACCCGAAAGTCACAAAAGAGCATTGCGACAATGCGCGGCTATCGCTCTTGGCCATGTTGGAGTTTCAACAACAACAAATGTTGTTTTGACAGCCCTTGCCGACACTTTAGACCTACACCTAACTAATATGTGCAAGTTACTCAGGACAGTAGTAGATAAAGAAGCAAGCGGATTAAAATCAGGATATCCTGATGCAATCTCAAAAGTGTTTTCAGAACTAAATGTTGGTAATTTACATGAATTTTATGATGATAGAGTTGTGAGGTATCATGCAAAGACTAAAAAAAGCTGTGAGGACTTAAGAGCTCAGGTGGAAGCATTAGCTATAAGGGATATAGCTCCACAATTAAAATTAGAAGAAGTTCCCGAGTTGCACTTCCCTGCTGCTCTGGATGGTGCATTCACACCGTCTTTGGAACCTGGTTTTCAAATGCTCCACAGTTTAGAACAAGAACAGCTGCAGGGGCTGGAACTTTTGGATGCTGTGTCAACAGATGATATAAAAATGGAACCAATGGAGTTTTCCCAAACAGAAACAACTGCAAAACTACCAACATTATCCCCTAGTGCTAAGAAGAAAAGGAAATAAATTATCTTATTTATAATTATGTATTACCTACTTATTTAGTTCTAGCAACTGCTATATTTTAAGTACAATCATGAAATAAAATACACCTAAACTAAATTACACCGCTTTAAATCTATTAGAATACATTATAACAATCTTGTTTTGGTATACTTCAGGGCCGCATTTAGACTTCGGTGGCCCATAGGCAGAGCATGTGGTGGAGACCCTCAAATCCTTTATGGTTAACTGTTGAACATTTCTATTAAGATCAAGTTGAAGAAGAGAACAACTGAATAAGTTGGCTAACATAAAATTTATTCAAAATTAAACTACTATATACTATATAAAATCTTTAACGTTTTAAATAAATAGATTGACTTGGCAATCGCAAAAACAATAATTTATATATGTATGTATTACTTGTGAGATATATTGTATTTTCATGCGATGGCCGAGTCAATCTATTTATTTAAAACGTTAAAGATATTTAATATTGATATGGTCACTATAAGATGTTAGGTTAGATAATTACGTAACAACTTAAGACAGAAGGTCCCTTAAGCAGGGACTGAATAATCGAATAACGGACTTGCTATTAATGTATGGTATGGATCTCACAACTTTTTACGGTAGAAGAACTGAGTTGCGAGACTTGGTTTTTTTGACAAGTATTGTTTTTTATGGGATTGTTTTTACACAACAATTCATACATCCATCTCTCATAGCTAATCTCTCTAATAATTATTCTCTTCGGTTCAAATTCTTCATACTGAACTTTAGTTTGAAATGTATGAATTTGTTGCCAAGAGTATTGTCTACATCGTCGCAGTAGGTTTTCACCAAGTTTTGGTTGGCAGGCAAAATTTCTTGATCAGAAATAGTTGTTAAATTTTTCAAAAATCGTTTTCGCATAAATATCTACTTATCCATCAAATTAACCATAGATACTTATTCCCTCAATATGATAATATAATAGAGAGGTACTTACCTTTTTTATCAGGTGGGAAAATCATCTAATGACTTCTCCCGCTCTGGGTTAAGCGGAAGGGTCTGTCAGATTTCTACTGACTAAAAACCCACCCTGTTCCTACAGCTGCCCTTAGGTTCCGGGGGCCGCGGTAAGGGAGGTACTTACCTACATAATATAAAACGACGCTTTTGGAGATGTCCTGACACAACTTAAATCATGGTCACCCTTCTTTTAACTTGTATTATACAGGGTACCTAATTTCCAACAACTAATTTGAATATTAAAAAAAAACCGTTACAGTCACCAAGATATTAATTTTTTTCGAATTTTACCATTTCGTCTTCCAGAATTAAGTTTTTTTAATGCTGTTGCTGCAAATGATGACATTTTTAGGTATGATTTTTATTTAACATTTCTGAATAGCTTACTAATGTTATAAGATACCATTTTTTTTAATACCGTTTTATTTGCCTTAGAAAAAAATCTTGAGTTAAAAAGTTTTTTCTTTACGATGTTAGGAACAAAATTGAAAAAATTCTGTAAAAAAAATTTATGACACCGAAAACGACCATTATTTTAAAAACTTGTACATTTAATAAGGTTTGCAAATTCGTATAAAACTTACGTCTAGTCCTTATCGTTACAAAGATATTGCTATGAATGTGATGAAGAAGACAGAAAATAAATTAAATTGGTACTATTCCATTTTTTCCTTTTCGTTATGGCTTATGCTTGAATGCTTGTAATCGAGGCAGGTAGTTAAGCGGCTAGCATAATTCCGACCCGATGACGTCATCTGTCCGGAATTTGGGATCGCTACCTGTGGCGGAGTTGCACCTCAGTCAGTGTGAAAGGTAAATCGGTATTAAGTTGCGCAGGTTCTTTTGTTCTTTCCTGCGCCCTTCACTCGTACAGGCTTCATTGTTGCTTGATTTTATTAGTTTAGTTCTAACTAGTCTCTCTTCGAGTTGCTACGTCAGACAACTTTCGCTCCCGCTCAGTGGCTCGGTATTTTCTTCTGTAAAATTTGACTTGTGCTGTGTATTTGGACTTTGCTTTGCCTATCGATTTGGAACTCTTTGCATATTGGACAAACGACTTGGCGATCCTACGGACTCCGAAAACATTCGTTTGTGTGTGCTTGTACGTGTGTGCAGTAGCACTGAAACCTTATTCAGCCCAATGCCTCGTTATGAGTACACGCCACGGCAATACGCCGAAATGCATTTTATCAACGGAGAAGCAAGAGGTAATGCCAGGGCGGCTGCAAGATTGTACCGTGAAAGATACCCGAACTTGGTTCGTTATCCCGATTATCGCGTCTTTATTAGAGTGCATAACGCGCTTCTTGAGGGCAGAATTCTTGGCACCGGAGTTGGTGGTACCAGTGAAGGACGACCGCGACAAGTTAATGACGAAGTCATTCTTCGAGAAATCGAGGAAGATCCGTCAGTCTCCGTTCGCGTCATAGCGCGACGCGTAGGAATTTCTAGATCGACGGTGCATCGAGTGCTACAACGGTGCCGATTGCACCCATATCACGTGCAACGTGTTCAAACGCTGACGTCGCGTGATTACCAGCCAAGAATAGAATTTTGCCAGAAGATGCTTAGAATGATTCGGGCGGACCCGCAGTTTTTTAACAAGATTTTATGGAGTGACGAGTCTTCATGCCGCCGAGATGGATATTTAAATTTGCATAATTTGCACAGTTGGCAGCTGATAAACCCACATTTGATGCGAGAGGATAGGAGCCAACATCAATTTAAAATAAATTTATGGGCGGGAATAATCAATGGGCAAATAATAGGGCCCTTTGAACTACCAGCTACTCTAAACGCCGAATATTATCTCCATTTTTTAAGGAATGAGTTGCCAAGGTTATTAGAAAACGTTCCAGAAGACGTACGGCAAGCAATGTGGTTGCAAAATGATGGGTGCCCCGCTCACTATGCGACGGCAGTAAGGGCGCACCTTGATGAAAGTTATCCGGACAGATGGATCGGCCGATTAGGACCAGTTTTGTGGCCTCCGCGATCTCCGGATTTAAATCCCCTAGATTTTTTTTACTGGGGATGTTTAAAAGACAGGGTCTACAAGAAACCAATAACGTCGGAAGAAGAATTACGACAGCGCATCCAATCTGCTGCATCAGAAATAAACCAAAGCCGTTTTGTCCGTCGGATAAGAGCTTCCTTTATTAGGAGATGCAGACTTTGCATTCTTGTAGGGGGAAGGCAATTCGAACATTTATTGTAAAAACCAAATAAAACGATTTATTTGAACTAACTGTTTTTTTTTAGTACGGCCTCCTAATTCTTTTCATACGCCTCAATAATTCAATGAACATTGCCTCTGAAATACTACAGTTACACATTTTAAAGAAAAAAGTTTAAATGTACACTTTTTTTTATTTTTTTTTATTATCGTTGATTTGGAGCACCTCTCAGATTCATAGCAATTATCTTTGTAACGACAAGGACTAGAATGTACAACTTCATACCAATTTACCAAAAAACTTTTTAACAAAAAATTAAATCGACTCCCAAAAACACTGCAAAGTGAAAAATAACTTTAATTTCGGTAGTCGGTGTCTTTAGTTTTGTTTTTTCGTTTTTAGCACCGACTTCCGAAATTAAAGTTATTTTTCACTTTGCAGTGTTTTTGGGAGTCGGTTTAATTTTTTGTTAAAAAGTTTTTATTTCACTCTTTTTAGTTGGATGATTTTTAATTTACCTAGTTACAAGAGCCTAAATGTCAACTACTTATAACCTTTTACAAAATATTGCTTTTCCCAATGCTGGGCCGTTAATTGTTGAGGAGTTCACCTGGTACTTCACCATATGCATTGTGACGAGCATAAAGTGCTTAACATCCATATTCAAGTAATCGAATCACAATCCACTCAATACTTATTATTGAGTAGTTTCGGCGGCCATCTGTGGTCTTCATCATCAGTTCCACTTCCCGAAATGGTACTTTTTGAGAGCAACTGCACAAGTTACTATAAGAAATACCCAAAACGCAATAAGTGTGCCTATAATATTTGAAGAATTCCCTCGATTTCTCCAGGATCCCATCATCAGATCCTGACTTTGGTGATAATGGTACCAATTTCGAAGTATACCCATTCGAACTAAAAAAGAATTTTCCAAATCGGTTCAGCCGTCTTCGAGTACTCGATGATCATACATAAAAAAATATATATATACGCGTCGAATTGATAACCTCCTCTTTTTGTCGTCGGTTGAAAAATACAAAAGCGGCGCTATCTATCCCCTTCACACTGACTGAGGTGCAACTCCGCCACAGGTAGCGGTCCCTAATTCCGGACAGATGACGTCATCGGGTCGGAATTATGCTAGCCGCTTAACTACCTGCCTCGATTACAAGCATTCAAGCATAAGCCATAACGAAAAGGAAAAAATGGAATAGTACCAATTTAATTTATTTTCTGTCTTCTTCATCACATTCATAGCAATATCTTTGTAACGATAAGGACTAGACGTAAGTTTTATACGAATTTTCAAACGTTATTAAATGTACAAGTTTTTAAAATAATGGTCGTCTTCTTCGGTGTCATACATTTTTTTTACAGGAGAAATTTTTCAATTTTGGTCCTAACATCGTAAAGAAAAAACTTTTGAACTCAAGATTTTTTTTCTAAGGCAAATAAAACGGTATTAAAAAAATGGTATCTTCATAGATAAAATAAATAACTAGATATGGTCAACAGACGAAATTATATGGGAACCGTGTGTCTCCAGTTAGGCGCTGGGCGGGGCAACAACTACACATGCAGTTTAATAAAATCAATAGATACGCACTCGCACACACACCCGCATTTCTTGAATCAGAACGTACTATACAATCAATAATAAACCTTATTCCGTCAAACACAGCGTGTATTTACCATGCACCGTAGAACTTACCCACACAAAAACATCGGTCGCTATCGTTGTGCTGTGCAAAAGCAATTTATTTTACATATACGCTAGTGATTGACTAAATCGGAAAGTTATCGATTCTTCCATTTATTATTGTACAATTTTTTTTGGGCACCTGAAAATGAACCAAATAAAAAATGGCATGTCCAGAAAATATTACAATAACAATAAACATATTATTAAGAACATAACATTACATAATTATTATTAAGTACTACCTACTAAGTATTAAGGGCTACCCTGGCGCTTTCGACTTAAATCTTAATATTTAATTATCATAGTGATAGGTCAAATAGAAGTTGATGTTAACTTACATTACGCTCTTGATCGGAACATACCAGCCGTATAGGTTGTATAGAATCCTGAAAAGTTGAATGACTGATTTTATGAATACCCTAAATCATGAGAATAGCTTTCAGTAATAAAATAAAATTCAACCCACTTCTGCAAAAATCAGTTGTACTCTTAATTTTGGAATTTTCCATTCAAAAATCCTGCGACTTTTCTTTAGAGACTAGAACATTTCTGCGTTGAAGTGAACCGAGCATATGGTGCTATTTTTTATAGGGTATCAGTTAGGTGGCATGCCTGTGGCATCAATCCATTCCTTTTTTATGTTACCATCTTTTGGGAAACTGAAAAGTACGAAAAGCACTTATTTATCATTTACATACATCCTAAGCTACTTCTAAATGTCACCATATAATATCGCAATAATTACGTAACACACTATAAATCAAGATCTGAATGATTTTGACGTATATTGCTAATGCATTGCTTCATATGTTCGAAATATTGGTCTGCTCAACAACGTAAATACCGCAGTGAGTGTTGTTGATTTAGCATAATGAAACCGATTCCTACTGTAAGTGTGTTACGCAATTACCCCGCAGGTAATAGTTTAGTAGGTTATAATAGGTTTTTGTTATAAGAAAAATCCTAGTTAGTAGAGAAATTGTTAAATATATGAAAACAAACACACATCCATGCATAACAAATAAATAGCATGAATATATTGACTTATTTTAAGCTCAATTCACAAATACATTATCTGAACCATGCCGATTATTATAACGCATTCGAAGCTTCAACGGAAGCAAAATACAAAAACCATAAAAAATAAAGAAACAGCATGAGGATAAGGCATAACATACGATAATTCTAAACCGAAAAACACCACCGATTATTAACCTAAAATTAAAGTAACTTACTTTACGAATATTGGTTACGCATTTCTCTACTACTCTGTAAAAAAATCAAAATAAGTAAAAAAACATTATTTACATCGATCTTCCAACCAGGCTAAAACGGTTGACAGATTGAAAAATAAACTATTGTAGCGACGGCGACGTCGGAACTCCACGCATGCTGCGGGCGTAAAATAAATTGTTTATTTTTTTTTTACTTTTTTGTACACTTGACTTTTCAACGTATTTTTATTTCTGTCACCTCATGTAAAATAAAAGTTAAACATATTTTCTTAGAGGTTTCCGTATGTTATAAAAAACTTTTTACCAAAAAATTAAACAGATTCCCAAATAACACTGCAAAGTGAAAAATAACTTTAATTTCGGTAGTCGGTGTCTTTAGTTTTGTATTTTCGTTTTGCACCGACTTCCGAAATTAAAGTTATTTTTCACTTTGCATTGTTTTTTGGGAGTCGGTTTAATTTTTTGGTAAAAAGTTTTTATTTCACTCTTTTTAGTTGGTCGATTTTTAATTTACCTAGTTACAAGAGCCTATATGTCAACTACTTATATTCATTTACAAAATATTGCTTTTCCCAATGTTGGGCTGTTATTTATTGAGGAGTTCTCCTGGTAGTTCACCATCAGCTTCACTTCACCATATGCATTGTGACGAGCATATTGTGCTTAATAACCACATTCAAGTAATCGAAGCGGAACACATGAAATACTTATATATTGAGTAGTTCCAGTGGCCATCTGTGGTCTTCATCATCAGGTCCACTTCACAAATGGTGCTTTTCGAATGCAACTACACAAGTTACTTTAAAAATACTCAAATCACTATAGGTGTGCCTATAATATTTGAAGAGTTCCCTCGATTTCTCCAGGATCCCATCATCAGATCCTGGCTTGGTGACAATGGGACCAATTTCAAAGTATACCCTTTCAAACAAAAAAAGAATTTTCCAAATCGGTTCAGCCGTCTCCGAGTAATCGGTGATCATACATAAAAAAAAAAAAAAATATACGCGTCGAATTGATAACCTCCTCATTTTTTTGTCGTCGGTTGAAAAACCCCTAAACTATAATAGCAATATTTCATTCGTCAATCGACATTGCTGTCGATAGCCTACGTTAGTGGATCTGCACAAGCACATCACTAATTCGTCGCAAGTGGCGGCCTCACTACGCGATGAATCCGCGTAATACAGTTTCGTATGTTATGTTTACATTGCTTGTCCAGTTACTTAGTGACGAACTCAGGTAGTGGTTAAGGAGCAATGTATTTATAGCAAAAGGAGTACAATCGCTCTGATATTTGAAAACAAAAATAACATAGTAAAACCAAGAAATATTTTACGATTTATTGTTTTTCATGATTTTAAAGACAAATATTGTAAAATACTTGTACTTACATATGGTAAGTGATTCCATGATTCACATAGATTTGATTTTGGCTTCGGTTTTTACAAGATACCACAGAACAACTCGGCATTCATATATGTTATCACGATCGCCGTCGAAAGCGCACTAGTTCGCGGAGACGGCCATTTGCCTGTGACATGAGCCCTGTGGCCATGTCGCGCGGACTAGGCATGGGCTAACCATATCCGGAAAGAGATTGGATATGTACTATATCATTCCAAGTAAAGATATATATCCGATTAACATATCCATATCCGCTTAATATATCCGGGATTGAAGTAAATTCTAAGGAGTGAGATAAGGTAATTCCGACTTTTAAGCAGATCCACGGAGTGAGGTGAGATGTCTGGTTGGTATATCTCGAACTTAGTTCTAACGTAGCTCAAGACTGAAGAAAAAATAAAGGTTATAGGTATTAAATAGAATGTTGATGTTCACATCACACAGCACACACAAATAACGAGTCCTAATACTACTAACTACTTACCTATCTTTCATTTACAATTAACACAGTAACACACAGTACTGAAAAAAAGACAACAAAATCTCATACGATCGAGTAAACAAAACAATTGCTCAAAAGCTTGCATATAATTGTATTTCGTAAAAAATATAAACAATAACAGAGAAACGCTTTGATTTCAAGCGGGAATAGTTTACTCCATATGGTCGCAATAGCTGCTCTATCGCTTTAAAGCAAAACCAAACTCCGATCTTAAAAGGGGGCGTCTATTAAGTTTATTCTCTTACAGCGCTTTAGCGCTTAAAAATTATATGGGTCGTACATCGTTGTGTTCGGATATACTCGTGTCCGGAGCCGTGCGCTCCTCTCCCCTGTCTCACTCACTCTTCGAGTGACGAGTGGCCGGTCGGAGCAAGTCGGACCGCTCGGAGCTACTCGGATATAGGATATGTTAATTTTTTTGACTGGGAAGGAGTGGATATATATCCGCGTATGGATATATATCCAAAGATATAGACGTGTCCGGAGTTACCCATGTCTAGCGCGGACACCGATACGCCCCCTTACCACTTCTCCTGTATTTTTGATTTCTGTGGGTATCTTATAACATTAGTAAGCTATTCAGAAATGTTAGATAAAAATCATACCTAAAAATGTCATCATTTGCAGCAACAGCATTAAAAAAACTTAATTCTGGAAGACAAAATGGTAAAATTCGAAAAAAAAATAATATCTTGGTTACTGTAACGGTTTTTTTCTTTTAATATTCAAATTAGTTGTTGGAAATTAGGTAAGCTACCTACCCGTTACGTTTGATCCATTATTTACGGGACACCCTGTATGTTTTAAGCGCGTGCAGGTCGTGGGGTCCAAACATTAGAGCTTTATTTATACTATCTACAATATCTTCGAAATCGAATCAGTGATTAGCAAAGAGAATTGGACCTCTACGAAGCACCGTTGTTTAGAACTGCGTGGCCGCGCAGTTTTCCGCGTTTCGACCGCGCGGCCACGGTAACTTTAATATTGGATCTACGAATTTGCGACCATATTACATTCTCTTTGTTTGCGACTTTCATCGTTACTATTTTACAATTTCCTTCGTAATGTTGACGTAGTCGTTTTTCTTCTACATGGCGGCCGAGCAGTCCACACGGATCGTTAATGACTAGTTTGTTTTCCCGTTCAAAGAAAAAATAGGTTTTTCGTCATTTGTAACAAAACTCAGTACTTTTTTGTTTCTACTGAGCCTTTATCGATTTTTTTGTGGTGTGGTGGCAGCCCATAGGCAACTGCCTATGTTGCATATGATTAAATCCGGCACTGGTATACTTACACATCTCACCTGTTGGCATTATAGGAAAGTAAGTTCCTTGTATGTCAAGGCAAGCTTATAATCAGGAAAGGTTTCCAATAATGATATATTATTATTATATGACTGGATGGCCCAGTCTCTATACTCTAATAAACTGAAGTGATCACCTACTCAAGTGAAGGAAGAAAATAAAATATCTTTCTAACATAGCACCAAATAATTTATTCCAATTACTGTGTTAGATAACAATAAGTGCTGCCAAAACGCCAACAATTACATCACTGTATTTACAACATGCAATCATTACGATGGTCTTGGATTAGACACAATTATTTGGGATTACTAAGGCACTATGTGAAAATCCAAAAAATATATTAGTCACAAATGGAAAAAAATATAAGATTTTACCGATTTGTTTGTATTTGCTAGGACACGAACCTTATTTTTTTTCTTATGTACACCCTAAATGATAATGCATAATGTTAAAACTTAAGAGATTATTGTTAAAACAAAATAAGGATGAATGCCTAGTAGCAAATTGTTAAATAGGTGCAGCACAAACCTGGGTATAATACAATCCTTGTCATGGTGAGAACAGTTGTAGTTTTCTTAACATTTAATGACTAATTTAAGAAATAAAAGTAAGCATTGATCTAGAACTTATTCAAGATACCAAGTGGCACCCTTGGATCAAAGTCAATGGTGGGTCTGAAATGCAGTTTTCTAGGAAATATTTTACCTCTTGCTGCACTGAAGCAAATTTATGTAACTTAGGGGTTCCCTGTCACACAAATTGACTACTGCTCAGTAACAGGCCTCTTTTACTGAGTAATCCATTAGATTTTAATTCCAAATAGGATTATGATCAAAGTTGTAAAAACAGTTTTAGATCCATGCTTCTTTTAGCAAAAACTTAATTATTATGGAATGAAGATCATTAAAGCCCATAAAATATAGTAGGTATACTATACCGTTAGTTGCTAGTGCCAGACAAGTAACAATTTGTTTTCATTACAATAAATGAACCTGTTGTCACTATGGACCAAAAAATTTTAAGGAAGGTTTTTACATAATTGACATCTAGTTACTAACCTGATAGGATTTTAAAAAGCCATGAAGATCATTAAAACCTAACATGGCATAACAGAATTCCTATATAGATAGATAGGAAGAACATTTGATTTTCACTGGGAGTTGCTCCAAATTATGTTAATGATTCTCAACTATTCGGTTTTGTATAAAAGCATACCAACTTTACAAGAGGCAGTAGCAAAAATGTACAAAATATTAAAATGGTTCATATTTTCCGTTTGATCATTAATAATAATTGTTATGGAAAGCAAGAGATTCATTGATTGAGATGGGCTACATTAATTAAAGCTAGAATTAATTCTAATATTAATTAAGAACTATACATTTACACCTAGCACTGCTTGCTTTGATTATTCTCACTTCTTTTCTTTCTTTCGCTTAAACAGCAAGATGTGAGGTTCTGGAAAGAAAACAAAAAGGTTATACTATAAATAAAGAATCAACATGGTAGTGATTAAACTGGAAACATCTATATTGTGAAAAAATGAGCAAAGCTGTCAGCTCATTTTTGTTGTGATGACAAAACCTATATTAATTCCCAAAAACAGAATAAGTATTAATGATTTTAACTCCATATTTGTTAGTAACAATGTGAATTTATGACCTAGTGTTAGTAACATTTACTTTATTATTAATGTAAACTGGTTGCCACATGCCAAACTTTGACTATTTCTACTTAACTGTGTTAAAACTTAAATCATATACATGGCATATTATGCAGTAAATGTTTTTTTTTTTTAATCTACCAATGTGGCTAGAATTCTCATTACTAGCAATCTTGTTAACCCCTCCAACTAAGCTAAATATGCTTGTGTCTGGAGTGGGTGGACTGCAATAGTGTAATGGGTAGGATTTGAACCTGCAATCTCTTGATCACGAGTCTGACACCTTATCCATTAGGCTATTAGCACTGAAATATTATTTGCACTACATTTAGTATTGGAAACCCATTACATGCATTAATTTATGCATTCCTTAGCATATTAGACAATTATTTATTACTAGATAAGTATTTGAAGCAAAAATGAGCTGGCAAACAGTTATCATTTTCCAAAACCAGTTCTATCCTTGCAAGAAATTTTCACAATTAAACCTACCAGGCTGATGCGTCATGTAGTGCACCCACCCCTGGCTCTGCTGCACACCAATGCCGCGCCATTCTTGCTCTGTCATTAAATGGTTCTTTGGAACCAGCTTCATCATCTCTTTCGGAAGAACCACATGCCTGAAAACACCAGAGAGGATTGATAGTGTATTCAAAATATTGTTACGAGTTAGAACTTTTATGAAACCATTTTATTATGAGATTACTCCTATGGTTGCCTAGTTACATTAATTCTTTTTGTTTTCTATCAATATATATTTTTACTCTCATTATAATCGTTTAAATTAAACTCCAAAGTGCCACTCCAACACAACTAAACTACTCTATTTGTGAACAGATTAAGTAACAATAATACACAGGTCATTGGGGGAAGTAAACAGATTTTAAGCCCGAAGAATTATTTGCTAAACAAGATTACAATAACGAGACGAACATATCGAAATTTCTGGATTACATCATTATAAATTTGAATTAAACTGGAACCAGCCATTATTGATTGCCTTGAATTGGTAGTTGGCAAAGTTTCAATTACTTGTTACGAATCATACTTCCAATTTTGAGTTCAAAACTAGAAGTTATAAACTTTTATACCTTTATCTTAAACTGCAGAGACTAACTAGAACCAAAAGTAACCCCTATAAACTTGGTGAAACTTATTAATTGTACGATTGTTGTATGCATTATGATGTAAGATACTGTTAAGTAGTGAATCCATTACCTATATTCGTGTTCTTCATCGTAATATTTCTCAGAGTAATAAATTTCTCTCGCCGACATGGTGATGACAGTCACAATATTATTGAAATAGAAGCAATACTCTTTTTTGCGAAGCACACTATACTTTTCCGAAACTCTTTATTCACACCAATATTAAGGCGATGTTTACAAAACAATTACTTTGCCCAGTTTTCTACAAAATCAAAAAGAAAACTTGCGCTTACAGCAAACACGACAGGAAAGCGTTAACGATATTAAAATTCGAAATTGTTAATGTTGCCAGAATTATAAAAATCATAAAACCGGTAATTTCCGCAATATGGAAATGATATTCTCGGTAAAGTAAATTATTACTAACTATACCCTGTTTTTTAATCTCAGAGACAGAATAGACCTCTGACTAAGGAAAAAAAGAGGACATGGCATAAACATTCTATACGAACAGTAGTTATAGGAATATGATGCATTTCGACGGCATAGTTACTGATATATCGGCATCTCTTTTTAACTTGTGAGAGTAATCATATGTAAAAAAGGACAACATTAGTTTTATCATTGCCAAAAATGGCAACATAACTTTGGTGATGTCACAAAATACCTAACTGCGGCCGGCCACCATGTTTTGTCACAGCCAACAACAAGTACATCAGGTGTCATCGCGACTTGCTTGTTTCAGTGTTTTTAAGAAAATTTGGTGATAATAGGCGAAAATTGTGCTTGTTTATAGTGTAAGAACTTGCATAATACTGCATTTATCATGGGTAGGTGCAGTGTGTTAGGCTGCCGCATGAAAAGCAACAAAAACATCCCAATAAAACGTTGCACAGGTAAGTAACAGAATTCATTCAAAATATCTTGTTTTTTTCTATTATTTTGAAAGATTTTGCTATTTTTGGGAAAGTTTATAAAGATACACTTGCTTTTATGTAATTATTTACTGTTTTACTGTTGATATTGTGTGATTTTTAAGCAAATCATTTGTTAGTAAACAGAGAGTTAGAGTTACGGTTCGGAATTTTCAATTTATCGATAAAACATATCGACAGGTGAATATTATTTAACTCGATTTCTTTTTATGATTTTAGATTGCCAACATGTAAAGAAAGAAAAGAACAGTGGCTGTATATACTTGGGATTGAAAATTTGAATACTACAACCAAGCATATTTTTATTTGTTCCCTGCATTTTGAAGATAAATGTTTTAACCGAACTTTAAATATAACAAGACTGCGCGATGATGCTTTGCCTTCAAGTGAATTATTGGTAAGTTTTGAAAATAGACAAGTTTATTGTGTTTACCTACTTACTGACAAGTAACCAATCCAAACCAGTTGATAAAAATATATAAGTCAGAATAAATACATAACTTTTTTTCCTGAAAATTATAAAACATCCTTAAAATTCTCGTACAGACTGAATCAAAACCTAATATAAGTTATATGATTTTAATTATCCACCTCCTCACACAGATTAAGACACATATACCTGCACTATTTTTACTCCTGATATAGTCATAGCAAAAGGAGATGGATAATGATTATTTTTTGAAAATGATACATACATACATCAGGTTATAAAATGTTGTGTCTATGTTAAAATGCAAGCTAAACAAATGTGAGCGTGAGTTAGTGATTAAATTCGCAATGTAAATATTATTAAACATTTATGGTTATTCTTTGTATAGTTACCAGCACAATTTGACGAGTGTGAGGAACAACGATCTGTTCCTCGCAGGGTGTTGGAAGAGAAACCTGTTTGCAGCACTTCTAACAATGCAGATGTAAGTGTAATATTTCATAATAATTATGTTCCTTATGGTAATTACCATGCAATCTTGAGTTTTAAATACAAACTCACTCAATATAAAAAAATGTTGTTATTTCTTTACAGTTACCAGCCCAATTTAATGAATGTGAGGCACAACATTTTTTTTTTCTCACAAAGCACTGGAAGAGGAGCCTGTCTGCAGCACTTCTAGCTATGCAGATGTAAGTGTTCTATTCTATAATATGTTACTGTATGTACTGTGGGCAGCGTAACTGGTAATTTCAAATTAATTTACGGCAAAAACTTAACGAAGTTGCAGAAAACTAGAAGTTAATGCGTTTTTTTTGTTTCAGGATAAAGCGCTTGAAATTATTCAAAAATTAAAATCAAAATGTGAATATCGGAAGAAAAAAATTAAAACATTAAATGAAAAAGTGAGAAGACAGAGTAAGAAAATCCAGACTATAATCTACATCTGTGCCAAATTTCATAAAAATCCGTTCAGCCGTGATTGAGTAACAAACATCCATCCATACAAACAAACTTTCGCACTTATAATAATATTAATAAGTAAGGATTGTGTGGTTTGTATTTTTTTTTTGTTTTTTGTTTGTTCAACATGCTCATGTTTTATTAATGTGTATATTTGTATAAAATTTGCGCAACGTGCTCTTATTTGATTATTGTGTATACATATTTGTATTTTAGAACTTAAGTATGACTGGGATAAACGGCTTTTATAGTTTTCAATAAATCTATGTAAAATGATAATTTTTGTTTTATTATGAATGATCGAGCCATGTAGTAGTACTTGAATTAAAAAAAAAAAATGTTAAGTTATATTATTAGTTAATAAAAATAAGTATAGTCTGACAAACGATGAAAACAAACCGTATTTTGTATTTATTTATTCTTTTCATTGGTAATTATAGACCTTAGGTACAGGTACTGCAGTCGTGGTATGCTAATCAGTAATAGTGATACTCTAATAAGGCTCCTACACATATGCCCCGGCACAAGTCGCAGAAACTAGAAGTCCGCACGAAACTCAATCTTAATTCCAAGCGCTAAGTAACCCTGAGCCGCGCGCGGCTTCCTCCCCAGCCGGCGGCACTGGGTGTAGGAGGTTTTTTACTCGCACCCACTATGTTGAGCGTGGTCGCCACAGTTGTTCTGGCCGCAATTTCAGTCGCATACTACGCTCACAGGAAAAAGCGAGCAATGAACACAGCGATCACAAGGCTACAGTTTTTTATTCGTGATCGCAGCGGTGGCAACTGGGAATAAATGGGATAGACATACCACACCATAGTAAAATTTGTTTTATTATGAACATACCTGTACAAGTACAGAATACAGATAGTTAATTTAATTGCAGTAGCATCTATTCAGTATCCACGTGCCCTGCCTGCCATGTAAAGTGACACTCTTCGAGCGTGTGCGTTTTTATAGCTCACATTACCACGTAAATAAAACTGAAGAAAGCTAAAAAAAACGTGTGCATCTGGATTGGGGGCCTATTTTTTTAATCCTTGCGAAACGAAATAAGACTTATAGGGAAATTAGTTAAAAATAGTAAAAACTTAAAGCAAAGGGCCATGAATTTCTCAAACGTTAAACTCATTTTCGACAATTTTGAATTCTGTAAGCACCGTGCAATTCAACTATCGATATTATAATGCGCGCAGCTCTACGGCAAGCCGCCATCTTTGTGCCAGGCTCACAATAGGTATGCACGCTTTTTTCGTAGGTATTTCATGTCTATTCTTTTTTCCTTAGTCTGAGGAATAGACACATGCAAATGTCAAGTTTAGAAATTATGTTGCCCGCTCTTTTGCGCAGTACGATACCGGTTTGTTGAATCGTAACTTATTACCCGACTGCGCGACGCAAAGGAGGTTAATGTGTTTCACAGTCTGTGTATGTATGTAAGTATGTATGTTTGTACCTATATGTGGTGATGTACAGGCCAAACGTGTGGGCCAATTTGAATAATTCTCACGTTAATCAATTCGTCTTAACTATGCGAGTGTCACTAGAGAAATGACAGTTAATTATCAACAATCGGCAAACTATATCAAGAGGGAAATATCCCACTTGATATAGTTTGCCGATTTTATCCTTTCTTTAGTGTTACGATTTTTCAGTCTTTTTATATGATATTTAATTTCTATTTAGTTTTATACAAGTAAATCACATATTTATAATGTATGTTTTTATAGCTTAGTTAGAGGAGTCAACAAGATTGCTAGTAATGTGAATTATACCCACATTGCGAGTTTTCTTTATAAAAAAATACCTATTCGTAACACTAAAGAAAGGATAAAGTTGGAATAATTATTCCTTCTTCCTTGACTTATAATATTGGTATTTGGTAACTTTATAGGCCAGCTAAAGTTGGTGTACCTTCACTTGGTCAAGGTGGTGATGATTTTATTGGCGTGTGCTCAGGCACCTATATCCCTATCAATATATATATACCTATCAATATAAGATGCAGAATCATCACAGGGTCAGCCCTGTGATGATTCTGCCGCTTATATTGTGCTGGGCAGTAATAATACATTGGGCGTTTCTTCATTGGCCGGCCCGGCCCGACACCGATACCGACAATGACATCGGTGGACGCTTAATTCTATAAAATTGTATGGAATAGTGTCTCATTAACCCGGCCCGACACCAATATTAACTGCAAGGGACGACCTTAGCTGGGATGTATTTAACGTCTTATTTATTTACAAAAGGTCTATATTGTATTGAGCAGAGTAAGGACACTAAAAGGCTCTATTTGTGCAGTTGATCCAAATAAACTTTATAGCGTGAGACCATCGGCACATTGTAAGGTATGTAGTTGGCAACCCCGGGGTGATTTTCCCCTGCGCCGATGCGCGCGCAGTTTACAGCAGTGCTTTTCGAGACGCGCTGCGCGGTGCCACGACCCACGTATCATACTGTTTTTCCCGCGCTTGCGCCAGAGATTGTTTAAGAAGTGTGTTTTCATGTTCGATGTCTAGTTTTTTTTACAATAAACGGTTTATAAACAAGACTCGCAGTGTTTCAGACCACCCCAATAGCCTACCAACGCTATAAGTGGCTGCCCAACGTGTGTAGGTATATAAAACTCGTGGTGAAAAGTTTGTCATGTGTTACAACTAACACTACAAGTGACTATCTGGGACTTATATCGAACCCTGTGTTGTGTTTCGTCGGTGTTATACGAGTAGCGTGTGCATATCGTATCGAAAATGTCGCGAATACGGTCTGAAGATCGCGTGAAATCGAACAATGATGGCGGCTCGGCCGCCGTTGCCAACATTACAATGTCTCAAGAAACGCTCACAAGTTTGCTTAATACCATGCAGCAAACCCAACAAGAGTTCTGCCAGCAAATATTACGCGAGGTGCGATCGTCAACGCCGCATAGTAACGTTTCGGAGGTCCAAGCATCGGGCTTTAGATTTGGCGCGAATGGAAACTTCGCGAAGTGCACGACACGCTATGGCGGCCGCGCGGACGAATCTTTGGAAAATTTTGTAGACGCGGTAGTTACCTATAAAGATTGCGTCGCTGTTTCTGACGAAAATGCTCTACGCGGTTTGTCGATGTTGTTGGAGGGGCCTGCAGCAGTATGGTGGCAAGGGGTAAAGCGGTCTACCAAGTCGTGGTCGGAAGCCGTAGAACGAATAAAGAGTGCCTTCGGCGACCGTGACCCGCCACACCGACTTTACGTTAAACTGTTTTCGTTGACTCAAGGAGAGGAGCATACCGACTTGTTCATCGCCAAGGTACGTGCACTGTTGGCCAAGTTCCCGAAGGACGACTTATCGGAAAAGGTACAACTGGATATGGCGTATGGGCTGCTCAGTCAACGCATTAGGAAGCGTGTATGCAGAGAAAATGTCAACAGTTTCGAAGAGTTACTGCACAAGTGCCGTAACGTGGAGGATTCCCTGAAGGAGGCTAGTCCCAGTCAGGCTAGTAGCTCGTCTCCCGCGAGATCACGTACGCAGACGAGTACACGCGTAGTGTCGTCGCCAACGTCATCGTCGCCGCGGAATGTACCGGCCGCCGGCGCTGCTGCCGCCGCCGAGTCCGCCGGGACAGCCACCGCCGCCGTTGTCAAGGACAAGAAGCAGTTCTGTACGTACTGCAAACGTTCAGGCCACGTAAAGGATATGTGTGAGAAACTTTTAAAGCGCAATAGTGATAATAGTGATAACAGTATTGAGAGTAACTTAAAGCTAAAAAGTGAAATAAAGTGTTACGGCTGTTGTGCCGCGAACGTTATTAAATCTAAGTGTAAAAACTGTTCGGTTCAGCAAGCGTTTTATTCAGTTGACAGTACGTCGCATAGTGAAGCCCTGGCTCGCCGCAACGTTTGTTATAAAGCGCGTGTACCCGTCGCCGGCGCCGCCGTGCCGGTCCCCGCTCGTTCGGCCGCCACCGCCCGCGCCGCCGCCGCTTCCCCCGGCGACGTCCACGCTGACGCGCATCGGAGGCCCGCGGCTCGATCGACCGCCGAAGCAGTCCCCGCGTCGTCGCAGCGAGTTAACCCGCCAACGCGTATGTTTATACAAGGTAACCCTGCGCGTGCCGCGGGTGATTTAAGTCACTGTATTGATCATGTTGTATATGATTGTGATGTTTACGATAAGTCTTGTTTATCATTGAAATTTAACCCTTCGCGTGCCGTGGGTGATGTATTTAATTGTAATAATGTTGATGAAAATGTTTCGCATTTCAATAACACTAGTTTGTCCGTTCAAGTTAACCCTACATGTGCTGTAGGAGATGTATGTAACTTTAATGTTGATAAAAGTGTTTCGTATATTAATAATACTTGTGTATCTAGTTTAGATGATGGTTATAGTTGTAATTTACCTTTTCGACGCCCCGTGTTAAATATAAACATTCTGGGAAATTGTGGTACTGCGCTCGTGGATTCTGCAGCTACTAGCTGTATTGCCGGTCACACGCTCTACGCTCTCCTACTCAGGTTAGGACACCCGTTAGTGCCGTCAACGCAAAATGTTAGGTTGGCGGATGGTGTTAGTAGGGAGATGAATGTACTTACCACGGAGGTAAAGGTGACACTACACCATAAAATTAGAGTCATAAAGTTTTTGATCTTTCCTGAAACTAATAATAATGAAAGCTTGTTAGGTATAAATTTCCTTACCTTATTTAACCTTGTGTTCAATTTCGGTGAAAGTAAATGGTACTTTGCGGAAGATAGTAAACAAAAGTTCGAAATACAGTTTGAAAAGGTTTCGTCACCTGTATCTTCATGTGCTGCTTTAGAGGTGCTCCGGGACGATGAGGCGACTTCGCTTACTTCCGAACAACGTCAGGTTCTTGCCAACCTCCTCGTGGAATATGAGAATATCTTTGAGCCAGGGGGAGACGCGACTCCGTATGCCGAGCATGTTATTGATACCGGGGATAACCCCCCCATTGCAGTCCCGCCGTATAGGTTGACGCCTGCTAAGAAAGAACTTATGCGGGCAGAGCTCGACAAGATGTTGGCTGACGATATAGTCGAGGAGTGTGAGTCCGCTTGGGGATCTCCCGCGCTCCTAGTGCCGAAAGCTAATGGTAAGGTACGTTTTTGTGTTGACTATAGGAAGCTCAATGCGGTTACGAAAACCGACGTCTATCCGATGCCATTGATAGACGAGCTTGTTCAGTCTACAAAAAAAAATTGTATCATGAGTACTCTTGATATGCGCAGTGGTTTTTGGCAAGTTGCTGTCCGTGAACAGGATAGGGACAAAACAGCTTTCCTGACGCCGTTTGGTTCGTTCCGTTTTAAGCGTATGCCATTTGGTTTGAAAAACGCTCCCTCAACGTTCCAGCGGCTCATAGACAGACTTCGTGCAGGTGCCTCACTGAAAGACGTGACCCTGCTAGCGTACCAAGATGATCTTTTATTAATTTCAGATGGTAGCTTCGAGAAGCATATCTCAGATTTGCGCGCTGTATTCGAGAGATTACGGTTGTTCAAGTTACGCGCGAACAGAGAAAAGTGTGTCTTTGCACGAGACAAGGTAAAATATCTCGGTCATGTTATAACACAGGATGGTGTGTCAGCTGACGAAGATAAAGTCCGTGCTGTCCTGGACATGAAGGCACCCTCATCGCTGCGTCATCTTAGGACCTTTTTACAGACGTGCTCGTGGTTTAGAAAATTTATTCCCAGTTTCTCTGCTGTCGCTGAGCCGCTGACACGCTTACTGAAGAAGAATCAGCCATGGTCTTGGGGATCAGACCAAGCTCGTGCCTTTCAAGAGTTGAAGATGCGGTTGTCTTCGGCACCGATTCTTGTTCAAGCAGACTATAGTAAGCCATTTGTGTTAAGGACGGATGCTAGCAACTATGCCATAGGTGCGGTGTTGTTGCAGGGCGAAGTTAAAGACGAGCGCCCAATAGAGTATGCTAGCCGTCTGCTCATCCCAGCCGAGAGGAATTACAGTACTACAGAGCGAGAGGCGCTAGCTGTTGTGTGGGCTGTCGAACGTTTCAGAGGTTATATCGAAGGTCATGAGGTCATTATAGGTAGCGACCATCAGCCGTTAAAGTGGCTCCTTACTCTGAAGTCGCCGTCCGGTAGGCTCGTTCGATGGGCTCTTAAACTACAATGTTTTAACATTCAGTTTCAGTATACGCCTGGAAAAGCTAATGTGATCGCAGATACACTCAGCCGTCCGCCCTGTAAAGAAGAAAATAGAAGTCAGTGTGGAATTTGTTCTGTCGTTGTCGACTTACCTGCTAGAAGTCCAGCTGATCTCCGGCGTGCGCAGCTCGATGACCTGGAACTAAAGAAAATTATTAGTGACCTGGAAGATACGTCTGATGCTGAATCTATAGGAGTTAAGCGTTGGTCAGAAAGAGGCTATTTCTTGCAGCAAGGCGTCTTATATAGGTATAATGCTGATGTGGATAGTGAAGAACCGCAGCTGGTGGTTCCGTTTTCCCTCCGCTCAGAAATTTTAAAGCAGTGTCACGACTCCGACATAGGGGGTCATCACGGAGTCGATAGAACGTACAGTAAAGTCGCTCAAGGGTTTTATTTCCCAGGCATGCGTAGGGTCATCACAGACTACATCAAGACCTGCACCACCTGTCAACGGTATAAGTCCTCAAACACGAAGCCGTCGGGACTCTTACAGACTCCTGTTTTGAACCAAAGGGGAGAAGTGCTGGCTATAGATCCGTTTGGCCCGCTTCCTAAAGGAAACAATAATGAGAAGTGGATATTGTTGGTAGAGGACACAGCGACCCGTTGGACCGAGTTGTACGCCTTGAAGGAGGCAACCTCGGAGGTATGCGCCCGTACATGAATTGAAGAATATTTTCTCCGTTACGGTTTTCCTCGACGCATTGTATCGGACAATGGCGTCCAGTTTGTTTCAGCTGTTATGCAGCAGTGTATGTTCATTTTAGATATAGGTCAAGAGTTGTTACCTTTATACCATCCGTCAGCCAATCCAGCTGAACGTAAAAATAGGGATTTGAAGTTTCAGTTGTCACGTCTAGTTGATACCAACCACTCGTCATGGCCACAGCACCTTTCCGCAATAAGGTTTACCATGAACTCGTCGGTTTGTCAAACTACTGGTTCGTCTCCTGCTTACCTCATGTTTGCTAGAGAGCTTCGTTCGCCAATCGACGTGCAGCACGACATTAGGTCGATTCTTAACAAGGATAATTTTGTTCCTCAAATTACTCCCTATTTGGAAAGTTTTATTAACCGTCTGGTTTCGGTTAGAGAAAGAGTTGAAACTCAGCAGGATCGACGCAAGGAATGTGCGGACAAGTCCAAGAAGCCTGCCGAAGTTTTCGAGATTGGAGATCAGGTGCTCTTAAAGTCTCATGTGCTTAGTAATGCAGCTAGGAATATATCTGCCAAGTTCATTCCTAAAAGAGATGGTCCTTATGTTATTGAAAAAAGGGTTAGTCCTACAGCCTACTGCATTGCAGAATTAGATAATCCGGATAGTGTTGTAGGTAAGTTTCATGTATCCGAGCTCACGCGTTTTCATTCCCGCGGTGACGCGCCTCCTCGTCCCGTGATCCCGAAAAGACACAGAGGACACCCACGGAAACACGTTTGTCCCGTTTGTTAAATTGTGTGTTGTGCGAGTTCGTGAGCGAGGGCGTTCTCACGACTCGAGGGGGAGTCTATAGCGTGAGACCATCGGCACATTGTAAGGTATGTAGTTGGCAACCCCGGGGTGATTATCCCCTGCGCCGATGCGCGCGCAGTTTACAGCAGTGCTTTTCGAGACGCGCTGCGCGGTGCCACGACCCACGTATCATACTGTTTTTCCCGCGCTTGCGCCAGAGATTGTTTAAGAAGTGTGGTTTCATGTTCGATGTCTAGTTTTTTTTACAATAAACGGTTTATAAACAAGACTCGCAGTGTTTCAGACCACCCCAATAGCCTACCAACGCTATAACTTCTAAATACACTTCAAGACCACAATTCCTAGCAAGAATTAAATTATCTGTGAAATCTTTAACATATTTAAACAAAAGGTAATTTAAAAAAAAAAAACGTGACTGCTCAACTGAAAGGAAAGAAACGAGCACATTTTTATTTAAAAAAGTGACAAGCAGGCGTGACCCATCCCATTTTTATAAATATACAACGTGTAACAGAATTAACGCTAGACCTCGGACACCCCAATTAGAATATTAAATTATAGAACTTAAACAACATCTGTAATTTAATTTACTTAAAGAACACCCAGTTTTTTTTAATAAAATGGTTGTCCTGACTGAACGTAAAACGTTCGAGCATACTACTCTATCCCTACGCACACTCGTGCGCGTGCCTAAGTAGTAGGTACTAACAGAAAGCTACTCATTAGGTATGTATCTGTACGTTCATTGACCGAACATTACCTACGTAGTTTGATACTAATAATTTGCGATATTACCGTATAACTATTATTGCTAGTTGCCTAACTAGTTTGATTCCATCTTTCCATCACAATTACACAGGCTTTGGACTGCCAGCTTCGAATGATTTGGTTTAATTACAAATACGGAAGTATTTTTAAATTGAGCAACTTTTCACCCCACTGCGATCTATCAGTACCTAAAGGCGCCCGCGTCTTTTCACCCTCCACTAAGTCGTGTTTACATTTTTATTAGGTACGTATAAAAAATTATTCAAAGTCTGCGTGTTTAAAAGATTGGAATCATAATATTTACAGTACCTACTTAAAATCGTATTATGAAGGTACATACCTGAGGTATTACTAAATACTTCTTCTTCGTCCCCTTTTTAAAAGATTTTCAAAATGTCCACCGCCTTGCTCGACACACATTATTGCACGTTTTCTTAAGTTAGTTTTTAGTTTGTTAAGCACCTCAGTTTCACATTTCACTTTAACAAACGCGAGTTCAATTTTATGTTTGAGGTCATCGACACTTGTTGCTTCGTTTACATACACGAGCGACTTTATTCGACCCCACAAAAAAAAGTCCAACGGTGTTAGATCAGGGGATCTGGGAGCCCACTATACCGGAGCCCCACGACCTATCCAACGAGGGCCATATTTCGCATCAAGATGCCGTCGGACGTTCCACGTGAAATGTGCAGGAGCTCCGTCGTGTTGGTAAAACACGTCTCGTAACAACGAGAGAGGGACGTCCTCCAATAACTGGGTCAATACCCCTTGTAAGAACTGTAGGTAGGTATCTCCAGTCAACCTCGGTAAAAATACAGGGCCGAGTACGCGTGTACCTAGAACGCCCGCCCACATGTTCACAGAAAACTTGTGCTGAAATGAGTCCATACGGCATGCATGTGGGTTTTCGTGCCTCCACAAATGCATGTTGTGCTGGTTGTAAATACCAACTCGTGTGAAGGTGCTCTCGTCCGTCCAGATGATGTTTTGTTGCCAGTTTTCCAACAACCATTTACAAAATTGTAGTCGTGGCAAATAGTCAGTCGGCATCAGCTCCTGACAACGTCGTAGGTGGAAGGGGTGTTCGCCATCAGCACGTAATGTTCTCCACATGTACATGTGGCTACAGTTAAACAACGGCGCTGCTTCCCCCGTGCTGCTCCCTGGATTTTCATCGAAATAATCGAGAATGTTTTCCTGCAAACGACTAGAGCGCACATTCGTCCCTCTATCCATTGCCGTGTTAGGATGAAACGTTCCAGAGTCCCTCAGGCGCTGAGTTGCACCTAGCATTGTCCTGGCACTCACTCTGGTACCATGTCGTTCATTGAACACTCGACACGCTAACTCCACATTATCGTCGCAACGAGCCAGTGTCCTCACCATCTCCGTGTACTGGATATTGCTATACCGAAAAGCCATCGCGTGCGTAAACAAGTAACAACAACAACAAATTTACGAAATCCACTCGTCAATGGCGGCGCGCGACGGATGACTGAGTGATTTCGTTTCATATCGGGCGAGCGGTGGTGGTGCGTGTGCGTGGCGGCCATATCAAACGTCAAAGGGCTAAGTGGGGTAAATTATTGCGTCTCGCTCTTTCATATTGATTTTGCGTTTGCAAAAAACGTACCTTAGATTTTCTAATATTTTGTCATTTCTCAACAAAAGATTGTGAAATGCGGAATTACAAATTCAGTCATGCATTTAAAAAAGCTTTATTGCTTTGAAATAAGGTAGAAATTTCCTTAAATTACGTACAATAGGGGTGTGTGTGTGAGTAAGGATAGATATGATTATTATTATGAGTGATCGAACTACAAAGTACAAATTCGTTTGTGCAGTTAAGTAAGACGTACTGCTTGGAATTAAGGATTAATCTTCCTTAAATTAAAATTTTATTTTTCGCACACTAACTGAAATGTAAAATGTATTGATATTATTTACGTGTGTGTATGGATAGCTATTGAGCGATCTACAAATTCAGCCATACATTCATATGGGTTTTTATTGCTTTGAGATAAGGCTTAAATTTCCCTAAATAAAATATTTTATTACGTTGGTTTTACGCAGTGATCCTAATTTAGGTTAAATAACGGATTTTTCCGAAAAAAATTAACACATATAAATAATGATGGAAATCGATTCAGAAGCCGATTCTGAGCTAACTACTTTCAGGTCTTGCGTTTATTCTGTTACATGTTGTATACGTTCTATTGGCTCCCGCCTGCTTGTAATAAATCGGTATTTATTGTGTAAATCGGTAGTTAGGTATTGTGTGTTATTATGTGTCATCTGGGCCATATAGTTGACGACATTACTGATAGGTTTACCATAGAAATATGTGGTGATTCTGATGATTCAGAATATTCCTAAGAAATGGAGTCATTATTTGAATCTGATTAACGAATACCTGTAATTAATTATGATTTTAATAACATAATTAATTACAGATATAATTACAGATGTAAGATATCTATCTTACATTACTGATTTTGTATTTCTAGTTTTAAATTAGCATCTACGCATTATTTCAGGATAACGTATTATAAAAAACCGATACTTGATTATATCAACGTTAAGTTTCGATTGTGGCACATCACTTTTTAAGATTTACAAAAAACTGGCAATCGTCGGTCGTAATGTCAACTTCGTCTGATTCTTTGGCGGGAATTTGAACTGAGAGGGCGGAAAATTTTAACAATTTTTCTAAACTTTTTTCTGTTATTGTATTTTAGTGTAAATAGCTGAATGTATATAATTAAAATTTAGTATAGAGTTAAAAATGGAGGTTGACAAGGGCAGGGGTGATAATCCCCCGACCCAAAGTAATAAAAGGCCTAGGAAATGTGTCGCAGAGAAAGACGGTGAAAACGACGGCGGCGGTGAGGACAATAATTTCTTACCGTATTACAAACCAGACTATAAACGTTTATATCCGGAAAATTCTCATTCTACTGAGTTTAAAGTGTTCGTTGAATCATCTTCAAACGACTGAGCAACAAAAGTCCGATATATCTGAACCATATATTTTCAAGTGGAATCAAAGGTGTAGTGGCAATTCAGCGAATAAACGCGAATAAGATTGTGGTGAAATTTAAACAATTCAATACGGCTAATAACTTTATTAATAATACGGCATTCTTGGAGAAAAATTCCATGCGAGCATTCATTCCAGCTGCTCATATTGAAAAAACCGGAATCATACGATTTGTTCCTACGAACATTTCAAACAAGGATTTGTACTCAAAGCTATCGTCAACCTACGAAATAATTTCAATCAGACGGTTTTTAAAAAAAGTAGGACAGGAGCATGTTCCTTTACAAACTGTAAGCATTACATTTCTCTCAAATACATTACCTGACAATGTTCAATATGACCTGTTCTCATACAGAGTTTTCGATTATATTCCTCCTCTGCAGCAGTGTTATAGGTGTTTTAAATTCAATCACTCAGCCAAGATCTGCAGTGGTAAACAGCGCTGCAGCTGTTGTGCTGGTGATCATCATTATAAAGAGTGTGAAAAGCCAAATGAGCTCTGCTGTGCATAAAAATGAAAAAAATTGTAGAAAAGAAGAGCAAAATCACTTACCTCCTCTGTTGTAAATTCTGTTGTAAATACTCAAAATGTATCAGATTTTCCTGAATTAAAATCTTCGCAACCAGATGTACAAAAAGGAAACTTAAGTGTAAATAAATCTCACACCCCATTGAAAGCTGCTTCTTTTGATATTAAAGCACAGTTACTTGGCAATAATGACTTAACCATGGCAATTGTTCGTACATTAGTTGAATTGGCTAATAAGGTTGATGACTCTCCCATTACTATAACAACAATCAAAGATATGCTTTTTAAAAACTTATCGTAAAAAAAAAAAAACCAGTTCCTCTCGTATTTCTCAGTTAAGAATCGCTCTTCAAAACATTCAAAGTGTTAATAACAAAAAACCTTTACTTATTAAATTCTTGACAGAAAATAACATTGATATTTGTTTATTAAATATAAATGAAACATGGCTTAAAAACAATCAACATTTTAATATTCCGGGTTATAATATATTTTACAAAAATGAAAAGAATGAACATGGCGGTGTAGCTATTCTGATAAAACCAAATTTTAAATATACTTTACTGCAAACCGATTTTTATGAAGATGTTCAAACAATTGCCTTATTACTGTCCATTGATACTGGTACCATGACCATTCTGTGTGTTTATTGTCCTCCTACTGGTAGTCAGCCAATGACTAAATTAAAGAAAATAATAAATGGTCTACCAAAACCAATATTTGTAGCAGGAGATTTTAATGCTCACCATGTAGCTTTTGGCTGCGTTTCCTCTAAGGCTCGAGGCCAACAATTGTTTGATGTGGTAGAAGAGTGTGATTTATGTATATTAAATGATGGTTCATTTACAACTATTAATTATCGTAATTGTAGCCCTTCTGCTATAGATGTAACCTTAATCAGTCCTTGTATTACTCCTCTTTGTGAGTGGACAGTACATGTTAATAATATGGGCAGTTATCACTTTCCAACTATAACGAATATTAGTCTTTCAGTTGACAGATATCAAGTAAACTCACCTATCGATAATTTTTTATATAGTAAAGCAGATTGGGAAAAATATAATCAAATGTCATCAACATTATTTAAAGATTTTACTGTGGATAAAGAGAACCCTCTCGTTTCTTATGAATGTTTTTGTCACTATTTAAACACGCTCAAGCAAGAGTGTATTCCTAGATTTACTAGAAATACAACTTTTCTGAGTAAACCCCCAGCTCCCTGGTGGAATGATTCATGTGAGGAGAGTGTCATCAACTCTTACGAGGCCTTAAAATACTATCGAGCAAATCCGTCTATTGAGAACTACATTAAATATAAAAAGAAAGATGCTTTAAAAAAAAGAACTATTGCAGAGCAGAAAAAAAATTCTTGGCGAAAGCTTTCGGAAAGTTTGAATAGAACTACACCTATTACTTTAATCTGGAACTACATCAAAAGATTTAAAGGTATGAACAAAAACAAAAATAGATCATACAGTGACGAATTTATAGCTTCTTTTATGGATAAATTGTCGGAAGATACCTCAGTTACTGTAGATAATCTAGATATGTACTATAATCTTAATAATAATAATGAGAAATCAAAATTTTTGTTAGAACCTTTTTCAAGAAATGAATTGCTGTTATGTCTTCAATCTCGAAAAAATACTAGTCCAGGTTTAGACGATTTTCCTTATATACTAATAAAAAAGTTAGATACAACTGTATTAGATATTTTATTAGAAATATTCAATGCTTTATGGTCAAAACAATTAATTCCTCACTCTTGGAAAACTCAGTGTGTTATAACAGTCCTTAAACCAGATAAACCTACAGATAGCGCTGATTCATATCGCCCTATTTCTCTATCTTCATGTATAGGTAAACTTTTTGAAAATATTCTTAAATGTCGACTTGATTGGTTTGTTGAATCTGAAGGCATCATCCCTCATGTCCAATATGGCTACAGACGGGGCAGGAGCTGTGCAGACAGTTTCTTATCCCTTTTATCTGATCTGAAATATGCAAAAAATAGTAAAGCTAGTGTTGTATGTGTCTTTTTGGATGTAAAAGGAGCATTTGATAGTGTTCATCCTGGAATATTAGTTAGTGTTAACTGATCTAGGTATACCTGGTTTATTTGCAAAATGGGTGTATGAGTTTTTAATTAACCGCACACTATATGTAAAACATAACAACATTTTACATGGCCCAAGAATTGTGTCCAAGGGCACGATGCAAGGTGCAATTTCATCTCCTCTGATTTACAATTTGTATACCAGTGAGATCTGTAAATATTTAAATACTGATTTTGTAAATATCTTACAGTTTGCTGATGACCTTGTATTATATACTATAAATAATAATGTTGATATTGCTGTTAATAGACTAAACTATGCACTTGAGGAATTACATTCATACTATCACGACAAACTGTCCCTACAAATTAATCCGGCTAAAAGTAGTGTTATGATTTTTAGTAAGGATTTCCCAAATAATCAAATCATATTTAATAATGAAGTTATCCCTCAAGTGAGCCATCATAAATTTTTAGGCAAAGTTATAGAAAATAATTTATCTTTTGAGAAGCACATTAAATACATCTCTCAAAATTCTATTAAAGGTCTAAACATTATGAGATGTCTAGCAGGGGTATCTTGGGGGCAGACCCAAAGATACTATCTATCCTTTATAAATCCATAGTTAGAAGTCATTTTGATTATAGCTGTTTATCTTACTTAGATAGTAGGTATGTACATAAATTAGATATTATTCAGAACAAAGCTTTGAGGATCATTTCAGGAGCTATGTGCTCAACTCCGATCAGAGCAATGGAGGTTGAAACAAACATCATGCCTCTAACATTGAGAAGGTTACTTCTTGCAGAGAGATATATTGTTAAGTTATTGGCTTCAAATAATCAATATATAATCAAAAGAATTGTACCTTGTGAGTTAGTCTGCAATGATCCCTTGACATCAGGGGCTGATCTTCTCAATGGGCAGTCTCCCGAGTTGGCCCGCATACTACTGGAAATGAAGAAAAACTTCCCATCAATATATGCAATATCTCCTTGGCCATGTTATTCTTATTCATATGATTGTTTGTTTTTTCAAATCCCAATAATAAACCATTCTATTAATAATAATCAGGATATGATAGAATTTTTAAGTAAAAATAGAGACTTCTACACACTCTTTACTGATGGCAGTAAAGGGGAAAATTATGTTCGTAGTGCTGTTTATAACCCTCAGACAAAATTTGTTCAATTTTGCTCTGAATAATAATAGTATATTCACTGCAGAGGCATATGCAGTTTTAGAAGCAGTTAAGATCATCTCATTTGTAAATGGTCATCAAAATTTTTTAATTCTTACTGACTCTTTAAGCTTAATTAAATCTTTAGCTAACTCCCAAGTACACTTTAAATCATCATATTTAATTTTTAAAATAAGAGAAATTATTTATAAATGTAAGAAAAAAGGTCTGGAAATTTCCTTTATGTGGATTCCTTCACATAAAGGAATCTCAGGCAATGAAATAGCTGATAAGGCTGCATATGAAGGATTTAATTCATTGGATGTATCATTGATTGTAAATATACCAATGACAGATTGTTATGGTGAACGCAGACCTAGCCGCGCCGCACGCGCCGCAGTCTTTGCATTCGAATTCTTTATATGAAGTTCTATGCAACCTCGCACACCTACCCGCGCCGCAGTCGCCGCAGTTCCTGAAACGACCGAACTCCCCTAGCCGCAGCTGATGACGTCACCCGCACGCAGCGCGGATGACGTCATTCGCATCCACGGCGCGCAGTGTTGCCAGGGTTATAAAGTAGACAGAGAATCTCTGTCAACGGTTTATATTGAAATTACTTATTCTCGTATAAATAATTACTTGCTTATTCCCTATTATAGCACCTACAGATAAAATTACACAAAAGAGCAAAATACCAATACCAAATACAGATTTTATACAGATTTTTTAAATCTTCGGATAGATAATGCTTTCAAAAATCTGGCAACACTGACGGGAACGACTGCAGCGACTGCGGCGCGGATAGATGTGCGAGGCCATTAACAAAAAGCGATGACTGCGGGGACTGTAGAGACTGCGGTGCGGCTAGGTCTGCGTTCACCATTATACAACCATAAAATATGATGTAAAGAATCTATGGAACGAATTCTGGAAAAAGGATCAGGAAGTCAGGGGGAAAATGGTATGGAAACATTCAACAAGACTTACCATGCAAGCCCTGGTATCATTGTTTGCCAAGGGCCAGTCGTGACTTTATCACCACAATCAATCGACTTCGGTTTGGTCATTCTAAAACACCTGTGCATTTATCTAGACTTGGAATAATCGAAGATAACAAATGTATCAACTGCGGTAGTGTCGGCGATGTAGTCCATATGATCTTTTCGTGTCCAGCGTATTCCTTAGACCGTTTAATTCTTGCCAGTGAACTTGGTGAAAAGGAAGTGTTTTCGACAACAAACGACCCCTCCCGCCGCCTTAGTGTTATATTAAAAAATGTGGACTGCTTTAAACCTATTTACAATTTCATAAAAAACACATGTGGAAATCTTTGACATCTGTCAAATATGATATGAAGTGAAGTGTATAGTGAAGTTATCCAGTGCTACGGTGCTCCCAAATCTATCAAAAATTAAAGCGCGTTATACACGGTCCATCTTGCTGTACGTCCCGCCAAGGCCATGCACGATGCACGATGCAAAACTACCATGAATAGGCTTGACGTACGTCGATAATTATTATTAATTGTTTGCTGGACTTGCACGACCAATTTTTCATCCAGCGAGCACCCCCACCACCGCGAACGTCGTGCAGATAGACAGTGAATAATGCGGACGTACGTCAGAGCAATCCTGCATCGTGCATGCTTGATCGTGTATAAACTTGCTGTACAGCAGATTAAACAGATATATCATAAAGCTTGTATGAGTCGCACGTCAAAATGGATCGCGAAACACTAGCAAGATTTATCGAACGATATAAGTCCCACGAATGTCTGTGGAATGTCTCTAGTGCAGACTACATTCACAAACAAAAAAGAATGAAGGCATTATTAGATTTGGTGACCATTTTGGGGGAAGCTGCAACTATTGACACCGTGCGTAAAAAATAGACATTATTAGAAACGGTTATTTGAGAAAGAAAGTTAATGCCAGCTCGTCCACAGGGACGACCGCAAATTGGCCTTGAGCGGACGTACAGCGCGGATGGACCATGCTAGATATGCACATGATAGTGTGTATGCTACGTCCAGCGCCGCGGCCTTGAGCGGACGTACAGCGCGGATGGATCGTGTATAACGCGCTTAAGACTTGGCTTAAAGGTCTTGTTACCAGGCCATAAAATACCAAAAAAAAAAAACTTTGTCTCTATGTAGTCTGTGTTTGTCTCTGAGACAAAGAAAATAATACTCTCTGACGAGCAGTCCTGTGAAACTCCGAACAAATCTTTTTTATATGGGATTTGTAACCTTCTTTAGCCAACATTCAGAAACAAACGTCAAAATCGGAGAATGACCAACATTAAACCACTGAAACTGTAGATTTGTTGTCTGTGCAGACAAACATGTCTGCCTTCAAAGAGAATATAATATAAGAGACGGAACTTAGAACATTCAGTCTGTGAGAAATTGTTAACCTTCTTTAGCCAACCACAAAAAAATAACATAGCTACCAACATTAAAATTTCAACTAGCACTGTCAATACAATCATGACCTTGATGGGAAGAACTGTCATTGATAGGGATGCGCAATGTATAGAGAACTCAATAAACTTATCGATATGTGTAAAATTTATCGATATCGATGAAACGCATTCTATGCAATGGGGCGTGCAAGTGAAAGCTAATCGCAGATGGCGCCACCACCGTAAGAACCTTTGTCACTGTCAGTGTTAGTTAGATTGTGAGATATTATATAGTTGTCTGTATCATCTATGGTTATCTGTGGTAATATTTTTTATTTTAATTTCATTGATTTCAATTGATTTCTGTATAATTTTCCGATTAAAGAACATAATACATGTTCTTTAATCGAAAAATTCTCAATAAATGTCTCTAATTTAGGAATTCATTACTGTTCCATAGAGAAACTGCTTTGATTTTGGTAAGTGTGCTGCTAGCGCCACTTTGACAGTTGCACGCCCCATTAATTGGGTTCTATTTAAAACTAATTATTTTGAAAAAACTGTGTAAAATAAAACACTCATATTATTTCAACATTTATTTATTGATATAATTATATTACTAGCGACCTATATCACTTTATTTATGATCTATTTTTAATTGGAATAAGGATAGAACAGAAATAATAATTACAATAGCTCTTCATATGTTTAAAAGGTGTATTCCTGTCTTCCCCGTCATAGTCACGGTATTTTTAGTCACTTTATAAAAATAATTGCTGTCCCCGTTAAACTAATCGCGCGGTTCTAACAAGGGGTTATAACAAGTAGTAAAAATATTCAATAATTTAATATAAAGACTATACGAGACGAGACGATAACAAATATTACTTACTAGTACTCACGCGGGGCTTCGCTCCCGTGGAATCTATCACGGTAAAAACATAACTCTCCTTTTTTGCAGTCGGGTAAAAAGTAGCCTATAACCTTCCTCAAGCTTCAAGCTACTTCCATACCAAATTTCATCCAAATCCACCCAGTACTTTCGAAGATTAGCGCGTTCAAGCAAACAAACAAACAAACTTTTCCGCTTTATAATATTAGTATAGATATTATAATAACAATATTACACAAGTAATATTAAGTAGAAATTATAGTATAAAGCCGCGTATTCATTAGGCAACATTTGTTAATAAACACTATTTCACTATGTATGATCATCTTTGAAAACAGTTTATCAACAGTTTATAAACAAAGGTGATGAAACATTGTTGCTTATAAACATTTTGTTTATAAGCAAAAATCAACAGGTGTGGACGTGTGTTGTGCGAGTTTATAAACATGGAAGTAGCAGGCTGCATTTCGTTTTTTCTAATTGCTCCATCAACTGCTTTTCCCTTGCTGTTAAATCTGTAAAGACAGGTTTTTAATGGTGAACGCAGACCTAGCCGCGCCGTACGCGCCGCAGTCTTTGCATTCGAATTCTTTATATGAAGTTCTATGCAACCTCGCACACCTACCCGCGCCGCAGTCGCCGCAGTCCCTGAAACGACCGAACTCCCCTAGCCGCAGCTGATGACGTCACCCGCACGCAGCGCGGATGACGTCATTCGCATCCACGGCGCGCAGTGTTGCCAGAGTTATAAAGTAGACAGAGAATCTCTGTCAACGGTTTATAATGAAATTACTTATTCTCGTATAAATAATTACTTGCTTATTCCCTATTATAGCACCTACAGATAAAATTACACAAAAGAGCAAAATACCAATACCAAATACAGATTTTATACAGATTTTTTAAATCTTCGGATAGATAATGCTTTCAAAAATCTGGCAACACTGACGGGAACGACTGCAGCGACTGCGGCGCGGATAGATGTGCGAGGCCATTAACAAAAAGCGATGACTGCGGGGACTGTAGAGACTGCGGTGCGGCTAGGTCTGCGTTCACCATTAATATGTATAAGCAAAATATTTGATAAAATTTGTTAATATTTCCCTGCATATAAAACGCAAGGATCTTTTCTAAGTAAAATGAACAATAGAGCACTATTTCGAGAATTTCTTGATTTTATGAGACGGTGGGACGGACTGTCCGAGGCCAAGGCATACCAATTATGAAAAAAAAAATAAGAAATGCAAATAGTAATTAGTAAAGGAATAGAAAACGTTTTTTTACGTATAATTTGTTGAGAACGTAATATTAAAAAAATTTGGTGATTTTATTTAAAATATTTACCATTTTGGGCCAGCCCCTTGAGTTAAGGATATGTCTCAATTGCTGGCTTGTGGATGGCACTGCTTCAGGCAAAAGATCTGAAATGATATATTTTAATTTGAAACTAGTTTGGAAACCATCAGATATTCAAGGTTCACTATTTTTTTAATTTGAAATAGAAGTAGTATCCTAATTTTGACCTTTTTAATGAATTTGGCAAATATTTTAAATGATAAGCTTCGCCTGGGTGGTGGTTGGATATTATCTCACATTCATTATGATGATGATAAATGGTTATTAACCCTTAAATGCGCGATTTTTTTCTTTTTTTTGAAAAAAATATATTTATTAGTAAATAGGTTTTATTTTACAGGAAAAATTGTAAAAAAAATAATTATTCAAATTTACTGTACTTTTTTTTCAAAAATGTTATTGTTGTTTTAAAACCACATTGCGCATTCATTGGAAATTGTGCTAGTATGGATTTGATGAAAACAATAATCTGTTTTGAAGCTGTTTATTTATGGGTTATTGTGGTAATCAATTTTTTTTGGTGTCACACAAAGAGACTTAACATTTTTGGCACATTTTAAAAGTAAACCCTGAACATTTTGGGATCTTACACCTTTGCTGCTTATCCATCCAAACTGCCCAGTGAGAGGTTTGGTCCAAACGCTCATCTTTTGATGGAGCTGCTTGAGCTGGACCTCGGAACTTCTTCAGCTCAAGTTTTCCTTGTAAGGAGCCCCCATTAGGCCGACCATGTTTAGCTCCATTTGTAGGTAGACCAATCTGACACAGTGTATCACCAAGTTCTAGCCTAAACTTACCTACATTGAGGAGTTTGTTGTTGCCCCTTATTGAATGTATATTATCCACGAATTTATTATTGTGAGGTCCAGAAAATGGTAAAATAAACGCATTGTCCACTTGCGGCTTTACATTGTAATGTGGTAATGACCTATGAACGAATCTAACAAATCGACTCCTGTCATATGCGCATTGTACTCTCGAATGACCTTTGGGCATGGAACAGCAACTCTTTCTTTTTTAGATATGAGATCCAGTTTGAACCCCCAAACAAGCCCCACAAGGTTTGTTTGGGAGGTTTTGCTTTATGTAGTGGCTCAGTTTCGTAGCACATATGCGTTCGTCGATGGAGAGCCTTTGTTCTATAGGAACCTTCCTAAATTAGCTGTTGAGCGTTGCCTCAATTGGTCTTTTTTGTAGAGCCTGTCATAATCCGGATGATCTCTGGGTAAGCACTGCACTGTGTTGCATCAAAGCCTCTGGTACTTGAGTTTCTCCCCTAAAAATTAGCCTGTCTTCATCACTAACAAGGTTTCTTTTTCGCCAAATCACAGGTCGATTTATCCTCCCTAGAAGTCTCTTGCGATGATATGTTGGCCACAGGTAACGGTTGTGGAGAGAGAGATGGGGAAATCGGGGTGGGATTGGGGAATGGGGATGGGAGGGTCTTGCATATTCTTATTATCATTAATTACAAGAGGAGGATCAATATCCATCAAATCAGGCTGAGTATCCTCATCTTCAAGGTCTCGAAGAACATCTTGTACATTTTGATAATACTGACCTTCATCTTCTACCTCGGAGTCTGACCCATCTAATCCGTCTTCGGAGTCCTGAAGGTTTTCTAAATATGATAAAATATCCCGTTCTAGTAAACGTGATATGCTGAAACGTAAAAGAAGAGCCCTTCACCAAACATGCAATTATTTACACAGCAATGCGCACTGTGGTTTTCCTACAACAAACGGATTTAGGCTTATGTCTACGAAGATATCTATTATTTTCAATATTTTGTAATTTATACGTATAATTGATGATATAAACAAGCAAATATAAATAATTTTATAAACTTACGTAATATTTATTGAAGTCCAAACACAGTTTCAAAACTTGGTTCGCGCCCAAAAACAAACTTTCTTCAAAGTGACATTTGACATTTAAATTGTGTCAAAGTAAAAAAAGCTTTCTTTATGTCCATTACGAAAAATAAGTATAAATATGTTCAAAAACAAGAATTAGTAGTTACAATTACTAAAAAAACATAAGAAGTTCCTCATAATCTGTGGTTTTCAGTATGTCGTTTTTAAACAACACCGCGCATTTAAGGGTTAATATGTATATCTATAAATAACTATTAATCCCTTTAAATGCCATCATCATCCCACATTCCTTGTATCCTCTCAGACCACTTCAACAGCTCACTGTGTATTTGTCTTGACTTAAATGCATTATGTCTGTCCCTCTCACAGAGACCTGTGCCCTGTCTCCCAGCATTGAGTACATTATAGGCTAATTACGATGATGATTATGAATAATTTACCATTTTGAGACAGCTCCTTAAGGATATGTCTGGATTGCTGGCTTGTGGATGGCACTGCTTCCGGCAAAAGATCTGAAATGATACATTATAATTTGAAACTAGTTTTGGGATCTACCAGATATTCAAGGTTCACTAGTTTTTTTTAAATTTGAAATCGAAGTAGCATCTTAATTTTTAACAATAATGAATTTGACAAATATTTTAAATGATAAGCTTCGCCTGGGTGGTGGTCGGATATTATCCCACATTCATTATGATGATGATAAATACTTATTAATATGTATATCTATAAGTAACTATTAATCCCTTTAAATGCCAAATATATTCACTTGTGTTTTTATTTCAAAATCAGCCTCGAGACTCGTTTCAGCGTTTTTTGATATTCCACAGGTATTTCACACTTGATAAATTAATTCTATACAGGATACTTAATCGTATTATATTTACCTCTTGAGTCTGAATGCTGATACACATGTTGTGGAAATTATGCCAATTGTCCGTCAGTGTGAGGTAAGGCCATCAAATTCAAAGACGGGATTGCATGTCTTTTCAGACGAATTCCCTTTTTGCTAAAATCCTTTTTTCCAAAGTGGTTAGCACATACATTTCGCTGCTCATGCAGTTTTTCTATTGGTAGATGCACCATTTCTTCATTACCAACTGCTTTTAGCCACTCTCGACAGCTGGAAGATACAAAATATTAAAAAGTTATTATTAACTATGAATTTATTAAGTGTGATTTAAACTTGAATCAGTGATTTAAAAAACTCGACATGTTACATTTTCCCAGAAGTGAGTTAGTGCCAGTATCATATTTTATAAACATAGACCTATCTACCGACTGTTAAAGTATGAAATAATCACTCCATTCATAAATTAGTAGTTCATAGCATACAAAGAAATATCACTCACAAAACATTAATAATAAGATAAAGTATTAAATGTACGGTGAGTGATATTGTTGTGCTATGAATTATATGCTATTATTATATAATAGAATAGTCTGAAATAATCTTAACATGTGGAGTTTTTAAAGTTTCCAATTCAGTTATGAAAACACCTAATTTAAACGATCAGTGCTATTAAATGGAATAGTTTCTTGGG
Organism: Tholera decimalis; assembly: GCA_943138885.2. Taxonomy (NCBI): domain Eukaryota; kingdom Metazoa; phylum Arthropoda; class Insecta; order Lepidoptera; family Noctuidae; genus Tholera; species Tholera decimalis. Next base: position 33,021,428 of record OW964560.2, read on the forward strand.
ATATGAAATTCTAGAATAATCACCAATTACACCATATTTACATAATGATATCACAGGTAGATAATGAAATGTCTCAGACTCTCTGAATGTAGTATATAGAACCTAGTTTCTTGTAATCATGCTAAAAACATGGTATTTAGCAGTTAACCTACATACTAAAATATATAGTAATCTTGATTGATGGCCAGAGGGTAGTAATACAGAATTTGAATGATGCTATTCACAATAGGATATTTACAATGATTTATTTACACTTAAATTAAACAGGTAAAGTTCGTGAGGTTGTAGGGGGGGTAATCTCTGGATCTACAGAACTAATTTCGAAAATTCTTTTATCAATAGTAATCCACGTTACTTGTGAGTATCATAGGCATATATTATCCCGAAAAATAAATGTTTACCACCCAATGAAGTATGCATGGGTCAGCTAATTAGAAATATGGAAATTAACAACATATAGGTACTCACCGGTTTGGATCCAGTAGAAACTTGGAAAAAAGCAACTTATTTCCAGTATGCCAGGCCTCCTTGATACCGCAAACTTCACATCTTCTGTGACCCTTACCCATGATGATTCAGAGTCACTGTCTCAATTATTATAGTAAAAACAAATAAGTCTCGCAAGAGTCACTTACACTAAGAGACAATATCTCGATGAAACTATGTGAGGATTAAACGTAGGAGGATGCTCGATTCAACGTTTAACATACAATCACGGAAATTATTCTGTTATGTTATATTCCGAAATCATAAAGAAAAAACAAACAGAACAATCACAACATAAACATGGACGACGCGAAGGCAGACATGTTTGTCTGCACAGACAACAAAATACAAATCTACAGTTTTAGTGGTTTAATGTTGGTCATCCTCAGATTTTGACGTTTGTTTCTGAATGTTGGCTAAAGAAGGTTACAAATTCCATATAAAAATATTTGTTCGGAGTTTCACAGGACTGGTTAATGTTATTTAGACATGTGCAAGACAGTGCACCACGAAGTGATGTGATATGTCATTACATTTCGTGCCGAGTAATATTACATTACACCATCACTTCAAACATCACGCGTGATGTTATGATGTAGCGCCATGCGATAGCACACCATCGCGCGTTCTAATGTAATGCAATGTTCTAGTGTAATAGGACATGTTATTGAAATAGTAACATAGCACCGAGCGATACGATGTTGTCCGCGTGTCATTATGATGATTCATAATTAATGAAAGAAATTAAATATTTGCATTGCAATTCGAAATAAAAGGACAGTTGAGTATTTACCTACGACTGTACAACGGGTGGTGGTGTCAAGGAAATATAAACCCCTTTTTAATAAAAAATAGAGTGCTAAATAACATACTAAGTCACCTGACCGAGCGAAATACGAAATCGCACGCGCCTAGTTCCGGACTTCCGATATAAACCGAACATTGCCGATGCGATGCGTTCGGAAGGGCTCGGTTCGAGCACTTCGAGCGAGTCGCAGGCTGAGATTCAGAGACGAGTCTAAGCTTGAACTTACACTTCCATCTGTCAAAATCAACGACTTACCCTTAAATTTGTATTCAGAGACGTTCGGAACACGTCTTAAACTTAGCGTGAACTAAGATAAGCCAAGTAGTCAATATCGACTACTTAAGACGGAACTAGCGCCACCAAGTGGGCTAAGGTGTAACTAATTTCGACAATGAAAAAGTTGACATTTATTCGAGCGCGTGGTATTTTTTTCTCTTTTAGATTGTAAAATTACGTATTAGCATCATAAAATGCTTTTATAACTGACATTTATAACATTTTGCTTTTAAAAATGGCCATAGAGAAGAGAGTGTAAGCTTAGCTAAGACCTTGCTAAGACCGACGTAAATTTGACAGGGACTGTCTCTGAATACGAATTTCTAAGATCACAGATAACTTTAAATAAGTCTAAGATGCGCTTAGCCACGACTTGGCTTAGAGCGGTCTTCGCCCGTCTTATGTTCTTGTCTCTGAATCTCAGCCCGCGATAGAGATGAGATATACTTGCAAATATCAATACCAGGGCTTGCAAGTACGAGTCTGTAAAAATACCAGGGTTGGAAACCAGGTATTAAAATACTAGAAAGTATTTTGAGCCACTTCGGATTTCAGTCTACTAGTCCGGTCGTACCATGCCACAATCTAGTACGGCTTTTGTAGATGAAATCTTTCCTTCCTACTTAATTTACAGAAATTAATAATTCACTCACTTAAAATTCACGGAAATATGTTTTCTTTGCACATGCTTTGGTTTGACACTCCCGATTTGTATGATATTAATGCTTTGCACATTTTACATTCAGCTTTATTTTAGCCAAACTTTTCTTAGGAGCCATGGTTTGTAACTGTATTTTTATTTACAACTAGTAAGTCTTATCAATTTTAAAAGAAAACACTTAACTACATTCAACTACGTTCAAAAATCGTCTTTTACCTATTTAAATATTTACATTCCTAACTAATAAACAAAGTCACGTACACATAAAAAAGCAGTTTTGTTTATTTACACACTAACTGTTAATAGTTTAAATTCAATAAACTCGCGAAATAAGAAAGTCACGGTCAGTTGGTAAATTGCATAACAAGCTCGCACTCACTTCTCAGTATTTATATGTATCATCTATGCACTCACTCAAACGACAACTGACGAAAGAAAAATAAAAAACGTAAACATAACAAAATATTTTCTAAAATACTTTCGTTCACGCAATAATGTGTCTTTTATTAATAGTCATTAGGGTGAATGGCGCCGCAAACTACTCAAAAGAAAAGAAAAAGTTCCCTGATGCACACACCTACACAGATTTCGGTTTATGTACTCAGACAACTTTGGAATATTTAGAGAAATACTACACAATCGCATTTGCAAATGAAAAATACTTTGAACCTTGCAAGTATTTTTTTTTCTGATACGATTATGCTCCTTTTTGCTGAAGCAAAACGAATCAATTTCCTATGCAAGTATTTTCACATCAATCCAAGCCCTGTTGGAAGAAAAAATACTTGCATAGGAAATTGACCCGTGATTTCTTATAAATAAGAAGCACAATCGCGTTTACATATAAATACTTGCAAAGACAAACCGTATACTAGAATAGACTTGCATACGAAATTGAAAGTATTTTCTATCTGTATAGGAAATTGAACCGTGACTTCCTAAGAATAAGGAGCACAATCGCGTTTACAAATAAATACCTGCATAGAGACGAACGTTTCTACTTTTACTCAATCCAAGCCCTGTTGAATGAAAAAATACTTGCATAGGAAATTGACCCGTGACTTCTTATAAATAAGAAGCACAATCGCGTTTACATATAAATACTTGCAAAGACAAACCGTATACTAGAATAGACTTGCATACGAAATTGAAAGTATTTTCTATCTGTATAGGAAATTGAACCGTGACTTCCTAAGAATAAGGAGCACAATCGCGTTTACAAATAAATACCTGCATAGAGACGAACGTTTCTACTTTTACTCAATCCAAGCCCTGTTGAATGAAAAAATACTTGCATAGGAAATTGACCCGTGACTTCTTATAAATAAGAAGCACAATCGCGTTTACATATAAATACTTGCAAAGACAATCCATATACTAGAATAGACTTGCATACGAAATTGTTACGTATTCTCTTACAGATAAGGAGCATAATCGCATAGTCGGGCGATCGTCAAGCCCCCACCGGAGCGAGTCCGACTCCGAGTAGCCGTATAAAATACTTTGAAGTCTTGCAAGTATTTCGGATCGGTACCTGGTGTACGTACTTGGAAGTAAATACCTGGTGTAAATACCTGGTCGCGTAAATACGTACCATCCCTAGCCCGCGAGTCATGTCGCGAGCTACTGCGCTGTTACCGCGCGCATGATTCTTAGTGTGATGGTGTGATGCTTATTTTAGTCGAGTAATGTGTGATGTTACAGTACGCGCTCGGGTGATATTACGCGTGATGCATCACTCGCATTACTTACACATGTCTAATGTTATTATGATTATGACATACGTCATCCCGGTAATGGTGAACGCAGACCTAGCCGCACCGCAGTCCCTACAGTCCCCGCAGTCATCGCTTTTTGTTAATGGCCTCGCACATCTAGCCGCGCCGCAGTCTCTACAGTCGTTCCCGTCAGTGTTGCCAGATTTTTGAAAGCATTATCTGTACCGAAGATTCAAAAATCTGTATAAAATCTGTATTTGGTATTGGTATTTTGCTCTTTTGTGTATTTTTATCTGTAGGTGCTATAATAGGGAATAAGCAAGTAATTATTTATACGAGAATAAGTAATTTTATTATAAACCGTTGACAGAGATTCTCTGTCTACTTTATAACTCTGGCAACACTGCGCGCCGTGGATGCGAATGACGTCATCCGCGCTGCATGCCAAAGAGTATGTAAAACCTAACGGTACTGCATGCGGATGACGTCATCAGCTGCGGCTAGGGGAGTTCGGTCGTTTCAGGGACTGTGGCGACTGCGGCGCGGGTAGGTGTGCGAGGTTGCATAGAACTTCATATAAAGAATTCGAATGCAAAGACTGCGGCGCGTGCGGTGCGGCTAGGTCTGCGTTCACCATAAATGTTAAGGTTATAATGTATGTTTGGTGACATAATTAATGAACTGTAATTACAATGAAATATAGGAAGAAATTGAGATTGATGACAGGGAGCTTCAATTGCATTGTATTTTCTAAAGCTTTTAACTAAACACGGAGTAGCTTTGTGCCTCCAGTAAGTGGATGAAATTACTTCTTCCGAGAGAATGGAAAGTTTATTTCACAAAGGATGATAAGTAAATTGCAAACACTGAGCCATAAATCTATCAGCTAAAAATTGACGTCGTAAATGAAGTGGAGGGTCTCCATATTCCACCTGAAGACAATAGGACTGCTTTTCATTGCACCTGAAACCACTCTGAGTGCCTTGGACTGAACACTGTCCAGTTTCTTAAGACCAGCAACATTAGCAGGTTCCAGCAAAAAAGTCCCATAGTCCAATACGCTTCTAATCAAGGTGTTGTACAATAGTTTTAATGAAAAAGGATGTGCTCCCCACCAAACACCAGAAAGACATCTAATTATGTTGATATTTCGTTCACATTAAGCAGCTATATATTCACAGTGTGGTAAACCAGTAAGATGTGTATCCAAAATGAGGCCTAAAAATTTAACCTGGTTTTTAACGGGCATTGGGATATTATTGTACCTTACTGTAACCATAGGAGGCTTACGCATTCTAGTAAACAAGACAATGTTGCTTTTATCAATTGACAAGTGCAGACCATTGGTTTCTAGCCAAGTCTTCAGTAAGCTTAGAGAAGAGGTTAAGGAAGTACAAATATTTACAACAGAATGACCAGGTAAATAAAGAAGTAAATCATCCGCATATTGAAGGACTTGTACTGACTCATTTAGAGAGGATTCCAAATCATAAGTGTAGATATTGTAGAGAATTGGACTAAGTACAGAACCTTGAGGGAGACCTTTCCATACAAGACGGGTAAATGTATACCCGTCAATATGAAGATTTATAGATCTCTCTGAAAGCATGTTAATTATGAACTTAGAAAGCATTCTTGGGACTTGTAATGAATTAAGTTTTTGTTCTAGGATTGATACCAGGACATTATCATAAGCTGAACTAATATCCAGGAAAGCAGCAATTACAGAATTATTAGAAGAGAAGGCTAAGCAAATATCAGTTGTGAATACACCAAGGCTGTCCATCGTACTTTTACCCTTCCTAAAACCAAACTGTGATGCAGCTAGCAAGTTTTTGCTTTCCAAATACCACTCCAAACGATTCTTAATAAGATGCTCAACAATTTTAGCAAGAACTGTAGAAAGTGCAATTGGTCGATAGGAAGTAACATTAGAAGGAGGTTTGTTTGATTTCAGAATGGGAATAATTGTTTGAGACTTCCAACTTGATGGAATGTTTCCAGATATCAAAGCTGAATTGATGAGATTTAAATATATTAAAAGGACAGAGTCAGACAGATTAGCTATAAATGAATATGGTATACCATCTTCACCAGGAGCTGAATCCTTAACATGTGAAAGGACTCCTTTCAACTCACTTAGTGTAAAGAAAGAATTCAACTCAGAATTAGGAATAGGAACATAGGGAAAATGCATTAAAGATCTCTGTTCTGGGACTAAAGGAGGAGCTAAATGATCCATAAATTCATTGGCTAATTCTAATGGCAGTTTTGAGGCTGTTGTGTCATGGAATGCTGATCTGAATCGCCTAATATTTTGCCATACTAGAGATGCATTAACCTCTGGCGAAATAGATGCACAGAATCTTTGCCAACCTTCAAATTTCTTTTTCCTAAGGAGCTTACGAGTTGTATGAGCAGTTTCTAAGTATATACTAAAATTGTGACAAGTCATAGTATGACCATATTTTTTTTCTGCTTCTTTTCTTTTTTTGATGGCCTGAGTGCACTCAGCATCCCACCAAGGTGGTGAGGGAATTTTGCCTGTAGCACCATTCTTAATAGGGAAAGTATTATCTGCCACCTCTATTAAAATTCTTGTAATTTGATTAGATAATAACTGAGGATCATGTAGTTGTAAGGAATAATTTAAAGCAAGAATTCTTTCTTCTACACAATTTTTGTATGTATCCCAATCTGCATTTTGGAGTCTATACTTTAATCGTGGTGTTGGATTGTCAGCAGCTGGTTTTTTATGTGGAAAAGAAATTATTAAAGTGTAATGATCACTACCATAAGAAGATGGTAAAGGAGACCAGGTTAATGTTGATGCTAACTCAGGTGTGCAGATTGAGAGGTCAGGGGCACTTATTCCCTCATCTGGATTTGTTTGGCGTGTTGGGAGACATGTATTTTAAATACATATATTATTAAAGTCTAGTATTTCCAATAACTTTTCCCCATAGTAACTGGAACTAGAACTACCCCAGGACTGATTTTGAGTATTAAAGTCACCCATTACCAAAAATGGTTTAGGTAAAACTGAAAGAAGACTATTTATTTCAGAAAGAATATTTACAGTGGGACGAGAATAATATATACATACTAAACAGATTTTATTTACAATAGCAGCGACAGCAGGTATATCGTCACTAAGACTTGGAAGAGGAAAAGATTGAAAAGACAAGTTATTTTTAATAAGTATGGCGACACCGCCATACCCGTCACTTCTGTCTGTTCTTAGACACGCATAGCCAGGAATTCTAAAAGAGAACCCTGGTTTAAGCCATGTCTCACAGAGAGCGACTGCAAAGGGATCATATTTGTTCAATATGTAGGATAGATCAGATTTTTTATTCACAATGCTGCGACTGTTCCACTGGACAATCTTGGATAGATTTGGATCCATTATTAAGGTTAAATAAGTTAGACAGCATATCAATTACAGTGGCAACGTTGGACGGTTCAATATTATTATTTTTAGATAAGGTATTAATTAGCATGATTATTAAATTTAAAATTTGACTCTCATTATTAGTTGTTGTTTTATTTTGGAATGCAACACCATTCCCTGACACAGAAACTTCATTATTGATTAATGCTTGATGAGCTGCGCGGTCATAACCCTTAGTTGTTTTTGGGGGATCCCGAGGTTTAAGGAATACCGTTTTTCTATGTGAGGAGACTGGTGTGTTACGTGACTGGAGCGAATTTTGTGAAGAAAAATGATTTTGAGTGGTATATGATGGGGCAGATGTTACCACATCTGCATACAATTTTGAGATTGGTGGATGTAGTTGCGACGCTTCAGCATACGACATGCAGCTATGGGCCATATAATGCTTAATTGATTTTTGTCTCTCAAATTCTGGGCATTTTTTATTGATGGCGTAGTGAATGCCACCGCAATGACAACAATTACTTTTACTCTCATCTTCAATACTGCAAGTGTCAGCAGAATGCTTCTCCCCACACTTGAAGCACTGAGGGTTCGACCTGCATTGTACCTTTGTATGGCCAAAACGACAACAATTAAAGCATTGGATTGTTGGGAATGTATAGAATTCCACTGGCATGGAATTGTAACAACAAAACACGCGTTTTGGTAAAATTTGTCCGTCAAAGGGCACGACTGTTTGGGATGGTTTCCACACAGGGGTCGGTTCGTGTACTTTATAGTTGAGACGCCTTGCTTTGATTACTTTCCCGCATCCAGCGGGAACCGATATATTTTCCTCTATTTCCTCCGGAGACCATTCGGTAGGGACGCCTTTAATAATTCCTATACGGCACACATTTATTGATGGAACAAATGCCTTCAATTTCTCTTTGGCTAAACTTGGGTCATTTATAAAAGAGTTAGCATCTACGTAACGGGAGAAGCTGAGCGATATTCTGTTTCGACCGATGCGTTTTAGAGAACCGTTAATGATATTGTTGTATTTCCGATTTTTCAGGAAGTGCCCTAAAGTTATTGGGTGCAATGTCTGAGTTGAATTTTGTGCATCAACCATTTTTTGTATGTGCACGACGTATGGCGACAGGTCTGTGGCTTCGTACAAAGCCCTAGCAAACTGTGGCGCCTTCTGAGGAAGATCTGAATTGAGGTTTTCAGTCTGGGGACCATCGCCATCCACAGAATGTGGAGTGGCTTCTTGGTGAACTTTAATTAAATTTATCGGTAAGACGTCTGATGTTACTTTTGATGTGGCTACGGAGTCATTATCACAATGACAATTTGTTTGATTATTTATTCCTATTGAGTGACCATTTCTCCTTCTTTTATTACAGTGTTTACATATTTTGCGTGGAGCTCGAGCCCTTTTCCGCTCCGATCTGGTGATGGACGAGTCTGTGTCCATACTGGATTCATTAATAATAATATTATGCCCAACCGAGGGGACTGTGCCCCCCGGATCAGGCGGTTCATTTTCCATTGTGGCCACTGGCCAGAAATATATATAAAAAAAAAACTTACCCCTAAATATGAAGAATTCTAACTAAAAACAATTAAACTAACTAATATAATGAATATTTACATATATCTACACAACTTATCTCCAATCGCAAACGTTTTTTTTATTAATTTTATGAAAACGAAAGAAAAATCACGCCCGTCAAATTCGGAGATTCCCGCGCTTTTTCGTCCCGTAAGTTTACCAGTTGAACCGCCAGAACCAGATTTAAAATTAGAACATGAAACAGTTCCGCCAATAAACTTCCTTGAAAAAGAGTACTGTGACTTTTCTCTAGGCAAAGGCCCCATGATTCTGCCTTTTACACCCGAAAGTCACAAAAGAGCATTGCGACAATGCGCGGCTATCGCTCTTGGCCATGTTGGAGTTTCAACAACAACAAATGTTGTTTTGACAGCCCTTGCCGACACTTTAGACCTACACCTAACTAATATGTGTGTCGCGAAGGGTCGCGATTATTAAATAAACCCAACAATATTGTATAGAGCAACACTTGTTACCAACCACAAACAAATTTGGTAAGTGGCAACACTCTTTTTGCCCGGCACGTTTTGCAACCGACATACTGTTCTTAAAGTTTCAATCAAAGTTTAAAATTGCAATGTGTGTGATCTTCGCCTGCCAGCCAGCAATAATACGACAGCTAAGTATCTAGATTATAAGCCAATATTATTCCGCATTGAACTAGCGTATTGAGTTATGGACTGAGTAAATTAAAAGCGATGGGAAATGGTGGATGCCGCGAAACTCTTATGAGCTGATGAGCAAACATGATTTCCATCGTATAGACGTAATGTGCCGATAGTTTCGATTGTTTGTATCATAATGTGTGCAATCTAATATAATGCAATCAACAGAGTCCTTGGTTTGGGTAATAAAATACAAGTACCTACCTATATCAATATCAATAGGGTGACCGAAGGGTGCTCCCTATTCTCACGACTCCCAATATTGTAAGCATACAATCCTAAGAGCTCTTTAGGAGCTCACCTGTGTGTGGTAGGTTGGCCAATCTTCTCACAAGGTATCAAGTATGTTTTGGGTAGACAGTAAATCATGTTCGTGGAGCATGATAGTTACGCCCATATGGGCAAGAGGCAACAGCCTGTCAAGATTGTTTAAGTGAACAAGCTCACTAAGGTTCACATTGTATATCTGTTGAGATAAACATAATAATACACCAAGCAATAAGTATGTGATTGCACTCATAGTGATTTAATAGAGTCCGTATTGATGTACTAAAATTCATGTTAATAATATAATTATGTACCTTCATACCATTCGGTGGTACTTAGTAGTCCAACAGTGTAATCATGGACTTTCTTTCCACAACAGGAGTGACCTATTCGTGGAGGGAGGTGATGAGTTCTGTGTGGCTGAGCAAGGACATCTACATCATTCAGGTGAGACAGTTGACCAACAGTTGACCAGCAGTTGACCAGTAGTTGACAAACAGATTACAATAGAATAAAACTACAAGGGACCCGTTACTATACATTTATCTCTTTAATATCAGATACTCTCCCCATAGAATCAAAGCGAAGCAGATTATTCATAATTAGTATAACTATTACATTCTCCAATTTGTGTCAAAGAATCTAGGCAATGCTAGCCTCCTTTTGTAGGGAGTCATACAGATACCATAATCTTACTTGTCGGAAGGTCATGAGTAGAACCGACGCGACAAAGATGATCCCAGCACCTCCACCATCTTTGTCGCGTCGGTTCTACTCATGACCTTCCGACAAGTAAGATTATGGTATCTGTATGACTCCCTACAAAAGGAGGCTAGCATTGCCTAGATTCTTTGACACAAATTGGAGAATGTAATAGTTATACTAATTATGAATAATCTGCTTCGCTTTGATTCTATGGGGAGAGTATCTGATATTAAAGAGATAAATGTATAGTAACGGGTCCCTTGTAGTTTTATTCTATTGTAATCTGTTTGTCAACTACTGGTCAACTGCTGGTCAACTGTTGGTCAACTGTCTCACCTGAATGATGTAGATGTCCTTGCTCAGCCACACAGAACTCATCACCTCCCTCCACGAATAGGTCACTCCTGTTGTGGAAAGAAAGTCCATGATTACACTGTTGGACTACTAAGTACCACCGAATGGTATGAAGGTACATAATTATATTATTAACATGAATTTTAGTACATCAATACGGACTCTATTAAATCACTATGAGTGCAATCACATACTTATTGCTTGGTGTATTATTATGTTTATCTCAACAGATATACAATGTGAACCTTAGTGAGCTTGTTCACTTAAACAATCTTGACAGGCTGTTGCCTCTTGCCCATATGGGCGTAACTATCATGCTCCACGAACATGATTTACTTTAACAATCTTGACAGGCTGTCGCCTCTTGTCCTATGGACGTAACTATCATGCTCCACGAACATGATTTACTGTCTACCCAAAACATACTTGATACCTTGTGAGAAGATTGGCCAACCTACCACACACAGGTGAGCTCCTAAAGAGCTCTTAGGATTGTATGCTTACAATATTGGGAGTCGTGAGAATAGGGAGCACCCTTCGGTCACCCTATTGATATTGATATAGGTAGGTACTTGTATTTTATTACCCAAACCAAGGACTCTGTTGATTGCATTATATTAGATTGCACACATTATGATACAAACAATCGAAACTATCGGCACATTACGTCTATACGATGGAAATCATGTTTGCTCATCAGCTCATAAGAGTTTCGCGGCATCCACCATTTCCCATCGCTTTTAATTTACTCAGTCCATAACTCAATACGCTAGTTCAATGCGGAATAATATTGGCTTATAATCTAGATACTTAGCTGTCGTATTATTGCTGGCTGGCAGGCGAAGATCACACACATTGCAATTTTAAACTTTGATTGAAACTTTAAGAACAGTATGTCGGTTGCAAAACGTGCCGGGCAAAAAGAGTGTTGCCACTTACCAAATTTGTTTGTGGTTGGTAACAAGTGTTGCTCTATACAATATTGTTGGGTTTATTTAATAATCGCGACCCTTCGCGACAATGTGCAAGTTACTCAGGACAGTAGTAGATAAAGAAGCAAGCGGATTAAAATCAGGATATCCTGATGCAATCTCAAAAGTGTTTTCAGAACTCAATGTTGGTAATTTACATGAATTTTATGATGATAGAGTTGTGAGGTATCATGCAAAGACTAAAAAAAACTGTGAGGATTTAAGAGCTCAGGTGGAAGCATTAGCTATAAGGGATATAGCTCCACAATTAAAATTAGAAGAAGTTCCCGAGTTGCACTTCCCTGCTGCTCTGGATGGTGCATTCACACCGTCTTTGGAACCTGGTTTTCAAATGCTCCACAGCTTAGAACAAGAACAGTTGCAGGGGCTAGAACTTTTGGATGCTGTGTCAACAGATGATATAAAAATGGAACCAATGGAGTTTTCCCAAACAGAAGCAACTGCAAAACTACCAACATTATCCCCTAGTGCTAAGAAGAAAGGAAATAAATTATCTTATTTATAATTATGTATTACCTACTTATTTAGTTCTAGCAACTGCTATATTTTAAGTACAATCATGAAATAAAATACACCTAAACTAAATTACACCACTTTAAATCTATTAGAATACATTATAACAATCTGGTTTTAGTATACTTCAGCGCCGGATTTAGACTTCGGTGGCCCATAGGCAGAGCATGTGGTGGAGACCCTGAAATCCTTTATGGTTAACTGTTGCCCAGGTAGGAAGGAGACGTCCAGTGACCTTAATGCGAACTTCCATATTTACGTCAATTGTACGTCACATACGTCAATATGACACGTCTAAATGACGTTAGTTTTACGACGTAATAAAAACGTCAAAAATAGTCCCATAAATTGACGTCATTTTTAACTTCACAGACGTAGCGGTCAAATAAAAAACGTGATAGGGACGTCTTCGTTTAAATATTAAAAGACGTCATAATTGTTCATATTATCTAAGTTTGAATGGCGTCTGTTTTACGTCACTAATAAATACCATGTTTATCATGATGACTGCAGTAATGTGGACCTACTAGGTAGGTACTAAACTTTGCATTATGTAGCGGGACTCTATACAAACAAGAAAAAATAAAAACAGAAAAAAAATAGCTTCGCATTCTTTTCTGTTTGGATGTAGCTGGAAGGGTCACGGTTTAAGTAAGTTATATCGGGTTAGAAGCCATGTCTACATCTTCTATGGGGTTAAGGTGATTTTCGAAACGATAGATGATAGTACGGTGGCCAGCGCATGAAGTTAAATCAAACTGTTAAATTTCTCCAAATGATTTTAAACCTTAAATCGTTACACGTTAAGTTCAAAATTGATTGCAAAAATTTGACAGTTTGTGGTATTTCTTTGTAAAAATATTTGGCCCTATAGCTGAGTGGTCTGGATGTGGTGGTGGCTCTGGATGCTAAGGTGATCCTTGTTTTTATTGAATCATCGTGTTGGGAGCCACCAGACTAAAATATGCCTTGACTGTCCCGAGGACAGTCAAGGCATATTTTAGACCCGGGGACCCAAGGAAAAGATCGTGACATACCCGACCTAATCATAATGGTGGATACTTACTAAAGTACTGTATAGATGGTCTGACTCTTTATTTTAGTCGGTTATTAAATTCCCTACATTTCGACATGGTACCAACGAGTCCTACGACAACCCTAGAAGTTCTTATTCTGTGAATTAAAAAATATTTTTCACTCACTTGGTGGATACTCCAGCTCCAGGGTAGCCCGCGAAATTCAATTTTTTTTTAGTTTTTTTAACGACTGTTTAATTGATAAATACGTTCCTCGACCTTTATGAACTTGGTACTTGGAATTGCATGATGATTATAACTCTGTAACTGCATACGTCTTACAGCCGCGAATCATATTTTAATCAATATACAACCTAGCACTGGCCTGCAAATTGCAAATAACGTAAGAAAATTTGAATTTCGCGGGCTGTCCTGACGCTTTTACCTAGTTTGAACGCATCACTGTTGGCTGGTGTTGTCCCGCCCGTGCTTTTTTTTCATTTAGATTCCAGTGTTGCCAACTCAGTAGATTTTCCACTAGTTCTGGTGGTTTAGACTATTCTATTAGCAAATAAATATTGGATTTAGTGACTAGTGAATTTTTCTAGTGACTGATTGCTTCAGTTAGTGGTACATATGGTATCACAACAACCATCAACAACTAGTACGTTTTCAAAAATACTCTGCGACATTTGTTATATCTTTATTGGTTTTACCGCACTCTAACGCTGATGTAGAGCGTTTGTTTAGCATGATGAACGTTGTCAAGACTAAACAGAGAAACCGGATGAAGATAAAGCTCTATCTTCAATTGTCACAATTCGTGCTGGTTTAGAACGTGAAAGCAAATGCTGCAATAACAATATATTACCAAATAGTGTAGTGCAAAAAATGGAAATTACGGAGATATTTATTTCTCAAAAGAATTACAAATTCACTTACAGAGAAAAACAAAAGGATTGCAATGTTATCTGCCAGTAAGCGTAGATAAAAGACAGACAAGCAAATAAAATGTATCTTAAAACAATACCATTGGGATAATACTTCGACTTAGCATCGTTTTAGCCAGTAAGTAAGTACAAAATTATCAAATTAAAGAAGGTAAGTTTACACACAAGAAACAAAGAAACAACACAAAAGTTTGAGCGATGAGGGTAGGGTGCAATTAAATAGTTAATTGTTGCGTGTTTACTAAGGCCTACGACACAGTGCAGAACATAAAGCGATTCATTAAAATGTTTTTGGTTAATACTTGTACTTATTCCATCTTTATTTATTTAATATTAAATTTGTTTGTATTTTATGTTTTTAAACATGTATACACATTTTTTTTTTTTTTTTAATGTGCAGTGAATTATCTTTATATATTTTTTTTAAGTTTTCTTGTATACGTATGATGATTTGATCTCTTTTATATCTTTAGGTAGTTTGCTAAAGAAGTTGGCTCCTTCGTACATAATATTTCTCTTTCCATACTTAGTCCTAGGCTGGAAATTAGGAATTAGGAAATCTATTCTTCACTAACTGAAAATGCAAATGAAAGCGACTCTTCTGGAGATGATCAACGTTATTAGGCAGCTCTATTTTGTGATTACAAAAATAAATCCTTATTTCTTTTTACAATATTGTTGTTTTATTTCCAAATAACATTTAAGGGTATGAGCACTTAGCCCGGAATTGGTTGAGTTGAATTAATGGTTTTCTGGTGGTTTGCGAGACCGGTAAGCACAGAACTTAGATAATATACTCTAGCGAGCCGGTAAGCTTAGTGGTTTACTCACACGAACTCACATTTGGTGGGTTCGTAAAAATAAAGTTGGCAACACTAATTTAGACATTGTACAATGGATGGTGAATTATTTATTACTTATTGAAATCCAATATTACTGTAAGTATGTTTTCGGTTATCCAATTCGACGAATCTGACGGTGGCAGTGTATCCATTGTACTTAACAAATGGCTGACGCCACGGCGCCGCGAAGTACATTGGCCGCCGATTAAAGATGGAAAATCATTTAATCGTCTACTTACCCAAAATATCGACAATTCCCCTGATGATAGCTGGAAATTATATGGTGTAAAGCGCATCTTTGCGGAAACTGGTAAGTGATAAAGATGAAGATAATTAAGGTGATTGCTTCAGGGTAGCCATTTGTTTACGTTTTTTGCAATTTGCAGGCCAGTGCTAGGGTGTTTGTTGATGAAAATTTGATTCGCGGGTGTAAGACGTATGTAGTTACAGAATTATAATCATCAAAATCATCAATACAACCCTCCAAGTTCATATAATTCGAGAAACTACTTTTTCGAGGTCAAAGTCATTCCTCGAAAAATGAACTTGGAGGGTTGTATTAATGATTATAATTCTGTATCTACATACGTCTTACACCCGCGTCTAACATTTCAATCAACATACAACCTAGCACTGGCATGCAAATTGCAAAAAACGTAAGAAAATTTGAATTTCGGGGCTACCCCGAATTTCGGTAGCTTTGCCAGCCTTAAGAGGTCCTGAATAATCTCATCATCATCAAAAACCCACAGAAGTCCACTGCTGCAGATAGGTCTTCCAATAAAAGGGGGGATTTGGATCGTAATACGGCACGCTGCTTGAGGGGTGTTGCTGTTGGCAGATATGGTTCACCAGAGCCTCGTTCACTTGATTATTCCTACACCCCACGGTCGGTTCAGTTTGGAATGCAATTTTGCATCTGCTACATGTTTAGTACTTACCTACTTCTTACTCTTACATTACCTACAATGCAATATGTGTTTAGTCAAAAAAAACCACATGGTGGAGGCTTTTGTTTTAAAGTCTTTGGTTTCTACAGCATCTATGTGTTGGTTATGGTCTGCATCTTCTGCATGTTTATTACTTTAATTGCATTACATATAATGCAATCTGTGGTATGTCTGTCCTGATGTGGCATGGTGGGGCTTTTGTTTCAAATCTTTAGTTGGCAACTTGGCAGTCTATTAAAGTACCTAGTTTATCAGCATATATATGTCAGTATCAAGTTCCCATAGGAAGACTTTACTTTCAATTTGTGCTTATTAACTGCATGACAATGGTTTAACGCTGACCGGTGCATTCTGTTTTTTTAGATGATTTAGAAAAGGCTAAGAAAAAGTTAAAATTATCAGAGGTAACATCAGATTTACAAACTGATGCAGAGACCGAAACAGAAAGGCCAAAACGTAGAGCTGTAAGAACGAAACGTTACATTTCCAGTGATGATGATGATAATCCACCACCTTTGAAAAAGCATTTTGCAAAACGTAAGTGTAATGCTAACTGTATAGATTTGAATCTATAAACTTTCTGCTTATGACTTCACTCACAATATCTGCTGCCAGTATTAATTTTTTTTTTGTTACATTACAGGTATTGAGAACGAACAATCAGTTACTGTTTCACCACCTATATTACACCAAAGAGTTGATGAAACAAGAAATGATGATTTAAATCTAAGTGACTCTTCAGATTCAGTAATTCAAAATACTCCTAGAAGAGATTCTTCACCATCACTCAGAAGTGAAGTAAACAAAAATACAGCTAAGAGAGTTCCTGTTTTGAAATCCTGTGCAGTCTCTAGCAACATAAAGTCATACACTGCTTTGGCATCTAGATCACATCCCAGATTTGATGATGAAATAAGAAATGAAGATGCTTTCAATCTAAATGAGTTTGAATTGGATTCAGTGATCCAAAATACTCCTAAGAGAGTGTTTGCTTCACCATCCTGTGCATTTGGAAGTCATACAAAGAAAAACACAGGTAAAAGAAGATTCTAAAAGCTGACACCAACATCACAGCTTAGATTCTGTCGCTTTTCGGCTTTCTGATTGGCCAATACAGCCACTATCTAAAACTAGCTAAGAACAGAATCAAAACTGTGACATAATTATTATTTCCAGCCTATCCATCCTGTACACTGCAAGAAAGTTGTTTGTAATAGAGTTAACTACCTTCTACCAGAAGCTTTGTCCACATAGTACCTCAGTTAAAAAGTAGCTATTGTCCTTCTTATGATATAAACTAAATCCATGCCATTAAAATCCTTTCAGCCGTTTAGTCATGATGAAGTAAAAAAGATATAGTTACTTTCGCTTTTGAACCCCAACTAAAAAGAGTGTATTTATAAGTTTGAGGCTATAGTGTGTCTGTCTGTTTGTCTATAGCCTCACGAGTATTGCCAAATTATTTTTTCTGTTCTGCTCTCTTTAAGGTTTTGAAGAAAAAGTGCTTGGAGTACTAGCAAGTATTAAAGCGCAAAATGAGCAAATAATCTCACTTCTAAAGAAAGAAACCACTCAAGATGCCGCACCACCACTGAAACCTAATATCAAGTTCCCTTTAGAAACCTCTGAAGACATATCAGAAATAGAAACTTATCTTCAAGATGAAGACAATTCAAAACTTCTAGTAATATATTTGTTTTTTTACATATATATTCAAGCCAGAATTACCAACATAAATGTTCATGAGTTCCATTCCAGTTTATTACCATCTAAATCCCAAATGTTGGCATTTGTTCCAACAGTGGACACGTACAATAGGCTACTGATTATATTAATTATGAGATGAATTCATAAGAAAATTTAAATATTTTTTTCAGATTCGTTACTTAAGCTCCCTAGGAGGACGAGATGTTGCAACAAAAGTGTACAGAGTGTTGAAGCATATAATGATCGACTGGCTTGCTTCACAATATAACTTCTATGGCAAGCGATCAACAAAAAAACCGTTTTGCAATATGAAGCTCAAATCTGTGATAATAGGTATGCTCCATAATAATAATAAATCATTGTCTGTGATAATAGTAACTTCATACAATATAGGTACAATAATATTATTTAGGAATGTGTGTATGTTATAATTTAATTTAATAAAAACTGACCATGTCTACTGTTTGTGTGTAGTCTGTAAGTTTTGTAGGTATGCATTAATTTAGGCAGTTAAATCTTTTAGAATTGATACAAAAATAATTTTATTTTCAGAGAGCATCAAATGGTCATCACCAGGATCAAATAATAAAGATATAGAAGACTGCATAAAAGTTTGGCTAAAACATGCACCGGAACGGCTGAAAAGGCACAGCAATAAGTGAAAAATAAGGTATATATTGTTTTCTTTGTGGTTATATTGACCTTGTACAATAATACAACAATATTATAATGTGTGTAATTTCATTGCAAAAAAGCAAGTTCAGATAGGTACCAAGTTGCCACTTTCATTGATTACATTAATTAGACAGTAAAATTTAAATTAACATGAATTAATATAAAAATAATTTTAATTTCAGACAGCATCTATAAAACTAATCGCAAATAAATAACTCGTCCACCAGGACTAGGATTTAATAATAATGATATTGAAGACTGCATGCACGAAGGCGGCTAAGAGGCAATGAGTGAAAAAATTACAAAAATTCCTTACAAACATAAGGTAGATGTAGGTCACCGGCAGATGCAAAGACGGACAAGGGCCATAAAACTTGAGATTGTAAAGGAAATACAGGCGACTGCGGCCGCTAGAAACGATCATAGTAATAATAATTTAGAAATAGTTGCCCGTAATTATTATTGTAACAATCATAACATATGTTCAAACAACAATGTTAATTTATTTTCTAATAATTGCACTGATGTTAATCACGAATCACTGGAGCAAACTAGTGCTGTGCAACCAGATCCATGCTCAGATACATCAGCTAGGAACATTAGAATTAACCTCAGTAATGATCAGAGACCTGTTACACAACATTATGATGTACAAAGTGTTCAGCTATTTGTGCCACTTGAAGAGAGTGATGTACAGCAGTGTTCTGAAAGTCCATCTTCCACTGATCTAAAGAATGTAGAAAACAAAGATTTACCTTTCCGACTACGACAATGGGGTGTTCATCATAGTATTTCACAAACAGCAACAGATAGTCTTTTAAAAATCCTTGCACCAATATGCCCTGAATTACCAAGCAGTAGTCGTACATTGTTTAAAACTCCTTTACAAATAGAGATAAAAAGTTTAGACTCGGGAGAAATGGTTTACCTCGGTTTACAAAATCAATTAGAAAATATATTAACACATTGCGATCTATCGTTTATAGACCATAATAATAAAATTGTAATGTCATTTAATGTGGATGGTCTCCCTCTTTTTAAAAGTAAAAATTCACAATTGTGGCCCATTTTAGGACTAGTTAAAAATTTTGTTTCCTTTTGTTATTGCCCTGTATTATGGAAACACGAAACCTTCGCCTTTAGACATGTATCTTAAAGACTTTGTTGATGAACTTTCGCAATTACTTCAAGCAGGATTTTTCTTCAAAAGTAAACATTATACAATTAAAGTACACAGTTTTGTTTGTGATGCACCTGCAAGGGCAATGGTCAAATGTACCAAATCCCATGGTGGGTATTCCGCTTGCGATAAATGTTTTGAAGTAGGTGAATATGTTCAAGGGCGCGTAGTATACAAAAGTGTCACAGCTACCCGCAGAACTGATTCACAATTTCGTGAACAAACTGATGAAGATCATCACATTGGTGAATCTCCCTTATTAAGGCTTCAAATTGATTTAGTTTCAGTATTTCCAATTGACTATATGCATGCTGTTTGCTTAGGAGTTATGAGAAAGCTGTTGAATGCTTGGGTTGGTGGTGATTTGAAAGTTCGTTTACAAAGTCGATTAGTGAATAGCATATCTGATAGACTTGTTATTTGTCAAAAATATATGCCAATAGAATTTAATCGTCGACCTCGTGCTTTAATCGACTTGGCTCGTTGGAAAGCAACCGAGTTTCGTATGTTTTTGTTATACCTTGGTCCCGTAGTCTTAAAAGATATTTTATGTACTCCACTGCACAAAAATTTCCTTTTACTTCATTGCGGTATAAATATATTATGTTCACAAAAACATACTACAAAGTTGGGTTATGATTTTGTAAGTGAAATTTTAGTAATGTTTATCAAACATTCCGAGAAGGTGTATGGATCAACGTTTCTCATTTACAATGTTCATGTTTTATGTCATATAAGTGATGATGCAAAATTGCATGGGGTTCTAGATAATTTTTCAGCATTCCCTTTTGAGAATTATCTAAAGACACTCAAAGGCTTAGTTAGGTCACCTAATAAGCCTTTACAACAAATATACAGACGTTTAAAAGAAATTGATTCGGCACCTGAACACAGTAATAATTATTGTAAAAAAGAAAATTTGCTTTATTATGAACATAGCTCAGGGCCTGTCCCAACTAACGACTATAATTATAATACTTTTATGAAACTTCTCTGTAAAGGTTTTACTATTTATGTATACTCACGACGTGTAGCTGACTGTTACTGTTACACTAATAAAAACAAAGTAATCCAAGTTCACAATGTGCTAGAATGTTGTCATGACAAAAAAGTATACCTTTATGGAAAAGAATTTAATACTTACTCTTGTTACTATGATTATCCTTTTGATTCTTCTATACTAAATGTTTTTGAGGTAAATAACATTTCTGAAGACTACAAAATGATTGCTGTAAGCGATATAATATCCAAATGTGTTTTAATTCAAGACTCGAATAATAAAAGTATATGTTTTCCGTTGCTCCATTCAGAGGCGACATAGAATTCATGTGACTGACACTGGCAGGGCCACCACCATCAGGCATTTTAATTTTGATAACACAAAAATTTAGTCGCTAATTAGTGGAAATTAGTCGTTAAATATCAGAATTGGTCGGTCACTGGTTCAAAAGATATAAGGGTTTATAGGTGGCCGATCTTGAAAGAGCCTACCCCAGCAGGGTCACATATAAATCTCAAAAATTAGGGCACCTAGCGAAGATCTGTTTTCTCCCATATTTAGTCGCCAAGTTACAGATTCAGTCGATGTGTAATTAAAAAGATATTAAAGAATTCACAGTGGTACAAGCAAGTACAAAATACTTTTAAGTAGTTGTCTAGAAACTACTTAAAGTATTTTGTGCTTGCTTGTACCACTTTATGGGGAAATTGAATTCTTTAATATCTTAATAATTACACAACGACTGAATTTGTAACTTGGCGACTAAATATGGGAGAAAACATATCTTCGTTAGGTGCCCTAGTTTTTGAGATGTAAATGTGGCCCTGCTGGGGTAGGTTCTTTCCAGATCGGCCACCTATAAACCCTCATATCTTTTGAACCAGTGACCAACAATTCTGATATTTGGCGACTAATTAGCGACAAAATTTTTGTGTTAACAAAATTAAAATCCCTGATGTCTCACGAATAGTATTAGAAATGTATATAACATAGATGTACCTCTACTATGCATACTCATTTGAAAATTGTAATAAATTGTTAACTGTCTAAAAAAAATGGTATCATTTACTTTCTTAATGATAGTGTGATGTTTACTCTACACATTGTGCCAACCCTACCCAGAACAAGCGCGCATTTCTTAAACATTATTTGTTGTTTCAATTTCTGGAGTTAGCATAACACTGTCACTTATATGACCCCTGGTACGCACGAAAATTTACCGTCTTATAGGTTCTTTTAAAGTCGTAAACAAGTCATATTTTAGTTTAGAAGACGTCGCATCTAGGTAATTTTTTGGTCCTTTATAGGTACCAAATTGGTCGTCCATACGTCCTCTCATTAGTCCCACAAACGTAAGTGGGAGACGACCACACGACGTCAAATATGACGTCGTGTGCCCGTGACATTTTAACGTCACTACGAGGGCCCTCAGACGTCATCCCCGGACGTCTGTTACGTCAGTGACCGACCTTGATGTAACGTCTTAATGACGGAAAATTCCTACCTGGGTGAACATTTCTATTAAGATCAAGTTAAAGAAGAGAACAACTGAATAAGTTGGTTAACATAAAATTTATTCAAAATTAAACTACTATATCTATACTAATATTATAAAGCTGAAGAGTTTGTTTGTTTGTTTGCTTGAACGCGCTGATCTCAGGAACTACGGTTCTGATTTGAAAAATTCTTTCAGTGTTAGATAGCCCAATTATCGAGGAAGGCTATAGGCTATATATCATCACGCTAAGACCAATAGGAGCGGAGCACTAATGAAGAATGTTTCAAAATCGGGGGATTTTTTTTCCACGCGTACGAAGTCGCGGGCGGATGCTAGTACTATATAAAATCTTTAACGTTTTAAATAAATAGATTGACTTAGCAATCGCAAAAACAATAATTTATATATGTATGTATTACTTGTGAGATATATTGTATTTTCATGCGATGGCGGAGTCAATCTATTTATTTAAAACGTTAAAGATATTTAATATCGATATGGTCACTATAAGATGTTAGGTTAGATAATAACGTAACAACTTAAGACAGAAGGTCCCTTAATTAAGCAGGGACTGAATAATTGAATAACGGACTTGGTATTACATGGATCTCACAACTTTTTACGGTAGAAGAACTGAGTTGCAAGACTTGGTTTTTTTGACAAGTATTGTTTTTTATGGGATTGTTTTTACACAACAATTCATACATCCATCTCTCATAGCTAATCTCTTCTCTTCTGTTCAAATTCTTCATACTGAACTTTAGTTTGAAATGTATGAATTTGTTGCCAAGAGTATCGTCTACGTCGTCGCAGTAGGTTTTCACCAAGTTTTGGTTGGCAGGCAAAATTTCTTGATCAGAAATAGTTGTTAAATTTTTCAAAAATCGTTTTCGCATAAATATCTACTTATCCATCAAATTAACCATAGATACTTATTCCCTCAATATGATAATATACTAGAGAGGTAATTACCTTTTTTATCAGGTGGGAAAATCATCTAATGACTTCTCCCGCTCTGGGTTAAGCGGAAGGGTCTGTCAGATTTCTACTGACTAAAATCCCACCCTGTTCCTACAGCTGCCCTTCAAGTTCCGGGGGCCGCGGTAAGGGCGGCACTTACCTACATAATATAAAACGACGCCTTTGGAGATGTCCTGACACTACTTAAATCATGATCACCCTTCTTTTAACTTGTATGCGCGTGCAGGTCGTGAGGTCCAAACAGAGCTTTATTTATACTATCTACAATATCTTCGAAATCGTATCAGTGATTAGCAAAGAGAATTGGACCTCTACGAAGCACCGTTGTTTAGAACTGCGTGGCCGCGCAGTTTTCCGCGTTTCGACCGCGCGGCCACGGTAACTTTCTGAATATTGGATCTACGAATTTGCGACCATATTACATTCTCTTTGTTTGCGACTTTCATCGTTACTATTTTACAAATTCCTTCGTAATGTTGACGTAGTCGTTTTTCTTCTACATGGCGGCCGAGCAGTCCACACGGATCGTTAATGACTAGTTTGTTTTCCCGTTCAAAGAAAAAATAGGTTTTTCGTCTATTTGTAACAAAACTCAGTACTTTTTTGTTTCTACTGAGCCTTTATCGATTTTTTTGTGGTGTGGTGGCAGCCCATAGGCAACTTGCCTATGTTGCATATGATTAAATCCGGCACTGGTATACTTACACATCTCACCTGTTGGCATTATAAGAAAGTAAGTTCCTTGTATGTCAAGGCAAGCTTATAATCAGGAAAGGTTTGAATAATGATATATTATTATTATATGACTGGATGGCCCAGTCTCTATACTCTAATAAACTGAAGTGGTCACCTACTCAAGTGAAGGAAGAAAATAAAATATCTTTCTAACATGGCACCAAATAATTTATTCCAATTACTGTGTTAGATAACAATAAGTGCTGCCAAAACGCCAACAATTACATCACTGTATTTACAACATGCAATCATTACGATGGTCTTGGATTAGACACAATTATTTGGGAGTCAAACATTTTATGAGATCACACAGACCTCATTTCATCGCCATATTTTATATTCTCAAGTCAAAACCTTTATCACAATATTCTCATAAATTCTACATACACTAAGGCACTATGTGAAAATCCAAAAAATATATTAGTCACAAATGGAAAAAAAATATAAGATTTTACCGATTTGTTTGTATTTGCTAGGACACGAACCTTATTTTTTTTCTTATGTACACCCTAAATGATAATGCATAATGTTAAAACTTGAGAGATTATTGTTAAAACAAAATAAGGATGAATGCCTAGTAGCAAATTGTTAAATATGTGCAGCACAAACCTGGGTATAATACAATCCTTGTCATGGTGAGAACAGTTGTAGTTTTCTTAACATTTAATGACTAATTTAAGAAATAAAAGTAAGCATTGATCTAGAACTTATTCGAGATACCAAGTGGCACCCTTGGATCAATGTCAATGGTGGGTCTGAAATGCAGTTTTAGAATAGAATAGAAGAAATATTTTACCTCTTGCTGCACTGAAGCAAATTTATGTAACTTAGTGTGTTCCCTGTCACACAAATTGACTACTGCTCAGTAACAGGCCTCTTTTATTGAGACACCATTAGATTTTAATTCCAAATAGGATTATGATCAAAGTTGTAAAAACAGTTTTAGATCCATGCTTCTTTTAGCAAAAACTTAATTATTATGGAATGAAGATCATTAAAGCCCATAAAATATAGTAGGTAAACTATACTGATAGTCGCTAGTGCCAGACAAGTAGGTAACAATTTGTTTTCATTACAATAAATGAACATGTTGTCACTATGGACCAAAAAATCTTAAGGAAGGTTTTTACATAATTGACATCTAGTTACTAACCTGATAGGATTTTAAAAAGCCATGAAGATCATTAAAACCTAACATGACATAACAGAATTCCTATATAGATTGATAGGAAGAACATTTGATTTTCACTGGGAGTTGCTCCAAATTATGTTAATGATTCTCAACTATTCAGTTTTGTATAAAAGCATACCAACTTTACAAGAGGCAGTAGCAAAAATGTACAAAATATTAAAATGGTTCATATTTTCCGTTTGATCATTAATAATAATTGCTATGGAAAGCAAGAGATTCATCATTGATTGAGATGGGCAACATTAATTAAACCTAGAATTAATTCTAATATTAATTAAGAACTATACATTTACACCTAGCACTGCTTGCTTTGATTATTCTCACTTCTTTTCTTTCTTTCGCCTAAACAGCAAGATGTGAGGTTCTGGAAAGAAAACAAAAAGGTTATACTATAAATAAAGAATCAACATGGTAGTGATTAAACTGGAAACATCTATATTGTGAAAAATGAGCAAAGCTGTTAGCTCATTTTTGTTGTGATGACAAAACCTATATTAATTCCCAAAAACAGAATAAGTATTAATGATTTTAACTCCATATTTGTTAGTAACAATGTGAATTTATGACCTAATTTACTTTATTATTAATATATATATATAAGTAAACTGGGTGCCACATGCCAAACTTTGACTATTTCTACTTAACTGTCTTAAAACTTAAATCATATACATGGCATATTATGCAGTAAATGTTTTTTTTTAATCTACCAATGTGGCTAGAATTCTCATTACTAGCAATCTTGTTAACCCCTCCACTCCAACTAAGCTAAATATGCTTGTGTCTGGAGTGGGTGGACTGCAATAGTGTAATGGGTAGGATTTGAACCTGCAATCTCTTGATCACGAGTCTGACACCTTATCCATTAGGCTATTGGCACTGAAATATTATTTGCACTACATTTAGTATTGGAAACCCATTACATGCATTAATTTATGCATTCCTTAGCATATTAGACAATTATTTTTATTACTAGATAAGTATTTGAAGCAAAAATGAGCTGGCAAACAGTTATCATTTTCCAAAACCAGTTCTATCCTTGCAAGAAATTTTCACAATTAAACCTACCAGGCTGATGCGTCATGTAGTGCACCCACCCCTGGCTCTGCTGCACACCAATGCCGCGCCATTCTTGCTCTGTCATTAAATGGTTCTTTGGAACCAGCTTCATCATCTCTTTCGGAAGAACCACATGCCTGAAAACACCAGAGAGGATTGATAGTGTATTCAAAATATTGTTACGAGTTGTAACTTTTTTGAAATCATTTTATTATGAGATTACTCCTATGGTTGCCTAGTTACATTTGTTGTTAATTATTTAATTCTTTTTGTTTTCTATCAATATATATTTTTACTCTCATTATAATCGTTTAAATTAAAATCCAAAATGCGACTCCAACACAACTAAACTACTCTATTTGGGAACAGATTAAGTAACAATAATACACAGGTCATTGGGGGAAGTAAACAAACAGATTTTAAGCCCGAAGAATTATTCGCTGAACAAGATTACAATAACGAGACGAACATATCGAAATTTCTAGATTACACCATTATAAATTTGAATTATACTGGAACCAGCCATTATTGATTGCCTTGAATTGGTACTTGGCAAAGTTTCAATTACTTGTTACGAATCATACTTCCAATTTTGAGTTCAAAACTAGAAGTTATAAACTTTTATACCTTTATCTTAAACTGCAGAGACTAACTAGAACCAAAAGTAACCCCTATAAACTTGGTGAAACTTATTAATTGTACGATTGTTGTATGCATTATGATGTAAGATACTGTTAGGTAGTGAATCCATTACCTATATTCGTGTTCTTCATCGCAATATTTCTCAGAGTAATAAATTTCTCTCGCCGACATGATGATGACAGTCATGAGTCACAATATTTCAAACTCCTGAAATAGAAGCAATACTCTTTTTTGCGAAACACACTATACTTTTCCGAAACTCTTTATTCACACCAATATTAAAGCGATGTTTACTAAACAATTACTTTACCCAATTTTCTACAAAATCAAAAAGAAAACTTGCGCTTACAGCAAACACGACAGGAAAGCGTTAACGATTTTAAAATTCGAAATTGTTAATGTTGCCAGAATTATAAAAATCATAAATCCGGTAATTTTCGCAAAATGGAAAAGATGTTCTGTTCTCAGTAAAGTAAATTATTAGTAACTATACCCTGTTTTTTAATCTCAGAGACAGAATTGACACATGCAAATGTCAAGTTTAGAAATTATGTTGCCCGCTCTTTTGCGCAGTACGATACCGGTTTGCTGAATCGTAACTTATTACCCGACTGCGCGACGCAAAGGAGGTTAATGTGTTTCACAGTCTGTGTATGTATGTAAGTATGTATGTTTGTACCTATATGTGGTGATGTACAGTCCAAACGCGTGGGCCAATTTGAATAATTCTCACGTTAATCAATTCGTTGTAACTATGCGAGTGTTACTAGAGAAATGACAGTTAATTATCAAAAATCGGCAAACTATATCAAGAGGGAGATTTCCCACTTGATATAGTTTGCCGATTTTTATCCTTTCTTTAGTGTTACGATTTTTCAGTATTTTTATATGATATTTAATTTCTATTTAGTTTTATACAAGTAAATCATTTATAATGTATGTTTTTATAGCTTAGTTAGAGGGGTCAACAAGATTGCTAGTAATGTGAATTATACCCACATTGCGAGTTTTCTTTATAAAAAAGACCTATTCGTAACACTAAAGAAAGGATAAAGTTGGAATAATTATTCCTTCTTCCTTGACTTATAATATTGGTATTTGATAACTTTATAGGCCAGCTAAAGTTGGTGTACCTTCACTTGGTCAAGGTGGTGATGATTTTATTGGCGTGTGCTCAGGCACCTATATCCCTATATATATATACCTATCAATATAAGCGGCAGAATCATCACAGGGTCAGCCCTGTGATGATTCTGCCGCTTATATTGTGCTGGGCAGTAATAATACATTGGGCGTTTCTTCATTGGCCGGCCCGGCCCGACACCGATACCGACAATGACATCGGTGGACGCTTAATTCTATAAAATTGTATGGAATAGTGTCTCATTAACCCGGCCCGACAGCAATGTTAACTGCAAGGGACGACCTTAGCTGGGATGTATTTAACGTCTTATTTATTTACAAAAGGTCTATATTGTATTGAGCAGAGTAAGGACACTAGAAGGCTCTATTTGTGCAGTTGACCCAAATAAACTTCTAAATACACTTCAAGACCACAATTCCTAGCAAGAATTAAATTATCTGTGAAATCTTTAACATATTTAAACAAAAGGTAGTTAAAAAATAAACGTGACTGCTCAACTGAAAGGAAAAAAACGAGTACATTTTTATTTAAAAAAGTGACAAGCAGGCGTGACCCATCCCATTTTTATAAATAAAACGCTAGACCTCGGACACCCCAATTAGAATATTAAAATATAGAACTAAAACAACATCTGTAATTTAATTTACTTAAAGAACACCCAGTTTTTTTTAATAAAATGGTTGTCCTGACTGAACGTAAAACGTTCGAGCATACTACTCTATCCCTACGCACACTCGTGCGCGTGCCTACGTAGTAGGTACTAACAGAAAGCTACTCATTAGGTATGTATCTGTACGTTCATTGACCGAACATTACCTACGTAGTTTGATACTAATAATTTACGATATTACCGTATAACTATTATTGCTAGTTGCCTAAGTAGTTTGATTCCATCTTTCCATCACAGTTACACAGGCTTTGGACTGACAGCTTCGAATGATTTGGTTTAATTACGGATACGGAAGTATTTTTAAATTGAGCAACTTTTCACCCCACTGCGATCTATCAGTACCTAAAGGCGCCCGCGTCTTTTCACCCTCTACTAAGTCGTGTTTACATTTTATTAGGTACGTATAAGAAATTATTCAAAGTCGGACATTTGCATGTGTCAATTCTGTCTCTGAGATTAAAAAACAGGGTATAGTTAGTAATAATTTACATTACCGAGAATATCTTTTCCATTTTGCGGAAATTACCGGTTTTATGATTTTTATAATTCTGGCAACATTAACAATTTCGAATTTTAAAATCGTTAACGCTTTCCTGTCGTGTTTGCTGTAAGCGCAAGTTTTCTTTTTGATTTTGTAAAAAACTGGGTAAAGTAATTGTTTAGTAAACATCGCTTTAATATTGGTGTGAATAAAGAGTTTCGGAAAAGTATAGTGTGTTTCGCAAAAAAGAGTATTGCTTCTATTTCAGGAGTTTGAAATATTGTGACTCATGACTGTCATCATCATGTCGGCGAGAGAAATTTATTACTCTGAGAAATATTGCGATGAAGAACACGAATATAGGTAATGGATTCACTACCTAACAGTATCTTACATCATAATGCATACAACAATCGTACAATTAATAAGTTTCACCAAGTTTATAGGGGTTACTTTTGGTTCTAGTTAGTCTCTGCAGTTTAAGATAAAGGTATAAAAGTTTATAACTTCTAGTTTTGAACTCAAAATTGGAAGTATGATTCGTAACAAGTAATTGAAACTTTGCCAACTACCATAGGCGTAGGAAGGGGGGGAGCCGGGTGGGCCGTGAAATAATTGTACGATTAATTCATGTAATTTAATTAATTAATGCATGTAATGGGTTTCCAATACTAAATGTAGTGCAAATAATATTTCAGTGCTAATAGCCTAATGGATAAGGTGTCAG
Source organism: Tholera decimalis (assembly GCA_943138885.2). NCBI lineage: Eukaryota > Metazoa > Arthropoda > Insecta > Lepidoptera > Noctuidae > Tholera > Tholera decimalis. Next base: position 33,051,319 of record OW964560.2, read on the forward strand.
ACTCGTGATCAAGAGATTGCAGGTTCAAATCCTACCCATTACACTATTGCAGTCCACCCACTCCAGACACGAGCATATTTAGCTTAGTTGGAGTGGAGGGGTTAACAAGATTGCTAGTAATGAGAATTCTAGCCACATTGGTAGATTAAAAAAAAAAACATTTACTGCATAATATGCCATGTATATGATTTAAGTTTTTTTAGATTTTTCAGGGGTGTGTATGTGAGTAAGGATAGATATGATTATTATTATGAGTGACCGAAATACAAAGTACAAATTCGGTTGTGCAGTTAAGTAAGACGTACTGCTTGGAATTAAGGATTAATCTTCCTTAAATTAAAATTTTATTTTTCGCTCACTATCTGAAATGTAAATGTATTGATAATTATTATTTACGTGTGTGTATGGATAGCTATTGAGCGATCTACAAATTCAGCCATACATTCATATGGGTTTTTATTGCTTTGAGATAAGGCTTAAATTTCCCTAAATAAAATATTTTATTACGTTGGTTTTACGCAGTGATCCTAATTTAGGTTAAATAAAGGATTTTTCCGAAAAAAATTAACACATAAATAATGATGGAAATCGATTCAGAAGCCGATTCTGAGCAACTACTTTCAGGTCTTGCGTTTATTCTGTTACATGTTGTATATGTTCTATTGGCTCCCGCCTGCTTGTAATAAATCGGTATTTATTGTGTAAATCGGTAGTTAGGTATTGTGTGTTATTATGTGTCATCTGGGCCATATAGTTGACGACATTACTGATAGGTTTACCATAGAAATATGTGGTGATTCTGATGATTCAGAATATTCCTAAGAAATGGAGTCATTATTTGAATCTGATTAACGAATACCTGTAATTAATTATGATTTTAATAACATAATTAATTACAGATATAATTACAGATGTAAGATATCTATCTTACATTACTGATTTTGTATTTCTAGTTTTAAATTAGCATCTACGCATTATTTCAGGATAACGTATTATAAAAAACCGATACTTGATTTTATCAACGTTAAGTTTCGATAGTGGTACATCACTATTTAAAATTTGCAAAAAACTGGCAATCAGGGTTGTATTTTGTACTATAATTATAGTATTTATACTATAATTTCGCCCTTTGTACTATATACTATCCACATCTAAGGATAGTACGGTAACATACTATAATTTAAAGTTTGCTCCCGAATGCTAAGTTTTATGTCATAATTATGAATATAATAAAATATGACCGGGGATTCCCCGATTATCTTCCGAAGTACAAAGTAAAACGGTAACAAAAGTAAAGTAAAGCGGTAACAAAAGTGGGAATTTTACTGATTTTATTCCTACTGAGAATTTTGCCTTAACGGATGTTGATTTTAATGACTATTATATGTTAAATTAAAAAAAAGTGAAAGTGTACTATATTTTTTTTATAAATACTATCCTTTTCATTTGTTTGTACTATCTTTTTCAACATAAATAAATCCATCCATGCTGGCAATCGTCGTAATGTCAACTTTGTCTCTATCAAAGAGTAAAGTAATATACATGTACTATGTAGTCTATGTTTGAAAGAAGACATGGCCAAGGAACTTGTACCTAAACTGGAATGCGGACGCGAAGCTCAAATCCGTTCCGAAGAGTATACCCTCGAAGGACCTAGCTATCTCTTTCTAGTAGTGTGGATATCAATTCGTGATAAACGTAAGGACAATTTTATTTGATGCAATATTAGCAGGTTTTTTTAAGACACTTATTATTAACCTTACCAATGATGTATTTCTGTTACCGCTATAACAAAAACTACTAAAAATTAATTAAAATAAATATTTAAGGGAGACTCCCATACAACAGTTGTGATTTTTTTGGCGCTTTTTATAGGTAATGGTTCCGTACCATTCATTACCTACCTATAAAAATACCCTTCATGCGCGAGTGCGATTCGTACTTGGCCGGTTTTTTTCTTAACAACGAAAATAGAAAGAAATAAATAAATTCAATTATAAATACAAAGGTCTGTATCGGTCTGTTACGCTTTCACGGTTAAATCACAGAGCCGCTTTCGAAAAAATTTGGCATGGAGATAGTTTAAAACCCTGGGAACTATATAGGGTATCTCAGATTTTTGAACAGTTGCTCGGTAGCGCGATATAACAGAATTCCACGTGGGCGAAAAGCTAGTTCTCAATATATATCTGAGCAACTTATATTGAGCGCGCTAATTTTTATAATAAACCCTTCCTTATGCGGGCTAAATGCAAAATTGGCTTTGTTAGGCAGACTTTATTGCGTTGAATTATAAACTTTCAAAATGGTTAAGACCCGTGATACAAATACAATTATTGCAGATACAGAATTAATAACAGAATCACCAGCTGGCAATTCTTCGAAGGCTTGGCCTTGATAGGCAGTGGTATAGACGTCCAAACAAACGTGCATTAATTGGTAATCTACGTTTATTCGACACTTGTACGGTCAGAACCAGTAGACTAAACATAAAATGATGCAATGTTTATATATACTGAAAACTACTAAAACCCTTCATGAAAAACGATGATTATAAATAGAAAGAATAACAGAAGAGATATAATTTATTTATGTATATATTTATTTAGGTTAACCTACAATTGTTTACACTATACATTTGTATGAAACAGTCATATTACATTTATAAGTGTAACAATTAATTACAGGCTAACACCACATGTGCTATTTAAGGTTAGAAATCAATATTATTAACATACATAATTCTAAACATAAAGGAGGCAGTTCGAATGACAATTATAAGGTTATTATTATTAGGTTGGTTCTATATTTTCTAGTTCCTCATATGTTGCAGCTGCAGGTTTGTTACAAGATTGGCTTGTCACAACCCTAAAAAATGTATTACACTATTATTAGTTAAAAGTATGGGAATAATCTTTAAATTATGAATTATTATTATTATTTGTCGACATTAACTAACTGCAGTGGATAAAAGTTAAGTAATTAAGTTATAAGTAATTATTAATACAATAAACTACACTTGTAAGTAAGTTTGCGTAGCTGAGTTTTTGGCCAAAAGGATATAAAATATTTTTGCCATCAATTTGCTAAGCAAAAGTAAATAAATCAACTAAAATGTCGACTTTTATGCCTATTAATTTGACTCCTTTCATAACTTTCACTTACCAGATCTTTGAATGTGCCCAGTACAGGTTGTATATTCTTTTCTTTAGTGGGTTTCAATATTATAGTACTTAAAACATTTATTTGTTTCGTTTTAACAGGAATCTAAAATAATAATAGATTTTAGTACTTATGGTTAAGATAGATTCAAAATGAAAATTCATCTTGCTACGCTCATATTCTATTTCGAAACGGTGATCTTCATGTCATTTGTAAAGATTGATAACTTACTTTAGGGAAAATGGATGGAATTGCATCATTTGATCTTGTTTCGAAATGCAATATTTCTTCGGGCTTGAAATGGCGGTTACAACTTTTGGAACCGTTTCTGACCTTTTTCTGTGTAGAACACTGAGCCACCGGTCTCGCAGATCATCATTTTTAGGAAAGCTTAAAATAACAAAATATAATAAATAATGAGAAGAAAGAAAAATAATAAATAAGAAGAATAAAGAGAAGAACATCCACTTTTACATTGAAAACATAGTCACCCTAAATGCAATTTGTAAACAAAGTCACAAAAATTACTTATAAAAGGAAATTCCAGACCCGGGGTACCCTTCACTCTTGCAATTAACCACAAAACACGTTCTTACCATGGTTACAGTATCTTGCACTTTAATATTACGAAAACTTACAAAATTAAATATAATGCAAATTTACAAACATACAGATGTCAAGTAAACGTCAGCCGGCAAAGTAGTAATTGCCATGATAGTATAATATATCACTACTAATTGTTACAAATTCCATTTATTTTTGTTTTAAACATCTTGTGATTGCATGGTAAAATAACTTTAATTTTCATTAATATGCATAAAGTAATAATGGTAATTCATTTTAAAGATAGAATTCCAAAGAAGTTTAAAACTAGGTGTTATTACTACAACAGACAGGTCAAAAAAATTACCATTGAAATAAATATTTTTAATCTGACACACAGAAGAAAGGGACACAGTCCACACACGCACTGTCTCGCTCGGAACGAATATTTCCTTCAGTTTTATGCGTGCAAGTTTATACTCTATTGTTTAACAGCTAAGAAAGACTTTCTGTATTCTTTGAATCATTCGTAAGCAATCCAGTTAGTTGGTAGAAGATCCTTGGACATGGCATAAAATAAAGAATATTAAGATAAGAATTTACTGATGACTTGGCTTTAGCCTTACTTTAATTTTATAGAAGAATATATAAATATGACGAGGCTGAATGGTCTTTAGACCGATGCCTGCCTTTATAAAGGCGAACAAATAAAAAAAAATAAAAAAAAGTAGTCTGTGTTTGTCTCTGAGACAAAGAAAATAATATCTATGTAGTCTGTGATAATACTCTCTGACGAGAGTTCTGACCTCTGAGATTAAAAAACAGGGTATAGCTGACCCAACGATCTTCGTCCCATCTAGCAGTCAGTTAATGAACAGATTTAGTGTTTTCTAACGTAAAAAAAGAAAACTGATCACGTCCAGTTTTTATTCACCTAAAAATACTTATAATAAAAAAATATAAATTAAAAATCAAGTATTTCAATTTCATTTATTTTGATACTCTTCAGTGAAGTACCTTGTGATATACGAAATTTTTCCTCCTGGCAGGATATTAGGGCACTCATCGAAGTCTCAGGGGTCGAACAGCAAGACGGATGAAATGATGAGAAAGCAGATCAGCAATTTCAAGGCCTTTGAACACACTGTATCAAAAATCAAGCTGGAGGGTGTTACGGAAAAGTGGGAATTCGATCATCTGTTAAACACTATTCAAGCCCGCTGGTCGAAGATCGACACCCAGCATTGGGAGTTGGATAGCGAGCTTGGAGATAGAAATCAGGAATATCAAAGCATAAAATATATAAAGCAGCATAAAATATATATAAGCATAAAATATATCTCAAATATGAGAGCACATACAACGAGGCTATCAAGGCTATAAACAAAAAGATGTGGTCTAACTCTCATAGAGAACATACTACACCGAAAATAGAGATCCCTACTTTCAGTGGAAACTATTATCACTGGACATCATTTAAAGATCTCTTTACAGAATCAATTCATAGCAATTCGACACTTTCTGGGGCACAGAAGATGCAGTTCCTCAAGTCAAAAGTAAAGGGTGAAGCAGAACGCCTTATTCAACACTTACCGATCAGCTCCGACAACTACATCATAAGTTGTGACATTCTGTGCCACCGGTACGACAATAAGAGGATGATATTCTCCTCGCATGCCAACAATTTGCTAAATCTTCCGGTTATGCAGCAAGCCTCTATCAGTCACATCAAGCGGATTCATGACACCGCATTTGAAACATTAAATGCTTTACAGAGCCCAGGCGTTGAAGTGAAATCCGATCCTTTTATCGCTCACGTCTTGAGCCAAAAATTGGATTCGGAGACGTTTAATGAGTATAATCTCTACAGCAAAAAACCTCGAGAACATCTCGATTTAACCGAACTGTTGTCTTTTCTAGAGAGCAAGTTCACTAGCATGGAAGCCAGCAGGCGTAAGCAGGAGACCAGCAATCTACAAAAATCTAGTTCTAGCAACAACAACAAACCATTCGAAAAATCATATCATTGAAAGCAATCATATTCAAGTAATAAAACTTTGAAGTTACTAAGTGACAGGAAATTACAACATAATGCTTATCAAAAATGTCCAGTCTGCAATGAAACACATGCATTATTTTATTGCAAGAAATTCACGGAATTAACTCCAATGAAGAAAAAACAATTAGTTGCTAAGTTGAATTATTGTAAGAATTGTTTATACGATCATAAAGGCAATAGTTGTTTGTCAGAAAAACGATGCCGCGAATTTCACAATACTGTACTGCACGAAGCGCATAAGCAGGGTAATTCGACGCCTTGTGAGCAGCAAAGCAACGTGCGTCCTAATCCAGAACGTTCTGAAAATAGGGGCAACACGCATGTTACACAGCAAAACATGACAGAAGTCTTACTATCAACAGCATTAATAAAGGTCCAAAAATCAGATGGCACCTATCTTATCATGAGAGCACTTATTGATCAGGGCTCACAAATATCTCTTATAACCGAAAACAGCGCTCAGCAATTAGGATTACAGCGATATAATCACTGGTATAGGGCAAACCGAAAATAGCTAATCTTACGAAATTTTTACCGTCATACTCGTTTCCTAAGTTACCATGCCCATTCCTTGAAAACTTAGAACTAGCAGATCTAGAGTATAACATAAGCCGCCCCATAGATATTCTCTTGGGCGCTCACGTTTACGCGAACATTCTTTTATCAGGTATATGTAAACTTAGCGAATCACTATCTATGGCGCACGAAACTCGCCTTGGGTGGATATTATGTGGTACCTTGAAGCCCACTTTTATGTGCAATGTTGTACAAGTTGAGTTACATCAACTACAACGTTTTTGGGAGATCGAGGATGTCACGCAAGAAAAATCATTATCATGCAAAGATCAAGAATGCATCGACTTCTACAAATCAACGACTAAACGTCTAGAAGACGGGAGATACGAAGTTACACTTCCACTCGTACCTCAATTCGGAGAGCAATTAGGACAGTCAAAAAATAAGGCTGTCGCTCAATTTATTCAGTTAGAAAAGAAACTACATAAAAATGGTTATATTTTCAATGCATATCAAGCATTCATACATGAGTACTTGGCGTTGGGTCACATGCAAGCTTCAACTTGCAATCAGACACTGGAATGTTTTTTACAGCATCACTGTGTTTTGCGCGACGATAGTGCTACCACAGCATTACGTGTCGTGTAGGGCTTTCATCCCGGGAATCTTGGTCTCGAAAATTTCGAGAGTCTCGACGATTTTTTTGTATTTTCGAGACTCGAGACTAACATTTTCGGTCACGGGAATAACCAGACTTTTGAGACTTCAGTAACATAAAAACTGTATTAAATAATTTATTAAACCAATAGTACATTTTTATTATGGGTATGGCAATGGCAGCACGGTCGAGCGTAGAGTAAAGCTTAGTATTATCTGTGTAGGTTGAATATCCTTATTGACAAATAACACAGATTTTGTCTACATATTATAAATGTAAATTGCTGTGCCCGAAATGGTCCATGTGAACTATTACCTACTTATATTAAGATCTTGTTAACCCATAATTATGATTGCAATAAAGATTTAATTACGGAACTATTCTGATTGAATTGAAAGGGGTTCGAACTTTTTTCTATGAAGACTGGCATGTCGACCCACCGCCATTTAGATTTTTTTTTCAGAAATCGTGGCGCATGCTGAAAGCGGCATGTGTCTAACAAAAAATATCAGTAACATGGTACCCCAAAATGTCACATTACCGAGATATTTGAAGGTAAACATCGACATATAACTACAAGAACAATCATTAAAAGTAGACTTATTAGGTGTCTATAAACATCAGATTGTATCCAAATAATCGTACCCAGGTTGATTACGATAATTAATGTTTATAGAAAAAGAGTAGGTACTACATTACATGCTACTAGAAACGCAGTCGACATGTCACTATCGTGTGGCGGATCATGTGACATGTTACTCAGCTTGAAAACGTTTTTCAGCAATAGTTAAACAAAAGGCAAAAGGTATGTCATTGATATTAAGATGTGACATTAGCTTTGTAGGCTGTGGTTGGCAATATATGTTGCACTTTTGAAACTAGATAGGCTCGTGTGTTCTGATCTCTACTTATCGTAGCAGAATACCAGTATGTCACATAGTGACTGTCTTTTGTTTTGTTTGTGGAACTCCTACTGACTGAAATCGATGGGGAAGCGTTGTCATACTCCACTATAATAGGTGGGAACACATAAGTATTCTACGGCGTAGCTCCTAAATTATGACTGCCTAATCTAACCTCTACTACCCAGTTACTAGGAAGAGAGGTACCCTTATAAAACACCACTCATAGGTTTCCTGGTTTCTTTAACTGACAAAGACTACAAATTCTTCATTTGATGCCATTTTCACAATTAAAATCTGTGGAACAATTATAATTTGACTAATTATTTCTAATATATCTAACACGTATCATAAATACTACTATACTACATAATCCATAAATTCAGCAGGAGGTCGGGTAGGGGTTCTTGATGCTGAGTCTAATCCTTGTACCAAAGAAAGACATGTACCAAAACACTTTCTGTTCATTTTATAATACGGTGGGATGAAAGACAGCCAACACGCACGTGTGGTATTCTTTGAAATCCGTTTTATTGCGATGCGATGCGATTTAGTAGACAAATAATTAATTACAGTAGCGGTTTTGTCGTACTGCTAGACTAATAAGCTAAATACTAATAAGTGTATAGGCGCGTAATAAGTCTATTTTTAATGATTTTCGTTGTTATATGTCGATGTTTACCTTCAAACGTTTACGTGATACTTTGGGGTACCGTGTTACTGGACATTTTTTGTTCCTCTAGCCATGCATACCACTTTCATCATGAAAATCATCATAAAAAAAAAACAAAATGGTGACGTCGATACGCCAGATAGGTTCTATCCCCTTTCATTGTGAAAGCGCGAAGTGGTACTAAGTAGTATCCCTCTAGCGTATAAGCAGAAAGAGCTTTTTCTAATGCGGGTTACTTTTGTAACAAAATTAGGCTTAAATGCCCTTTGTTTTTTACGTGCCCACTACAAAAATGAAAAAATATTGTAATAAATGTTATTTTTTTAAAATTTGCGCTTGTTTATGAAAGTAACAACTTTAATAAAATATTTTGATTTGACTCTCTAATTGCATAGCTTATTAATAAGAAACGTAGTTTTGAAATAGTCTCGAAAGTCTCGTTTTTCCCGGGAATTTCGAGACCACACCTAGTCTCGTTTTTTTTTCCCGGGACTCAGTAATGCATCGAGACTGAAAGCCCTAGTGTCGTGTATAATGCTTCGGCTTAAACATCTACTAATAAAAGTTTAAATGACCTCATGTATGCAGGACCCAATTTACAGCAAGACCTTCAGTCTGTCATTATTAAATGGAGACAGTATCAGTATGCGTTCACGGCCGACATTGAAAAGATGTTTCGACAGATTTGGGTTCATCCAGAAGATCAACCCTTACAAAAAATTGTCTGGAGAGACGATCAGCATAAAAAATTAAGTGAATATCAGCTGACGACCGTAACATACGGTACCAAAGCAGCACCATTTCTTGCGATGATGACGCTTAAACAGTTAGCATCTGATGAGCGGGAGAAATACCCGGAAGCTGCCAAGGTCATCGAAGAATCATTTTACATGGACGATTTGGTCCATGGAAGCAATTCAATAACATCAGCACAGCAGATACAAAAAGAATTAGTGGATTTACTGAAGTTAGGAGGGTTCAATTTAAGAAAATGGAATTCAAACAATATCAGACTATTGCAGCATGAAAATCAAGACGATCATAATCAAGAGAGAGTTTTAATCAATCCGATCTATCAAAAACCTTAGGCCTTCGTTGGAACCCAACGGAAGACACTTTTACATTCCTATCGAAAATCGAATCATCGAACGCAAAGATCACTAAACGTATCATATTGTCGGATATCTCAAAAATATTCGACCCATTGGATGGATGGATCGGATGGATCGTGCCTGCAACAACCAAACTGAAGATTTTATTCCAAGAAGTATGGCAGTCTAAGCTTGAATGGGATGAGCTGATTCCTGAAAAAAATAAAAAAGAATGGGTCAAGATCAAGGAAGAATTGCATGCCTACCCGTACACTGTGCTACTAGTGTAAACTTATAAATAACTAACAATGTCTGTCTGTCTGTTGCCTTTTCACGCCTTAACCGTTGAACCGATTTACATGAAATTTGACATTGGAATAGTTGAGGACCCTGGGAAGGACATAGGATAGTTTTTATCCCGATGTAAGGTTCCCGTAAGATAGTTTTCGAATTGTATCTTTGTTGCTCTTTCACGCAAAAACTACTGAACGAATCTCAATGAAATTTGGTAATGAGACAGTTGACATCCTGTAAAATCACATAAGCCACTTTTTATGCCGGAATTACCACGGGTTTGGGATTTACGCGGGGAAAACCTCCCACACGAACGAAATCGCGGACAAAAGCTATCCATAGTTTAATACTAATAATATAACTCCATACTTCCATATCCATCAATACTTCCAAGCTAATATTATAGTAATACGAAAGTAACTGTCTGTCTGTCTGTTACCTTTTCACGCCTAAACCGCTGAACCGATTTAGATGAAATTTACTAATATTTACTTATTTACTAATATTATAAATGCGAAAGTAACTCTGTCTGTCTGTCTGTTACCTTTTCACGCCTTAACCGTTGAACCGATTTACATAAAATTTGGCATGGGAATAGTTGAGGACCCTGGGAAGGACATAGGATAGTTTTTATCCCGATGTAAGGTTCCCGCAGGATAGTTTTCGAATTGTATTTTTGTTGCTCTTTCACGCAAAAACTACCGAACGGATCTCAATGAAATTTGGTAATGAGACAGTTGACATCCTGTAAAATCACATAAGCCACTTTTTATGCCGGAATTACCACGGGTTTGAGATTTACGCGGAGAAAACCTCCCACTCGAACGAAGTCGCGGACAAAAGCTATCCATAGTTTAATACTAATAATATAACTCCATACTTCCATATCCATCAATACTTCCAAGCTAATATTATAGTAATACGAAAGTAACTGTCTGTCTGTGTGTCTGTTATCTTTTCACGCCTAAACCGCTGAACCGATTTAGATGAAATTTGGCATGGGAATAGTTTAGGACCCTGGGAAAGACATAGCATAGGTTTCGTCCCGGAAATCATTCCTAAAGGATGTAAAAGGGGTGTTAGAATTTCGTATAAGGAATCAATAATATCCCCGCCCTACCCACACACATAATACACTTAGACCGCTAAACCGATTTGGATAAAATTTGATATGGAGATAGTTTTAGACCCTGGAAAAGACATAGTATAGTTTTATTCCCGGAAATCATTCCTAAAAGATGTGAAAATGGTGTTGGAATTTTGTATAGGGAATCAATGATGTCCCCGCCCTCCCCGCCCACATAATACACTTGACCGCTAAACCGATTTGGATTAAATTTGCTATGGAGATAGTTTTAGACCCTGGAAAAGACTTAGGATAGTTTTTATCCTGGAAATCATCCCTTAGGGATGTAAAGGGGTGTTGGGACTTTGTATTCCCCCTCTCAATTCATTCAAATCGCGTATTCAAGAACCATTCATAACATTTTTTTTAAACTACACAACTGCATGTAGGCTATACAAATCTTTGTTTAGAGCTGGGGTCGAACCCATGTCATGCACCAGTTAAGTTACGCCAACCGTGTCGCTTAAATTTTAACCAATCAAGTTAATATACGAATCATTTCTATTTCAAAATCGGGGCAATATGCGTTTGCCCTTTTGAAAATAGGAGAAGATCGTGTGGCAACAGATATCAACGGGATGATTTATTTGAGCTGAACTGAATCTGAAACTGAAGCTGAAACTGAAGCTGAAACTGAAGCTGAAACTATAGCTGAATCTGAAACCAAAACTGAAGCTGAAGCAGAAACTGAATCTGAAACTGCAACTGAAACCAAAACTTAAGCTGAAGCTGAAACTGGACTGTAGCTGATTCTGACGCTGAAACCAAACTGAAGCTGAAACTGAAACTAAAGCTGAAGCTGAAACTGATGCTGAAACCAAAACTGAAGCTGAAGCTGAAACTGAAACTGAAGCTGAAAATTAAGCTGAAACTGTAGCTGAATCTGAAACTGAAACCAAAACTGAAGCTGAAGCTGAATCTGAAACTGAATCTGGAACTGAAACCAAAACTGAAGCTGAAGCTGAAACTGACGCTGAAACCAAACTGAATCTGAAACTGAAGCTGAAACTGAAACCAAACTGAAGCTGAAACTGATGCTAAAACTGAAGCTGAAGCTGAAACTGAAACTGAAGCTGAAACTGACGCTGAAACCAAAATTGAAGCTGAAGCTGAATCTGAAACTGAAACCAAAACTGAAGCTGAAACTGAAACTGGAACTGTAGCTGAAACTGACGCTGAAACCAAACTGAAGCTGAAACTGAAACTAAAGCTGAAGCTGAAACTGATGCTGAAACCAAAAAAACCTGAAGCTGAAAATTAAGCTGAAACTGTAGCTGAATCTGAAACTGAAACTGAAACCAAATCTGAAGCTGAAACTGACGCTGAAACCAAACTGAATCTGAAACTGAAGCTGAAACTGAAACCAAACTGAAGCTGAAACTGATGCTAAAACTGAAGCTGAAACTGAAACTGGAACTGTAGCTGAAACTGACGCTGAAACCAAACTGAAGCTGAAACTGAAACTAAAGCTGAAGCTGAAACTGATGCTGAAACCAAAAAAAAACCTGAAGCTGAAAATTAAGCTGAAACTGTAGCTGAATCTGAAACTGAAACTGAAACCAAAACTGAAGCTGAAACTGACGCTGAAACCAAACTGAATCTGAAACTGAAGCTGAAACTGAAACCAAACTGAAGCTGAAACTGATGCTAAAACTGAAGCTGAAACTGAAACTGAAGCTGAAACTGACGCTGAAACCAAACTGAAGCTGAAACTGAAACTGATGCTGAAACCAAAACTGAAGCTTAAGCTGAATCTGAAACTGAAACCAAAACTGAAGCTGAAGCTGAAACTGGAACTGTAGCTGAAACTGACGCTGAAACCAAACTGAAGCTGAAACTGAAACTGATGCTGAAACCAAAACTGAAGCTGAAGCTGAATCTGAAACCAAAACTGAAGCTGAAGCTGAAACTGGAACTGTAGCTGAAACTGACGCTGAAACCAAACTGAAGCTGAAACTGAAACTAAAGCTGAAGCTGAAACTGATGCTGAAACCAAAATGAAGCTGAAGCTGAAACTGAAGCTGAAAATTAAGCTGAAACTGTAGCTGAATCTGAAACTGAACCCAAAACTGAAGCTGAAGCTGAATCTGAAACTGAATCTGAAACTGAAACCAAAACTGAAGCTGAAGCTGCGCTGAAACCAAACTGAATCTGAAACTGAAGCTGAAACCAAACTGAAGCTGAAACCGATGCTAAAACTGAAGCTGAAACTGAAGCTGAAACTGGAACTGTAGCTGAAACTCACGCTGAAACCAAACTGAAGCTGAAACTGAAACTGATGCTGAAACCAAAGCTGAAGCTGAAACTGGAACCGTAGCTGAAACTGACGCTGAAACTGAAGCTGAAATTGTAGCTGAATCTGAAACACTGAAACAAAAACTGAAGCTGAAACTGAAGCTGAAACTGATGCTAAAACTGAAGCTGAAGCTGAAACTGAAGCTGAAACTGGAACTGTAGCTGAAACTCACGCTGAAACCAAACTGAAGCTGAAACTGAAACTGATGCTGAAACCAAAGCTGAAGCTGAAACTGGAACCGTAGCTGAAACTGACGCTGAAACTGAAGCTGAAACTGTAGCTGAATCTGAAACACTGAAACAAAAACTGAAGCTGAAGCTGAAACTGTATCTGAAACTGAAACCAAAACTGAAGCTGAAACTGATGCTAAAACTGAAGCTGAAACTGAAACTGCAGCTGAAACTGATGCTGAAACCAAAACTGAAGCTGAAGCTGAAACTGAAGCTGAAAATTAAGCTGAAACTGTAACTGAAACCAAAACTGAAGCTGAAGCTGAATCTGAAACTGAAACCAAAACTGAAGCTGAAGCTGAAACTGACGCTGAAAGCAAACTGAATCTGAAACTGAAGCTGAAACTGAAACCAAACTGAAGCTGAAACTGATGCCAAAACTGAAGCTGAAACTGAAACTGAAACTGTAGTTGAAACTGACGCTGAAACCAAACTGAAGCTGAAACTGATGCTGAAACCAAAGCTGAAGCTGAAACTGGAACTGTAGCTGAAACTGACGCTGAAACCAAACTGAAACTAAAGCTGAAGCTGAAACTGATGCTGAAACTAAACTGAAGCTGAAGCTGAAACTGAATCTGAAACTGAATCTGAATCTGAAACTGAAACCAAAACTGAAGCTGAAGCTGAAACAGAAACTGAAGCTGAAAGTGGAACTGAAACTGAAGCTGAAACTGGAACTGTAGCTGAAACTGACGCTGAAACTAAACTGAAGCTGAAACTGAAACTGATGCTGAAACCAAAACTGAAGCTGAAGCTGAAACTGAAACTGAAACTGAAGCTGAAACTGGAACTGTAGCTGAAACTGACGCTGAAACTAAACTGAAGCTGAAACTGATGCTGAAACCAAAACTGAAGCTGAAGCTGAAACTGAAGCTGAAACTGTAGTAACATACATAGTGAACATAGTCCAAGATACAGATAATTTAATAAACCACGTTTATTCTGATTTGAAAACAAATATGAGGGATAAAGAATGGCTGCGTGAAAGAGTAATTTTGGCACCAACTAACGAAATTGTAGGGCAGATCAACGAAAATATTATGTCTCATGTGGATTGTGATGTTGTTGAGTATCTGTCCGTCGACATTGTCATGGATGCAAAGCAAGTGACGTCGTACTCTGTAGTTTATCAACTCTCTGGAATTGTCAGGGTACCCCATCACATTATTTGAGGCTTTAACTTGTTGTTCCAGTCCTGTTGATGCGTAATCAGGGCGCACCAAGGCTCTGTAATGGCATGCGACTACAAATTACATACCTTGGATGCAATGTTTTCAAGCAATAATTATGACAGGAACAGCAAGCGGTGGAGACGTATTTATTCCTCACATTCAGTTCGAAAAACTCAAATTTCCCATAAAAGCGGCATTCGCAATGACCATAAACAAAGTTCAAGGACAGACACTGAAAGTCGACGGTGTACATTTAGAAGACTGCTTTTCCCATGGGCAATTGTATGTGGCGTGCTCACGAGTATCAAGCGTACAAAATCAACACGCCAAAGACGGGAAAACCAGAAACATAGTTTACAAAAATGTATTGTAAACTACGTTTTTGGTTTTAAAAAGATAAATTTTAAATACTAACTGTCTATCTGTTTTGGGGATGGATGGACCCTGGTGTTGGTTTTTTAAATATTATATGCGTTTTTTAACCACCCAAAAAGATACGGTACACCTTTTTGGCAACAAGAATGATTGACAAAGTGTAAATTAACGCGGGCGAAGCCGCGGGCAAAAGCTAGTATAAAATAACACTCGAAAATTAAATGTAAATAACATTTTCTTTCAAACTAAAATTTAACATAAATTAATAATAATGCATTCCTGAAGTGATAGGAAGGACGTGACTTTTTATCAAGAAATTCAGTAATTGAATAGAGACTATGTGATATCAACCACTTTTTTAAGACTACGCATTTGTAAGGAAATTCAGTGATCCAATTCGGTAATGAGTTACATATAAGTGGTGCCGTATATACGCAGCTGCGTCTGAACAGTTCTATTCTGGGTATAGAGATCTTTAATAAATATAGGGTGACTTTACGCTTGTTTAAGTCGTCTTTAGCTTCAATAAAAACTTATTACCCAAAAAATTAAACCGACTTCCAAAAAACACTGCAAAGTGAAAAATAACTTTAATTTCGGTAGTCGGTGTCTTTAGTTTTGTATTTTCGTTTTTCGTAAAAAAAAAATACAAAACCAATAACACCGACTACCGAAATTAAAATTATTTTTAGCTTTGTAGTGTTTTGATATGGAAGTCGGTTTAATTTTTTTGCAATAAAAGTTTTTATTACAATCTAGAATTACGGTTGTGTCATCAGCCAAAAGAACACATTTTGTCCCGACTGCTTGAGGGAGATCGTTAACATAATTATGAGAAATAACAGTGGCCCTAAAATGCTGCCTTGCGGTACTCCATACCGATTATGACGAGGTTGAGAATCAAAACCGGTGATTTTGTTAGTTTTTTCATCGTATTTAGTGATTCTTGTGATTTGATTTCTATTCGATAGGTATGATTTAAACCACTCTAGGGCAGGACTTCTCACGCCTATTTTATTTTCTTCTGCGCTTATAGATTGGCGCATTTTTGTATTCATTTTACTGATGTACGGTTTATCTATCGTTAATAAGATTTTAAAAGTTTCAGAAGTCATTCGCAAGTAATTAAATAGGTCTTCCCGATGCGACTGCCTTAGTTCACGTACCAATGTCATGTGCGATCTAGATTCTCTTTTTTGAAGCCACTTTTTCATCCAATATCTCCTTTCTGATGATGAAAGTAAATGAAGTAGTAAAAGAGCACATCGTTTTTACGCAACATAATGATGACGCTAAAAACTGACAACTACCTACGCCCTACAGTGCTGCTGCGTTGTGAATGACTACCGCCTGTATGTGGACGCTCACACCGGTATCACACCATTGCCGACGCGCGGTGCTACGACGGGAAACTGCGGATTCGCAACTGCTAGTGTGTAGTCGTAGGTGTTGCACCAAGCCATTGCCGGCAGGCAATAATCGCTTGTAGACGTTATTAGCCTAGGACGGTAGGCCGCCCGATAGGACCAGAAACTGCAGGTGGACTGTTAATCTGCGGGGCCCTTAACTGATTGACGGACTGATCGCCGGACTGGTCGACGGACAGATCAAAGGACAGGTCGACTGACTGATCGCCGGACTGGACGACTGACAGATCGACGGACTGGTCGACTGACAGGTCGACGGACAGATCGACGGACAGGTCGACTGACTGTTCGCCGGACTGGTTGACGGACAGATCGATGGATAGGTAGACGGACAGGTGGACTAACTAATCGACGGACTGATCGCAGGACTGGTTGATGGACAGATCGATGGACAAGTCGACTGACTGATCAACGAACAGGTCGACTGACTGATCGACGAACAGGTCGACTGACTGATCGACTGGCAGATCGACGGACAGATCGTCGGACTGATCGACTGACAGATTACGGACAGATCGCCGGACTGACCGACGGACAAGTCGACTGACAGGTCGACGTGCCCTTGGTCAGCTTGCTTCCCTGCTAAGCAAGCTTCCTGGATTCGATGTCCCTGCTGGCTTATCAGACTAGCGTGCCAGACCCAGTCAAAAGCCTTTGAGATGTCGAGGGACACAGCAAGGGGTTTGCCCTGTTTCTCATTGGCCTCAACCCAGCTGTGCGTAACATACACAAGAAGATCTCCTGTCGACCGACCACAGTAGAAGCCATACTGGTGGTCACTGAGGAGCTCATTTTCTTCAAGGTGCTTCAAGATGCTTGCAACTTACCATAACTTTACAGAGAATGAGGGTCAAGGCAATTGGTCTATAGTTGGCAGGGTCGGCACGGCTACTGCAAATCGTAAACAAAATATTAATTTGCACGTGGCTAGTAGGCCTATGCTACTTGGGCCCTCAACTTCCTGCGGTCGGTCAACGGCAAGACTGTACTTTGGATCCCGCTACCCTGCAGAGTGCAGAGTAAGTTGCGATGCCAAAGATTGTTCCGAGGTTGAGACCAGTCTTGGACAACGCAACTACTTTCTCTCAAAAAGACACTGACACTCCCACGCATCGCCCAAACACAGCAGCGCCGAGCTCCAGTGGGTGGTCGCGAGCCAGGTGAGCGTGAGCCCTACCACCGCAAAAAAAAGAATTAGTCAGTCACCGAAGGTCTGGTTTTCAAATAAACTCGCTCCTCCAGATTCTATTTATCAATCACTCACTAAAACATCTAACGAATATACGGCGAAGATCACCATGGGCATGGTAATACTTAGGGTACCTACCCTTTTTTATCGGAGGCAAAATCATCAAATGGCTCCTCCCACTTTAGGTGAACGGGAGTGTCGGACTTCTACTGAATAAAATCTCACTAGGGTTTTCATCCCGGGGGCACTCGAGACTGCTACCTCCAGTTTTCGAGACTTTCTATTGAAAATGGTAACGACAAAGGGAAGCATTTACATTAATGTAAATGCTTTTTTAGGGTTCTTGAAATTAAATGAAATATTTATTTTGTAAATTGGTTATAAATAACACTTTTACACGTCATGTTTTTTTGCGTGTTAAGTTTAGCTAGATGAGGCCGGTATTTCCTAACTGACTACTCTGAGAAGAAACACCGAAACAAACTCAGAGGTCATAGTCTCTTTTAAAGTCCAGACAATTTGTATTTTTATATGAGAAGCATGTAGGTTCATGTCTGTGGTATTCTTTTGAGGAAATAACCACGCAAATTTGAGCGGACCTGTCCAGACAGTGCAAGCATTTGTCAGTTATCGTGTAGCAGGTAGCTCAACATAGAACTTAAGGAGCTCAACAATTTGACAAAAAATACCAACGGACGTTTGGGTAGGCCACACAAATACTCAAACTGCTTGACATCATTAAATAAATTATAGTGAAAGTAAAAACAACGAAGAAAGAATAACCTACATTGTCCTCACATTAACAATAATGAAATAATTATATAAAAAAAAAAAACAAAAACAAAATAAATAGGTATATACAATACTTAACAAAACAAATATTTTAATCGATAAAAAATAAATCAACTACCAAAATTAGAAAAATAAAAAAGGCTCACGGATATCACTGGAGCAGCTCATTCCCAAGCCTTCTTGTCCTCAATATAATCTTTAACAGTGTAAAAAGCTTTCTGACATAGTTTACGTTTTATAAATAATTTGAATTTATTAATACTTAGTTCTTGAATATGGCTAGGAATTTTATTATAAAAACGTATACATTGACATCTAAACGAACCACCTATTTTTTTTAACCTTGTTTTAGGAATGACATATCGTCATTGCGCGTGCGAAACCGCGTAAGCGCACTTTGTTAATACCGCGTAACAGCAAAAGGGAAAATATTGAAATATCGCGCCTATCGATTCTCGACAACTATTGGCTTATACCAGATCTCACACGATCGGAATTATCTAATAAGAAACCTTATTTTTGCCACCAAAACGATACCGCAGAGCAGTAATGTGTCAGAAGTTGGACCCAATTCCGCGTATTTACCAAATCAATGAAGAAATTCTACCACGATCGTTGCGTGCTCCCAAAAATAATTGTTTTGTCGAGAATAAATACCATCTATGTTTTAATTGTTTATAATTATATCTTCAAATTAAAGCTCAAATTCAAGAAGAAGTGATACCAAAATTTACCATTAATAATGATAAGAAGGAGAGAGTTTGCTTAAAGACATTTTTGGAAACATTGGGTATAAAAGAATGGACCGTTCACTATTGGCTTGGAGATAAGACTAATAATATTAATGAATCTGAAAAACAGAAGTATACAAAGACAAAACTACCATCTCATTACTGTAGACAATCTACTTCAAAGTTATACCTATTTGGAACCGATAATACAATCCAAATCACAATTGTATCGTTTATATGTAGACTACTCAATTTAAATAAATAAACCTATGGCTTCTCGAAAAGTATTCGAAAGCGTTATATTTGAGGAGAATACTGTTTCAACCAAAAAAAGATGCGTGCAACCAGTATTGTGCTCACAAAGCTGGTAATTTAGCAGACGAGCAATATACTAAACGTGTCGAGCGAAAAGACTTGGCTAGAGCTGAAAAATAATCCGACAAAGAAGCCGCACAGAAAGGATTCATACATGCATTGACAGCAGACCTTCAGGCTGTAAGACTGTGTCCATTCCTCAATATATTCCTCTACGTAACCTTACCATCTACAATTTGGGCAATAATGAAGTCACTTGCTACTGGTTTGATGAGACAGCGTGCGACTTAAAAGCCACAACATACGCATCATTTTTCGTAGATTACATTTCTAAATTACTGGATAATGATCCAAAGGATGTTATATTATTCACAGATGGTTGTACAGCATAGAATAGAAATAACGTAGTGTCGAATGCGTTATTGCGTTTGGCCATGGACAAAAAAAATGTGATACCTCAGAAATACTTAGAGAAAGGCCACACGCAGATGGAAATAGATTCACTTCACTCTTTGAATTGAATCGAGAGGAAGTTGAAAAATCGGGAAATATTTTACCCTCACAATACGCCACTATCACAGAAGAGTCCGGAAAAGTACAATTTCCTTATAAAGTTATTATACCTGATTATACAATTTTTTAAAGTTTTTAGTCACAAAGATTACCTGATTTATGAATTGATAAGACCTGGTCGTGGAGCAGGTGATCAATGTGTTGTTGATATAAAATCACTGAGTTACAATCCAAATGGCACGATAGATTTTATACCACTGCCTAGAAGACCAAAGAAAAATTCACTTTTAATTGACAGTGTGCCTTCACTTTATGAATCCAAACAACCAATATCCAAAACAAAGTACACCCACCTACAGGAACTTAAGAGTGTGATACCTAAAGATTATCATAGTTTCTATGATAATTTACCTTATATATGATATTTCTTTTTTAACTGAGATCTTAAATGCTGTGATTATGAGAATTTAATTTGCATTTAATTAAGAGCATTAGTACTACAAAACAGATTATTTTATTTTGTCAGTTTAATATAATTTAAGAATAAGAAGTGATTGTTAAAAAGTAGGAAATGTGATTAAAATCCAATTAGCTGACTATAATGATTATAATGTCGTTAGCTAATTGGATATTTAGTTAAATAATCTTTATCATACATAATGTTAAGTAAAATTAAAAGTTTAATTCTGGAGTTAACAGGATTAGATTTTTTATATAAGAATTTGCGGATCTCATATAGTAAAATCGGCTGTCTTAATAATTTTATTATGAAAAGTCTGAAAGTATTTATTTTTTTAAGAAAGTGTTAATGTTTTATCATTTATTTTTGTTTTATTTGTCATAATATTTCCTTTCTATGATAAAACGTTTCATTTCAAATCCGCTTATCTACTTATAGTATACCACTTTTTTATAATTTGTTACTACAAAATCGCGTAAGTGACTTTACACGGAATCTAAACAAGTTACAGGTAAATTGGTGTTATTTTTATGTAATGTCAGTTGCAAAGAACTATATATAAAGTTCAGTCAGTATTTCTATTTTTAATGGAGAAGATATTAAGTTTTTTGTTCCTCCTGGAAAATCATCAAAATGGAAATACGCGGTATTAACAAACTGCTCTTCCGCGGTTTCGCACGCGCAACGACGATATGTGTCTTTGTTCCTTGTATTTACACTATGAATATCACTGTATTTTTTAAACAGATTAATATTTTTGTGTGCATACAAAGAGATTCTCATAAATATACTGAGATGGCACAGTCATAATATTAATCTCTTTAAATTTGTCTCTTAAGGAGTGCTTGGGACTTAATTTATAAATTGCACGAATGGCCCTTTTTTGTAATACAAATATTGTGTGAATGTCGGCGGCATTTCCCCAAAGTAAAATGCCGTATGACATCACACTGTGAAAGTAACTAAAGTAGACTAAACGTGCTGTTTCGATATCAGTTAATCCACGTATATGCTGCAGAACTTAACTTTTTTGTCAATTTATCTATATGGGGGCCCCACTGAAGCTTCGCATCCAAAGTTATGCCCAAGAATACTGTGGTATCTTCGGGTTTCAATATTTCGCCCTTTATTGATACACTAGTATTCACTTGTCTAACATGAGGTAATGTAAATTTTAGGCATTTGGTTTTTTTCTCATTACGAAGAAGATTATTAACATTAAACCAGCTAACTACAGTTGCAAGGGCTCTATTTACTTCTTCAGTAACCTGCTGTTGACGTTTAATTTTAAATAAAAGAGAAGTATCGTCAGCGAATAGCACTATGTCATGATTTTTGATCAGGTACGGCAAATCATTTATATAAATAAGAAACAAAAAGGGACCTAAAATTGAGCCTTGGGGGACCCCCATCTTGACCACAGATCCCGGCGATCTTTTGCCGTTCACATCGACTCTCTAAATCCTTTCACTCAAATATGAGGTTAAAAGATTCAGAGAGGTGTCCCGGAATCCGTAGTGGTGCAGTTTCCTGATTAATGTCTCATGGGGAACACAGTCAAATGCCTTAGACAAATCGCAAATAATGCCCAACGCATTGCACTTCTTCCCATGCATTATAAATGTGTCCTAAAAGTTCAACACCGCATCAGTTGTTGAACGACCCTTTGTAAAACCAAATTGTTTATTATGTAGCAATTTGTGTTTATTAAAATATCTTTGCATCTGCATTAAAATAATTTTCTCAAAAATTTTACTGAAAGTGGGCAGTACAGAAATAGGTCTGTAATTAGTAGGGTCAGATGTACTACCCGATTTAAATAGTGGGATTATTTTACTATATTTCATTAGATCAGGAAACTCACCGCAATCAATACAATTATTAAATATAACAGCTAATGTAGGAGCAATAATGTGTATAGTTGACTTAGTAACTTCAACAGAATTACCCCACAGGTCTGCAGTCTTTTTCATATTCAAAGAATTAAAAGTTTTAATGATGTCATTAGAAGTAACATATTGGAATTTAAACTCTGAACTACAAACTGGAACATTTTTTTAAGTAATGTTTCTGCAGCAATGGGAGATGATTTTAGCGACTTGGTTGTCGATATGGGAATGTCAGTGAAAAAATTTTCAAATTCTGTGGCGACTTGCGAATCTAATGTTATTATATTATCATCAATAGTGAGGGTGTAATCACTATTTCGGTTGCAAGACCTTCCCGTTTCGCTTTTTATAATATCCCAAGTCGTTTTAATTACATTACTACTATTTTTAATTTTAGAACTCATGTAGCGAGACTTGGCGATATAACAGACTTTTTTAAATAATTTAGAGTAGTTCTTAACATATAAATTAAATTCTACCGAGTTAGTGTAAGTCCGCTCCTCATAGAGTTCATAAAGCCGATTTCTACTTTTATAAATACCAGCGGTGGCCCAGTCACTGAAAGAAGTGTTACTATTTACTGAAGCAATTTTGGGAATAAATGTGTTATCGAATTGTTGGCAATATATTTTGAAAAAATCATTATAATGTTTATTAGGGTCCTCATTAGTTAACAAACAGGGCATTTTATTTAAGAGTTTAGTTTTGAATGCTTCCATGCGATATTTAGTTTTTGGATTTACAGTGATATTCTTTTTTAACATTTTATTGACATTTTTTGGTAAAGTAATTAATTGCCCACAATGATCAGAGTCTATTAAATTAATTATTTTTTTGTGAGTCGGTACAACATCCGTAAAAATGTTATCTAAGCAAGTTGCACTAGTAGGAGTTATTCTAGTGGGCTCCATAAATAGGTTTACAAGATTGTATGATTGGAATAAACTAATAATGTTAGTGCTCAAACCAGAATTTTCTAATAAATTAACATTAAAATCACCACAAACAATGACATATTTACTCGAGTTACAGATTTTATGCAAAACTTCATCCATTACTTTTTCAAAGCAATCGTACAATCCTGAATCCTGACACTTAATATAATAAACTGCTCCAATTCAATACAGGCTATTTCAATAGATCGTTCAACAGAGAGGCTCACAATATCCATTCTGTTCTTGAATTTAAGATTATTACTTATTAAAATTAAAGAGCCACCATGTATAACATTTACTCTGCTGAAAGAACTACCAAAGTACCAACCTGGTAATTATTATAATTGAAAATAAATTGATGGCTTTGGAGCCAATGTTCAGTTAGGCAAAGAATATCAATATTGTTAAAATTAAGAAAAAGCTCTACTTCTAAATCTTTGTTTAAAAATCCTTGAATATTTTGATGTACCAGGTTAATAGTATTTATTGATTTTAAAACTATATTTTTGTCCTCTTTGCAGTTTAAAAGTTCATTACTGCTAGAGATTCCCTCTGTTGTCAAAATTTCTAATTTAAATTCTGAGTAGTAAAATTGTTTGCAACCAAGCAATTGTTTGAGTTATGTAAACTCTCAATGCAAAAATTAATTTCAGTATTATTAGATACCCTAGATAATACTGAATATTCACTTAACCTAGGATCAGTAAAATTATCAATAAATGAGTGTAAGTATATTGTATGCTAACAAAGTAGCCAATAAATGTCAACTGTTTTTGGGAAGATACATATATTCCCGAATCAAAACAAAATCTCTAACAAAATTGTTAGTATCAAAATACAATAAATGGTCACTATGACGGCATACTAACATATGCATCAAATTATTAAGTCTAAAAATATATTCATTTTCTATATACCTATGTCAAATTATTAGAATAAGGCAATGCACATAAAATTAATTTACCTAATTTTAATTTAAGGAGGGTGCCAATACCATTAACAATGTCCTCTTTTGTCACATTAAGGCTATTTCCAAACAAAAGAATGACTGTGGCCTGCTCATTCAATTTTGATTGTTTAATTTTTTGAATAAGCTCAGTGAAATGCAGGTTATGGTAACAATGACTTACTATGGTATGATCACAATAATTATTTAATAGTGAGCCAAAACCTGTGCCTAATTTATCTGAATACACTAAAATGTTACTTTGAGCTGGGCTTGTGGTTTCCAAAGTATGAGGCAAAATGGGTGAGGATGCAGGAATAATCTGTGGTAACATGATGGCCGGGTGATTTGAAGCACAACTACAGGTGAGGTCATTAGTCAATGACTCATACCTCTCTGCATTGTGCTTAACCAAGTCCACCAGGTCACAGGCCTCCTGCATGCGCTCATTTAACATTTTCTGGCTAGACTCATACTTACAAAAAATATCCCTTAGTGTATTTTCCCTATTCAATAATTCCTTCTGAAGGTTATTTATATCAAGAACATATATTTTTCTTTGACTATCCAGCATGCAATTACATTCCTTTAATTGGTTGTTTAGGATAACACGCTGCTTTCTAAGTTCAATGTTATATTTATACACACTTCTTGATTTTAAAAGTTTCTTGTACTTTTTAATGTTTCTATTAATTTTAATATACTTCTTTATTTTGTTGTGACTACCTAAAACAGGACCGTTTGTCAATGTTCCGTAGTCAACAAGGAACCCTTATAGTTTCGCCATGTCCGTCTGTCCGCGGTTTAGCTCAAAAACTATTGGTACTAGAAAGTTGTACTTTGGCATGAGTATACACGTTAATGATGCCGAAACAGTGGTAAAATAAAATTTTGAAAAAAACTATTATTTAGGGTACCTCCCATACATGTAAAGTGGGATGATAATTATTTTTTTTCATTCTTCCCATAGTGTGGGATATCGTTGGATAGGTCTTTCAAAAATATTAGGGGTTTGGTAAGACTATTTTTGATTAAGTAAACCGTTCGTGACTTATCAAGCTTTAAAGTACCAATTTTCGTTAAGAGTCAAATGTCCCCCCCTCGTTCAACTAAACGGTTGTAGTTAGAAATTCAAATGTCACGGCAGTAGTACCTACATATAACGAAATTTAAAGGAAAACTATCACACATAAGTGGGCTTTACAAGTTTACGAGTAATAGTCGACCAATTGTATTTGACTCGAATATTTCGAACAACTCTACAGAAATGTCAATAGATGGCGCTAAGCGCCAGTTGTATCGGGCTAGCCTCTTGTGACGATTGAGTAGTGTAGCTCTGTGTCCGTATTTCAATTCAAAACACCGGCTATGACAAGTTTTATACAAATCTCTAAAAAAAATTAAAACTTTTCGTACAAAATTGTCGGATCAGGTGAGGATTTGCATACGAAGTCAAATTAGTTAGGTAGTCATGTTTGGCTTTTAGTTAGAGCATGGTACGAAACGATCAGTCAGCGAATACGACACGCACTTGGCTTTTATAAAAACTACGGAACCCTACACTGCGCGTGGCCCGACACGCACTTGACCGGTTTTTTTATTGGTTGTCGTTGTTTGGATATTTTTGTAATAAGATCAGATCCTCTATAATTATATGAAATTACAAGGAATGCATTTTTTATGAAAAAAAAATCTTTCAATATGTATGTACCTACTTATTTGATTTATATACTTAGGGGAAGGTGGTACAAAATGATCCCTCGAGGTGAAACGATCCCTGACAGTTTTACCGACTTAGGATATTTTATGTGAATTTCTGGATGTGAATTTCTGGTTCCTACGGCCTAGCTGTACAATCTCTGTTAGTGTCATGGCGTTGTTCGCTGTAGAAAAGTTTTTATCACAATATATTCAAAATTCCTGTGTTCAATCTAAGATAAGCTGTTAATTAACATTATGTAGCTTTAGTCTATGTACATATTATGTGGCAGGTATGTTTGTCTCGGGTTTTGCTGCCAATTAGCTATCGAATTACCCGTCTTTCATTACAATATTTAAAAATCATAGGTTATGTTTTGATGTTTTTCGTTAATAGGGCATTTGGGACAAAATGATCCCTACATTGGGTGGGCAAAATGATCCCAGGATCATTTTAACCCGTGCCAATCGTGTTCAGTTAACTTTCAATAAATAGGTGTAAATATTTTTAATATGTATGAAGTACACAATCATAACGAAAATCTTTCGAGAACGTCTGGGCCGATTTAGCTAATTTTGGTTTTGCAATGTTTGTCGTAGTTCAAGGAAGGTTTGAGCGGTGAGAAAAACAGTAGGTATGTAGGGTAAGTAGTGTAATGTAGATTTATATGTTGCAGTGTAGGTTAGGGTAGTTTAGGGTAGTGTAGGGTAGGGTAGTATAAGATTGTACCAATTAAGACTGTACACTAATCATTAAGAGAGTATTATTGATTGAGATTATATTAAAAATGTTAAAGACGGTGTTAACAGTTATGAGAGCGTTGATTGCTTAAAATTCTATTTAAGAAACACTATTAAGGTCGTAACGGCAGTTGATATTATTTGCTAAAAAAGCATTAATGTTTGATAAATTTTTTATTTGAAAATAAATAAGGTTGTTATGCCAATGATACTTGTTCTAGCGAGTTGTTCTTCAGAATGATTATGTTATAGTAAAAATAATATTATAAGTACTATAAAGCTGGAGTCACTGTTATAGAGGTTTACGAAAATTAAAAAATATTTAGTTGTTATTGATACTAAAACTGATTTTACAATAAAACTATTCGAAACTTATATTTATTATACTTTTATTTAACTTATGTTTCATTTCTTGCTTGAATTTTAAATGATGGGGTAAAAGGATCCCCGAATCATTTTACCCGCACACTGGGGATTGTTTTGGACACAGGGGTGTACAAAATGATTCTTATGTAGACCTTTACGAAAATATTAATAAGAACTACTTATTCCTTATTGCTTAAGCGACTCAACGCATACTCAATTTGTAGTTCGATTAAATAGCTACTCATTAAATGTTTAAGTTAAAGAAAAAGTTGTAAACACTTGTTTTATAGCTGTTTTCTCTTAAGGGGATCATTTTGTACCACCTTCCCCTAAGTGTGTTGATTAATAAAGTAGGTACCTATTTTATAAAAAATAACTTATTGTAATAATTACCTAGCGTATGAGTATGAAACCTATTTTACGGCCTCATCTAGTTTAAACTTAAAACATAGTGTATTACATTCTTCTGTGTTTAAACTTACGAAAAAAATAAAGTGTAAAAATGTTATTAGGTAATTAGCTTTTGCCCGCGACTTCGTCCGCGTGGAATAGTTACTTTGGGCTAACGTTAAATTTAACCCCGATTTTGAAGCATTCTTCATTGGCGCTCCGCTCCTATTGGCCTTAGCGTAATGATATATAGCCTATAGCATTTCTGTATAAATTTACTATTTAATTAAAAAATAATTTTTCAATTCGAACCAGTAGTTCCTGAGATTATCGCGTTCAAACAAACAAACAAACTCTTCAGCCTTATATTATTAGTAGGTATAGCTCGGCGACCGATTCTCAAAAATAATCCTTATAGCATGATTCAGTATTCACGCGCGATGGCTTATTATTAGCGTATTTCATGTATGACTTTGGTGTTTCTATACCGACTTATATGATGCTTTTTTATGGAATAGTTAATAATGTTAACTTATTCAATTAGGGGTGACTGAGAGTGTTATAAACGTAAGAGTAGACAAATATTATAATCAGAAAGCTTCGAACTGCTAAGCTATCGGGAGTTACACATGTTATTGTGAGTCAACCATAAAAGATAGACGTATGCAGTCGTGGGATATTTTTTATATAATTTTAAGTAGAACATTTCCGTAATGAAATGATTTCTGTGTAGCTTTAACCATTAAGGTTGCACACGCGACGGAAGCTTAAAAAATGGAGTAACTTCTCCCGTTTTCCCAACATTTCCCTTCACTGCTCTGCTCCTATTGATTGTAGCGTGATGAAAAGTATACTATAACCAGCTCAGGAGTATGAAAAATAATTGTACCAAGTTTTGTTAAAATCCGTCGAGTAGTTTTTGTTTCTATAACGGTTATACAGACAGACAGACAAAAATTTTACTGATTGCATTTTTGGCATCAGTATCGATCCCTAATCACCCCCTGATAGTTATTTTGGAAATATATTTCATGTACAGAATTGACCTCTCTATAGATTTGTTATAAGTATAGATAACCAATTTGCAAAATAAAGATCATTTATCATTTGTAGTCTCATTTTCTCCGGGAATTTCGAGACTGACTCAAAAATGAGTCGAAAGTCCGCGGTACCGCGCGGCTCCGGCACACATGTTAGACGTTAGAACATTCCTACAGCCTCTGACTTAGGGTAGGTACCCTAATATGTAAATTCATTTTTTATATTGCATTATCTCTTGTGTGCCTTAGGGTCAATTTACTCTAGCGCAGAGTCGAAACGCATCGAAGCGTCAAATTCTTTACAACTAAAGCGAAGCCGCACGAATGCGCGCGTATTCGCCAGAATACGCGTGCACTCTTTTACGTGTAGTAATGGGCATCAACAGCAATGCTATTGAATCACTTGCCAGTTGACTCGTAGCTGAAACGTGTGTAAAATGGTTGACATTGATCTTGCTATGATATTACTTATATCGGAAGTTGAAGACGAAGAAAACGAAGAAAGAAGAAAAAGAAAGCGGAATTATAGTGTTCTGACTGATGACGCGTAGGTTCGCTAGTGAGCGCATGGATACGCGAGAATGCGCGCGCACCAATCAGCGTTGTTCACGCGCAGACGCGCGAATTCCGAAGAATGCGCGCGTCTTTTTAAAATCTCAGAATGTGTGCGTTACGCTGTGTAGTTAAGGTTGAATTTGTTATGTTCAGTTTTGGATAGACGCTTCGACTCTGCGCTAGTATTAATCAGGGACCGAAAGGTTAACCCGTATGAGGGTTTTAAACCGGTTAATTTTTAGGATTAGGTTACAAAACCCTCAATAAAGGTTAACCCGTATTATAGGGTTAATCAGCCTATAAGAACCGGTTTCGACATACGGTGCATTTTAGCACATAAAACATCTGCAAGAAAGTGACAGAGATAACTACCACGCGGTGTTTGATCGTGTACCGACATGACTCTCGTAGTCACCGCGTAGAATGCATTGAACTTTGAGCCCTATTAATGTTGCACAATACTGTTTTTAATATTGACTACTGTTCGACGCTAAAATATTAAAAATAATATTTCGATTCTAGCGCATTTCACCGACCGACACGGTTGAATTGTGAGTGTGTTTGTACTTGTACATATCGTCGTTTGTCGTAGGTACTTAGTAGAACTTTGTTAGTTTTAACAGACTTCAAAAAAAGGAGGTTTTCAATTCGTCTTGAACAATTTTTTTTTAATGTATGTTAAGTACCTCATAACTCGGAGACGGCTGGACCGATTTGAAAAAATATTTTTGCGTTTGAATGGGTATACTTTTTAGTTGGTCCCATTGTTACAAAATCAGGATCTGATGATGGGATCCTGGAGAAATCGAGGCAACTCTTCAAATATTATAGGCACACCTATAGCGTTTTGGGTATTTCTTATAGTACCTTGAGCAGTTGCTTCCGAAAAGTACCATTTGGGGAAGTTGAACTGATGATGAAGACCACAGATGGCCACTGAAACTCCTCAATAATAAGTATTTCGTGGATTGCGATTCGATTACTTGAGTACGGATGTTAAACACTTTATGCTCGTCACAATACATATGGTGATGTAGAGCTGATGGTCAAGTACCAGGAGAACTCCTCAAAAATTAACGGCTATGCATCGGGAAAAGCAATATTTTGTAAAAGGTGATAAGTTGTTGACATTATGGCTTTTGTAACTAGATAAATTACAAACCGGCCCACTAAAAAGCGTGAAAAAATTTTTTTTTGCAAAAATTAGAACCGACTTCCATATCAAAACACTACAAAGCCAAAAATAACTTTGATTTCTATATGGAAGTCGGTTCTAATTTTTGCTAAAAAAATTTTTGATCTCATAATTAGCACATACATAAGTAGCGTTATTACCAACCTGTTTTGAAGTCAAAACTTCTTTAGCATCGTTGTGATTTGAAAGTTTATGAAACAAAAAAGTGACAGTAAAAAGAGACAGACACAGGAATTCATAAGAAAAAAAAAGCCAACATTGAAGGTTTCACTTCTACCACGTGTGAATTGCCCACATGTTTTTTATTTTTATTTTTATACCTACGTGAACTTATAGTGATCTGATTAAGTATGCCTAAAACCAGGCGTCCGTCACTCGCTCAAGGCCACGTGTTATATGCCTACCGCTTCGCGTATCGCCGTCGGTACATCCGACAGTGAGTTGCCGCACGCCTGCCTGAACCTTTTTAAGTAATTTTGACAACGTCATAACGGATCGACCTAAAAACAATTGATTTTCCTCCGCTTTGCTACTGTTTCCATTTTGATTAATTATTTATTACAATTATTTACGCGGTTTCGGATATTTTAGACGTTAAAATTTATATAATCGGGAAATCAGGGAAGGAAAAAAATGCATCTATCATTTTATTAAACTGAAACATATTTGATCAACAAATAAAAAAAGAATTGTTTTTCTACAACATTCGTTTTTTTACCAATATCAGCATAGGTACAACCATAGAAATATAATATTATATTTATGGGTACAACCCTAACACATTCGTGGGCCACGCGGCGGTTAAAACAATCTTAACTCTCTGTGTACGGAATTATGGTACATTTATTCTCGCTGCAAACAGCTGGTATTATTATTATTAGGTACCCGCGCTCGCATTGAGCTGCATTGCGCCAAGATATCATCTCCGTGAGCGGTGTCTATGAGTGCGTTGCTCGAGCGCGCTTTTTATGTACATTGACTTCTGAACCTATCTATTTTGTGGCTGCACAGTGGGACGGCACCGCGTGCCTATAAATTATTGGTCGTTAGCTTAGATGTAGCGCTCGGCGGCTATGTTGCTTACTGGTTTTGCATTACAAGATAAGGACCAAGCTAACACAATCAATGTACAAAATATAAAATCCCACCAAAACATCCTGTAAAAAATTAGCCAAGCCTCGCCTAAGCTGCTTGTTTCTCTATAAAAAGTAATGAAATCTCTAAGCAAAGTGAAGCCAAGTCTAAGGATCTTTACTGCGATTTCCTTATTAATATAGTTAGATTTTATGTAACCGGCCGTTGAACATAATCTGTGCACTTTTTTTTACTAGTTAATACATCGAAGTCAACGGCCAAGTCACCGTGCATTTATGTGCATAAAGGTACAATATATATTAAAAACGGCATTATAATCATACGCACTTTAGCGACAGAGGAAGTCTACAGAAGTCAAGCAAATTCAGCGTATATTCACCAAACTATACTGCGTTAACAGAAAATCCTGATGACATAGTTTGCAGAATTATGTATAATCTCTTGATCAACTCTTCATCGATACCCGTGATTTCTGCAGAACATTGATAGGTTTGGAAGAATCTCCTTGCCGTATTTCCGTCATTGCTGTTTCCAGAATCTTGACGAGGTTTATCAATGTGTAAACCAAGCAAATTCCGGAAGCGAGTTTGGACGTGCTTCTTTTTCTCTTCTTTAATCTTTTATTCTCTGGAGTCGATTCAGCCCACTTTTCAAATCCTAGGTTATAAGAAATATGCAGAATCATTTCCATACATCTTATCCAAGCATGTAAGGTAGACAGCCCGTATTTAAACGTATCTTCATTCTCAATTCTTACAGTTACTTTTGTTATATTGTGCATCTGTCTAGGAGTTGCTCCACAAACAGTACATGAAGCACTCGATGGAGTCTGCGTTAACACTTGAGCAACTTTCCCGTCGATCATTGTCATAAACAGCTCATGTCTTACTCATGTTACCTTCTTTTGCTGCAGGCGTTCGCGTTTGACTTAATTCATTAATTTTTGCTTCAAGTTCACTTACAACAGCTGTAGTTTTTTCAGGAGTTTCTTTTGCTAATTCCAGAGAAATGGGTCTGCAATATCTAACTGAAGAACATGTTGGATTTTGCGATATAACTACTTTACTTTATTCATCCACTAGTCTCAATGGTACAAGTGAAACTATAAACATATTAGCATCCGATATTTGTTCATTTTCTTCCGGTAAAACTTGTTTATACTCACTTTGTCCCGAGGATCCATCGCAACCCCATTTGCTATACAGTTTGAGACGGGTGAACTTTTTCGAAACCGAGTCTATTTTTAAAATACGACAGGCAGTATGATCTGAGAGTTCTTGAAGGTTCACTTTAGCACTTATATTCGTTACGGATATGCTTGAAGCAAGAGGATAGCAATCCTTCTTTGCTTCAGCCAAAATTTGGTATGATGGAAATACCGAAAATAAGTTTTTCTCAACAAGTCTCAGCCTCAGGTAGGAATATTGAGCTTTGGATAGATCGGTTTCAATATATATACATAATGCTTCTTCTTTGGTATGGGAAGGTACACCATCTGGACTTCGTAAAATGACTTTTTCTCCTCCTTTTCTGTATTTCTCGTAATACTCACAATCGAAGCTCATCATCATCATTTTCACCCATAGATCGTAAACCTTGAACATAAGCGTAATGCACATGTCCCATTCCATACTCCTGGAGTAATTCCAAGTTTTTACGTTTTTTTCGTACTCTCCGAACACGTCAGGATTTTCTTTTTTTTCACGTACTCTAAACTCGCCATTTAACCAATTTGTGTTTTGGCTCTCGAAGCAATCTTGTTTTCTTTGAGCTTTCACCCATTTTTGGTTACAAATCGTAATCAAATTTCTTTGAATACTTTGCATAACCGTGCTCACATCTGTTGTTGATAAATGGAAATTGTCCAACAAATATTTTCAATAACTGAAGTACTTTTCCCGCTTATTATCTGAGCACATATATCGCGTCGAAAACACACAAATTCACTCATTTTAAACTTTTTTCAGCAAATTCACAGTTACCGAAGGAAGGTATCCGGACACTGATGAACACGCTGCAAACCCGAGTATTTATAGGACCCTAGTTTCAGTAACTTGTGCAAAACCAATAAGAAAATTGATAAAAACAGTTTTGACACTAATACTTATTATAATTACAACAACAGATAAGAACTATGCAACATGATTTTTATCACACGTGTGGTTAAAATGGTCACCGCAAAAAAAAATTTCGTGTGAAAATATATTTAGGTCGACATTTTTGCTTCTAGTTCGAAATGGCGCAGCAATGACGCAGGTTTTTTTTTGTATTACTGAATAGGTAAGGTATCTAAACATGTCATTAACTTGACATCGGGAGCCATCGGTAACAAGGAAACCTCAACTTGAAAATTAAATAGACGTAAAATTTCCTTATGACAATTAAAAATTATATTAAAAAATTCGAAAATATATTTTTCATCACAAAATAACGTAGTTATGAACTAGAAATCTTAAGTTGAACTTCCATAACGAGTAGTCTAGTTAATATCAAATTATCAAAGTATAAAGTTTGGGTGTAATTTAATGTACCTAAAATTTTTTTGTATTTTTTTTTTTACTATTATATCGGGTGGCTTTATCATCTTAGAATGTAAAACAATCAAAACAGTTTCAGTAACACGACTTTTGTCCCAACTAATTTTGAGATGCAAAATACCGGTTGGTCCCATAGTGCGTCGCGCCGTGCGCGTCTAGTGGCGTGCTGCGTGACCTGTGTTGTGCGCCGTATCATTGCGTATATATGCTAATAAGTGTCCAACTTGTAACTTCTGTTTAAATATTTTTGGGGCAAAAACAAAAAAGGTTTATAAAATATTAGATTCGATTTAGTTACTTATTCCGAACGAACTATATTCACATTTCACATATACTAAACATAATGTTGTATACTTACGGGTAAAACATTCCCACCTCGGAACACCTTTCAGGTGTGTAATATACAGAACAAAGTAAACCAATAAATATAGTAAAATAAATAAAAAAAATTGGCCAAGTGCGAGTCAAAGTCGCCCATGAAGAGTTCCTTAGTAACTATAATAAATATAATTTAATATATTTATTTGAAAAAAAAAAAAAACTTAAAAATGTCTTAAAACTAGTTCATTTGCAATTTTTACAAGTACGCCAAATAACTTTGTTTTTCATAGTGTTTGTATGAATTACAAA
Source organism: Tholera decimalis (assembly GCA_943138885.2). Classification (NCBI taxonomy): domain Eukaryota; kingdom Metazoa; phylum Arthropoda; class Insecta; order Lepidoptera; family Noctuidae; genus Tholera; species Tholera decimalis. The sequence continues at coordinate 33,085,860 of OW964560.2, forward strand.
GTTATATTTGCGGTTTTAGAAAATATGCTGTATCTCAAAAACTGCAGACCCGATCTCGTTCAAACCAATTTTGGTTGAAAGATTACATTAAGATCTATAGCATATTTTTTTTTTCATATTTTTCACTCTATAATTATAGAAGTTACAGTGGGGGGGACACACATTTTACCACTTTAGACGCGTATATCTTTTAAACGATTATCTTTATGAAAAAGTGGTTTTAGACACATTTATATCATTTTTGAAGACCTGTCTATAGATACCACACACGCATAGGTTTCATGAAAAAATATATTTTCAGTTTTAGTTCCATGTATCGGGAGCCCCTTTTATTTTAATTTTTTTTTTCATAAAATCGGAAAGCGGTTCACAGAATACATCTACCTACCAAGTTTCACATGTACAGTTCTAACAGTTTCGGAATAAAATGGCTGTGACATACGGACGGACGGACAGACAGACAGACAGACAGACAGACGGACAGACATGTCGAAACTATAAGGGTTCCGTTTTTTGCCATTTGGCTACGGAACCCTAAAAAGATACCTAACCTGTTCTACCGTCTAACTATCTACTTACTAAAAAAAAATTTTTAGCAAAAAATAGAACCGACTTCCATATCAAAACACTACAAAGGTAAAAATAACTTTAATTTCGGAAGGCGGTGTCAAAAACGAAAATATATACAAAACTAAAGACACCGCCTTCCGAAATTAAAGTTATTTTTACCTTTGTAGTGTTTTGATATGGAAGTCGGTTCTATTTTTTGCTAAAAATTTTTTTTCACTCTTTTTAGTGGGTCGGTTTGTAATTTATCTAGTTACAAAAGCCATAATGTCAAAAACTTATCACCTTTTACAAAATATTGCTTTTCCCTGTGCATAGACGTTAATTTTTGAGGAGTTCTCCTGGTATTTGACAATCAGCTCTACATCACCATATGTATTGTGACGAGCGTAAAGTGTTTAACATCCGTACTCAAGTAATCGAATTGCAATCCACGAAATACTTATTATTGAGGAGTTTCAGTGGCCCTCTGTGGTCTTCATCATCAGTTGAACTTCCCCAAATGGTACTTTTCGGAAGCAACTGCTCAAGGTACTATAAGAAATACCCAAAACGCTATAGGTGTGCCTATAATATTGAAGAGTTCCCTCGATTTCTCCAGGATCCCATCATCAGATCCTGATTTCGTAACAATGGGACCAACTAGAAAGTATACCCATTCAAACGCAAAAATAATTTTTCAAATCGGTCCAGCCGTCTCCGAGTTATGAGGTAAAATACATAAAAAAAAAAAAAGTTCAAGACGAATTGTAAACCTCCTTTTTTTGAAGTCGGTTAAAAGACACCTACCTACTTACCTGCCTACATTTCTCAATTTGCTTTTGTCATTGAATTTTTAATGTTCACCATACACTTACCTACCAAACATTTTCATTCCACTGTGCGTGGTTACGCACATAATTTTGAATAAGTGCAAAATTCAACAAAAGAGCGACAAATAAACCTGAGCAACATTCAGCCGCGTGTGACGTAAGATACCGCGACGCAGCCGAGATTGTGCAACTTACAGGTTCTGTCTCTTTCATTCAGATTAATCAGCAATATTTTATAGATTAACCTTTATAGTATACAGGTTAACCCGTATAAAGGTTAATCAAACAAATGGGTTAAACGTCTAACCGGTTAACCTTTTAATCCGATTAATGGGTCCTTGGTATTAAATGACCCTTAGCAAGCGTTCACGCTTTAGAAATACATTCTACGAAATATAACCTAATATCGAAATTCGTGGGATGGGAAGCTGTGGGTTTTTTTTTTCAGAAATTGTAATCTTTGTATGTAGGTGTTGATCTACCCTGAGGATCTACCAACTTTGATTAAAACCAAATCAATAATTTATTTTGAAGGCTCATTTATTACTTGCCAATTTGTATCACAGGAATAAGAAAGGAATAGAATAAGTAACCACATTAACATTTTATATGAAAAAGAAGAAGAGACACTGGGAATGTTTTTTTCTAACAGATTCTTTAATGCTGTTCCAAGCATGATTGCATTTTATTTAAAATTTAATATTTTATTTACGATCTGTATTCAACAATTTTTTCATTCGATTATATTCCTAAACGGAAGGTTTGTTTAGGGATTGTTATTTCAAAAGGGGCTCGTAAAATCGGGCCAGTTGAAAAGTATTTCGGCGCGAGTGTGAGAGGGAACATGAGGTTGTAAACAAAATTGGCCAAGTGCGAGTCAGACTCGCCCATGAAGGGTTCCGTAGTAACTATAATAATATAATATAATATAATATGTATATTTATTTGACGAATAAAAAAAAACCTTAAAAATAGCTTATTTACATTTTTACAACTACCTACGTTAAATGACTTTGTTTTTCATAGTGTTTGTATGAATTACAAAGTTATATTTGCGGTTTTAAAAAATATGCTGTATCTCAAAAACTGCAGACCCGATTTCGTTCAAACCAATTTTGGTTGAAAGTTTACATTAAGATCTACAGACATGTATTTTTTCAGATTTTTCACTCTATTATTATAGAAGTTAGAGGGGGACACACACACATTTTACCACTTTGGAAGCTTATATCTTTTAAACGAATGACTTTATGAAAAAATAATTTTAGAAACCCTTATATCATTTTTAAAAACCTACCACACACGCATAGGTTTCATGAAAAAAAATATTTTCCGTTCTAGTTCCATGTATGGGGACCCCCCTTTATTTTAAATATTATTTAATTTTTTTCTGTAAATCGGAAAGCGGTTCACAGAATACATTTACTTACTAAGTTTCACATGTATAGTCTTAATAGTTTCGGAATAAAATGGCTGTGATATACGGACGGACGGACGGACGGACGGACGGACGGACGGACGGACGGACGGACAGACAGACAGACAGACGGACGGACAGACAGACAGACAGACGGACAGACATATCGAAACTATAAGGGTTCCGTTTTTTGCCATTCGGCTACGGAATCCTAAAAAGGTATTCTTATGCCATTCCTTAATGAACAGACCAGAAACAGACTCCTTTCTTTCTTGAATGGAATCTAATGATAAATCCATGATGTACCGGTCTGGCTAGACGCTACCTTGCACAAACCTTATTCCTTACACAAAAAAAGCAATACATGAGATCTACAATCTAATGAGAAATCCCAAATTGCAATCGTATGAACGCAACATATTGATGGAACTATTTAATATGGAATCTAGTGTATTTATTTCGTCGTTTTTTTTCCAAAACTACGCAATATAAATATTGTTTTTTATTACTTAATAAGTTTAACATTTCTCATCTAGGTAAGTGAAATTTCTTATCAACATATAAGAAATAAAAATATATCAAACCTTATATTTCATGCATAGAAATCGCAGCAACCAACCAGACCTTAAGTACCTACTTCATATATTTCAGTTTAATACTAAAACTATTTAAATAACTTACTTAGCTGTTTAAATGTAATACTTAATCTACATGTTAAGCTATAAACAGCTTACATAAAGTACATCGACATAAATATTTCTACAAAATATACATAGCTTTCAAAGACATATTAAACATTCCAAAGATAGATTAACTACCGTGAGTTTTAATATGCTTTTCCAACTCATTCTTTTTTACAAATTCTGCGGGACAATGGTCACACGAGTATACAGTCTTTTCGTGTGTTAGGTGCATGTGTCTCTTGAGGTGCGATGCCCGGGTGAGACGCAGTCCGCAAATGCAGCAAACATGGGGTCGGGCTCCAGTGTGAGTCAGTAGGTGTCGTTTCAAATCGCTGCGAGTGATAAAGGCTCGACCGCAGGTGTCACATTCGAAGTTCTTTTCGCCTGTATGTCGCCTGAAATGAGATAGGATTGTAATGGACTTTTTCCTATGACTTTCTTTTTTTTTTCTGGGGGTGGAGCGGATTGGAGTGTCAGACTTCTACTGACTAAAAACCCACCCTGCTCCTTCAGTTGCCCTTGCATTCCGGGGCCGCGGTATCTCGTTAAAACTTTCCCGCAACCCCGTAAGACTATCTTGATTGTCTTGACTGTCTTGAGGTGGAATTTCTGCAGATCAAAACCTTTCCATTATCATGCAATGAAGGGATAAGATGTTTAGAACACAAATAATACTTGTGTAGTAGGGAGCATACTATATGTCCAGTGTCGGTTCAACATGGATTTCATCTAAAAGCAGGTCATGTTTGCAGGTAATATATATATAAAACTAATAGGTTACTTCTAGGTAAGCGTGCTTCATCTTCTACCGTATCATCGCTCATACAGAGCGGCGAACGCGCATGTGCGTTTTTCGTATTTTGAACGTGTGGTGACGACGCTTATGTGCGTCCATACAATTTACTTAACTTTCTTCGAGTGCGGCGCGCCGCACCTGTGCGTCCATTGTGTATTTCTTCAGCAGTGAAAGTGATGATGGTCAAACGCGAGCGTATTATAAGTAAAAATATATAAATATTTCGAGTTTTTTTTATTGGTTTATACTGCAATCTTCTCATAATGGACATTCAGCAATATGTATATTAGAAACTGATTGTTTGTGGTTCAGATCCAGTAATATGGCCATTTTAATGCATGTGCTTTTAATGTTGTGTCATTTCCACAAGTCCAAAGGCATAGGCAGTTGTCTGACTGCCGGCGAGTAAACGACTAACTATCGGCGATTTACTCGCTCAAGAAACGCGCAATGAAATATACATTCCATGGAAACGAAAGACATGCATATATTAATAGTTGCTCTCTGACTGTTCACACTCCAGGCGACTACTCGCTTCACTCGTTTTGTCGCTGAGCGACTAGAGCTGTCAAAGATAATACTCGCTCAGCGATCACTTGAAGGTCAGAACTCACGCTGAGAGACCAACCAGATGATAGCTCAGCGACTGAACTATCGGAACAACACGCTCGCTGCTCGCCAACTCGTTTTCAGATGCAAGCTCTACTGGCTACTCGTTCATCGTCGGCGGTGGGACAACTGCCATATTTCTTTTGAGCCTTGAGAATATAACTCTCGTCTACATCAGCTTAACATCAAGCAGGTTCACGTGGATACGGTCTCTGTATTTAGCGCTCCGTATAGAGCTATTTATAATTCCGTAAAATTCCATACACTTAGATTATTTTTTTACAAAGAGAACGAGCAATGTGGTTAGAATTCACATTACTAGTAATCTTGTAGATGTATGTATGTATGTCCATGCCAGTTCCTCCAGGAAGGCGAGCAACGCCCTTGTTTTGCTTACCATTTCTCGGAGAGTACCTGAATTGCGAAGTATTTAGTCCTGTAATCCGCGACTACAGGGCAGCTCAGTAGCAGGTGTGCTGCTGTTTCGTCCTCCTCCATGCAGGCTCTGTAGAGTGGGCTGTCTGTGACTTCTATTACATAGGTGTTTATTAAAGGATCCATGACCGGTAAGGGCGGCTGTTACCAATCTTGTAGATAAATATACTTGTGTCTGGAGTGGGTTCACGCTTTCTTGGCAAAAGTGTTATGGGTGGGGTGCGAACCCGTGAGCTCTCGATCACAAGTCCAACACCTTAGCCTTTAGGCTATTGACGCTTCATCAGGTGTAATGAAATGTATACATACCGTGTATGATACTGCAAGTGCCCTATAGTTCGGAAAGATCGCGGACACAGCTTACAGTCGTACGGCAATACGCCTGAATGCTTGCGTTTGTGTGCTGCTAAGCCTGCCGATTGAGCGAAGGCTTCACCACATACTGGACATTGCAGTGGTTTCTCTCCCTGGAAATGATAATGTAAAGGTTATTAATTTAATTCTTTTGTGGTGAGAGCGCTGACCGAACATCTGTCGAAGTGTCGACTTTCACGAAGGAGGAATTTTGGCTCAGAGGTGTATCTAATCTTCCGGCGTTTTCGAGGCCGGTTACTGGACACCGCGCAACGCACGACGCCGATAACTCGAGTAACATAGTATAAGTTTTGGTGATATAAGTTGTGGTATAAGTTGTGGTAAGTGATATATATATATATATATATATATTAGTTTATTTATTATACTATATAAAGCTAAATTACCACTGACTGACTGACTGACTCACTCATTGACATAATTGTTCTCCCAGATGGTGGATGGGGAGGTGGGTATATTTTGACAGATTCGTAAACAAGTAACTCTCAAACCTACGGGAAAAGTGCCAAACCTCCCCTTTTCCCCCCCCCTATCGTATCTCGAAAACTACGAGACCCGTATTTTTTTCTTTTTACGGATTCGTATAGAGGAGGCTCGGTAAAGTAAAAACCATTTTTCAAAGTCCCCCCCCCCGCCCCCCTTCTCCTCCCCTTTAGGCGGATCTCGGAATCTAAGAGACTTGGAACATTTTTTTTTTCAGATTCTTTTAGAGGGGCAATGCTTTAGTCGAAATACTTGTGCAACCCCCCCCCATCACCCCCCCCCCCCTCTTTTTTTTTGTTTATTTTATTTTTCACAAGCACGCGAGGTGCTTGCACCTCGCGCAACACGCAAATACTAAACCCCCCCCCCCATCTCCCCCCATCACCCCACCCCCTTTTTTTTTTCACAAGCACGCGAGGTACTTGCACCTCGCGCAACACGCAAATACTTGATTTAGAGGGGCAATGCTTTAGTTTTTTTCACAAGCACGCGAGGTGCTTGCACCTCGCGCAACTCGCAAATACTAGTTATACTATATAAAGCTAAATTACCACTGACTGACTGACTCACTCATTGACATAATTGTTCTCCCAGATGGTGGATGGGGAGGTGGGTATATTTTGACAGATTCGTAAACAAGTAACTCTCAAACCTACGGGAAAAGTGCCAAACCTCCCCTTTTCACCCCCCTTCTCCCCCCCTCCCTATCGTATCTCGGAAACTACGAGACCCGTATTTTTGTTTTTTTACGGATTCGTATAGAGGAGGCTCGGTAAAGTGAAAACCATTTTTCAAAGTCGCCCCCCTTGCCCCCCTTCTCACCCCCTTTAGGCGGATCTCGGAAATTAAGAGACTAGCAACATTTATTTTTTCAGATTCATTTAGAGGGGCAATGCTTTAGTCAAAATACTTCTGCAACCCCCCCCCCTTTTTTTTTCACAAGCACGCGAGGTGCTTGCACCTCGCGCAACACGCAAATACTAGTTATACTATATAAAGCTAAATTACCACTGACTCACTCACTCACTCACTCATTGACATAATTGTTCTCCCAGATGGTGGATGGGGAGGTGGGTATATTTTGACAGATTCGTAAACAAGTAACTCTCAAACCTACGGGAAAAGTGCCAAACCTCCCCTTTTCACCCCCCTTCTCCCCCCCTCCCTATCGTATCTCGGAAACTACGAGACCCGTATTTTTGTTTTTTTACGGATTCGTATAGAGGAGGCTCGGTAAAGTGAAAACCATTTTTCAAAGTCGCCCCCCTTGCCCCCCTTCTCACCCCCTTTAGGCGGATCTCGGAAATTAAGAGACTTGGAACATTTATTTTTTCAGATTCATTTAGAGGGGCAATGCTTTAGTCAAAATAATTGTGCCACCCCCCCCCCATTTTTATTTTTATTTTAAGAAAGCATAACTCTTAAACCTACGGGAAAAGTGCCAAACCTCCCCTTTTCATCCCCCTTCTCCCCCCTCCCTATCGTATCTCGGAAACTACGAGACCCGTATTTTTTGTTTTTTACGGATTCGTATAGAGGAGGCTCGGCAAAATAAAAACCATTTTTCAAAGTTGCCACCCTTGCCCCCCTTCTCACCCCCTTTAGGCGGATCTCGGAAATTAAAAGACTTGGAACATTTTTTTTTTCAGATATATTTAGTGGGGCAATGCTTTAGTCGAAATAATTGTGCAACCCCCCCCCATCACCCCCCCTTTTTTTTTTTTGCACAAGCACGCGAGGTTCTTGCACCTCGCGCAACACGCAAATACTAGTTATTATACTATATAAAGCTAAATTTTATACTATATAAAGCTAAATTACCACTCACTCACTGACTGACTGACTCATTGACATAATTGTTCTCCCAGATGGTGGATGGGGAGGTGGGTATATTTTGACAGATTCGTAAACAAGTAACTCTCAAACCTACGGGAAAAGTGCCAAACCTCCCCTTTTCACCCTCCCTATCGTATCTCGGAAACTACGAGACCCGTATTTTTTTCTTTTTACGGATTCGTATAGAGCAGGCTTGGTAAAGTAAAAAACATTTTTCAAAGTCGCCCCCCTTGCCCCCCTTTTCACCCCCTTTAGGCGGATCTCGGAAATTAAGAGACTTGGAACATTTTTTGTTTTCAGATTCAGTTAGAGGGGCAATGCTTTAGTCGAAATACTTGTGCAGCCCCCCTATCTCCCCCCATCACCCCCCCCTTTTTTTTTTCACAAGCACGCGAGGTGCTTGCACCTCGTGCGACACGCAAATACTAAACCCCCCTCCATCACGCCCCCCCTTTTTTTTTTTTTTCTTCACAAGCATGCGAGGTGCTTGCACCTCGCGCAACTCGCAAATACTAAAACCTCCCCATCACCCACCCTATTTTTTTTTTCACAAGCATGCGAGGTGCTTGCACCTCGCGTAACACGCAAATACTAAACCCCCCCCCATCACCCCGGCCTTTTTTTTTTTTTTTCACAATCACGCGATGTGCTTGCACCTCGCGCAACACGCAAATACTAGTATTTATATAAAATTCTATTCTATTACTCACTGTCATAGTATAAACTACAACCTGGAGGCCAAGACAAGAGTGAATGTGTTACTTCTAGATTCAGTTATTGCTAAAGCGTCTCGAAACAATCACAGAATGATAAATGTGATACTGGGATGTTTATTTTACGCTATTTTTCTTTTAAAATTCCACGGTGCCAAAAACGAAAATACAAAACTTAAGACACCGACTACCGAAATTAAAGTTATTTTTCACTTTGCAGTGTTTTTTGGGAGTCGGTTTAATTTTTTGGTAGTTTTTTTCTTGATTTAATGAATCTTGAACTAAGAACGCATTTGTTTCAAGGCAATACCGTGCCACTTTTGTTAGGGCTATTTTAATAGTTGAGCCGTTCTCTAAATACGTCCACCTCTGTCGCCGCCGCGGTCGCAGCTAGTCGAGCTGTGGCATACCAACGCAATTCGCGCCGCCCGCCGCACCGCAAGACGCGCCGCAATTCGCACCGCCGGAGGCTGTGGCCAGGCCGTTATCCCGCATTCACTCATAGCCCGCAACAAGCCACCGTGATCCAGTGTATCAAATGCTTTTTTGAAATCTATAAAAAAACTCATAACTATGTTTTTTCATCAAGACGGTTATTGACTTCGCCAGTGAATTTCTCCAATGCAGTAGCAGTACTTCTATTGAGCCTAAAACCGTGTTGAACGTCATTAAAAATATTTTTTTTTTCTAAGTAGATTGTAAGTTGTTTGACAATAACTTTTTCGACTAATTTGTTTAATGTGTTTAAAATTGCTATAGGTCTATAATTGCTACAATTTCCATGCGACCCCTGTTTATAGATTGGCCTTTCTTTAAGTTCCTCCGGATATTGAGATTTTTTAATATTAAAATGAGCTATTACTGGACTAATTTGCGCTTTAATTTGTTTAAGTTCTCTAATTCTAATACCATCTGATCCCGGCGACTTGTTGCAGTCTAAATTATCTATTACAGTTTCTACATCTTTTGGTAACACTTGTTGAAACTTAAAACTTACATTACTGTCATTAACCCTAGAACCGTACCCTGGGTTACAAATTTAAAAAAAAATTGTCTATAAAATTTTTACTCTTTGATGGTTTGTTTTGGGCGTCCGTGTATTTACGCGGGGTGAGGGGACGCGCAGATACTTAAGTCGAACGGCGTTCCTGCTATAGTGTATTCACGGAGACGAGTTAGTAGAGCGCTATCTCACTCATACAATTTTTTAACTGCAATTGGTCAGTGATAAACGCTAGGGCGATGTACACAGTACGAGTACTTTTTAATCTACTCCAAAGAGAATATATTGATTGTTGGCCTCGTCGTGAACGAGGGCAGCCTGAATGCGGCGATCGGTCGCCGCCCAGGCATCGCTAAGAGATTGACGCCTGCCCCGCTAAAGGACCCCCCCGATCAAGACGGTTTGTTGCCAACGGCCTCGGTCAAGGTCTGGGGACCCTTGGGTGACTCGATTGTGGTCTGTGCCATTTTGGACACGGGAGTCCAGGGTTGCCTTTTGTCGTCTTGGTTAGCGGGACAGGTTGGCCTGAAGGTGAATGACCTTTCAGGCAAGATTTGGGGAATTGGCGAACCGGCTGACACCACTGTTGAGGGAAGGACCTGGTTTGAAATCACCCTTGTGAGTTGTCCGTGCCCTAAAATTGGTGCTCCTGCCCTTGTTATAACTGAACTTGGTTGGGACGAGCCACTTCGGGAAACCCTGTTGGAGGACGGTTGAGGCACTCTAGGCTTCCTTATGGGGCCCGTCACCCCCTTTTGTTGCCCAAGGAGGGCCACTTGGTTCAATTGTTGGTGACTGATCGTCACACTAAGAACTCGCATGCCGGTTGCAATGCGCTGTTGGCCATTCTGCAGCGAGAATTTTGGATTTTGTCGGCTGATCGCGTCAATGAGACGAGGCCCTTTGCTGGCGGCGTAATGGACTTTGTTGGTCCCCCTTTGTTGAAGACGTCCACCCTTCGTAATAGTAAGATTGTTAAGGCTTATTTGTGTGTTTGTCTGCCTGTCAACCAAGGCAGTACATTTGGAGCTGGTAACCTCCCTCTCGACAGAGGCCTTTGAGGCGACTTTGGAAGGATTTGTGTCTCGCCGTGGGTTACCTTCTTTGATTAGGTCTGATTGCGGTACGAATTACAAGGGTACAAGTAACTATTTGAAGGAGGTATACGCCTTCCTTAATGAGAGCCAGGCTGGCATTGGTAATAGTTTGGCCCGCCGAGGGGTCACTTGGTTGTTTGACCCGCCAGCCTGCCCCCCATTGGGGGGGTATTTTTTGGGCCGCGGTGAAAGCGGCAAAGGGACGCTGGCGGAGATTGTTGGGAGACACCGTTCTCACCTTTGAAGAACTAGCTACGGTATTTGGCCGCATTGAAGCTGTGTTAAATTTGCAACCTTCTCAAGACTTCCAATTGATTAGCGGACGGGTAGGCCCGTCCGGGGGGGGGTAGATGTTTAGTACCAAACGTTTCCGAACGCACCCTTTTGACATAAAGAAGTTTGATCTTGACATTACTCTGACTTGACAGATAGACTTTGGTTCCGTTGTTGAAAAATGTCCGATTGGGACCTGTTGAGTTAATTATAATTGGTAAAATATCGTTTGGAATCGCGTGTTGAAACCGATAATTGGGTCGCGAGTAACGATTAGTTTGAAGTTGTAATCCCCATTTGACGAAAACCCCGGGATATTTTTGGATTTATCGCCGGTTGGTTGCCACCGTATGGCACGCGGAGTTGTTGGAAATAAGTAGTGATAAATAGCTTCAATCCGGTGTGAGTTGGGTGTGATGCTGATCTGGACCGCGCCATTTGGAGACTGGCGCCTTGTGAACGTTCTACAACACTTGACTTACATCACACTTTTCAATTACTCACTCATTTACATACATACCACACTTGGGCGTGACCTAGGAAGGTCGAAGCTTGGCGAACCCAGCACAGAAGGTTAGTGGTAATATTATATTGACGAGCCTATAGATTGTTGTAGGCCGAAGAGCCTTTTGTAAGTACTTTGTTCATTGAAAGCAACGGTAGGGCTCCACGAATCGTGGACAGGTTCGGACAGTCCAGTTACCGTTGCACTGGCTTCTTGTAGTCTTGACCAATAATGGTCTACTCATACTTCCCATACTGTGCAGACGTGCTGTGGACAGAAATGTGGAAGCAATATTTGAAAGATTCATAATAAATGTAGGAAACGACGACAGTAGTGATAGTACGGAGAGTGATGATGATGATGATATGTTATAAACTTGTATAGGTAGATATTATAATATAATAAAGAAAGTTAAATCATTAACTCTCGATTTTATTTCTTTCCTTCATATCCATCAGATATATAAAAAAGTAGGTACCCGTAATATTTTTTATCAAATAAATGTCTCTGAATTTATACGACAGACGAAGCCGCAGTAATGAACTAAGCAAACTTTTAAGAAGCGCAGTGTGAACGCACATTTACATTTCTAAGGTATTGTTAACGCCCACTGACCCTAAAAAAGTTTTTTTGTCTTTGTCATTTGTATGATAATGTGCGATAGAGAAGGCGCTATACTAACTCGTCTCCGTGAATATACTATAGTAAGTGAACGTGACACGCTGCTTGTGGGGTGCACACGCACCCCAGGGTACTTTCAACGTAAGTATTTAATGATTGTTATTTTTTTGTTACATCGTGTTTTTTATGCTGTTTGTATTATCTACTGACATAGTACTTATGTGGTTATTACTTATTTATTGAATATAAGTGAATCCTGCTGTGTCAAATCCATCCAAAGGTTGTCTGTAAAAGATCGCTTTTAGCGATAAGACCGCCCTTTTTAGTTTTTAAGTCCTTATTTAATTCTGTTATGGTGTACAATAAAGAGTATATCTATCTATGTGATTTTTAGTTCTAGGACATCTTTATATAAACAATTAACTTGCTAAAAATTTAGGTTTTTGCAGTGTAGGTTTTTAGGTGTAGATATAAGATAGTGTGCCTCTCAGTATTTGTATATAGGTTTGTACTATTTGTTGTTTTTTTTCAGATGACGTCACGGTGCAATTTGAAGGAGAGTGAAATAGAAAATGTTCTGTTGGAGGCGTAAGATGAAGATCTTTTCTTAGGCGAGGAGTTAGAAGATGAAAGAGATGAAATTATTCAAGACTTTCGCTTGACAGAGGATATTAGACCAGCTGGTAGTCCCGATGATATAGAACCAGAATCACCTCAAGATTCAGATGAAGAACTTGAAGAATCTTTGCAACTGGATCCTAATAAACCACCAGTTACTGTGCTCAGTGTTCCAGATTTTTTACGTGGAAGAGGCACAAAAAAACAGAAAAATTGTGAAAAGTTCGTGTGGCGTGGATCTCATCCTCGTTCATCACGCACACCAAGGAGGAACATCATATTCCATCCTCCAGCTAACGAAGGTTCTGCTAAATTTATTACTACTGCAGTAGATACATGGCAATTGTTTTTCACGGATGACGTTTTGGAGAACATCATGACTAGCACAAACCAAGAGATTTCAGAGCAACGCCAAAAATATAAATCAGACAGGCCAACTGTCACTGAAGATGACGATTTTGTTCCATCGAGCATACGACCTTCATTTGTTCGAGATACGTCAAAAACAGAGTTGAAAGCCCTTTTTGGACTATACTACTTGGCTGGTGTACTGAGAATAAATCACCTGACTGTGAAAGACATCTTCGACAAAAATACAGGTATAATTAGTTATTTTCGGTCTACAATAAGTGAAAAAAGATTTGAATTTTTAACTAATTGTCTTCGTTTCGACGATCGTTCGACAAGAGCTGAGAGAAGACTGGTGAATAAATTGGCGCCCATAAAAGAACTCTTTGATCATGTAATTGAGACTTCAAAAACCCGGAATCCTCCTTCTGACTGCACTACAATAGATGAGCAGTTGCTTGGTTTTAGGGGAAGGTGTCCATTTCGGATGTACATCCCTTCAAAGCCAGATAAATATGGAATCAAACTACTGATGTTTTGTGATGCTAAGTCATACTACATGATAAATAGTATTGTAGCGACATCTATCTCGCAACATACAAACTATCCTGTATCGCGCAAGCAGAGTTTACCGCACAACTAGCATACATACAAATCACCCGATCACAAACATCGGGCAGTTGCCCATCAGACAAAACACCTGTCTGGTCGGAGGATCCTCCCTTTTCAATGGGAATGCGGGACTTTACACCGTGTTCCGCATATCCCCAAAACTGGTGACCCCGACGTGATGAACAATGGAAGGGGATACGTTTAAAGACGCACGAGGCGCGGCAATGTCACCGCCACCTAGCACTAGTGATGGGGGGATGTCGATAGACCCAAGCAACGTTTTCAAAGTTGGCGCACGAGTGCCCCCGTTTTGGGCTGAAGAGCCGGAGATTTGGTTTGCCCAGGTTGAAGGTCAATTTTGTATAGCTGGAATAAATAGTGATGTTACTAAATTTAATTATGTCATCGGTCATCTGGACCATCAATACTCTAGAGAGATAAAGGATATAATTATTAGCCCACCTGCCACTAACAAATATGAAAAACTAAAGACCGAGTTAATTAAGCGACTCACCGCGTCTAAAGAGAAGAAAATCAAACAGTTATTGATGCATGAGGAGCTAGGCGACCGCAAGTCATCGCAGTTCCTTCGTCACTTGAAAAGCCTGGCAGGCCCAAACGTTCCTGACGACTTCCTGAGGACGATATGGGTTAGTCGCCTACCGCATGGTATCCAGACAGTTCTCGCAGGTCAACCAGGGGCAGCTTCTCTCGAGGATCTAGCTGACTTAGCCGATAGAGTGAATGACCTGGCTACGACAACTCCGAAAGTCGCCGTTGTAAGCGACGCTGTCCCTAGCTCGGGTCTGAACGAACTAAAGAGGGAGATAGCCGAGCTTCGTCGGCAGTTCCAGCAGATATCAACTCGGAACAGCCGTTCACGCTCCCGTTCAGAAACACTCGCAGCAGTTCGAGGCAGCGCTCTCTATCAAACTACAAAAAGTTCCCCAATTGTTGGTACCACAACAAGTTCGGAGAAAAAGCCAACAAGTGTATCCGGCCGTGCGACTACAAGGCGGAAAACTCCAAGGGCGGTCGGTAATGGCGACCGACGATTGCCCTTTCCCTACTTCTGGTCGCTTGTTTGTTACTGACCGATCTTCGAAGACGCAGTTCCTGGTCGACACAGGGAGCGACCTCTGCGTGTTCCCACGGTCAGCGCTTCATGATCGTCGTGCACGTATGGACTATAGTTTGTGTGCAGCTAATGGTTCTAGCATAGCTACATATGGTTGTATCAATTTAGATTTAGATTTTGGTTTACGCAGAACCTATCAATGGCGTTTAATTGTAGCCGATGTAACGAAGCCTATAATAGGTGTAGATTTTTTAAACTTTTATAATCTTATAGTTGATTGTCGTAATAAGCGCCTAATTGATAATTTGACTTCTATTTCTACTATTGCTGCTGTAGCTAATTGTAATAACATTTCTTCTGTTAAAGTCGTGACTGATGAGACTCGGTACCATAAGATCCTCAACGAGTTTCCAGAAATTACTCGACCAGCTGGTAAGCCACACTGCACACCACACAAAACAGTACACCACATACGCACGACACCAGGCCCTCCAGTTTGCTCTTCACCTAGACGTTTAGCACCGGACAAGCTTAAGATTGCCCAAAAAGAGTTCCAGTCTATGTTGGCCCTTGGTACAGCTAGACCTTCTGAGAGCCCTTGGGCGTCACCTCTGCACCTAGCGCCAAAGAAAAACAACGGCTGGCGTCCTTGCGGCGATTGCCGTAAGTTGAATGCCCGTACAGTGCCAGATAGGTATCCGATTAAGCATATCCATGACTTTAGCCATAGTATAGCTGGATGTAAAGTCTTCAGCACGCTCGATTTAGAGAAAGCATACAATCAGATACCTGTCAGCCCGGAGGACATTCCTAAGACCGCCATCACAACACCGTTCGAATTTCCGTTCATGACATTCGGTCTTAGGAATGCGGGCCAAACCTTTCAACGGTTCGTGGATGAAATGGCGAGAGGACTAGACTTCGTATATTGTTTCCTAGACGATTTTCTCGTGTTTTCTAGAAGTCCTGAGGAGCACGAGGATCACCTACGTCAGATCTTCAACAGGCTGAAGGAATATGGCCTTTTGGTGAACACTTCAAAATGCGTTTTCGGTATGGAGGAGGTAACGTTTCTAGGCTACCGGATTACCGAGAGCGGTACTAAGCCACTTAACGCCAGTTCAGTTCAAGTTCAGGTAATCAAGGATTTTCCCCCCCCCAACCAATGTTCGCCAACTAAGAGGTTTCTTAGGCATGGTTTTTATAGGAGATTTCTTCCTCACGCAGCCGAAATCCAAGCCCCACTTCACGCCTTACTAACCGGCTCCGTCAAAGGTTCACAGCCAATTACCTTGACAGGCGAGACACTAGCAGCTTTCGAGGCTTGCAAAGAAAGCCTCACCAATGCAGCTCTACTAGCTCATCCGGACTGCACCGCTAAACTTGCAGTTGTTACAGACGCCTCCGACAAGGCTATCGGAGCGGTCCTGCAGCAATTTAAAGATGATGCGTGGCAGCCCTTAGCTTTCTTTTCAAGGAAATTGAGCCCTTCACAGGTGAAGTACTCACCATATGATAGGGAGCTTCTAGCAATTTACGAGGCCATTAAATATTTTAGGTACATGCTAGAAGCTCGCCATTTTATAGTCTATACTGACCATAAGCCTATAAGTTTTGCCTTCAACGAAAGGAAGAACAACTGTTCGCCTAGGCAGTATAGGCACTTAGATTTTATTTCCCAATTCACGACAGATATCCGTCACATTTCTGGTAAGGATAATGTGGTTGCAGATACCTTGTCGCGAATTGAAGAGCTAGCAGAGCCCGTAGACCTCGAGAAACTAGCTCAAGCTCAGGCTTCTAACGCAGAACTCTGTAAGCTTTTGAGCGAAGGTTCTTCTCTGCAGCTTAAAAAATTCCATGTCCCTGGAAGTCGAATTCCCCTGTACTGCGACGTCAGTACTTCAGTTTCCAGGCCATATGTACCTAAATCACTTCGCAAGCAAATCTTTAATAGCTTGCATTCTTTAAGCCACCCTGGTGCCAATGCGTCGGCCAAGCTGATAGCCGAGCGGTTTGTATGGCCGGACGTGAGAAAAGACTGTAGGGACTGGGTGCGTGCTTGTATACCGTGTCAGAGGACGAAAGTCAACCGTCACGTGACTTCCCCTCTCGGCACTTATAGCTTTTACCGCGCGCTCGGTTTAAGCAGATCCATATCGACCTGGTGGGTCCTCTCCCACTTTCCCAAGGTTATCGGTACTGCTTAACGGCCGTGGATAGATTTACACGGTGGCCAGAGGCAGTACCGATACAATATATTACAGCGGAAACGGTAGCCAAGGCTTTGCTGTCCATTTGGATATCTCGGTTTGGTTGCCCGACAGTTATAGTAACCGACCGTGGCCGCCAGTTCGAATCGGCCTTGTTTCAATGTCTATCGAAGATAGCCGGATTCGAACATAAGCGGACCACAGCCTACCATCCGACATGCAATGGCATGGTTGAACGGTTTCACCGTCAGCTGAAGGCCGCGATCGTCTGCCATGCAAACGATAGGTGGACGGAATCTTTGCCATGGGTCTTATTAGGCGTAAGATCTGCCTTTAAGAAGACCTCCAAGCCTCTTCTGCGGAACTGCTGTACGGGGAGCCGCTAAGGTTACCCGGAGAATTTTTTGAGCCAACGGTCAACGGTACAGTAGACACAGCTGAATTTACTGCAAGGCTCAGAAACTTCGCCGAGAAACTGCGATCGGTACCAGCTTCCCGCCACTGCAAGCCAAAAGTGTTCGTTTATAAAGAGCTAGAAACTTGCGATCACGTTTTCCTCCGGGAAGACGCATTGCGAGGTGCTCTCCAACCTGCTTATTCTGGGCCATATAAAGTTATCACACGCGGGGACAAGATATTTAAAATACTTGTTAGAAACAAGGAAGTGACAGTGTCCATTCGGTATCTCATATTTTCTGCGAAACTTGGACACCAGCCTACTTCTCCCGCTTAACTTCAACAATACTGTCATCCCTCTCTCGCCGCACGTAAAAGACTTAGGCCTATATATTGACGACGGGTTAAGTTGGAATAAGCAGATTGCACAGCTTAGCCAGAGGGTAACATTCACACTGCGATCTCTCTATAGATTCAAGCATTTCCTTCCTTGTAGCACTAAAACCACATTGGTCCAATCACTTGTGCTTCCTATCATTGATTATGCTGATGTTTGCTATTCTGATCTTTCCCAAGAACTTCTTAACAAACTGGATCGACTTCTCAACAACTGTATTCGTTTCATTTTTAGTCTTCGAAAATATGATCACATTTCTTCCTTCCGTTCTCAGCTTAAATGGTTGCCTATCCGTCAAAGGAGATCCCTCAGATCTCTCTGTATGCTCTTCACTATTATGAACGATCCTTGTGTTCCTGTTTACTTAAAACAAAATTTTAAATTGTTGGGCAGTTCTCATGATCTAAACCTTCGCGCATCCAAAAACTTACTTCTTCACATTCCTTCTCACCGCACCAGGTTTCTATCTAATTCTTAAGCTATTTCTACTATTAAACTCTGGAATTTGCTACCCCTTGACATCAAGAAGGCTGAGTCAAAATTTTCTTTTAAGCGTAAAATTAAAAACCACTACTTAAGGGGTTGTTATTCTTAGTTTGGTCTTTGTCATAATTATTTTGAGCTCTCTTATTCAGAAAGAATATTATAAAGCACCGTATCTATTAGTTTGTCATTTTAGCATATATGTGTGTTTTATTAGTATTATTATATATTAGTATTATATTCTAAATATAAATATTATTTCATTCCATTTTCTCGTACACCTACCACAGTGTGTTTTTTTTAACCCAAAGGTTGACTGGTAGAGAATGCCTTGCTGCATTAAGTCCGCCCATGTAACAGAATTGTACATAAAGTTTAAATAAATAAATAAATAAATAAAGCCTGCCTTCATTTTATCTGACCAGGTGGAGAAACCCCCACTGGAAGTGCCGCCAAGTTACACAACACATTCTGGGAGGCGAGTTAAATTTACTGACTTCTATCGCCCTTGACGGTCTCTGGAGGGGGGTGGTGTAGGCAACTTTACAATTTATTTAAATTATTTACATGTATTTATCTATATTTTATACTTAAAACTAATATACACAAACCAACACAATCACTGAACACTACATACATACTTCCTTACCAGTTGGTCGATAAATTTACCATCGATAGTCGATGGTCATTAAACTATCGACCGGACCGTCGCACGGTGGGCTGAAAATCGGCTTTCATAGACTTAGGCATTTTATTTTGCAAGTGCGAGTTTTTTTGCCGGATATCACTTCTATTAGTTATAACAATATACAAAAATGACACCAGAATTGATTCTGCACAGAAACGAAGGAATTATAATATTTTTACGAAAATTTTGTATGGAGCTAGTATGAAAAATCGAAATATCTCTAAAACGGCAGCGATAACCGTAATATCCTTATAGGGGGTTATAGTACTAATTATTTATGATTTTTTGACATACGTTACATAATGGTTGTAGATGCCTTTTTTTTAAAAAAATCGTCAAAATATTTTTATTTATTTTTACATATTTAAACGTTCCTTTTAGTGTTTAAGTTGAAGAATTCAGAGCTTTAACAACTCTTATCATAAAATAGCATCACCCCTATAGACCTGAAGGACTAGACAGAGGTGTGTAGTGTCTTGTTGATCTTGTAAGATTTCCAACAATACCAAATAGTTGAATATCAGTGTCAAAGTGCCCATGCTGTCGCTTCTTTTTGAAAGATAGGGGAATGAAATTGTTAATTGATCATACCCTAAAAGTATGATTACAACATAACCGGACACATAATAATAATAATATCCTTATAGGGGATTATAGTACTAACATTATTTATTTTAACATATGAAACTGTTCAAAACGATCCATGAACTGTGTCAAAGTTAAGAACATCGTTAGGAAGCATGCTTTTTCCCCAAATATTAAGAATATGTGAAAAAAAAAGACTGTATATAAACTTTTTATTGATAGGTAATTTAAATAAAACAGAAGTAACAAAAATAATATCTAATAAATTCAATTATACAAAATACATATTTGAAACTATAATTTATGAAATTATTAACTAAACATATTGGTACAATAAACTAACATAAATAACAAAAGAACATAAAGAAAAATAATTAAATTTTACAAATTTTCTTTACAACTTTCGTTGTCGGACTCCAATTCCGAGTCAGAATCCAGATCGGATATACCTACAAACTCGAACTCAGTTTCCGGAAACTGTATTAGGTCGAGAGTTTCAGCAAAAAAGGTTGTCTTCCTTTTGGCATCTAACTTCGGCCTTTGTGCACTTAGAAAAGGATCCGAAGAAACAACAAGCATATTTAGGATATCTTGATTAGAATCTTGCCTGCTTCTTTTCCGCGAATGATGTTCCCGGAACCTCCTAAAATCTTTGTTTCGAGACTCTGAGGCTTCTTCCGAGAGAGTCCCAATCGGGACAATATCATTTTTTTCGATTATGTCAGCTCCGTGTATTAATAGTTTATGTACGGTTGATGACATGTAGTACCAGTCGTATAATTCCACGTACTTTTCTGCTGTTTTGCGAGCAAAATCTTTAAATTTGATGACATCGATCTTCTCACCAGATGTTATTGCTTGCAAAATAACAGCAAATCTTTTTATCAGGTTTTGATCCAACCCGGTAATAGCTGCAGTTTTATTGGGAAACTCGAAAAACTTCCTTGCGGTATTCCCGTCATTGGTAGTTCCCGAGCCTTGTTTTACTATATCAATTAACAGATTGAGCTCCTCTTTAAATTTATTTTGAATGTTTTTTTTTCTGTTTTGTAACATATCTTTATGCTCATTACTTCTTGCTGCCCACTGTTTGAAGTCAAGTCTGTACGCAATGTGTAACAGACATTCCATGCAATTTATACGGGCATGTAGGGATGATAGGCCAAATTCATATATGTCAGAACACACAGTTTTTGATGTTACAGCATCTAAGTGGTTCATTTCTGTTGGTTTTGCTAAGCACAGGTAGCATGATGCATTTGATCTAGCTTCAGAAAGGTACGTGCAGACTTTTGCGTCGATCATTGTCATCATTAGTTTACGAGTCACCCTGTTACTATTAATGCACTCTGTGGGGTTAAGGGCCTCAATTTCCTCATCCATTTTTCTTTTGTTATCAATGACAACTGCATGGCTTTCTTTTACAAAAGTGAACTGAACCGGACGACAATAAAAAGTTGAGCATGGTTTCGGGTTTGTCCATATAGTATTATCTCCATCTGTCAGTTTCAGTGGCACCAAGGAGGTCATGAAAATGCTTGAATCATCATGCTCGCCGTCCATTTTCTGCTTGTATCGGCTTTGATTGGAAGCACCATCAAATCCCCACTTCGATATCAGCTTTAACTGCTTATTTTCCACATTATCAGAAAGACTTTGAAGAATCCGCTTCACCGTGATGTCAAGTAAAGCTTGAAGTGTAATTCTAGCTGATGAATCCGTAACTGATACTGATTGATTAGGAGGGTAGCATGCAAGCTTAGTTTGTTGCAGTTTATAGTAGGATGGGTAAATATCCTTAGCACCTTCCCGAATGGCAGTCTCTCGCAACGTAATATATTGCCACTTTGAAAGCTTAAGTGAAAGAAGCAATCCAAGTGCTTTCTCTGGTGTAAATATTACTGTTTTCTTAATGCTTTCCTTGATTTTAACGGCAGCTTCTGGATTTTTGATCATATAATTGATTACAGATGCGATATCTTCATAACCTTCTTCTTTTAAACGTGCTGCAGCTGCATATGCCAATTCACAGGAATCCTCGCCTATGTGCTCACTAGATCTTCTCTTTTTCTGTTTGCTTCCCAGATCTTTGAATGGTTTTCGGGACCTTTTTGTCATTGTTCCAACAGTCGATGATGTCGAAGGTTCTGGAGAGACTGAGCGTGCTCTTGGTATCTCATCAACAGTTGGTTCTTGATTTATTAAAGTTTGCACGCAACTCGGCCAATCAATATTTGCTTGCAACCACTCTCCGTACGTATTTCTAAACTTATCAAAGAATCGTTTAGATTTCTGCCACCTGTTTAAAGCAGCTCGCGTGAATCTCCGGCAAAATTCTTTGAGAGTTACTTGATCTTCGGCAGAAAGGCAATCGCCTATGCGGGACACAATTGCACTAAACAATACTTCATGATTAAATGAAGGACACTCACTTTTTAGAAGAACAAACAAATCTAAGTTGGTGATTAAACTTTCCATTCTAAGATTTTGTAGTCGCAAAGCAAATAGTTTTAGTGTTAGCAGTTACACGGTTGTGAACAATCTAAATTATGGAACAAAATTATAGCCCTTTTATTGTATAAAGTCAATAATTAGTTAACTACCCTCATTAAAGTTATAAAAGATATGATAATAAAAATTTATAATCGTCAAAAACATTTCGTAGAACTCATAGTAGAACTAATCAACATTAGCAAATCACATTAGCTCACTAATTATAAAAAGGTGAATGCAGTTCTTAGTTGGTATTGTTGCGAGATATTTCAAATCATTTAATCACTTAATAGGCTCATTAGAATCAGAAGACTACAACCATCATTCTAATTACTTAATTACTTGTCATCAGACTCATTAGATGACTACACAATATGTTATTTTGTATTTTGAACGTATGCAAGGTTTTAAAATTCCTTTTGTGTCGATATTATTATGTGTCCGGTTATGTTGTAATCATACTTTTAGGGTATGATCAATTAACAATTTAATTCCCCTATCTTTCTAAAAGAAGCGACAGCATGGGCACTTTGACACTGATATTCAACTATTTGGTATTGTTGGAAATCTTACAAGATCAACAAGATACTACACACCTCTGTCTAGTCCTTCAGGTCTATAGGGGTGATGCTATTTTATGTTAAGAGTTGTTAAAGCTCTGAATTCTTCAACTTAAACACTAAAAGGAACGTTTAATATGTAAAAATAAATAAAAATATTTTGACGATTTAAAAAAAAAAAGGCATCTACAACCATTATGTAACGTATGTCAAAAAATCATAAATAATTAGTACTAAAACCTCCTATAAGGATATTACGGTTATCGCTGCCGTTTCAGAGATATTTCGATTATTCATACTAGCTCCATACAAAATTTTCGTAAAAAAAATTATAATTCCTTCGTTTTTGTGCAGAATCAATTCTGGTGTCATTTTTGTATATTTTTATAACAAATAGAAGTGATATCCGGCACAAAAACTGGCACTTGCAAAATAAAATGCCTAAGTCTATGAAAGCCGTTTTTCAGCCCACCGTGCGTCGTCACTAATTACCGATATTCGTACAACTATGAATATACAGCCGGCTTCGGTGCGCGGCACCGGCAGGGTTGACAATCTTAGTACTTGCAAACGGGTAACCGTACAAATATTAGTAAGCAAAATGAGGTTGGACACAGAAAGTTTCGCTCATCCATACATTTAACTAGCTTTTTAATTTAGTGTTATTATATCACAGAATATCTCTGAAACCTTGTTGAAGATGGCGTTATTTTCAATGCGTGATTACATAGTTTTATTATCTGACGTAAGATGGCGGGAGCGCTGTATTAGGACTTTAGGGTAGCCTACTCTTGATCGATTTGTAAGTTTTAGAATTATTCCGTAAATGTAATTTTTTAAATGTTATTTATTGTAAAGGAAACAAATGAGATCCAATCGATAATTGATTGAATAAAATAATTTACTTTAGGCAACATTTTTCAAACCTAAAATCACAATGACTACAACTGAAGGACTTGTATCCATGGTTATGAATAAATAAAAAAAAAAAAAAACTAAAATCACAAACTAGAGTTGCCAATCTTTGAGAAATTCCACAAACTAAAGGGAATTTTAAATTGATTGGTGTTTTATTGGGAATTGGTATTATGCGGGGATTCTTACAACTCAACGTTCAATAATAAGTATTAGATAATAAGTCCGAAAAACTAGATACGTGGATATTTATTAGAAACATGGTGCATGAATCATTCCTACATTTTCCATTTATAATTATAATTACATAACGGGAGTTTGATATTACCAATCGCAATCTTCTTGCTAAATTAAATACACTTGTAATTTGTAGTTTTGTGTTCATAATATTCATTTTGTATTTAGTCCGAAATACGGTATGATCTTGTGCAAGTAACATGCTTGCAATAAAAACATATTAGGAAAAATTATTTGATGTGAAAGACGAAATTAAATATTTTTTAACTAGTTCAAATTCGTTTCATGCCTTTAAATTTTATTTGGAGGAGTTTTGTGTGGAATCTGCAAATTTTGCTGACCAAATTCGGGGAAATATTAAAATTGCATTGGCAATATACCAAAACAAAAGACATGCGCAAAATAAATCTTTTAAAGGAACAAAGATTTATAAATCTTTTTGATAAGAAGATTTAAATCACTCTTTTAAATCTTTAAATCCCAAATAACTCCCATCTTCTAAATAGCTCACTCACTCACTGCATCAAAAGCAATGTTTCAGCGGGTGAATTGAATAATCATTCACTTGCATGATCGGCTAGTCAATCAATATTTTATTTTCATATGAAATGTAATCTAACTAGACTTTTAAGATACTCCAGATTTAACACTTTGCACAGTGTGTTTTTTACCTCAAAAAAGTGACATTTTATTTTTATTGCCCAATCATACTAAGCTTTATATAATGAATATATGACGAGAACTCCCAGATGACAAATTTAAAAACTTGATTTTTAAAAAAATCTTAAAGTTTTCGTGACCTTCACGGATAAAATATTGAAATTAATTCTTAAAAAAAAATTTAATCAGAAATCAGTGTTAAATTTAATGCAGGTATTTGAAGCGATCTTAGGCGCGTATCATTCCGTTTTTATTTCATCAAAATTCATGAAAATATTCACAGAAAAAATTTTTTTACTGAATTTCGTATTTATTTTTTTATTCCTTTTATAGCCCGAAGTAGAACCTCTACCTAGAACCAGTAGATTCCTTATACTAAGGTTTATCACCTGTAAAAATACTACATTCCACTTCGGCGTAGGTTTTATAAAATACATTTTTTTGTCTTGAGGTCAAATTATAAATTTAGGGTTTTCACAGTAAGGTCACATCGAAATGTCCTTTTTCATTAAAATTTTTTTATATGGCAAACTTAAAGAAACGGTGTGCGTAATTACCATAGCTGAACGTAGCATAAATTAATAAAATTTGAATACAAAAACAATTTAAAACATCTTTTTATTATATAAAAATTGGCCAAGTGCGAGTCAGACTCGCCCATGAAGGGTTCCGTAGTAACTATAATAATATAATATAATATAATATGTATATTTATTTGACGAATAAACAAAACCTTAAAAATTTCTTAAAATTAGCTTATTTACATTTTTACAACTACGCTAAATAATTTTGTTTTTCATAGTATTAGTGTGAATTACAAAGTTATATTTGCGGTTTTAGAAAATACGCTGTATCTCAAAAACTGCTGACCCGATTTCGTTCAAACCAATTTTGGTTGAAAGTTTACATTAAGATCTACAGATGTATATTTTTTTTAGATTTTTCACTCCATTATTATAGAAGTTAGAGGGGCGGGGACACACATTTTACCACTTTGGAAGCTTATATCTTTTAAACGATTGTCTTTATGAAAAAGTGGTTTTAGAAACCCTTATATCATTTTTAAAGACCTGTCTATGGATACCACACACGCATAGGTTTCATGAAAAAAAAAAATTTCAGTTCTAGTTCCATGTATTCCCTTTATTTTAAATATTTTTTTTATTTTTTTGTTAAAATCAGAAAGCGGTTTATAGAATATATCTACCTACTAAGTTTCACATGTATAGTCTTAATAGTTTCGGAATAAAATGGCTGTGACATACGAACGGACGGACAGACAGGAAGACGAACAAACATATCGAAACTATAAGGGTTCCGTTTTTTGCCATTCGGCTACGGAAACCTAATAAAAAGCTACATTACTACTGACTGACTCACTGATCGACATAATTGCTCTCCCAGAAGGAGCAATGGGGTGAAAATTATGTATGGGGAAGTTGGTCGGAACCATCCGGTGGGTATGCCAAAACCTCGAGATTCTGAAGATCTGCTCCGCATCAGGGAGTGGACCGGCTGCCCGCTGAAACGGTAAGACTTGGTGCGTCGGTGCTGAAACTAAAAATGATCAGCTACCTTGGCAATTTGATGAATCACCATTATTTTTTCAAAATGGCGAAATGCAAGATGGCCGCCATACAAAATTAAAGTGCCTATAATTTCTCGACCGATTGAGATAAGTAGGGGGTGCTAACAAATGTATTTACAGTAATAATACAGTAATAAATAATAATAAAAAGTATATTTCAGAATCAACTGGTTTTAACAAAAACATTGCAGAGATCTTCTTTTTAACCGACTTCTGAAAAAGGAGGAGGTTCTCAATTCGGATGTTTGTTTGTTTTTTTTTTTTTTTTTTTTTATGTTTGTTCGGGCATAGCTCCGTCGCTCGCCAACCGATTTGAAAAATTCTTTTTTTGTTGGAAAGGGTATACTTCCCAAATGGTCCCATGAAAATTTTATCGACATCGAACAAGCCGTTTCTGAAAAATCAACAAAAGTCTAAAAAAAATATTTACATTGATGACCTTTTCGGTTACTCTATATTGTGTTTTTTGTTCGCGCGTTTTTAGTTTTTTGTAGTTGACATTTTGGCTTTTATAAATAGATTAATTACAAATTGACCCACTAAAAAGCGCGAAAATAAAAACTTTTTTGCAAAAAAATAAAACCGACTTCCATATCAAAACACTACAAAGCCAAAAATAATTTTAATTTCGGAAGGCGGTGTGAAAAAAAAGAAAATACAAAACCAATAACACCGACTACCGAAATTAAAATTATTTTTGGCTTTGTAGTGTTTTGATATGGAAGTCGGTTTTATTTTTTTGCAAAAAAGTTTTAAGTAAAAAGATACCTGTAACAAAAGACCTCTTCCATAATCTGGTGTTACATACAAAGCCTATTAATAATAGAATTAAACTTAATTACAATTTTAATCTTAATCTTATTTCAAAATTACTAAATAAATTAAAGAAGTGCAAAAACAAAAACAGAAAGGTGTACATACATTTACATTAACATTTGATATTTTATTTACAAGAAAATTTATTTACAAGACAAATATACTTACAATAATGTTTTTACAACAATATTATTTTACTCTATTAGATTAGATTCATTACTTAAGATAATTAGATTCTCATCATCAGTATTGTCATCCTCCTGTGACAACTCTAGCTCAATTGCATGTTCGTCTTCTTGTGCATGCAAGTCTGTTTTGTCATGATCAACAGCCTTCAGCAGATTTCGCACGGCAGCTGGTAGAGGAAGACTCCGAGAAAACTTTTGTCGACGATGGAAGCGAAGCATTGAAATCACCAAATCCGATGACTCTAACGCACGGTGAAAGAGATCAAGCATGGTTTTTTTCCTTTCCATTTTCCGGCAATGTTGCTCTCTGTCTCTACGCCAGAATTTATTTCTTGATTCAGCTGCTTGTTCGGAGAGCATACCTACCGGAAGGATATTGGAATCGATGATCTCTTGACCGTGCACTAGAATTTTGTGTACAGTCACCGTCATCGGATGCCAGCTATATGTCGCGACATATTTTTCCGTTACTGCTTTGCAATAGGTGCCAAACTTGGTGGAGTCTATTGGTAACTCACAATTTATTGTGACCAGGATATTATACAGGTCATCCAATAGTCAAGATTGGAGTCCTAAAATGTCTGACAGAGCAGTTCGAGCAGTATTGCCGTCATTAGTGGGACCTGCGTTAGGCCTCACTATGTCCACCAATAATCCCATTTTGCTTCTTATTTCGCCCTGAATTCGTATTTTACGTTCTTCCACTATGCGGCTCTCTGCAGTGTTTTTATTGATTCGCCATTTCTGCACAGCTGGATCGTTTTTGTAACCGAGATGCAATAAAAACTCAAAAATATGAATCCAAGCATGGAGTGGATTTATGCCGTATTCCATATTTTCTTTTATAGCAGGTTTAGAATAGCACATTTCCAAATTATTAAAATTGCTAGATGTCAACTTACAGAAGGGGCATCGTAATTGTGAGGAGGTTCCGGTGATTATGTTTAAAACTTTTCCATCTATAATACTCAATGTTAAATTGCAAGTAAAAGTTATTGTGTACCCTTTAGTTGTCTGTATAGTTATAGGTGTTAAATCTCTTATCTGGTCTTTTCCCCAAAAGGAAACAAGTGATTTGATTCTCAACGAGAAGGTCGTTGAGAATCAAATCACTTGTTTCCTTTTTGTACTGGATGCGTAAGGGGAGGCAAAAACGATATGACTGGGCTGTTGGATTAAGCCAGATTGCGTAACTTTTATCAGCTTGAATACGCAGGGGCACAAAAGTGGTGGCAAACAGGCTATTTTCATTAGCAAGAGGGTCCTGATTAGATCGATCGAAGCTTTGTTTATAAAACGACTGTCCAGTGCTGCTGTCAAATCCCCAAGATCCTTCAAACACACAATTCAATTCTGTTATTTTTTTGCGATCGCAAAATTCCGTAAAGCTCTCTTCGCTACTTTGCACTATCCTTTTTAAGGTGTTTATCAGCAACCCTTTCAAAGAAACTGATGCTTCAACATCTGACAAATTTATTTCTTCTGTAGGAAAACATGCTTTTCTTGCCAGAAACACTTGAGAATATGGTGGATAAACTGGGTAACCCCGACTTTTCAGATCCCGCTGTATGTCTTTGTAGGTTTCCACGCTTAATGTTCTATCGATCATCACTCCCAAAGCCTCCTCGGGAGTGTAGGGTTGTGGTTCTGATGAAATTTTTTTGTAAACCTCCGAAGCCCTGGTTGGCGATTCAAGACATAACTGAATAACTGTTTCTAGGTCTTTTTTAGATCTTGGGTTCATTTTATTTTCTGGCGGAGCTGATATCGCCGAAACAAAACCTTTGAGTTTTGAGTTTGGCTGGCGGTTTATTTTTCATGAATTCCTCCATGCGTTTGTTCGACCTTAGTTCCTGTCTGTAGCTTAAACTTCTGTTCTGAGAACTGCCTGAAGGTCCGGGCTCTAGAGAAGGCTCAGGCTGAAGACGAATAGACACACTAGTGGTCTCGTGTGGATCGTGGGTATGACATTTCAAATGTTCTGGTAAGTCATCAATAAAAGACTTTTCTAAATGTCTTATGCCTTTTTTTGAAGAGCTGTTTATTGCTTTTGCAAGCCCTGAACATTTTCATCGTTTTAGTAAAGAAAAAGCTGATTTTGCCAATAAGTATCTTTGTGTCATTTGATGACAAAGCTTTTAAATTAGGTCCAAGTTCCCGGATAATTATTTTCAATAATTCTGAATAAGTGAGATCTTCGGGTGAGCTGTTTTTCCTCTTTTTTTACTTTCTTCAGAGAAACATTCATATAAGTGAAGTCTAGTGCACCCTCCTTGCCTATTTGAAGACACTCCCGGAGGTTGAGAGGTGTCGGCTGTGGCACAGTCCACAGCTTCGCTTGCCACTCGTGTACCGACATGAGGGTTGGTGCCCTCATGTCCCCCTAGCCCAGAGTCCGCCGGTCGGGGCCCGAACGGACATCCCCCAGCAGGTTGGGTAAGCCCCTGCTGAGGCAAAATGGCGCCATGGGTCTGGAATGGCTCCATGGTGCCTCACCCCCGTTCCTCCATGTTACATGTATAAGCACGGGGTTTCAGCAAAAGACTAACGAGGGTGAACCCCTTCCCGCGCTACATGTAACACTTCATCGGAAAAATATAATTATAGGGAAATAGGTATTATAACGTTACATAAAACTTTATTCATAAAGGTACACGTTCTTATGATTAAGAATAAATCTATAACGTTACAATTACGTATACAAGGAACATAAGATAGGGGCGCGGGCGCACAGAGACTGTCACGGGTGACGCGCGCAAAGTATTTTTCGTGACTGCAGGGCCTCTGAAACGTCGCTGGCGAATTCTTAAGGCCAAATGGCATACGTTTGAAGCGATAGGTACCAAAGGGCGTGACAAACGCAGTTTTGTCACGATCGGCGGTCCTTACCTGCCAGTTATCACTGCGAAGATCTAGAGAACTCATTACACAACCCTTCTTGGTCGACTGTAAGAGCTCGTCAATATGCGGCATGGGGTACGCATCCGTCTTAGTGACCGCGTTCAA
Organism: Tholera decimalis; assembly: GCA_943138885.2. Lineage (NCBI taxonomy): Eukaryota > Metazoa > Arthropoda > Insecta > Lepidoptera > Noctuidae > Tholera > Tholera decimalis. The sequence goes on from OW964560.2 coordinate 33,115,966, forward strand.
CTTTCGGTAGTCGACACAAAACCTATACGTACCATTACGTTTCGGTACCAAGACGCACGGTGCTGCCCAGGCGGATTCACACTCCTCGATCACGTCCTCCGCTAACATCTTGTCTAACTCGGCATGCATGATTTCCTTCTTGGCAGGCGTAACCTGATACGGGGGCAAAGCAATAGGCGGATGGTCGCCGGTATCTATGTGGTGTTCCGCAAATGGTGTAAGCTCTCCAACTAAATCAAAAATATCGGAGTATTCACATAAAAGATTCCCCAACGCCGACCTCTCCGACTCTGATAACATAGCGCCCTCATCCGTCCTCAGTACGTTCACGGAAGCACACTGAATGGGTTCGCGTTCGGATTCCCATGACAAGGTATGAGGTGTACGAGGCTGAACAAAATGCGAACATAACTTCTTACTATCTATATAAACAGAAGAAAACACATTTTCTGACTTAACATTTGAGTTACTATCTCCGGCGCTATCTTGTTTACCTTTAGGACAATTAACTCTAATGTGACCTTTTTCACCACAATTATAGCAAGATGTGCCAGAGTTAGTAGAAAGAGATCGTTTACTTAGCTTATCACAGGAGTTTCGTGCGCCTTACAATACACGCAGAACAACTTCTTATCACTGTTATCACTTCTGTTCACACACTGGTCACTACGCGGCGATTGCGCTCGTTCACGAGCGGACTGCGCAGCGCAGTAGGGGCGCGGGTGACGCGAACCTGCGGCGGCGGCGTCGAGCTTGATCCCGGAGCGACGTGTTGCTGCGCGCACTCGCTGAGCACGCGGGCAGGCCTCGTAGTTAAACACGACGACGACAGCGACGCGTAGTTCTCCGACAACGATTCTTCTATACTGCGAGATTTTTCTATCAGCGATTCAATATTACTCACAGAGTCTCTTGATAACCGCTACCTGATTCTCTTGTGAAGTAGACCATAAATCATGTCCAGTCTCGCTTTCTCTGGTAATTGATACGGTAGTTTTGCCAACAGAGATCGTAATCTTACGATAGAAATGTCGGTGTGTTCCAACCCTTGCTCAGCAGCGAAAACATAACTGTATAATTTGTACGGTGGCCGTGGTATGCCATACATCGAACGCAGGCGCTTGACAGCCTCTGGCCATGACGTAACTTCATGACGGATACCACGCCACCAAACTGCTGCTTGCCCATGAAGTAACATGGGGAGTCCACGAAGTGCCATCTCATCGCTGACCGAAGCGCAATCCATAAACATCTCGACGGCGCCTCGACCGCCTCCGGATACTCCGACGAACCATCGAAGCGCGAGGTGAATTTGACGAGATTCCCAGAATACGATGACGGTGACGGTTCAGTGCCAGAGTTCACACTGGGCGGCGTCCCCGAGTGCGATGTCAATAGAGACTCGACGAGCTTTCGGTTTGCCTCGGCCTGCGCCGAAGAGAAGGCAGCCAGGAGCGACGCTATGCGAGCGACGAATGCGAAAGTTTGTGATGATGGATGGATGTTTGTTACTCTTTCACGCAAAAACTACTGAACTGATCTGAATGAAATTTGGTAAGTAGATAGTTGACATCCGGGAATAACACACAGGCTACTTTTTATCCAGAAATTCCCACGGGATCAGGATTTGCGCGGGAAAAGCTTCCCACGCGTACGAAGTCGCGGGCGGAAGCTAGTATCACATATTTGTGATTTTTACTGTCCACTTAAAAAGTGTACCACATCACCAACTGATTGCAATATTATCTGTATTGACTCTAAAACAAGCAGTTTATATCAAATTAAAATAAGATTTCTCATCATAAATAGAAAGGTCAAAATAGTTGACAGCCCTAACATATATTTTTGAAAATAGTTTTCTCAAAACCTACGCCGAAGTGGAATGTAGTATTTTTACGGGTGATAAACCTTAGTATGAGGAATCTACTGGTTCTAGGTAGAGGTTCTACTTCGGGCTATAAAAGGAATAACAAAATAAATACGAAATTCAGTAAAACTTTTTTTCGGTGAATATTTTAATGAATTTTGATGAAATAAAAATGGAATGATACGCTCCTAAGATCGCTTCAAATAACTGCATTAAATTCTACACTGATTTCTGATTAACTTTTTTTTTAAGAATTAATTTCAATATTTTTTCCGTGAAGGTCACGAAAACTTTAAGATTTTTTTAAAAAACAAGTTTTCAAATTTGTAAAGTTCTCGTCATATATTCATTATATAAAGCTTAGTAGGATTGGGCAATAAAAATAAAATGTCACTTTTTTGGGGTATAAAACACACTGTGCTTTGTGACAAAGACTGAAGAAATAGTATCGTTCGTACATGCGAGATTCAATGTAAATTCCAGGGATCATTGCAGTACCTACGCATACACAGAGTTTGAACTTACAAATCATTCTCCGTCTCGTTTTGTCTCGCCTAATCCTGCTATAGTCATTTCACTCTACATCTTTTCATGTTCAATCAATCTGAAATGAACCATAGAGTTGAAGATTTAAAGATGTATTGTGAAAACGAGGGAGTTACTGATTTATACATCTTTTGTGACGGATTTAAATCTTTTTTTTTACGAATCACTCCTGAGTTAGAGTTACACATCTCTACAAAACAAACTTGGCCGCCGGTTTGCGCGCATGTGATAATCGGTTTCTTGTTTGTTTTCTAGATTTTTATCGTTCATAAGTGCTTTTTACACTTAAGTCCGTTGAGTTGAGCCTCCGCTTCTCCGGCCGTGTCGATTTTGTGCTTGTGTTGGTGGAAATCTGAGTATTGAGATAGAACTCTGTAGAGCCTATTGGTTTTACATTTTTTCAATCATCATCATCATCTATCATGTTGACAGGCGACAGGTGACAGGCCCGTTGGTATAGTGGTCAGTGGTCCTGACTGCTATGCGCAAGGTCGTGGGTTCGATTCCCACCTAGGACAAATGTTTGTGTGATGAGCACGGTCATTTGTTCTTTGTCTGGGTGTAATTTATCTATAATATGTATGTATTTAGAAATATATATGTATGTTTATCAGTTGTCTAGTATCCATATCACAAGCTCTGCTTAGTTTGGGACTAGATGGCGTTGTGTGAAAAAAAGTTGTGGAAAAGCTGTGGAATATTATCATGTCTAACAGAAAGTGTTGCGTCCCCGGATGTGGAAACAGCTTAGGTAAGCGTTTATCCATAAGAGGCTGCTGTGTCAGTGACATCTGAATTAGTTGCATAATGCCTTCTTTTTCAGCTTGCGAAAGGCCCCCGGTGTCCTTAGCATTTCTATGCAAACTTTTCTATTAATTATATTATAGTCAAATAAGATTGAAATTAATTGCAATCGGTAGCAGAATTCTAACATTTACAACTAGTTACCATACTTTTTATTTGGGTTATTGTTAACACATTGTGAAGTCAGTTCCAAAATGTTGACATTGTGCAACTACATGCAAATATTGAAAATTTAACTAAGGGACAAAGTAGGCATCATACGACTAATTCATCACTTCTACTATTACCAGACATTAGAACAACATCCTAAGTTTAAATTTATTACTCCACATGTAACTAATTAAATTATATTTATGTAATTTTTTCAGAAACTAAGGTGAATTTGCATAAATTCCCTAATCCAGCTATGGACAGGGAGTTATTTAATGCATGGGTCTATTCTATTGGTGGTGACATTTTGCATCTTGAAAATAACCACATTTTCAAATACCGCCGCACGGTGGGCTGAAAATCGGCTTTCATAGACTTAGGCATTTTATTTTGCAAGTGCGAGTTTTTTTGCCGGATATCACTTCTATTAGTTATAACAATATACAAAAATGACACCAGAATTGATTCTGCACAGAAACGAAGGAATTATAATTTTTTTACGAAAATTTTGTATGGAGCTAGTATGAAAAATCGAAATATCTCTAAAACGGCAGCGATAACCGTAATATCCTTATAGGGGGTTATAGTACTAATTATTTATGATTTTTTGACATACGTTACATAATGGTTGTAGATGCCTTTTTTTTTTAAAAATCGTCAAAATATTTTTATTTATTATTACATATTTAAACGTTCCTTTTAGTGTTTAAGTTGAAGAATTCAGAGCTTTAACAACTCTTATCATAAAATAGCATCACCCCTATAGACCTGAAGGACTAGACAGAGGTGTGTAGTGTCTTGTTGATCTTGTAAGATTTCCAACAATACCAAATAGTTGAATATCAGTGTCAAAGTGCCCATGCTGTCGCTTCTTTTTGAATGATAGGGGAATGAAATTGTTAATTGATCATACCCTAAAAGTATGATTACAACATAACCGGACACATAATAATAATAATATCCTTATAGGGGATTATAGTACTAACATTATTTATTTTAACATATGAAACTGTTCAAAACGATCCATGAACTGTGTCAAAGTTAAGAACATCGTTAGGAAGCATGCTTTTTCCCCAAATATTAAGAATATGTGAAAAAAAAAAGACTGTATATAAACTTTTTATTGATAGGTAATTTAAATAAAACAGAAGTAACAAAAATAATATCTAATAAATTCAATTATACAAAATACATATTTGAAACTATAATTTATGAAATTATTAACTAAACATATTGGTACAATAAACTAACATAAATAACAAAAGAACATAAAGAAAAATAATTAAATTTTACAAATTTTCTTTACAACTTTCGTTGTCGGACTCCAATTCCGAGTCAGAATCCAGATCGGATATACCTACAAACTCGAACTCAGTTTCCGGAAACTGTATTAGGTCGAGAGTTTCAGCAAAAAAGGTTGTCTTCCTTTTGGCATCTAACTTCGGCCTTTGTGCACTTAGAAAAGGATCCGAAGAAACAACAAGCATATTTAGGATATCTTGATTAGAATCTTGCCTGCTTCTTTTCCGCGAATGATGTTCCCGGAACCTCCTAAAATCTTTGTTTCGAGACTCTGAGGCTTCTTCCGAGAGAGTCCCAATCGGGACAATATCATTTTTTTCTATTATGTCAGCTCCGTGTATTAATAGTTTATGTACGGTTGATGACATGTAGTACCAGTCGTATAATTCCACGTACTTTTCTGCTGTTTTGCGAGCAAAATCTTTAAATTTGATGACATCGATCTTCTCACCAGATGTTATTGCTTGCAAAATAACAGCAAATCTTTTTATCAGGTTTTGATCCAACCCAGTAATAGCTGCAGTTTTATTGGGAAACTCGAAAAACTTCCTTGCGGTATTCCCGTCATTGGTAGTTCCCGAGCCTTGTTTTACTATATCAATTAACAGATTGAGCTCCTCTTTAAATTTATTTTGAATGTTTTTTTTTCTGTTTTGTAACATATCTTTATGCTCATTACTTCTTGCTGCCCACTGTTTGAAGTCAAGTCTGTACGCAATGTGTAACAGACATTCCATGCAATTTATACGGGCATGTAGGGATGATAGGCCAAATTCATATATGTCAGAACACACAGTTTTTGATGTTACAGCATCTAAGTGGTTCATTTCTGTTGGTTTTGCTAAGCACAGGTAGCATGATGCATTTGATCTAGCTTCAGAAAGGTACGTGCAGACTTTTGCGTCGATCATTGTCATCATTAGTTTATGAGTCACCCTGTTACTATTAATGCACTCTGTGGGGTTAAGGGCCTCAATTTCCTCATCCATTTTTCTTTTGTTATCAATGACAACTGCATGGCTTTCTTTTACAAAAGTGAACTGAACCGGACGACAATAAAAAGTTGAGCATGGTTTCGGGTTTGTCCATATAGTATTATCTCCATCTGTCAGTTTCAGTGGCACCAAGGAGGTCATGAAAATGCTTGAATCATCATGCTCGCCGTCCATTTTCTGCTTGTATCGGCTTTGATTGGAAGCACCATCAAATCCCCACTTCGATATCAGCTTTAACTGCTTATTTTCCACATTATCAGAAAGACTTTGAAGAATCCGCTTCACCGTGATGTCAAGTAAAGCTTGAAGTGTAATTCTAGCTGATGAATCCGTAACTGATACTGATTGATTAGGAGGGTAGCATGCAAGCTTAGTTTGTTGCAGTTTATAGTAGGATGGGTAAATATCCTTAGCACCTTCCCGAATGGCAGTCTCTCGCAACGTAATATATTGCCACTTTGAAAGCTTAAGTGAAAGAAGCAATCCAAGTGCTTTCTCTGGTGTAAATATTACTGTTTTCTTAATGCTTTCCTTGATTTTAACGGCAGCTTCTGGATTTTTGATCATATAATTGATTACAGATGCGATATCTTCATAACCTTCTTCTTTTAAACGTGCTGCAGCTGCATATGCCAATTCACAGGAATCCTCGCCTATGTGCTCACTAGATCTTCTCTTTTTCTGTTTGCTTCCCAGATCTTTGAATGGTTTTCGGGACCTTTTTGTCATTGTTCCAACAGTCGATGATGTCGAAGGTTCTGGAGAGACTGAGCGTGCTCTTGGTATCTCATCAACAGTTGGTTCTTGATTTATTAAAGTTTGCACGCAACTCGGCCAATCAATATTTGCTTGCAACCACTCTCCGTACGTATTTCTAAACTTATCAAAGAATCGTTTAGATTTCTGCCACCTGTTTAAAGCAGCTCGCGTGAATCTCCGGCAAAATTCTTTGAGAGTTACTTGATCTTCGGCAGAAAGGCAATCGCCTATGCGGGACACAATTGCACTAAACAATACTTCATGATTAAATGAAGGACACTCACTTTTTAGAAGAACAAACAAATCTAAGTTGGTGATTAAACTTTCCATTCTAAGATTTTGTAGTCGCAAAGCAAATAGTTTTAGTGTTAGCAGTTACACGGTTGTGAACAATCTAAATTATGGAACAAAATTATAGCCCTTTTATTGTATAAAGTCAATAATTAGTTAACTACCCTCATTAAAGTTATAAAAGATATGATAATAAAAATTTATAATCGTCAAAAACATTTCGTAGAACTCATAGTAGAACTAATCAACATTAGCAAATCACATTAGCTCACTAATTATAAAAAGGTGAATGCAGTTCTTAGTTGGTATTGTTGCGAGATATTTCAAATCATTTAATCACTTAATAGGCTCATTAGAATCAGAAGACTACAACCATCATTCTAATTACTTAATTACTTGTCATCAGACTCATTAGATGACTACACAATATGTTATTTTGTATTTTGAACGTATGCAAGGTTTTAAAATTCCTTTTGTGTCGATATTATTATGTGTCCGGTTATGTTGTAATCATACTTTTAGGGTATGATCAATTAACAATTTCATTCCCCTGTCTTTCTAAAAGAAGCGACAGCATGGGCACTTTGACACTGATATTCAACTATTTGGTATTGTTGGAAATCTTACAAGATCAACAAGATACTACACACCTCTGTCTAGTCCTTCAGGTCTATAGGGGTGATGCTATTTTATGTTAAGAGTTGTTAAAGCTCTGAATTCTTCAACTTAAACACTAAAAGGAACGTTTAATATGTAAAAATATATAAAAATATTTTGACGATTTTAAAAAAAAAAGGCATCTACAACCATTATGTAACGTATGTCAAAAAATCATAAATAATTAGTACTAAAACCTCCTATAAGGATATTACGGTTATCGCTGCCGTTTCAGAGATATTTCGATTTTTCATACTAGCTCCATACAAAATTTTCGTAAAAAAATTATAATTCCTTCGTTTTTGTGCAGAATCAATTCTGGTGTCATTTTTGTATATTGTTATAACAAATAGAAGTGATATCCGGCACAAAAACTGGCACTTGCAAAATAAAATGCCTAAGTCTATGAAAGCCGTTTTTCAGCCCACCGTGCGCCGTGTATGTCATGTACACGGAAAGGCTACTGGCAACACTGGTGACAGGTCGTGAAAAAACGATCTCGTAGATAATTTTTTATTAAATATTCATTAATTGTGTATAAATTAGTTTTAAATGTGTTATTTACCTTAGAATCAATGTATAAAGTGACCCAGTCGGTGTTTTTGTTGTAATAACGTCTAAATTCTATAAAACAATAAGTTTTGGACCGGCTCACACAGGCGAAAAATCAATAAAAGTCGGACAAAACCAAAAAAATTAAAAGTACTCCAAACAAATAAAAACCTGGTTTACCAACAAGTCAGATAAACAATACACGATACCTGCGCACGCCACGCGAACCTTTTGTCATCTACGCGCCTGGGTCTCACTCCAAAGTTCGACTTGATCAACAGCGAATGTGTTTAAGAGTGAAAGCGTTGCTTTTAATTATTACGATCCTATAATTTTCTTCGTGAACATCTTTGGTTTTTCGATGGATTCACTTCCAGGAGGTAATAAACTACTTTTTAATATCTACTTTTGATAGTAATGCTTGACATTTTATATTAAAAATAATAATGACTGTGACATTGTATTGTTTTGCATATTTTTAAACTTCACAAAAGGGTAAAGTGTAACTTCCCGAGAGATCGGGCTTTGATATTAGTATTTTTAGAGAGCTTGGACTTTGTTTTTCAATATGCAATCATAGTTTTATGCGACCGTAAGCGACGCTTTAACAAAATTGTTTTTTTAGTCGACCACTTCTGTATTGGACGAATTCTACGTAAAACAAAACAATGTCTTGCCCAGAATCGGTTACTTAATTGGTACTAAATATTAGTTTGATATTGATTTAGGATCAACTGACGAGGACGTGAGCTTTAGAAGAAAGACTCTAATTGCCTACTATAGGGAGGAAACTTCGAAAAAGGAGCAAGATAAAATATCTTATCTGGAAAAAAGTACAACGTGCTCTGCAAGTGAATGAACTTAAAAATGAAATAAAGGGATCATTATTAACTAAACAAATCATTCACCAATCTTCTTAGGGACCCCTAAGAAGATTGGTGAATGATTATAAGAGAAAACTTCTTCAATCACACATAATTTTTTGTCGGTGTGTTAATGCCAACAAAGACTGGTTCGATACCTACATTACATTTCCTGTTACGATTCATACTCGAAAGATAAGTCGCAGCCTTGGTGGCCAACCTTATAAGAGCTCTGAAGAATGTACCGAACGCACAAAACGTAGAAAGACAGAAGATGTTCGGAAACAATTAGAACCTGAAGAACTGGCTTTTGCAGCCCAGGTAGAATATCATGCACGTGGTGATATCCAAACATCAAAGATCATCAAGCAAGTTACAGTTGCTGGTGCCATTAGTAGTTTTAGCGTTCCTAAAACACACGCCAGCCTTTAGTCAGACAAAGCGTTATCGTTGGTGATTGAAGCACAATTGTCTGAACACTTTACAATCTTCAGCAATGGAGATGAACTGCAGTCTGTATCCTAATTATGAGACTATAACTGAAGCAAAAAACAGGTGTTATCCTGAAGGTATTTTTTGCACCAAAACTAATGCTAAAGCTCCTCTTCAGAATTTAATGGACCACACTACACAAAGGTTATTTTTGTCTCTTATTGAAGTCATACAATCGCTTACAAAGGATCAGTTACAAAATCTTCGCCTGATATCAAAATGGGGGTGTGATGGATGTGGCTGCCATTCCGAATATAAACAGAGATTTGAAAATGTCGAACAGTCTGATGCAAATATGCTAATTACTTCTATTTAGCCAGTTCAACTCGTGCGTGATCATGGTAAAACTGTGCTCATCTGGCAAAATCCTCGCCCCTCCTCACCATCCGTCCGTTGAAGTTAGAGATGGCACATGAAACTGTAGAACTATCAAGATTAGCAGCTCAAAGTGTTCAATCCGAGATTGAAGTTTTATCACCAACAATAGTTTTAATGGAGGAAGAATGTATAGTTAAACACAAGTTGATAATGACCATGGTTGATTGGAAGATGATAAACGCCTTAACGGACACGAAATCTGCCATGCGTTGCTATATTTGTAAAGTCACCTCGAAAGACTTCAACAGGATAAAATTCTGCGTGTCAAAGCCGATACCTGAAGAAAACCTTAATTATGGTGTTTCATCGCTACATGCCTGGATAAGGTTTGCGGAGTTCATATTGCATCTAGGCTACAAAAAGTTGCGAAATGGCAAGCAAGAGACGCACACAGTCAATCCTTGATAGGAGTTGAAAAGCGCCGCATACAAACAGAATTTTGGCAGAAACTTGGGTTACATGTTGATAAGCCAAGACATGGTGGAGGTACATCGACTGATGGCAATACTTCACGTGCCATTTTTCAGCATACAGAAGAAGTTGCTAAAATAACAGGTGTTAATCATCGGCTCATAAATCGACTGCATACCATTTTAAAAGTAATGTCTAGTGGTTACAAAACCAATGCGGTCAAATTCAAGGCGTTTTGCACCAAAACAGCTTCTTTTTTGTGATGATTTACCTATGGTATTGTATGTTAACAACACTTCACAAGGTACTTATCCATGGATCAAATATAATAGAGAATTCTGAAATAGCCATAGGGTTAATAAGCGAAGATGCACAAGAAAGTCGAAACAAAGATGTGCGAAAGTACAGAGAGCGGTTTTCAGGAAAATTTTTAAGAAAATTTGCCATGGGAGATACTTTTAAAAGACTTATGGTGTCTTCCGATCCATTTATAACAGGACTAAGGAAACTAATCACAAAATAATCTGTTTCTATGTGCCCAGACGTTTTAAATCTATTGGATGAACCAAATATTACTGATGATGTATAATAAAAATGTCCAAAAATCACAATATGCGTTTTTTATCACATACCAACCCTTATGAGGCTATTTTGTAAAAAAATAATTAATGTTTAGGTTTTGTCCGACTTTTATTGATTTTTCGCCTGTGTGCGGCTGTCAGTTTGGACTGCGGATTTGAAATCACCAAACCCGGGGAGTATATTTTTTCATATTATTGCCTATTACACACTTCAGAACACCTACAAATACTGCTCAGTTTTCTGAGCCACGTCCAGCACACATTGGCACCGTTTATGTCTCCTTTTGCTTGACAAACTGTGGAAGCAAAATCGATGACGAAAACATTCGCCCCAGACAAAAGTTACACTGCATATTTACAATACACATACATTATTACTGTTAAATTCTTCTTAATCATCTATTAACTTCATTTAAACTAGTAGCTAACTGTTTATTGTAAAAGCAAGAAACCCATACAATTTAACATTACATACTATTTATCAACTAAGCTAGGCTAGAAAAACTTTGAGCAAACGAATTTCTGATATTAGAAAATCAATAAGTATTGTGTTAGATACATGATACACATAAATTAGAAGTTAATAGTAGAATCTTTTTCTCTTTTTCTGCTACCTACTTTCTCATTTATTGTAATTTTAAAAAATTTGTCTGTTATTCTTTAATTTTTTCATTTAATTCTAATATTTATATATTTTCCTTCTACCTACTACTGTTCTAAACTTCCTTAGTATTCTTCCCCAAATACTCAGTTGATTCTTGTCATATTCCAGGAGCAGTTTCATCAACTTTTTCAATATGATGACCCGTGGAGTTACTGTACGTGACATGAATATCAAACTGAATGCCGCACTGAAGGAGCTTGAGGTCTCAAAGAAGACCTGCAGTGACCTGCTGCGAGAAAGAGAAGAAAGCGAGGTGGAAGTCAGGAACTTAGTTGACAAAAACACAGAACTCAAGAGACAGCTTGTGGAACTGCACACCCAGCACATGGACATACTCGACCAGCATCACCATCTCCGCAATCTGGTGTCTGGGTTTCAAGAATGCAGCAACACACATGACCAAGCACTCAAACGTATATCGGGACTGGAAGCGGAATTAAACAAGGCTCATAACACAATCTCTACTATAGAAACCTTGAGAGCCAGTGAACAAGTGGCCAATACAAACAGTCTTTTTGACGAGCTGGTGGGTAGTGGATCCGGACTAGTATGTAAGAAGCCCACCTATACCATAGACTTAACTGGGGACGATACATTAACAAACTGTCCTGTTTTAGGTAGCCACAATAAAATAAAGAAATACATTAAAATTAATAGAAACATTCAAAAGTACAAGAAACTTTTAAAATCAAAAAGTGTTTATAAATATAATACTGAACTTAGAAAGCAACGTGTTATCCTAAATAGCCAATTAAAAGAATGTAATTTAAAGTTAGATAATCAGAGAAAGGTGTATGATTTTGATATACAAAATCTAGAGCAGGAATTATTTAGTAAGGAAAATACACTTAGGGATATTTTTTGTAAGTATGAGTCGAGCCAGAAAATGTTAAGTGAGCGCATGCAGGAGGCCTGTGACTTGATGGACTTGGTAAAGTTTAATGCGGAGAGGTATGAGTCATTGACAAATGACCTCACTTGTAGTTGTCCTTCAAACCACCCGGCCATCATGTTACCACAGATTACTCCTGCATCCTCACCCATTTTGCCTCATACTTTGGAAACCACAAACCCAGCTCAAAGTAACATTTTAGTGTATTCAGATAGATTAGGCACAGGTTTTGGCTCACTATTAAATAATTATTGTGATCATACCGTAGTAAGTCATTGTTACCATAACCTGCATTTCACTGAGCTCATTCATAAAATCAAACAATCAAAATTGAATGAGCAGACCACAGTCATTCTTTTATTTGGAAACAGCCTTAATGTGACAAAAAAGGACATTGTTAATGGTATTGGCACCCTCCTTAAATTAAAATTAGGCAAATTAATTTTATGTGCATTGCCTTATTCTAATAATTTGACATGTATAGAAAATGAATATATTTATAGCCTTAATAATTTGATGCATATGTTAGTATGCCGTCATAGTGACCATTTATTGTATTTTGATACTAACAATTTTGTTAGAGATTTTGTTTTGATTCGGGAATATATGTATCTTCCCAAAAAAAGTCGACATTTATTGGCTACTTTGTTAGCGTACAATATACACTCATTTATTGATAATTTTACTGATCCTAGGTTAAGTGAATATTCAGTATTATCTAGGGTATCTAATAATACTGAAATTAATTATTGCATTGACAGTTTACATAACTCAACCAATTGCTTGGTTGCAAATAATTTTACTACTGAGAATTTAAATTAGAAATTTTGACAACAGAGGGAATCTCTAGCAGTAATGAACTTTTAAACTGCAAAGAGGACACAAATATAGTTTTAAAATCAAGAAATACTATTAACCTGGTACATCAAAATATTCAAGGATTTTTAAACAAAGACTTAGAAGTAGAGTTTTTTCTTAATTTTAACAATATTGATATTCTTTGCCTAACTGAACATTGGCTTCAAAGCCATCAATTTATTTTCAATTATAATAATTACCAGGTTGGTAGTTCTTTCAGCAGAGTGAATGCTATACATGGTGGCTCTTTGATTTTAATAAGTAATAATCTTAAATTCAGGAACCGAATGGATATTGTGAGCCTCTCTGTTGAACGATCTATTGAAATAGCGTGTATTGAATTGGAGCAGTTTATTATATTAAGTGTGTACAGACCACCTTCAGGATTGTACGATTGCTTTGAAAAAGTAATGGATGAAGTTTTGCATAAAATCTGTAACTCGAGTAAATATGTCATTGTTTGTGGTGATTTTAATATTAATTTATTAGAAAATTCTGGTTTGAGCACTAACATTATTAGTTTATTCCAATCATACAATCTTGTAAACCTATTTATGGAGCCCACTAGAATAACTCCTACTAGTGCCACTTGTTTAGATAATATTTTTACGGATGTTGTACCGACTCACAAAAAAATCATTAATTTAATAGACTCTGATCATTGTGGGCAATTAATTACTTTACCAAAAAAAGTCAATAAAATGTTAAAAAAGAATATCACTGTAAATCCAAAAACTAAATATCGCCTGGAAGCATTCAAAACTAAACTCTTAAATAAAATGCCCTGTTTGTTAACTAATGAGGACCCTAATAAACATTATAATGATTTTTTCAAAATATATTGCCAACAATTCGATAACACATTTATTCCCAAAATTGCTTCAGTAAATACTAACACTTCTTTCAGTGACTGGGCCACCACTGGTATTTATAAAAGTAGAAATAGGCTTTATGAACTCTATGAGGAGCGGTCTTACACTAACTCGGCAGAATTTCATTTATATGTTAAGAACTATTCTAAATTATTTAAAAAGGTCTGTTATATTGCCAAGTCTCGCTACTTGAGTTCTAAAATTAAAAATAGTAGTAATGTAATTAAAACGACTTGGGATATTATAAAAAGCGAAACGGGAAGGTCTTGCAACCGAAATAGTGATTACACCCTCACTATTGATGATAATATAATAACATTAGATTCACAAGTCGCCACAGAATTTGAAAATTTTTTCACTGACATTCCTGTATCGACAACCAAGTCGCTAAAATCATCTACCATTGCTGCAGAAACACTACTTAAAAAAAATGTTCCAGTTTGTAGTTCAGAGTTTAAATTCCAATATGTTACTTCTAATGACATCATTAAAACTTTTAATTCTTTGAATGTTAAAAAGACTGCAGACCTGTGGGGTAATTCTGTTGATGTTACTAAGTCCATTATACACATTATTGCTCCTACATTAGCTGTTATATTTAATAATTGTATTGATTGCGGTGAGTTTCCTGATTTAATGAAATATAGTAAAATAATCCCACTATTTAAATCGGGTAGTACATCTGACCCTACTAATTATAGACCTACTTCTGTACTGCCCACTTTCAGTAAAATTTTTGAGAAAATTATTTTAATGCAGATGCAAAGATATTTTAATAAACACAAATTGCTACATAATAAACAATTTGGTTTTACAAAGGGTCGTTCAACAACTGATGCCGGTGTTGAACTTTTAGGACACATTTATAATGCATGGGAAGATAAGTGCGATGCGTTGGGCATTTTTTGTGATTTGTCCAAGGCATTTGACTGTGTTCCCCATGAGACATTAATCAGGAAACTGCACTACTACGGATTCCGGGACACCTCTCTGAATCTTTTGTCCTCTTACTTGAGTGAAAGGATTCAGAGAGTCGATGTGAACGGCAAAAGATCGCCGGGATCTGTGGTCAAAATGGGGGTCCCCCAAGGCTCAATTTTAGGTCCCTTTTTGTTTCTTATTTATATAAATGATTTGCCGTACCTGATCAAAAATCATGACATAGTGCTATTTGCTGACGATACTTCTCTTTTATTTAAAATAAAACGTCAACAGCAGGTTACTGAAGAAGTTAACAGAGCCCTTTCAACTGTAGTTAGCTGGTTCAATGTTAATAATCTTCTTCTTAATGAGAAAAAAACCAAATTCCTAAAATTTACGTTACCTCATGTTAGACAAGTGAATACTAGTGTATCAATAAAGGGCGAAATATTGAAACCCGAAGATACCACAGTATTCTTGGGCATAACTTTGGATGCGAAGCTTCAGTGGGGCCCCCATATAGATAAATTGTCAAAAAAGCTAAGTTCTGCAGCATATGCCGTTAGAAAAATACGTGGATTAACTGATATCGAAACAGCACGTTTAGTCTACTTTAGTTAATTTCACAGTGTGATGTCATACGGCATTTTACTTTGGGGAAATGCCGCCGACATTCACACAATATTTGTATTACAAAAAAGGGCCATTCGTGCAATTTATAAATTAAGTCCTAAGCACTCCTTAAGTTGCGACAGTCGTTCGTAGGATCCGGCAGTTGGGACTCGACGTGGCGCTGCACAAGACCGAGGCCATGTGCTTCCATGGCGGTCGGAACGCGCCACGGTCCGAGTCCCACATAACGGTGGAGGGGGTTCGCATCGGCGTCGGGAGGACGATGAAGTACCTGGGACTCGTCCTCGACAGCCGGTGGAACTTCAGGGAGCACTTCCTGAGTTTGGCCCCAAAGCTGAACCGGGCAGCAGCCGCCTTCAGGCGACTCCTGCCTAATCTCAGCGGGCCAAACGCCTCCTGCCGAAGGCTGTACGCCGGCGTCGTGCGGTCCATGGCCCTCTACGGGTCCCCAGTGTGGGCCCTGTGCATCCGGACGCGACCACTAAAGTTGGTCGCATGCCAGAGGGTCATGGCTATCCGAATGATCCGGGGATACCGCACGATCGCCGGCGAATCGGCCAACCTCCTTGCCGGATTGCTGCCCTGGGATCTGGAGGCGACTGCCCTCCAGCGCGTCTATGAATGGCGCGTGGAGGCGCAGCGCCGGGGCGTATCCCCGCTGCCTCGAGAAATCGAGGCGCGGCGGGAAGAGCTCCGGCGCGATCTCAGGGCAGTATGGAGGGAGCGACTGTCGCAACCGACGGCCGGGCACGCCGCAATTGCGGCGGTAAGACCCCTCTTTGAGGAGTGGCTAGATCGGCGTCACGGCGTCCTGACCTACCGCATGACGCAGGTCCTCACCGGACACGGAAGTTTCGGGAGGTACCTGTGTCTGATGGGAAAGGAGGAAACGCCTGGGTGTCACCACTGCGAGGGTCGCCCTGAGGACACCGTAGAGCACACGGTGCAAGACTGCCCCGCCTGGGCAGAGCACCGACGTGTCCTCACGGCGGCGATAGGCGGAGACCTCTCGCGCCCGGCATTGGTCGAGGCCATGCTGCGGGGCGAGAGGGAGTGGGAAGCGGTCGCCTCCTTCTGCGAAGCAGTCATGCTTCCGAAGGAGGAGGCGGGCCGCGTGAGGGAGAGGATGGCGTCCTCCCTCCAGCCCAGCCGCAGTGGTAGACGCCCACGGCGTCGGACGTCGGCCGACGATCTCCGGCCACCGTAGGCGCGGGCATGCGGACAGCGAGTAAAGGGCAACTCGCTGTCCGACCATGGACCATGCCCGGGTCGACGGCGCGTCGTGTTCCACGCGCGCCTCAAAGAGCGTCAGCAATATGACGAGGCCCCCCCATAGAGGGCCGAAGCCTGCCGGGGTCGTGGGACTCATCCCGTTACCGTGACCCCGGTACGTAAAGGGTTATTGAAGGAACACCGTGGATTTTAGTCAGTAAAAGTCTGACAGTCCCTCCCACCCTGCCCGGAGTGGGAGGACTTATTTGATAATTTTACCACGATAAAAAAAAAAAAAAAAAAAAAAAAGCACTCCTTAAGAGACAAATTTAAGGAGATTAATATTATGACTGTGCCATCTCAGTATATTTATGACAACCTCTTGTATGCACACAAAAATATTAATCTGTTTAAAAAATACAGTGATATTCATAGTGTAAATACAAGGAACAAAGACACATATGTCATTCCTAAAACAAGGTTAAAAAAAATAGGTGGTTCGTTTAGATGCCAATGTATACGTTTTTATAATAAAATTCCTAGCCATATTCAAAAACTAAGTATTAATAAATTCAAATTATTGATAAAACGTAAGCTATGTCAGAAAGCTTTTTACAGTGTTAAAGATTATATTGAGGACAAGAAGGCTTGGGAATGAGATGCTCCAGTGATATACGTGTGCCTTTTTTTATTTCTTTCTTTTTAAAATTATGATTGATGATTTATTTTTGATTAATTAAAATTTTGCTTTCTCAAGCATTGTATATACCTATTAATTTTTGTTTTTGTTTGTTTTTTTTTATATTGTTGTTTTTTTTTTATATATATAATTATTTCATTATTGTAAATGTGAGGACGATGTAGGTTATTCTTTCTTCATTGTTTTTGCTTTCACTATAATTTATTTAATGATGTCAAGCAGTTTGAGTACTTGTGTGGCCTACCCAAAGGTCCTTACTTTGGTATTGTTCGTCAAATTGTTGAGCTCCTTAAGTTCTAAGTTGAGCTACACGATAACTGACAAATGCTTGCACTGTCTGGACAGGTCCGCTCAAATTTGCGTGGTTATTTCCTCAAAAGAATACCACAGACATGAACCTACATGCTTCTCATATACAAATACAAATTGTCTGGACTTTAAAAGAGACTTTGACCTCTGAGTTTGTTTCGGTGTTTCTTCTCAGAGTAGTCAGTTAGGAAATACCGGCCTCATCTAGCTAAACTAAACACGCAAAAAAACATGACGTGTAAAAGTGTTATTTATAACCAATTTACAGAATAAATATTTCATTTCATTTCATTTCATTTCATTTCATTTCTTCGAAGAAAAGTACTGGTGCCGTTTTAATCGCCTTACAAAAGATGCTGTACCAACCATAAATATGCCAGGTAATAATAAATATCTGCATAACTGAATCAATATTTTAGGGTTCCATATGTCCAAATAGAACACAGCTCATATCTCTGAATTGAATCTGTGTGTTGTTAAAATAATATGTTGTGTGTTGTTCCTGTTGGTATAGTGGTCAGTGGCCCTGACTGCTATGCTCAAGGTCGTGGGTTCGATTCCCAACCAGGACAAATGTTTGTGTGATGAGCACAACCATTTGTTCTTTGTCTGGGTGTAATTTATCTATAACATGTATGTATTTAAAAATATATATGTATGTTTATCAGTTGTCTAGTACTCATACCACAAGCTCTGCTTAGTTTGGGACTAGATGGCGTTGTGTGAAAGTTGTGGAATATTATTATTATTTACTAGCGACCCGCCCCGGCTTCGCACGGGTGCAATGTTTATATTAAATATAGGCAGCGTTCGCGAGAATCGTTAACGTACGGCAGTTTTTTGACGCCTTACTCCACAATTTTCACTACCACGAAAAATCCTATCTATTTTCCGGGATAAAATATAGCCTATACGGATTCGGAAGAATCCCTGTAAGTAATGGTAAAAGAAATTTTGAAATCGGTCCAGTAGTTTTTGAGCCTATTCAATACAAACATACAAAAATACAAAGGTTTCCTCTTTATAATATTAGTATAGATTACATTTATGTATGGGAGAACTAATTGTTTTTCAACTACAATATTTTTTTTTTCTTGTTTGTCTCTAATGTTAGCTATTGTATGGAGGTACCAAATGGGAACCCTATGTGTCCGAGTTTGACTCATACTTGTCCAATTTTTTGTTGTTGTCTGAAAAAATCAGACTAGTTAATTTTTTTGTGTTGCAATTAAATCTTATTTAACCGGATACTTAGTTCTTCTTTTTTTCTTCTTCTTTCTCAAATTTGACTATTTTTTATGTTTCAGGATTATCATACTTAAAATTTTATTCTGAAAGACAACCTTTGAGACCTCTTCAGATGTCTGATGCATCTACATCAAAAGGTATATTAACATTTAATTATTATTATTTAATTGAAAAATATATGTATAATAATTATACTTACATGTTTTAGTGTAAGATTAACTTAATAAAAAGTTTAATATTGGCAAACACTTCGAAGTTCTATTTGAATCAGTTATTTAATTTAAATCACTAATAATTGAATGTATTTTTGCAGAATCTGTGGCTTCACAGTGGTATTCACATGTTTTAAAAGAAGATGTTCATGTGAAAGAAAATCTCGGTAAGTGAAGATTTTATGTAATCATATTAATATTTATGGCCTTTAAATAATAACACATTTAACAGATTAATTACCATTGCAGAACCTGTTACTTTACATATGGATTCTCTGGCTATGCAACAAGACACTCCAAGTACAGGAGATGTACAAACAATGCAAAATCTTGGTAAGTGAAGATATTGTATAATCAACTGGTATGGATAAGGCTCTGAATAAAAACAGTTCTCACTTAACAACAACACTCTCACTTGATAAATATAATATTGTCATTGCAGAACCTGTTACTTCACATTTGGATTCTCTGGCTATGCAACAAGATACTTCAAGTGCAGGAGATGTACAAATGTAGCAAAATCTTGGTAAGTGAAGATATTGTATAATCAACTGGTATGGATAAGGCTCTGAATAAGAATGTTTTAAGTTCCTTCATGACACACATGTTAGAAATTTGAGATCATCGGAGAATTTGAGACTTTCAATGCCTGCACATTCCACTAAATTCTATGGCTCATCCTTTACGGTGCAAGCTGTTCGTTTGTGGAATGCATTGCCGGTGTCAGACAAGCTCAGTCACTCGCTACTTTTAAGAGCTCGGTTGCTAATAATTTTCTTTCAAATTTATGATTATTCTTTTGTTTCCT
Organism: Tholera decimalis; assembly: GCA_943138885.2. NCBI lineage: Eukaryota > Metazoa > Arthropoda > Insecta > Lepidoptera > Noctuidae > Tholera > Tholera decimalis. Next base: position 33,135,943 of record OW964560.2, read on the forward strand.
CTCCACATGATGTTAAAGAACAAATTATATTTATATATAATTACTTATGTATTGTATTTATATATTTGTGTGTATATAATATATATTATGTATGTATATATATTATTTTCTGTTTTATGCGTACACTGATTTAGCCCTCCCCACTTTAATTAAAGTTTTGAAAGTCCTTCCAAAGGTTGTCTTGAAAATATAGCTTTTAGCGATAAGACCGCCATTGTAACCATAGAATTAAGAAATAATGTTAAATAGGTGTGATTAAATTTTGGTGTACAATAAAGTATATTATATCTATCTATTGTCATTGCAGAACCAGTTACTTCACATTTGGATTCTCTGGCTATGGAACAAGACACTTCAAGTGCAGGAGATGTACAAATGAAGCAAAATCTTGGTAAGTGAGAATAATCACAATATATAATCAAATAGATGTTGATTTTATAATCTATCAGTGCTTTACTAACCTACATATAAGTAGTTTCGTTTGGTCTGACAGAAAAGACATACATACAAGTAAAACTACTGAAGGACATTATTGAAGAGATTAGATTAGTACTTAAAATTCACCCTTGGCCTTAATGGGGGAAACAATATAAAAACTCGACCTTCTAAATACTTCTGTACATACAAAAACTTCTCTGTCGGTGTCTTTAGTTTTATATTTTCGTTTTTGGCACCGACTTCCAAAATTAAAGTTATTTTTCACTTTTTGCTGTTTTTTGGGAGTCGGTTTAATTTTTTGGTAAAAAGTTTTTATTTCACTCTTTTTAGTTGGTCGATTTTTAATTTACCTAGTTACAAGAGCCTAAATGTCAACTACTTATATTCATTTACAAAATATTGCTTTTCCCAATGTTGGCCTGTTAATTGTTGAGGAGTTCTCCTGGTACTTCACCATCAGCTTCACTTCACTATATGCATTGTATCGAGCATATTGTCCTTAATAACCACATTCAAGTAATCAAAGTGGAACACATGAAATACTTATTATTCCTACTTATATATTGAGTAGTTCCAGTGGCCATCTGTGGTCTTCATCATCAGGTCCACTTCACAAATGGTGCTTTTCGAATGCAACTACACAAGTTACTATAAAAATACTCAAATCACTATAGGTGTGCCTATAATATTTGAAGAGTTCCCTCGATTTCTCCAGGATCCCATCATCAGATCCTGACTTGGTGACAATGGGACCAATTTCGAAGTATTTCCCTTTCAAACAAAAAAATAATTTTCTAAATCGGTTCAGCCGTTTTCAAGTAATCGGTGATCATCAGTGATCGGAGTAGGTAGATTGAAATGGGGTCATTGATCCGAAACGTATATATTAATATGGAAATTCCTCCGGAATTGGTGGATTATTAAAAAAAAACCGGAACTTATGTAGGAATTTTATTCTGCCAGAGTGGAAGGAGTGAAATATTTAAATTTAAGTGCAACAATTTATGTCTATCTATAAAAGTTCTAGCCATAAAAGGCTAAAAATAAAAAAAATAAAAATTAAAGCTTCGATCGGAATTAGATTGTTTTTATTATTCAACAGATAAATAGTGAATTAATTTAGTTTTTATACCTTCCTTTAAATTTTGAATTGAGTAGGAATAATATCACTACCAACATGAACAATGTTTAATTGAATCCGGAAATACCGGAATTACTTTCCGGGAAAATGGCTTATCCATGTTATTCTTTCTGTGTGCATTTATGATACAAGTACCAAAAATCAATCTACCTACTCCGATCACTGGTGATCATACATAAAAAAAATATACGCGTCGAATTGATAACCTCCTCCTTTTTTTGTAGTCGGTTGAAAATGCCTTTTTATTAAATATCAAATTCAGTTATTTTAATTGATATTTTTGTTTCTTTTCTATACAGGGTATCACCATATGAGAACTCGGAAGCGTGTGAAACATGTTGCTGTCACTCAATCTGAGCATGCACTATACAAAAAACTTTTACATATTGGAGTGAGATTAAGTAAATGTCGCAGTAAGGTTAAGGAACAAGCAAAAAGGATCAAGGCGCTGAAAACTTTAGCAACCTATCCACAGTTTTTGAAAACACTAGATGAATTGCCTAATACATCAAAAATTTTAACTTTACTGCAATTCAGGGAGCATAGTAAGGGAATGAAAGGCCGTCGTTTCACTTTTCAAGAAAAACTTGTTGCCTTGTCCATTTTAAAGCAAAGCCCAAAAGGGTACAGATTTCTTAGGAAAATCTTCATCCTGCCGTCACGCCAAACTCTCTTAAAATTAATTCATATGGCTGACATTAATCCAGGAATCAATAAAAACATGATTGAACAGATAAGAAAAGCAACACAGGAAATTAAGATAGAACACACATTATGTATTGTACTGTTTGATGAAATGTCACTGAAACCCAATGTGGCATATAATAAGAAAGGACAGAGTAAGTGGTTTTGTCACAAATGGCCAAGAGACAGTCTCTGAATATGCCGATCATGCGCAGGTGTTCATGGTAAGAGGCTTGATGAAAAACTATAAACAACCTGTCGCATACACCTTTTCACAAGCTGCAACAAAGGGGCCTGAACTTGCCAAACAGCTGAAATTGGTCATCACTGAGTTGCAAAATGCAGGGCTTAATGTAGTAGCCACTGTGTGCGATCAAGGCACAAATAATGTAAATTGCATTAAGTATCTGTTGCAAGAGGCACGGGGAATATTATTGAGAAAGGGGGAAGAAGCAAGAGACAATATAATTTTAGTAAATAACCAAGAAATTGTTCCATTGTATGACCCACGCCATTTAATGAAATGTATTAGAAATAATTTCAAAACATTTAAAATATGTTAAAAATAATGATGCAAAAGTTGCAAAATGGGAACATATAATGTTATTGCACAAGGAAAACCCAGGATACAAAGGGATTCGACTAATACCAAAATTGACCGATTCTCACTGTGACCCAAGCAAAATTCCCCGGATGAAGGTGAAATACGCTACCAAGCTATTCAGCCAAACTGTGGCATCAAATATGGGATATCTTGCAGGTGAATACCATTAGTACTTAATGTTGTAATATTTTTATACAACTCACAATAGTATTAGTGAAAGAAAACAATATAAGTACTTGCTATACTTGACTGGCCTGATAGTCTAGTGGTTAGTGGCCCTGACTGCTATTCCGGAGGTTGTGGTTCAATTCCCACCCAAGACAAATGTTTAAAATAATTAAAAAATATGTATGTATTTAGAAATATATGTTTATCAGTTGTCTAGAATGGGTACTAGAGAACTGATAAATGTCCCAAACTAAATAGAGCTTGTGGTATGGATACCACAAGCTCTGCTTAGTTTGGGACTAGATAGCGTTGTGTGAATGTTGTAGAATATTATTATGTTATTATACAGTCCTAATTCTTTTTTAATATTTAAAGGGTGTAATAAATAACAAAACTTGTGTTTTTATTTTACAGATAAAGGCATAATATCAAAAGAAGCCAAAAATACAGCATACATCCTACTCTTTTTTGACCAATTATTTGACTCCGTAAATGGAAGCTTTGGCAAAAGGAAGAAACATGGTAAGCCTCTTCTTGGACCTGCAACACCTACATCTGTACACCATAAGATTTGGAAGGAATCAAAAGAATTAATGAAGTCTATGAGTTTCATAAATAAAAAAACATTAAACGACGAGTATGTTCCGACATTAAAAAATTGGGTATGGACACTAGAGGGCATTGAACTATTATTAAATAAAATTGCTTCAAAATACGGCGTAACATCAGTTTGGATGCGGCATCTTAATCAGGATCCAATAGAAAACTTCTTTGGGTCTATAAGAAGCCACGGATGTCGTAAAATTTGAAGCAGCATTTACTACACTGTTAGTTAACAGCCTCTCCAGTGTCCATGCTCCAGGGGCAAATTGTGAAGCAGACAGCTGTTACGCATTACATGAAGTACTAATCACAGGCGGGGGCAGCAAAGACCAAAAACATTGCGAACTGGAAAATGTTCCCGTCATAACATTCACACCCCTCGAAGAAAAAAATGATCCTCGCAAAATCGGCGGTTTGCAATATGTGAGCGGATATTTTGTTAAAAGCGCCAAGAAAAGAGTCTTCAAGGGGTGTAATCAATGTCATAAAAATTTAATATCAACACATGAGCCTGAATATTTAAAGTACAGGGAATACGCAAATAAAAAATGGCTTTGCAGTCCTAGCGACTCTCTCTTAAATTGTATTTCGAATCTGCAGGATATTAATTATACAATATTAAAAGAAAATTTAGAAAAAAAACATTTAAAAGAATTAATAAAAACAATTATACTAATGCATGTTGATTTCGATTTTGTGCAATGCACCACTCACAATGAGACATTAATTGATTTTTTAATAAAAATATCCTGTAGATTCTTCATATATAATTATTGTAAAGATTTAAATAAAATATTAGTTAATAAGAAAGAGTGTGATGATGATACAGATTTGTATGAAATGAAAGCCAAAAAACTGTATAAGAAGTGTTTTTAAAAGAAAGCAATAAATGAATTTAACCGAAGGAAAACATTGTTTTACTTTACTTTTTCCTGTAATACATAAGTAACAATTCTAATGTATAGCGCTAGGGGTAGGTAACATAAGTATAGATACGTACGTTTGTATATACACGTAGCTATACTTATCTTAGGATTAGTTACAAAACCAGCAGTCAGATGGCGCAAATCGCGTTACTCCATTTTCTCTCTGAGATAGACCTCTATTTCAGCTATAAAATAGTACTCTGTGGTGCGCGGACGCATACCTTTCACCGCGCAAGGTAAAACCAGTCAGGATTACACCTCGACACGGAGCGCGCGCTTGCCGCCTAAATATTATAAACACTCGGTACTTACTTATCGCGATTTAGCTTTGCTTATTGTATGTTAGTTTAAACTATACTTATCCGTCTATAACTCTTCTATAGTGCGTTTCACCGAATAGTTCCTATGGCGTTATGTTGCCTACTCTGTCTGTCAAATTCATTGATACGAGAAGACGCTCCCGCAGATTTTGTTTAATTTCATTAGATTTTTGACTGAAATCATGTCCAAAACTTTGAAAAGTGGTGAAAGAATTATGGTGTTAAAGGTGAAGAACTTTTGTGAACGTGAAAAACGTAATGAGGCCCCGTTAATTCCTTTAAAATGTGTTCAAGCTCGTGTCGCCGCCATGACAGGTAAGTCAAATAGGGTTACCAGTAGCAGATAATAATTTCCTCACTTAAACTGCCATTTTTTTATTGATTATGATTGCGACGGGTGGTATATGTATGACTGTGATAATAGACAAATAAAACGAAATATTTGTTTTAGGTGTATCTGAAAAAACCGTATCTAAAATCACCAAAGAAGGTGAGGTCGCAGCCAGCACGTCGACTAAGGTTTCAACACCACGCAAAAGTGGTCCCCGGCCTAAAAGAATCGAACTGGATGACTTCGAACGGTGTGCTATAAGGCATAAAATACATGAATTTTATGCCGTAAAAAAGGAATTGCCTACTCTAACAAAGTTATTGCATGAAATGCGAAACGAGATAGAATTCAAAGGAAGTCGTACCACTTTGTGGAGAATTATCAAAGATATGGGGTTTTATTTTGAAAAATGTAGATCCAAAAGGAAAGTCCTAATGGAGAGATACGATATTGTCGCCTGGCGTTATCGATACCTGGAAGAATTGCGAAATAATCGTCTCGGAAACCAGCGCCCAGTTGTATATTTGGACGAGACGTATATACACGCAACATATTGCGCCGGAAAATGTTGGCAAAGTGAACAAGAAGAAGGTATATTAACATCAGACTCCAAAGGTCCACGTTGGATTATCGTCCACGCGGGTGGTGCTATGGGTTTCATACCCAATGCTCAACTGATCTTCAGATCTCAGTCACAAGCGGCCGACTATCACGATGATATGAACAAAACGAATTTTAATAAATGGCTTAGTGAAAAACTTATACCAAATCTGCCTCCCCAATCAATTGTGGTGATGGATAACGCCTCCTACCACACAGTACAGCTTAACAAAGCACCAACAATGGCAAGCAGAAAGGCAGAAATGCAAAATTGGATCACAAGTAATGGTCTTTCTTACTTGCCAAGTATGGTAAAAGCCCAGTTATTTCAAATAATAAATGAACACAAACAGCCGCCCGTTTATGAAGCCGATGTAATGTTGGAAGCGCATGGGCATAAAGTGGTAAGGCTTCCACCTTACCACTGCGATCTAAACCCCATAGAGCTCATATGGAGTGTCTTAAAAAGACGAATTGCTGAAAAAAACGTGGGTCAAGAAGCAAATAAAATCGTCCAAATCACAGAAGAAGCCTTTGCAACGATCACCGAAGAAGAATGGAGAAAAGAATGTGAGCACGTGAAAAAAGTGGAAGAAAAATATTACGCCGATGGTCCTGCTATTGATAGTGAGATGGACAGGTTTATAATTGAAGTGGGAGACGATAGCGACACTTCTGATGACGATGATGATATGGAAGATGACAATCTCTCGGGTATAAGTCCGGTGGATGATCATAATTACTCCAAACACAATTAATTATGATCAGACAAAAAATGCACATTCAGTGCATTCATAATATAATAAAAATTATTTAATTATTAATGCTTTTTACTACTGTCCTGATTTTTAAAATGATATCGAATCTATCGAATAATCTTAAATATGTATATAAGAATTTAACAAAAAAACATCCTTTAAATCACCCGTACTTTGCGGTAGGTTATTATAGGTAATATGGCAACACTGAAAAATATTGCTGCCAACATAACGCCATAGGAACTATTCGGTGAAACGCTCTCTACCTTCGTCCTTCCGCTACTACTTATATACTGTGCTTTGCTTGTGCTTGTGAACGCTTCCCTATTGTGCCTTCTGAACCTTTGTTATGGTGTAAGGATTTGTGGACAATTATACATCCTTTCAAATGTGAGTTTGCCTATTTATTTACACACACACCATACCTAACCATAGTATAATATACACAGGAAAAGATTCTACTCCTAGAGGAATACCCGTTGCTGAGTATTACGCGCTTGAGTTATCAACTTCTATTCATAATACTAACAGGAATATAACATACGATAATTGGTTTACCTCTATACCTACCACTCAGAAACTGCTGTCAAAAATGTAACTACAGTTGGAACACTGAAGAAAAATAAAACAGAAATACCGAATCTTTTTAACCGACTTCAAAAAAAGGAGGTTTACAATTCGTCTTGAACTTTTTTTTTTTTTTTTTTTTTTTTTTTTTTTTTTTTATGTATGTTACCTCATAACTCGGAGATGGCTGGACCGATTTGAAAAATTCTTTTTGCGTTTGAATGGGTATAGTTTCTAGTTGGTCCCATTGCTACGAAATCAGGATCTGATGATGGGATCCTGGAGAAATCGAGGGAACTCTTCAAATATTATAGGCACACCTATAGCGTTTTGGTTATTTCTTATAGTACCTTGTACAGTTGCTCTTGAAAAGCACCATTTGAGGAAGTGGAACTGATGATGAAGACCCCAGATGGCCACCGAAACTACTCAATAATAAGTATTTCGTTGATTGCGATTAGATTACTTGAATATGGATGTTAAGCACTTTATGCTCGTTACAATGCATATGGTGAAGTAGACATGGTGATGTACCAGGAGAACTCCTCAAAAATTAACGGCTCTGCACCGGGAAAAGCAATATTTTGTTAAAGGTGATAAGTAGTTGACATTTTGGCTTTTGTAACTAGATAAATTACAAACCGACCCACTAAAAAGAGTGAAAAAAAACTTTTTAGCAAAAAATAGAACCGACTTCCATATAAAACACTACAAAGGCAAAAATAACTTTTATTTCGGAAGGCGGTGTCTTTAGTTTTGTATATATTTTGGTTTTTGACATACATACCTGAATACATCAATGTTTGCCTTTCATGATGAACTTACTCTACTTTCATATGTGCCTCCAAAACTTAGCAAAGGAAAAAAGAAAATCGTCCTTGTGCTTTCCACCATGCACTACGAAGCAGACAAAGACAAAGCTGTTAATTTGCCAGATATAATATCATTTTATAATAAAACGAAAGGTGGAGTTGATACGTTCGACCAGCTTTGTCATACGTATAGTTTGTCACGCAAAACTCGCCGCTGGAGCCTATGTGTATTTTATGGAATATTAAACATTTTGGGGATAATTGATCCCCAAAATGTTTGATGATATTGTACATACATACATGATATTGCTCAATTCATCAAATGCCACTAATAAGCAAGTTTTCAAGAATAGGCGCACTTTTCTGATGACACTCGCATTTGATCTCATCAAACCTCACCTGGAAGATAGATTTCAGTATCGTACTTTACCAACATCCCTTCAAATAAGTATTGGGGATATATTAGGGAAAAAGCGACCATTAGCTGCAGTAACTAATGAAAATTCAAAATCTGGTAGATGTTCTTTCTGTCCAAGGTTCAAGGACCGTAAATCATGCACACGATGTGCCACATGCAAAACTTTCATATGTAATGAGCACCAAAAAAAATTTGTCAAAATTTATTTATTTATTTATTTTATTTATTTATTTATTTATCACAAACACAACTATCATTACAGGCAATAATCCTAATGCGGTAGCGTGGTCTTTAGTTACATTATAAATTACAATTAAAGCTACTAGTGATATATTAGCATAACATAATACAAACAATGTTACCTTTGTGAATTCATTCAGAGAGCAATTAAATAAATCTATCCTATCAACAGTGTCATTCAGTGTATGCAAGGCTCGCGTCAGGGGCGCTTTACTGAGCAGGTTGGTTCGCGCGCGCGGCACTGCTAACAACCGTGGCCGTCGACGTCGCAATGACTTATCAGGCACATTCAGACATATCTCCTTCAAAACACCAGCATTAAACATTTTACCGCGCAACAGCTTAAAAATATACGTGGTAACAGCCAGGTCCCTTCTAGTCTCCAGTTTGTTGTACCCAACCATGCCGATTACGAACAAGGTTGGGTACATCAACGGATAGAAGGGGTAGACCCCGTAAAGTTTCATGTACAAATACCTGGTAAATTTGTTCTGTATGCGTTCCAACATAAGACTATATTTAATCTCATGTGGAGCCCATATGACAGCATTACACTCAAGTTGAGTTCTTATCAGAGCATTATACAATGCTGTTACCGCTGTAATGTTTGTAAAACCCGATGCCCGACGGAGTATGAAACCCAGGCTTCTATATGCTTTTTTACAAACATTTATAATATGTTCACGAAATGTTAACTCGGTGTTCAGGCGCACCCCCAGGTCGCGTACCTTTTCTACCCGCTCAATTGGCGTGTCATCTAACGCATACCCGTGATGATGTGGCACTCTCATTCTGCTAAAGGTTATAACCGAGCATTTTTTAACATTAAATTGCAGTTTATTCTTCCTGCTCCACTCTGCCACACTATCTATATCACTCTGCAACCGTGCACAGTCACTCAAATCTTTAATTGCCATAAGCAACTTAAGATCATCCGCGAATAATAGACAAGTGGCAACCCTGACAACCTCAGGCAAGTCATTTATCATAATAATAAAGTTCAAGGTACCCAGATTGCTTCCCTGACTTACTCCTGACCTCGTGTAATAAGGCTCGGATTTATAACCAGCATGTTCTACAAACTGCCGTCGATCTCTCAAGTAGCTAGCAAAGAACTGCAGTAATTTGGGAGTACAGCCGACTGCTGCCAGCTTCTCTAATAATATGTCGTTTTCCACCAAATCGAAAGCTTTTTTAAAGTCAAAATAGGCAGCGTCGACTTGTACTCCCGCATCAACATTTGGAACCACGTACGTCATAAAGTTCAGTAAATTACTGGTCGTGCTGCAACCCGGTCTAAATCCGTGCTGGGCATCCGATATTAAACAAGATACTTGGTCTAAAATGCACGTTTGTACGGTCGACTCAAAGACCTTTGCTGGCGCTGACAGAATTGCCACTGGTCTATAGCCACTCACGTCCGAATCCATCCCACCCTTAGGTACTGGGATCACACGTGTAATTTTCCAGCATTCAGGAAAATAAGACGACTCAATGCACAGATTATATAAATGTAAGAGCGGCTTCGCTAGTACAGTGCGGCAGTCCCTTATTACAAAAGCAGGAATACCGTCTGGCCCCGCCGACCGCTTTGCCTTAAGTCGATCTAGAGCTTTCGTGACTTGGCTCAGTTGTAGGCGATCTATATGTACACGCGAGCTGCTACCACCGCTTGAGGCCACTGCGGCGTTCACATCGAGTCGTGGTTCCTGATTATTATAAACAGAATAAAAATATTGCGCGAACTCACCAGCACACTCCGACTCGGGTATAACTTTACCGTTTTTGAGAATGCTTTTCCGATTATCTGTTCCCTTTTTAGCCCTCACATAGTCCCAAAAAGATCTCGGATCTTTTGTAAAACCTTGCTGAACCCTTTCCCGGTGATGATTATGAGCACGCATTATCATCGTTTTTACCTTTGCCCTACACCGAGCAAACATTTCATAATCACTGCTTACCCCACTATTTTTGTAGCGTTTATGCAGTATCGCCTTTTCTTTAATACAATGGATAATTTCACCCGTATATACCACTCAGGGTACCTGTACCTAGAATTAACATTCTTTTGCCTTTTTCTTGGAACGGAACTATCGATGATGCTATTTATGGTGTCATAAAAATAATGAATGGCCTTATCTGCGTCATTTATATCATACATCGGCTTCCAATCGTTTGATAATAGCAATGAGTACAACGCGTCATAATTTGCTTTGGCAAAATTCCACTGCGGACACAAACCACCCGCTTCTGCAAAAACAGTATGAGGCGGGATGGAGTTTGTATATTTACAGTTCGAACGCTCACACTTGCCTACAGGTACGCATATTGCGAGCGGCGGATGGTAGGGGTCCACCGGCACAAGAATTTCGTCTGCCTCACTCACGCGCACCTCGCCCCCACCCAATGAACACAGCACTAAATCTAGCTGCCGACCATTGCAATTAGGTACTTTATTTGTCTGTATGAATTCACAAAAAGAAATAAAATACTCGTAATAATTCACTACATTATCATTACAAGAATGCAAATTAAAATCTCCTATAACAACTACGTCCCTATAATTTACACATAATTGTTCTATAATCCTAAACAAAATCATATAATCGTTCTCGCTACTGTTCGGGGGAATATAGACAACACAACACAAAAACAAATATCTATTACGCGTATAAACTGTAGCACAAACCAGTTCAAAAGCACATCTATCGACGTTGACGTCACCAGGTACTGTTACTTTCCGTAGTTCGAACCCGTGTGTGGCCACGAGAAACGGGCCTCCTTGTTTCCGCCCATCTAATCGGTCGCATCGTAAACTATGATATCCTTGTGGTATAATTTCTGCATTGTGTATTGATTCATTGCAACCAGTTTCGGTTATTGCAATTAAATCAGCCCCCGAAGATTCGATATTATCACAAAACATATCCAGCTTAGTACGTAGACCTCTTGCGTTTTGATAATAAATTTCAATGCTTCTATTTTCCGTCGTTCGGCTTATTTGTTGGTCTCCGAAACCAAATCCATTCGGAAAATTCTGCATTCAGAGGCCATACCTCTGGTTGACATAATTTGTGGTAAAAGCCCTCAGAGATCCCAACAATGAATGAAGCATAGTCTCTCTCTGTCTTATGCCTAATTTTTTCAATTTTGACATTAGCTTCAGAGCCACATACCTGTATCACATGAGCGGTCAATTTTTCCACTGTGGTTTCCGGGTGTAATCGCCAAACGTGGAGATGTTTCTTACGCTCCATTGCTTGAATTTCCTTAAGGCTAGAGTTCTGACCTCTCTTTACATCTTTATTTTGAATCTTCCCTTTCTTCTTATGGACTATTTTCCACCCCTCATTATTCTCTTCCTTGCTGCTCATATCAGCCTCGGTTGTTAATAAAGACTGCCTCTTTTCCTGTGATACTTCCTTAGACATTAGTTGTTCCACCGTTTTCGTGGCCCCACTCGATAGAACAGCTGTGGCGCCGCGGCCGGCGGCGGCGGTAGGCTCGTTACCCAGGTCATTTGCGGGTTGTTTACAAATCGCATCGACATAATTCAATGCTTTTTTAGGAAGTTTCACCGTGTCTGTTGATGTTTGTGACACTTTGGAGATGTTAAGTTGATGTTCTAAATATTGATTACGCGTTATTAGTTCCCTCATTTGATTTTCTAACGCAAATACTTGATCAACTTTTTGTTCAAGTACCTTCACATATGAACGCAATTCTTGCAACTCATTTTTCGTAGAATTAAATATTTCCTGCATATTCTCCATCTTACTTGTCTGGACATCTAAGCGTGACAACACCTCCATTCGAAAATCCTTGATCTCTTCTAGCAAGTTGAATTTGGGTTCCGTCACCAGAGAGTCCGTGTTCTTTATACGACTTCCTCGCTGAGTGTTCACGTTGCTGCTGATTGAAGAAGTGTCTACTTGGCCATATTTTCTGCTAACAGGTGTATCAGCATTGCGACTAGGCTTGCGTTGAGAGCAGACACACTCAGGACATACCCATTGATCCTTATATTCCTGAGTAAACGTAACAAAGTTTTCCGTAGGAATTCCAAGGCACTTTAATTCATACACTTTGTTGCAAGTCTTTTTAGAACACTCAATATATGGCATGTTAGATATGTCCACACCACAACCAGTACAATTTCGCGACATTATAGCGAGATAAACAATTAAATTTCGGTAACGAACACACAAGACGTCCGCTCTGTTCGCGCGCGCGCGATCGAATTTTAAAAATTGTTTAAGGTCCTAATTTAATGTGCCTTAATTGTGTTCATTGAGACCAAAATTAATGTAAGGCAGCATATGTATGTTGATTTTTAATAAAACTTTATTATCTTTTGAAAAATGTGTCTTTTTTATTTGGGGTGTGCTTGTACCCCAGGGTACCGTTACTGAAATTCTTATATGGGTACGGTTCTAGGGTTAACATAGATCTTATGATATTCCGAAGGAAATTCTTGAAAAAGTTGGTTCGAAAGAGATGTAAAAGTTTAAACTCCAACAATCAACTCCTGGTCCCTCAACTTCTCAAACAGCCACCACAGCAATCGTAAATTCAGACGATGATTTTTTTATTTGATTTTATTTATTTGCATTTTAGGGTTTGTTTAGCGCATTTCTTACAATAGCAGTTGGCAACACTGGCAACGTCGCGCGTTTGTTATCTTGTGTCTACTGTCTAGTTCTGTCTGTCGCTGGCTTTTATGTTAAGTAGAGTCAGAGCAGCAACAACGTATCGCATATTATACTCAGTTTTATCGTTTTAAGATACATCTTGTTCAAACGACGCAAAAACATAAAAAATAATTTGTGACTAAACTACTACTCCTATTTAATTAATTTTTGGTACAGAGCTTGAAAAGGGTACCTAGTATAGGCAGTTTAAAGGAAAGCCCCTCGGTTGTCGCCTCTGTATATTTTTTTTTATTTAAGACTACTTTTTTATTTATTTAAGACTACTTTTTATTTATTTAAGACTACTTACTGTATGTATTCTCAAGTGCACTTTCAGGTTCTGTGCAACGGCGAAGTTCTTATTACAATGTGAACAGGAAAATGGCCGCTCCCCAGTGTGGGTCCGCATGTGAGTCTTCAGGCGAAATCTGAGAAATTACAAGACAGGTTTTCTTAGAAGTAAGAAAAGACTAAACAGGATCAAGATTAGGCACATTAGTCATAGCATGTTTATTTACTTAATACTATCTTCTGTCTGGGACTTTGTTCACGTGGGAGGGTTTCCCGCGTAATACCTGATTCTGGGATAAAAAGCCAAAATTCCAGGATGTCAACTAACTTATCTACTTACCAAATTTTATCCAGATCCATGCAGTAGTTTTTGCGTGAAATAGTAGCAAACATCCATACAACTATACATCCATCCTCAAAAACTTTCGCATTTTTAATAACAGTAGGATAAAAATATAAGAATGATAACATGAAATGTTAAGGGTAAATGAAGTTCTTATTCTATAAACAGGCCCCATACTTGAGAGGATAACTTATAGTAGCACTACAGGTTAAAATCAAAAGTGAATTTATCATGAAAACAAAGTAGTTTGATTGTTCCTAAACAAGTAAGCAGACTTTGATGAATTCCTAAAGATAACTATGTAAATCTTCTTTGTTAATTTCAATTTGATTACATTTACTGCAAATTAATTATGATAAGGATAAGAATACTTGCCGTGATGACATAACTTTCCCACAAGTAAAGCACTGTTGTTTCCGAGACTTCTTATTTATAACTTTAGGATGTAATTCTTGTTTTATGTCCTTAGTTGTTGGTTCATTTTGCATAAGGACATCACTTAAAGTCGTATGGCCCATAATACTAGGATCTATACTTTCATCAATGAATAAAACTTTTTCTGTCTCACTTTTAGGAGATAATGAAGGATCATTGTCAGACAAGAAGTTATCATTTTCTCTGTGCATATTGACCATCATTAATTTGTTTTCTGTGCAGTTATTTTCTAGTAAGGCCCTCAGTTTTACATCAGATGTTTCACAAAGCTCAATAAATTCTATACAATCATCTAGTTTTTGAACACATTTTGAACATATTGTGTCTGGAAGGCCATCTTCTGGTGCTATCTAAAAATAATAAAAGATTTTAAAATTGATTTTATTGAATATTTTTTTTTCGTTAAAAGCCTGTGAATAAATAAGATTTTTTAAGGTAATTTAGGTCTGTGTGTCTGCTACATCATTTACTGGACTACCTTCATTTCTATACCTAAAAACAAAACAATAATATCATACTCACGTGTACTTTCGCAATAGCCATTAATTTAGAAGATATCATAAGAAATTCTGTCTTTTTAAATATATCTACTAACAAATCTTGTCCAAAACAGACTCTACAAATATTCGCCGTCATTTTCAATTTATAACAATTAATCTAATACAAATGTCATGAAAATAAACACCAATATTTATTATTGATATTAGAATAATCAGAAGTAAACATTGGTAACTATAAACTAGTTTATACCATTGACCTATAAGTTATTACCATCTCAATGGTTTATACTCTTTGATTGGTAATTTGACGTAAGCTGTGTTGACCATTGACTTTGACATTTGACACAAAACAAACTTTTTGACTGTTGTCATTCATACTAAATAGAGATGGACTTATCAAAATGTACGGTTTTGTCGGAATCATGGCTTGCGGGTTTCGTTATAAACCTATGTTTCAAGTTATTATCATAATAAACAATCATTTATTGATAACTAAGAGTGGAACATAAAGTAGCGAATCATGTTTAGCAATTTTTGTTTCTGAACTGATTAGAGACCTAAACTTTGCCGTTAACCTTTTTTTTAATTATATTAGTTCCTTACGGAACAGGCTAAGGTCTGAGACCATGCTGCCTAGTCATCAGTTAACTTTTTTCTTGAGGGTAAATCCTAAACCTAACCTGTATCCCGCCAACTCCCAAAACACAACACAGTCCCACGACTTTAAATTGACATCTGACCTTTTTGTTCTTGTTGACTTCAGCCGTCGGCGTTAGGCATGTGTCATTGACGGAATTTTGGTTATTGTAATTTAACAGGTTTTTGAGTCTGGCAAACGAAACTAGAGACTGAAAAAGAGCGGTAAATTTAAAAAATATCAACATTGCAACCCCAAAACTAATATGAAATACCTGGAATAGCCTTATTTAATAAATAATAATAATAATATATCCTTTATTTCAGGCAACTAGACCCATAAAAAACAATAAACAAATAAAAAATCTTATAAATAAACTAATACATAACAAATTTATAACACTTAAAAACAAAAACTAGTTAACACGAATAGACGGCGTCGTGTTGCGCTGCGAGGTGTCGCGTAATCTTCCGCGAAATCGTCGATACACGACACCTTTCGGCTAAAATTCCTGCTTGAGGAATGTCTCTAATAGATGAGTTGGAACCTGCATCACAAACGATTTAAAATTCGTTTCATGACGCGACTTCAACTCCTCAACCCTCAAGGTCCAGTTGGTCTTAGCTCACACGTACTCCATGATCTCCTCATCCTTCGTAGCGAAGTGCAGCCTGGACACGTAGAGCTGCGTCGTTGGTACAGCTGCACGCAGCAGGAAGTTGGGTTCAGCCAGTGCGGTACCACACTGGTTACGACAAGGAGGCTGCCTTCTCTTCTTTTTCTCCACTTTTATAAAGCCATCCTTGTTACACTCGCCCTTTTCAGGGCCACGCTGTTTCGGCTGCTCGATGACAGCACTCTGCTTATCCTTCTTCACATGCTCTGCTGGTCGCTTTGTTTGCGACACAGCTGGCTTTTCTGCGGCAATTGCTGCGTAGGCACGTTTAGGGGACGACGTACCTACATGCGTCACTACCTCGATCGATGTCAAGTTGACGACGTCGGCGGATCGCGATGCAACGCATGCGATTTCGACAGCGGGTGGCGCGGTGGAACTCAGCGGCACTACACTGCTGATGGCTGCATTTTTTTCTCCACGACATGTGTACAAGTTACAGGCGTCAGGTGACCCACTTACCGCAACAGCGTTGCGCAACAACATTAGTTCGGTACGGAGCTCTTCTATGGTGTTATTCGATACCTCCAACTTGGACTGCACATCGGCCAGGTTTGTTTTCAGGGTTGTTATGTCTTTCAACAACCTGGTGACGTCAACGTGATCGAACGAGACGGAGGGCAGCTTGTGCAGCTCCTTCGCCACGAAAGCGGGCACGTCATTCGGATCGGTGCTCTTCAACAATGTGATGATGTCTTGAACACACTTCTGGCCACCATCCCGTCGGCGGGACTGCATCTGCTCGATTTTTCCGAGCGACTGGAATAGCAGCAATTTGGCACTGCTCACTTCCTCTTCTTTGAAGCTTATCTTGCAGATTTGCAATATGCTCACCTCATCCATATAATCAATGGCATGATTAATGAATGCCAACAGCTCGTTGGCTATGAGCTGTTTACAGCTCTGAATGAATTACTTAAAACACTTAATGAATGTAAGACTTCCATGTGGAAAGTTTCATTAGAGTCATTGGAATCATTGTTTCCTATGTTAATTATAAAACTTTCTAGATTATTTTCTGTAATTCTGTCCCTTTCATAATATTTATTTTCAACATGGATGATCAGTCATTTTCTTTCATTCCTCAGGAGTTTTATTTTCAAACGACTCTTTTATAACTTTCGCTAACCCCACCGCAGGCAGAGCAATATTTTTACTTGCCACTTTACGTTTAGCCAAACTCCATACTAACTCAATGGCATTTAGATCACAGTGGTAGGGGGGAAGTCGCAATACCTCGTGCCCATTCTGCTTCAGAATTTCATCAGCTTTATATACTGGCTCTGGTGTGTTTCGTTTTAAACTTGTTTTCTAACAATATAAAATTCGTTAACCCCTCAAGCGTCGAGACCTTGAAAATAAATTGCCTAGAGGCCACCGGTGGCCTTCCGACAGCCTTACGAATAGCATCTATGTCATATATTGGACACTGTGGGTTTATATGGCCTTTACACGCACCTTCCTTTTTAATTCTTTTTAATGTAGTAATGCTCACTTCTGTAAAGAATGGTAAAACAGAATGATTAGGTTCTGGAAATCATGAATTCAATTACATCTTTATAAAAGTTATGTATTATGTACTCCTAGTAAAAATTTACCAGTGATTGAAGCTATTTCATCCAAGTACTGATTCTGGGTTCTTATCCTATCTTTCTGCTCTAAATCCGTAGGTTTTTCAATAGTTTTCACTATCTCATCAACACCTGTTATAATGCGGCCGTTCTAACTTGGCGAGTGTGAAGTTAGGATCTGCGAACTTTAGCGCTTGTGCACTCGTACAAAAATAAAGGTTTTAAAAAAATAAATGCCAATAACTGTTGTTAACAGGAATAACAACTGCTAATTGCATTTATTTAAGTTAGAACGGCCGTACTGTACATCCACCAGATTTTCTATAAAAGAAAGAAAAATTGTTGTGTAACTAATCATACTATATATAATTAAAGATACTATAAAATGAATGTGAATCAAAATAGATAAATATTTTTTCTCGCTAAAAGATAAATATTAATTATGAATTACGACAAAGTATCAACTTAGTAGCGTCATACTAACTTATAAAATCGAACACCACACGTAAGCAATCTTGTTTTTGTTTGAATTCGGCATCTTTCTCCTGTTGTTTTTCTTGATATTTAGACATCATGCGAAACAACATCTCCCGTACTCCATTTTTAATAGTTATGTTCAGTTTTCGCTGAATAAACGCTATTAACAAGATCATAACAAATCGCCAACAACACGCCATCTTGTTTTGGAAAATTAAGTTTGACATTAGTATAGCATAGCCATATAAAAAGTTTGCAAATAATTCGAGTGTCTACTTTCGTTTGCCAGACTCTAAATAAAAAATTGCAAATTTGCGCGTTGACGAAAATTAGCAGCTAACATTTTCAACCTGTTTTCGGAAATTAATAATGTGTAAAGACGTTGAGCGCGTTGAAGTAAATTAACAGCTGACATTTTTAACCCGTTTTTGGTAATGAATAATGTGTAAAGACGTTGAGCGCGTTGAAGTAAATTAACAGCTGACATTTTTAACCCGTTTTCGGTAATGAATAATGTGTAAAGACGTTGAGCGCGTTGACGAAAATTAACAGCTAATATTTCCAACCTGTTTTCGGAAATGAATAATGTGTAAAGACGTTGAGCACGCTGACGAAAATTAACAGCTAACATTTTCAACCTGTTTTCGGAAATGAATAATATATAAAGACGTCAGTGCGTTGACGAAAATCAATAGCTAATATTTTTTTAACCTGTTTTTTCATTGCTGAATATCAGTTAACTCGTTGAGGAATGAAGAGTCGTTAAAAAAAAAACATTTTCTTGATTCAACGCCACCTCTAGTCAGCGCCGCATGCTCCTGTCTAGACGTGAGTAGTAACGTGTTTCAGGCGTAATCGGTTATAATACGTAGTTTCGTGGATATGAGTAACTAGTTTCAAAACCGATTATTTTTGTAACTAGTTACTCCTGTATATAAGTATTAGTTTTGCGTTATGATTACGGAAATGTAGTTATAGGTGTATTATTTAGTTTTGTATTATGTTATGATTATGAATAAGTTATAGGGTATTTTGTAATATATGTATGCTATGGTTATGCGTGTAGTTAAAGTAGGTAATTATATAATTTTATCAATTGAACTTCCCTTCATACGTTTTCATGCTTAGGACTGGCTGCAAAATTTCATTTTAAATTTTAGGTATTACGTTGTCCATCAATTCCAACTTAATTTTATGATTCACATTATTCACAAAAAATTAACCTAATAAAATATATCAAACTAAACTTATATCAAATGATTAATTGTTATTCATTTACACTACTGAAATGTTTATTCACAAACAAAATAATACACCGAAAAAGTTTTTAAAAGCACAGTTTATTAAAAAACTATATTTCCACACCAACACAGTTAACAAATTCGAGACAATAACATTAGTCAATCATCCGTTGTACTTGTTACGTGACTGCCTAAAATCTCTATTTAAAAATAGAAACACGATCAAGGTCGCAATTTCTTCGGAAAAAAAAAACATCAGTATCATATTGAACTTTAATTCTTTCATATTACGTATAAATTCGCTTAGACATCTACAAATGAAAAAACTTGAGAGGTGTCAAGGGACACCTGGATGGAACGAAGTTCCATTCGATTAATTAGTGAAGGAATTGTAATAAAATTTTATTTTTTAAGTTATAATAATATTGTTTTATTAACAATTAATAATCGTCGCGACACAACACTGTTCCATGCGAAATAGAAAGACGAAACGAAAATATCTGGCTTGCTTTCTATAAGATGGAGAGAGAGACAGACAAAGAAACATGCGCACGCCGCACGGCTTACAATAGCAAAAAGTGTCGATACAACTTTTCATCCTAATTTTTTCCGTCTAGCCCCCTTTCGCAACGCGCGATAAGGAACTTCGTTCCAAAAAAAGACGCACCGAATACTATATTGCCGTCTCTCTTTATCTTGCGTGTAAGCTATCTCTATCCCGAAGGGACTACTTTCGTTGCACGAGTCGTATTACGTTACGTATTTACCTATAATCATTTCTGTTGAACATACTGTGTTGAACGCTGGAACGAATGAACTTTACGCTTACGCGCCGATCTTTGAGTGTTAACCTGGTACGTAAATAATCGTTATATTTTCGTCCACGAAACTAGTTACGCGATAATCAGCCTCGTAAGCAGTTACTTAAACAGGTTACGTTAAATAACACCCACGTCTACTCCTGTCACTCGACATAATAAATTATAAACTTTCAAATTAGTTTTACTTTGAATATTCGGAATTTTCTTTAAATTTTGTAAAAAATGACCGTCAAACTTTACCATTTTCCTATCAGCGGCCCTTCGCGCGGAGCTTTACTTGCAGCGAGAGCAGTCGAAATGCCGTTAGAAGTGGAAATAGTCAACTTATTCAAAAAGGAACAGATGAAAGAAAGTTTTCTGAAAATAAATCCCCAACACTGCGTACCCACACTAGAGGATGATGGTTTCATATTATGGGAGAGCCGAGCTATAGCGTGTTACTTGGCCGATAAATATGGGAAGGATGACCAGTATTATCCTAAAGATTTGAAAAAGCGCGCATTGGTCAATCAGAGATTGTACTTCGATAGTTCCTCTTTGTACGTGAAAATTAGGGCTATATGTGTAAGTCAATCTATAATTCCATAGCCTTTTAAATCATATAGAACTAACATATTTGTGCTCCTATGCTTGTAAACCTTAACCATTCTGCTTTTTTTAATATGTACCTTTCAATGTGCAGAAGTCGATTTTTAGGTGTCAGCGCCAATGGTGCGTCAGTAGTTCTCGTTCATTTGCTCCTAAATACACTTGCATACACATACCCTTTGTTTTTAATTTATTTTTTGTTACCTTGATTACAATGCCAGGACCATTTAACACAGACTATTAAAACGTCAGAAAGACCAGTTAGACACTATAGTTAAGGAAGGTTGAAATTCCGAATTCGTCACTGTCTTTAGGACACCGGGAAAAAAGAAGAATAAAAGGGGTTAGCAGTTTTATTAACTAATTGTGCCGATGAGAACATATTATTTTTAATGTTTTTTTAAATACATTGTTTTCACTCTTAAATGTATTTATGTATTATATCTATTTTATTTATAATACCGAATTAACAAATGAACTCCTCTTCTTTCTTTAACATTCTTCTGAACAGATATGATTAAAAATAAATGATGGCAATAACCATAGAATAATGGCAAGCAGTAAAAGTGACCACTTTTTTCTTCCACTAAGTGGATGATGCGCGAACTTACCCCCACTATGCTAAAACCTTGCCAAGTTATTTGGCGTCATCTATACCAAGATAGACATCATCCTGCCAGGTTCAATTGTTTTCAAACTATCTAGGCAAGGGCGGATCCAGGGAGGGGGGGGGGGGGTCATGGGGTCATGACTCCCCCTGGGCTGGGTCCAGGACCTAGGTGGACCACTAATTAAATTTTTTAAACATTGTTACTAGATAATACTCCAGTTTCTGTTGTTGTAAACAAATATCGGCAGTGGATGGGCAAGTAGCAGCGGAGTCAGGAAATACAAATTATAACTTCTTGTGACTTGACCACGATTATGTGACCCCCTCTGGTACCTAAGCTGGATCCGCCATTGCATCTAGGATCCCATTTAAACATATACACAGTTTCATCCAAATCAGTCCAGCTATTAAGGAGGAGTTAGGTGAGAAACACATCTACAGAAGAATTAATTAAAAATCAAACTCTTTTCCAGTTCCCTATATTGTTCCTTGGGGAAAAAGAAATCAAGAAGTCCCTGAAAGATGACCTTAATATCACTCTTGGCTTCCTGAACCAGTTCCTCAATGACAGTAAATGGGTTGCTGGTGATCATCCTACTATTGCAGACACATCAATATATGCATCACTGAGCAGCATTCTTGTAAGAATAAGTCTTTTTTCTAAGATATCTATGATGCAGCATGGCAACTCTAGCCATAGACTCATATCTATAAATTAATCATAAAAATAATAATTATAGTTGGATTTCAACCACTTGTTTCAATAAAAGACAATGACATCAAAATTTTGAGAAATGTATTAAGTATTACTTTGCATTACCCAACTTATAAACTAAAAATACCTGAGAATATCCACCTGAAGCTGGTGTACTGCACAAACACATATTTTTAAACTAGCTGGCCCATGACTTGAATGGTGCCCATATAAGAGGTTTTCCCTGCATAGATCCCAATGCTGTTGCCTTTATATGACCCTATTACTTCTTTGCCCTCAGTGAAAGTACCATTAAAATCAGTTCAGCCGTTCTAGAGATTAGTTCAGACAAACAGAATGACAGACAAATTTGAAAAAAGATTTGTTTGTATTGTGTAAATAACTATAAGCTCTTGAAAAACATCGAGCTGAAACAAGCAAAAGTTTTACTGTTTGTATTTTAATGATTTCATTTGATATTTCAGGCTGTTGGCTGGGACATCTCCAGTTTCCCAAACATTGAAAGATGGGTGAACATATGCTCTGCCCTGCCCGGGGCTGCAGAAAACGATGTCGGAGCTAAAGCTTTTGGAGATGCTGTCAAGAAGAATCTTGGTTAAAAAACATGATATTTCTTACATATAAAATATATTTTTTATTACATATTATAAATTATTGTTAAACTTATTCTTATACAACAAAGTGATTGCAATATATTAAAAGACTTGTTTGATTTGAACTTTACCTATAAACTATAACACTGCAAGAACAAAATAATATTATTTTATCAACTTGTCTTCTTAATATTGCAAATTAGGAATAACATCACTTAAAAAACTTTAAAACTAATTGTTGCTCGTTTCGGACCTTTCTCTTAATGACGGTTTTGGATTGATATCCAAAACTGTGCATTATTTGAACAACTTCATCAGGAATGTTTTCTTCAATGAGTAAAAGATAGAAGACTCCATTATTGGCTAGTTTCTTTGGTATCATGTTGAGTAGTCTGTCAGTAATCTCTCGGCCTTTAACCCCACCAGCCCAACTAGCTATAATGTCTCTTCCACCACACTCTTCACTGTCGGTCACCACATACGGTGGATTGAACATGATAACATCAAACACATTATCGATAAAGGAACTAGCCAAGTCAATATTGCACGAGTCTAAATTAACTTTATTATAAGCAGCAGTTTGCTTAGACATTACACATGCTTTGAAGTTAACGTCGGTACTCATACAGAAAGCTTCTGGAAATGCCATACCGAAAGCTGTTATGACGACACCACTGCCAGAACCGACTTCTAAACAGAATGTGGGGTTTTTGTTCTTAAGATATTCTAGGTCTTTTTCTAAGGCATCTATAAGTAGGAAGCTGTCTTCAGCAGGTTCATACACATGGTCGTAGTCAGCCTTATTGATGTGGTTCTGGTATGGAGTCTCCATGCTGTCAGTTGATGCTTCCTCTACCTGTTGTCACACCACTGGTGCTCTGTTCAGGCTCTTGAGTTGCTGGTTCGGGCAATACAGCTGTGCGTACAGTCTTCTCTTTGCTAATCATCCGTCTTATCTCATTGAGTCTATCCTGAAATGGTGATGAAGCTTGAAATTTGATGTTTATATAACCTTTTAAATTTATTTCTGTTTTGTAGTGTTTAGACATGTCATGACATAAGCAGCCTATTTTTTATTCCATTCCCACTGTTGGGATAGAGGCCTACTCTATCCATACATTACAGGAAATGGATGATAATCCCCCACCCTAACCCAGAGCTGATTAGTGCATGTTAAATGTATTGAGATTACTTCACCATCTTGTGAGTAGTGGTGATCATCTATACTAATATTATAAAGCTGAAGAGTTTGTTTGTTTGTTTGTTTGTTTGTTTGTTTGTTTGCTTGAACGCGCTAATCTCAGGAACTACGGTTCTGATTTGAAAAATTCTTTGAGTGTTAGATAGCCCATTTATCGAGGAAGGCTATAGGCTATATATCATCACGCTAAGACCAATAGGAGCGGAGCACTAATGAAGAATGTTTCAAAATCGGGGGATTTTTTTTCCACGCGGACGAAGTCGCGGGCGGAACCTAGTGAAATATAATTAAATATAAAATTTACCAACCTGTGATGCCTGCAACACATTCAGTACTACAGTGACCTTGTGTTTACAGGATATCAGCTTCTTCACATAAGGGTCCAAGTCAGGGTGATTGTTCAAGGCCTCTCGAACATTCTGCAGTTCTTCATTCAAAGATTCTATTTGCTGTTTCAGTTCTAACTGGGATATTCTGTAAATTTATCATACAAAATCAAAGTGATGGAACTTTTGATTGAACATGATAGTTATTTAAACACATGTTTTTGTCAGTGTTTCTAAAGTTATTCAGTACGTGAGGTGATCCTCAAATAACAAGATAGGCCCTTGTGGCATTATTATTATTGCATTTGTAGTTCCTGAATTTGCTACTGTGTATTTTACTTGTTGATCAACTAACAAACGAATACTTTGATTTAAAAGAGGTTATAATGTAATAACGACTGCTTCGTCGTCAAATGCATGAATGCATTCTAAAGACGTAGAAAAATCCGCAACTACATTTAAAAGGTTCAAAATTGTATGGTTATTCCGTATTATTATTTACCTTGTGGCTCTGACCCTGTCGTCTAACTGGTCCACAGTGGGTTTCAATAGACCAAGCAAGCCCTCTGCTAAAGTATCCCTTGTTGGGTTGTCGCACAAGTTACCAGTGTTCTCGTCAGCCGATGTTGTAGTGCTCTCAGTGTCGTCCATTTCGTATTTGCTTTTGCTGAAATCACTGCTTCATAGCCTTCATTTTACAGTGAATAAAAATAATAAATATTTAGGCTTTCGTTTTTATCAGTATTGTCATCCAAAGTTGTCATCAGTCAATAGTGATGTGTCAACTAGGGATGGTACGTATTTACGCGACCAGGTTTTTACACCAGGTATTTACTTCCAAGTACGTACACCAGGTACCGATCCGAAATACTTGCAAGACTTCAAAGTATTTTATACGGCTACTCGGAGTCGGACTCGCTCCGGTGCAGTGGGGGCTTGACGATCGCCCGACTATGCGATTATGCTCCTTATCTGTAAGAGACTACGTAACAATTTCGTATGCAAGTCTATTCTAGTATATGGATTGTCTTTGCAAGTATTTATATGTAAACGCGATTGTGCTTCTTATTTATAAGAACTCACGGGTCAATTTCCTATGCAAGTATTTTTTCTTTCAACAGGGCTTGGATTGAGTAAAAGTAGAAACTTTCGTCTCTATGCAGGTATTTATTTGTAAACGCGATTGTGCTCCTTATTCTTAGAAAATCACGGTTCAATTTCCTATACAGATAGAAAATACTTTCAATTTCGTATGCAAGTCTATTCTAGTATACGGTTTGTCTTTGCAAGTATTTATATGTAAACGCGATTGTGCTTCTTATTTATAAGAAATCACGGGTCAATTTCCTATGCAAGTATTTTTTCTTCCAACAGGGCTTGGATTGATGTGAAAATACTTGCATAGGAAATTGATTCGTTTTGCTTCAGCAAAAAGGAGCATAATCGTATCAGAAAAAAAATACTTGCAAGGTTCAAAGTATTTTTCATTTGCAAATGCGATTGTGTAGTATTTCTCTAAATATTCCAAAGTTGTCTGAGTACATAAACCGAAATCTGTGTAGGTGTGTGCATCAGGGAACTTTTTCTTTTCTTTTGAGTAGTTTGCGGCGCCATTCACCCTAATGACTATTAATAAAAGACACATTATTGCGTGAACGAAAGTATTTTAGAAAATATTTTGTTATGTTTACGTTTTTTATTTTTCTTTCGTCAGTTGTCGTTTGAGTGCATAGATCACAGAACACATATACTCCTAGCGGGCATAGATGATACATATAAATACTGAGAAG